>CM042139.1:118702218-118707218 GCA_023376005.1 Doryteuthis pealeii
AAATAGATTTTGTGAACACGTTACCATCTCAAAAAGCAATTCTCATACATTACTTAAAGGCATAAATATAATTGATGAGGAAATAAGCGCCTAATGGCTGGTCAACCTCCATCTCAAATCAAATTCAGAAAACTATAATGTAGTAACATTAGTCTATATGTCTCGTAATGTATTTACCAGGGTGCTACTTGACAGAATAAGAAATCAAACAAAAAGAGTTCTAAGCGAGACTCAATATCGATTCAAACAGAGCGATACTACATGCTTTATATATTGTGGAGAAAATAATGGAAAATCTTAAAGAAGAAACACTCCTTTTACACGTCCATCAATGTTATAGATATCAAGTCATCCTTCTAAATTATGTGGAGAAGTTGAAGGCCATTGCTATTAGTTAAGATATCATGGATATAACTGATTTCAAATGGAATAAATGTGAATGTCAGAGAGTCAGTGTGTCAAGTTTTTTCACATTTACTCCTAGAGGCCATAGCCCATCATGATATACCCTCTTTGGATCAGGCTTACACCGTGAGCAAATTAGAAACGATATGGGATAAATCCGAAATCGCAATCCTGAAATTTTGGGATTCCCAAGTTTTAATTATTGCGATTGTTCTCGGCGATATTTTACGTGATTTTTTGCGATGAACTCTTTGTAGAATAACAATTTTCTTATCTTCAAGATACGCAAGTTTTTTTTTGTGTTTTTTTTTTTTTTTTTTTTGGGGGGGGGCGTCATCTACGTCAAATTAGCAGCAGATGCCTCCTTGTGCACTCTGTTGTTCTGTTATTTCAATTTGTTTTGTTTTTCTGAAAAATAAACTTTTTAATTTTCAGCCGAATAATTTTTTATTTGTTTTCAATTTATAAAAAAAGGTTTTCAAATTTTATTATTGAAAAAAAAAAGTTAATTCATTGTTAAAAATTGTAAAACAAAATTATTTAAGAATTCAAATGAAAAACAAATTTTTTCCAAGAAAACGCAGATCAATAGAGCCTTGTAGGCTCTGTTGACCTGGCTACTGCGGCTGATTTGAAGGGAACATTTATTTTTAAAAATCTGCAAAATTCGGTAGTTCGTATCTTGAAGATAACGACCAATTTTTTTATTCTTTGAAATACATTTGGGATTAATCGAACTTAATTGAGAAATCCAGCGAAATTCATCCACGGAATCGTGGGTGTCATTGGGTGCCTGAAATGGTGGATTTTAACCTAAGGTACGATAAAACGGAGTGTACTGTTTTATCAACAATGATATTGCATACTGGTTCAATGTGAACACAAGAGTTTCACAGGCATTTGTATTATATCTCACTTTTTAAATATTTTACTTGAACTCGTGACAAATTAACTTGCATCAAATCTAGAAGAAAGCCTTTCAGCTACACTAATAGCAGTACCTGCTAAATTTGAGACTCTTAACCTGTCCACCGAAGAACTTGAAAATTCAGTGTCGAAATGTGTATGGAAATAATATACTGTATATTGATAGTCTCAATGGGCATATACGCTTGAGAATCATTAAAATGAAGTCTTTGCTTACCAAGTTTCCGCTACTGCTGTACCAAATTCTCTTGGTATTATTTTACCCGTATGATGTGATTTTTCAATTTTCACTATCTTTTCACCTCTGAACCCATTCTATTCAAATAAAAAAAGGAAATTAAAGTCGTCGGGGTGGCCTAAAGTCGGTATCAGCCAATCAGCGAGGGAGTATATCCCATTTTCACTAGCGCTAGACCAAGGAGATTGTTTTTGCCTCTGAGGTGGAGCGCCACTCTTACCATCAGCTGAACTTTTAATATTTTTTTATACAAGGCCCTCGAATCGTCATTGTTGCAGATTGACTGTTTGTTTTGCGCGGGAAGTCGAAAAGACAAAGGAAAAGCGAACAAAGAAAACGTGTAGGCGTTTGAGAGCAACAAAAGGACTCATCTGAACAAACGCTAACTTGAACAAAGGGAAAGGACTTCCGGTCAAGGAACAAAAGAATGTGTGGGCGGTCGTCAGTACTTAAGCGGTTATGAGACCAGCCCAAAAGGAGACCCGAGAGAGACGGCGAGCAGAGAAGGTGTCGGACCGTCGATACGGTCGGGCGTGCAGTGAGGCTCTCCCACCACCTTCCACCACATAGGTAGTCGTAGTGTCATTTTCCCTGCCCGCCACTCACCTAACACACACCGAAGAAAATAAAGAAGAGTCATCTTTTGTATACGCGTATCTGTTGTTATTGAAGTAGCTGACTACTAGCATACCTGGCTAGTGGGTTAGTGGCGATATCCGCTACTAACATACACGAATTTAGCGGCGTGAATTCGAAACCACTATGCAACATATGGCTAATTGGAGCCGTTGACCAGACGAATTCCGCATGAATTCGGTAAAGCCTGAGGTTACCACAAAAGTACAACACAGAGTGAGAACGAACCGGCTCACAGCAAAACACTAGACGATCGCGATATCAGAAGACAAGGCCGAGATTTTTGGTTGCTGGTATGAGAGAAGAAAAAACGAAGACACAACGCTACATATACTAGACGATCGCGATATCAAAAGACAAGGCCGAGATTTTTGGTTGCTGGTGGGAGAGAAGAGTGGACACGACACTGCCCACAAACACTGGGCGATGATAAGACATCGAAAGGTAGGTGACCTGTGATTTTACCTGTGTGTTTCTGCTCGTGTAGAAAAAAAAAGTTGTTCTAGTATAATGAAAAATATATAGATAGCTGAAATGGATCAACGTAATTTCGTTCGGGGTCTGACCGCTGTGTTGACGAGAGAGGCTTGTTTTTGGAGGGGGTCGAAAGTAAAGAGTAAGATACCGAGAGTGACAGACAAGTATTGTACAAATCCTAGTAGTAATTTCATTAAACGCACGTGTTACCCCCCAGTAAAAAAAAATATATATTTTTCCGTTTAACCAGTATGATTAGAATTTTTAGAATTTTGAGGCTTAAGGCAAATAATTTTTACTCATGATTTTATATTGAGAGGGGCTAATTTGATAATTTTTAAATAGTATATCCATGAATAAAAGGGAAATCACTATTTTGTAATTTTTTTATTTGGAAATGGAATAATTATTTTGTGCTAAATCACCATGCTATATTTTTTTCGTTCGGATTTGAGAGTTTCGTGTTGGGTCAACTTGGTTGGAGATTTCGCCTGATTTGTGTCGCATCTTTTTAGAAAAACGGTAATTAAAGTGGTTTTTATAGATAAACCCACCGGTTTGAGATATTATGTTGGTGAATGTCCTATGGAAATTAGGTACTTCGATAATTTTCGAAAGTCTTTGGAAGACTGCATTCTCCCGATTTTTGTCGTGCAGTAAGCTCCGAATGGAATACGCGAAAAGGTTCAAGTCCTTGCTTCACACGTGATTTTAGTAGTAAAAGAAAAATGGCGACTACGCCTGATCAGATTTTGTCGTGCAGTAAGTCCCGAATGGGATACGCGAAAAGGTTAAAAGCCCTGCTTCACACGTGATGTTAGTAATAATTTTTTTTCCGTGATTTACAAGATGGCGATCTCTTCATTATTTTGACCCGGGTTGATGTCTTTTGTTCGAAAGATAGCGGTAGGGTGAATGCATGTAAATTATAAGTTAGTAGATTCGAATTTTAGATCGAAATTAAAGGGAAAATACTTAAGAGTGGAGCCCAATAGAAAGGAATATATGATACGGTAATTTTTTTTAAACTTTTTTTTCAGTATGTTCGGTTTTGGAATTTTTTTTTTCCCCGAAAGTTTTAACATAATTAATCAACGGTTGGTCTGGGTAATTTTATTGTGTACCTAAATTTTAGTGAAGGTTTTAGAAGATTTTATTTGTGAATTTTGTGGACTTGCTGTAATTATTTTTGGATCGAGTTCGGAACTCGTGCTTGATTGTATGGAGATTTTTTTCCCCACGTGAGTAAGGAATCTGTGTAAATATGGTTTAAAAAAAAAAGTAGTCGTACTGAAGGCTCACCATTACACTGATTACGATTCCTTGATGAGCGTCCCATGTGGTTAAAGTTTTTCTGCGCTCATGTTTAAAGATTCCGATGTCGGAATGAGTCTTGGGGTTCTGAAAAAAATCAGAATAAGAGAAATGGCGAGTGGCCTGCCCCTGTGATAATGAGTTTGGGGATCCAAAAAGGAATATAGATAAACGGTAAGATCCGTGCCCCGGTATTCTCTGTAGTATTTTGAGGATTATGAGTATTTTGGTTTATGATTGGTGGGAATGGTCTCCAGGAAATTTTGGTTGAGAGATGTCTCGGATCCGAATGTGGATAGCAAGTTCAAGGAAGAGTAGAACAGAGCGTATGAGAAATTAAGGCTAATCACAGCATAGAAATGCTGCAGTTAGAAGTTAGAACTGGAAACGATAAAGCTAGCCAAATAAAATAGCATAACTTCACCAATAGCTAGAATTGGGCCCTTATAGAAAGAAAAATATACCTTGTGTCGTTTTCCCTGCCAGATTTTTGATTAACTACTATAGGTAATGTTCTTTGTTACATGAAAAACATAAAATTAGGTGTCGTGCTCGAGCGGAGATACACATAGTTTTGTCGAGGGTCATTTGCTTGATATCATCGCAAACTTTTGTTTTATTTTGGAATGAAAAAAAAAAAAAAAAAAAAAGAGACGAACTTTTTTTAACGAACTTTTCAGTAAAAAAAAAGGAAACCGTGACAAGGCGGGATTTTGAAGGAGAAAGAAAAAAAATGAACGTGAACACTCTCTAAGTTACCAATTAAAGGTAACCGATTTGTAAAATGTATGTTATATTCGATGTATTTTTTTTTTTTTTTTTGTTTCTCTTTTGTTTTTGTTAATCCTGTATTTTGCGATGTACTCGGTGGTTGGTGTGAGTGACGGTGGTTCGGGACATTGAAGAAAGTTTTTAAAATATTCACATGTGAAAATTTTTGAAAAATGGGGTGGTGAGGGATGTTGCAGATTGACTGTTTGTTTTGCGCGGGAAGTCGAAAAGA
>CM042139.1:118709718-118719718 GCA_023376005.1 Doryteuthis pealeii
CAATATGGGCATTGGTTGGTTGGTTGTTTGGGTTTTACGGCATGTTAACCGATTGGGTTATTTTAAGCCGAAGACGTTTGTTTTTCTAATTCTTCATGGGTATTTGATTAAAAAAAAACAACATATTTTGCAAACTCATTTCTTTCTTTTTAACCCATACATAGGACACTAGGAGGTACTACCACTCAGAGTCAGAGTTTACCTGTGAATAATGGTGATGAAGGGGTACTCCACATTCCCAAAGCCTTAGAATTGGAACTTCATCAGATAGAGTTTAACGTCATACCCAGGTCATTAAGACCCTCAGCCACTACCTTCTAGCACATATATGATAAAAAGGATTCAGGCTTGCCATAAGGGCAATAAGGTTGGAACAATCATATAGGTGCTAGGTCTAAACGTGACCAGCCGACTGATCGGAATGGGCCTCTCCGACCGCCCGTCTAGCATAAGTGAGAACCAAAGTAGAGTGTTGCATATCATGGACTGCTCAGCCATCAGGGTTCCATCATTAAGCCTCACGAGTCGTAACCCACGACCAACAGGTGGCCCCATTGGTGGGGGAGGCTACCCCTTTACAGAGGTTGCAGTTGGTGTATTCTAAATCCCCAACAGACAGGACTGATAATTTTGGCATGCATGTGAAAATAATAAATGATTGCACATCGTACCTTCAACGATTTCTTATGAAAATCTCATTGACTTTCGGTCATTTTTCTACATAGATATTTTAAATCGGGTATTATCAGTTTTCTTTGAACAAATATAACCGTTTTGTTTGTTTTGTTTTTTCTTGTTTTTTTTTTTTCGTTATATATGCATATATATATTTACCAACCCCTCCGCCCGAGCAGGATGCAACACAAGGTCAATTTCTTAAGCGGAGTTTAACAGGTTTGAATTCAGAGTTTTCCTTCTTCTAGACTGGTTACCTAGCCATGGTTAAAGAGTCCAGTCTGCCCTGCTATTTACCCATAGCGGGAGGGAGAATTGGATTCATACCTTTCCCAAGGGTATTAGCGCCATGTGAAATTCCAACAGCTTCGTTCAGGAATTGAACTCGCGTTGACGAGTCCATTTCCTACGACTCTAACCATTAGACCACGCGCCTCCATTATATATGCATATATGCATTTAACCCACCACTCTGCTCGAACAGGATGAGACACAAGGTCATTAAACGGAGTTTGATGTCTGAATTCAGAATTACCCTTTTCCTAGATCGGTTGCCATATCCAATTATTGGAGGAAGAATAATGGGATGATTACTTTTCTCAAAGATAATGTGAAATACAAACAGCTTCGTCCAGGATTTGAACTCTGACTCTGTATCCATTACTTACGACGATAACCATTACAGTATGAACACAGTATATGAGGCGATCATATGTTGACTAGTGCCAACAAGACCTAACCAGTTTTTTTCTTGTTTTCGATTCTTTGTTTAATGGCATATGCACCTTCGTGGGTTATTTAATACTAAAGCCAGCATTTCAAAAGAACAGTAGACGTATCATTTTATCCATAACTGGGATGAGGGTGTTGATTACTTTCCCATGGGTATAAAAGTCTGAAAGTAAACGTAATAGGTCGATTGGATTTCGAACTCGCTTACAAAGATATCACAATCCACCACGATAAATTTGAAAGTGTAGTTTTCGCATCGCCCATCGTTACCAGCCCCTCCATACGAGTAGGATGAGACACGAAGTTAATTTCTTAAGCGCAGTTTAACTGGTTTCAATTCAGAGTTTTCCTTCACCTAGATTGGTCACCAAACCACGTCTAAAGATCACAGTCTGGCTTACTATTCAACCATAGTTGGAGGAAGAGTAATTAGATTCATACTTTTCCGAAGGGTATTAGCTCTATGTGAAATGGAAACAGCCTCATCCAGGATTTGAACACATCTCGCCGTGTCCATTTTCTACGACGTTAATCCTTACACCATGTGCCTCAATCTAAATGTTAAATATAAAGATGCTTGCCATTTTTTTCACGCAATATTATGATCATACCAAATATTTTGCTGAGATTTCCATACCTGAAAATATTAGACATTCCTTTAATACATGATAAAACACACCATAACATCGTATATGAGTTACTCAATTCCATGACATACATACGCTCTACCACAATTCGACGGGTGTTCTCCTTCCGTCCTGTCCTAAGAAAACTTGCCGCCTATATGCACCGGTAAGTGAGTTCATTATAGTTTGTTTTTTTAAGTCATGATTCTACGTCGTTTTATTGAATAAAATAGCAGTCCAAAATTACAATACAATAAGATACTTGTTATACACTTTCTGTCTGAACATTTTAGATAACAAATTGATTTAGTTGAATTCTTATCCTTTATTGCTGTTTGTTTTTAGAATGTTTCGGTCGCTATATCCTCCGGTCATATAAAACAGCTAAGATGAGGACAACAGTTTTGATGAATCAATGTATTACATTGTTATAAGAACTACTAGCGTTCATTATGTTTTCTTAAGATTTCAAGGTCCAAGTACGTTTTATTGATGCATTTCTAATCCACCTGCGGGGGGAATTCACTGCCTCATACAAAATTAAATCTGCTTTCATTTATCAATAATGGATTTATTCTTTTTGTTTTCCTTATAATTTCATTCCATTGATTTTCAAATAATTTAAAAAATGAAAATAAAGCAATGTTCAAATTATCAGAATTAATCTTTATTCTTTTTCTCTCATATTGCAGGTTAATTACGGGTTCATGAAATGTTTTTAGTTTTATGCATAGCTAGGCAATATCTTGACCTGCTAATAATATGATATTTATTATGAGAGTCTAACAAAACGCTTAGAGAAAAACCTAGATGGGAACTACACAGGGTGCGTGCTGTTTTTAACAAATCGTGGGAGCAGCAGCCAACGAAAAGTAGCTGTACAACCACTTGTCTTCAATCACATTAACCATCCAAATATGAAAAATAAGACATGATGAACTCTACTGGAGAAGAAAGGACGAACTCATGAGTGACGTTTTCCTGTGGAGACCTACCCATCGACACACCAGTGAAGGCAGAATCAGCCCTGGAAGGTTTCTGGATGTCGTGTGGAAAAACTGACCGGGGCGTTGGTTGGTAGGGACGATTCACGCGAGCAAGCCATGGGTGTCCGTGCTGTCAGCACCACATGATGATGATGATGATGATGATGATGATATTTGCGCCTGTTTTTATTCATTCATAAGTAATAAAACTTTAGTTTAAAATGTCATCTTCAGCAAGTCAACCAAATCGATTGGTATCAATGTTTGTTTGTTTTGTTTGTTTGTTTGTAAACTGTTTTTTTTTTAATTAAATTTCCTGATTTTGGTCTTATGTTTTCACCAGACCTAGATGAACATATCTGATTACTCCTGTGTTACATTGCTGGTTCTTAAAGAATATTGCCAGAGTCAAAGACGAGATGAACATATAACAACTAGTTCATAGAAACTTGTTCCAAGACAAAATACACCTCTCTTTATTGTTATGATTAAGTCTCCCTCCTATTGTTCTACAAGTCGTAGCCCGTCAATGATGGAGCGATGTTGCTGACTCCGAAATTTAAACTCCTTACTTATTCTCTGCCAACCACTAACAGTCTGATCAAGAACCCCTTTAAAAACTCCTCAACTCTCGCGTGTCGGTTTCTCGTACCTGCCACAAAAGTTCTGGTCGTTGTCCACTTGTCAGTCACCAGGTTAAATGGGGTTTAAATGTTGTCACCAGTTTCACCGGATGAGTAGGCTGTAACAAGGTTTACCGAAGGTGGTAAAGCTGCTTACAAAACCATACCTGACATGCCTGATGTTTTCGTCAAATTAATTTCATCTATCTCATGTAAAAGAGCCGATTTAGTTCATTTGGTAGAGCATACGCCTAGGAATGTCCAGGTTCTGGGTTCGATACCGCCAAAGAGCACGGTTTGTGTAAACTGATCTGTGTGGTAAAGCATCTCGGAGCTATCCGTAGTTGTGACGCACCAACTCAGCAAAACATTATCTATGGCTTATCGCTACCGAAAAGGGTATAAACTCCCTCGCTATTCGGCTTATTTTAACAATAGTCCTTTTCACAGACATTTTTTTTGTAATATGTATGGCATTTTTCCTTTATAGTTTACTATTTGTCTATGTAATATTTTTATCCACCAAGATATCTGCGCCTTCACTATAATCAAAGCAATGATATGTATTTACCAAAAATGCCACCATGGAGAAGATAGGTACAAGGTCAATTTTAAAGCGGAATACTGAAAATCAGAATTTTCCTTTTCCTTTACTAGTTACCTAACCAAGGCTAAATAACTCAGTTTGCCCTACTATTTATTCATAGCTGCGGAAAAAAGTTCGATTCATGCCTTTTTCAATGGCATTCCCGCGAAAAGAAACGCAAAAAGCCTTGTCCAGAAATTGAATTTGAATTACTGATTACATTTTCACCGACGATAACCACTGCGCTAAGGCGCGCCTCCTACTTTTTAGATATATTTTTAGTTGTATTCTATTCGTTATTATTAATACTTTTTAGTGATATTAGTATTATTTTTAGTAGTGATAGGTAAATTTGTTGATATAGTATCAGTTGTACTGCTCTAACTGTTTCTTGGCGTATTTTTTCTTTCATGAGATCAAACTATCAAAGATGAAAACCTGTAAAAACCATTTTGGAATGGAAACATAAGCTATAACACGCAGCTTGAACTGATTGTATCAGAAAAAATCTGGATTCAATACAGATTCTTATGTAAAATATATCGTTATAAGATAGGGAAAAGCATTAGTTTAGATGATTGGTCAGGGACATATTATTGATCAACTTGATCGATGTGCTCTATCGTTGATCAGAAACATCAAATGATTACTAGAAAGAGAAAATAAAACTTAAGATGGATTTGGTAAAAGCTCTAAGGATTCAGGAAGAACGGAATTGCATAATGCTTGCAAATATATTCCTTTCATATCAGTTTTCCCATATATATATATATATATATATATATATATATATATATATTGTGTGTGTGTGTGTGTGTGTGTGTGTGTGTGTATGTGTGTAATATGAAAGAATTGAAAAACACAAGTTCATAAACGAGTAATGTTTATTTCACCTACGCTGCAGTGTTTCGATCTGTTTCAATAGATCTTCATCGGGGCTTTTGTTAGTTTTAGGGAAAAAATATAAAAGTATCACAGAAAATAAGAAATCTTCGAGACCCTTTTGTTTTGTGGTCGGTCGGTCTATTTGAAATTGTTGATGAAAACGCGTTCTTGGATTTTGAGAGAGAGACACAAACAGAGACAGATAAACAGAGAGAGATATATATATAGAGAGAGACAGAGACAGAGAGAGAAAGACAGAGACAGAGACAGAATGCATCTTTAATAGAAAAAAACTATTTATTTAGCTCCCAATGGGGATACAATTTGACACAAAGTCACTTTAATGGGGTGCCCAGCAGAAAGCATACATATCGCAGGTAAATGTAGGAAATGTTCAATTTTGTCAGCATTCACATGGAACACAACTCTTATCCCTTATATGCGAAAGAGGCAGGTACTGCCTTGTCACAAAACTACTCGGTACAAATGACAGTGATTACAAGTTATCATAAGCATATTATGTCAATAATGAAATCAACATATATGTTCTGAATTATTTTAGCGAGGGTGAAAGAGTTAACCCCTTAGCAATGTGATATTGGGTAGGTCCGACCATAGACAGAATAAGTCTTAGAGGGATATTTTGTTTATGAATTTTAGGGAGTCCGTATAGCCGTGATCTCTGTGATCCGAACTTGGCCTATTTTCTCATTGATAATTTTAGGCATTAAATGTTCTTTATAAACTCCTAGTAGTTCGCGTTGTATACGTTATTCATGTATTGTAGTTTTTTTGTTTTTTTTTCAAATATCTGGGAAAGTAAAGTTGGAAGTGTCGTTAAGGATAACAGCCATTTTGTTGATTTAGACATGTTTGTTGAGTATCACAACCTATGAACTTTGTCAGGTTTGAAAAGGATTATATTGTCGTTACTGCGCAAGGCATTAAAATGTTCACGGTGCAGGAAAATTCGGATTTGACGATGTTGGAGCCACTGTAAGACAGAGCGAGATCAACTAATTGGGCATGTGAGTGCGTCAGTAGATAGAGCTTGGTGTTTCAGCAACTGGACGTATAGTAATTCAGATTCAAAGAGTGTGGATTTTCTGTTTATTTTAGAAGAACGAATACAAAATTCAAGACCATGCTTGTGTACAATCTCTTAAGTGTCCTTAAGGGAATAATTGGAAAAGTTATTTAGTTCAAATTGAAAATATTAGAAAAGGAGCCATAACGTTTGTCAGAGAGTAAAGTTAACAAAGCATTATGTTTAGCCTGAATAACATTGTAGATTTCTTCGTCTAAGGAAGTCCATTACCGACATAGTGTACCAAGATGGGGATATTGTCCTGGCTTTTGTGAGCGAGAACTACTATATTAGAAAAGGAGGAAGAAAGAAATATGTGAGAGAGTAATGAACACAAAACAGTTTGACCGGTGCGTGACCTCCCGAATGGAGAATTGAGTGTCAACCGGAAGTCGGATGTTGACCGGAACCGGAAGTCACGTGGTGACGTGGAGCAACGAAGAAAGGGACCGGCCTCTTTTCGATTTGGGACAGCGTAGGGTTAAGACGTGCCCTTGGCCCCGTGTGGGATGACGGTAGTTTAATAGTTCTCTCTCTCTTTCTCTCTGCCTTTCCTCCTCTCTGATACGAGCCCACGAGACGAGCACGATAATAAAGGCTAGCAGTTGTGACTACATATTTCTCGCGTTGTAGTTTTTATCAACAAGATGACCACCACCACGTGCAGAAGACATTTTTAGTACCGTGAATATATCACCACCGCCACGTTACGTATATACGTTTGGGTACTGTGACCAGATATACGACAACGTTACAGATATCGTTTTAGTGCCCGGAAAAAAGGGACAACGTTACAATAGTCGTATGGAGTCGGAGAAAGACAAAAAGTTCAATTCGTTTCACAAAAGTTGCCGTTAATGGTGTCTAAGGGAGGAAAGTTTGGTTGTTGTAGAAATATGTTAATCTAAAAGAAAAGCCTTTTGGAATGTGTAGTTGTTTTTGGTCTGCGATTGGATAATACGGTAAGCGATTGACATAGGAACGACCCGTTATGTTAAGCATTCCTCAAGAAATTGTTAGAGAGTTCAGATTTCACACCTGATTCTGATGACGTTATTCAGAGTGTTGATCTGAAAATTGTTGTACCTATGCTTGAAATATATTATAAGTTGGTGGTATAGACAAAATTCAATAATCGCTTTAAAAACTGTATGCATATTAAGAAATGTTAGAAAAAATCCGTTTCACGTTTCTTTGAAAAAACATGTCATATCTCTATGCGTCCATCATATTCAATTCTGAGAATTGTCCTTATTCATTTATGTTAATTATCATTTTAGACTGTAATTTTTCTGTTTTCTGATTCCGTCCATTTCATTAGACAATCTCTGTTAGAAAGACGATTTTTTTAGAATTGCTTTTTGTTTCTTGCATATGATAATCTTGCAATCGAGCCTATATATATTTCTTGAATTAAAGATATATAATATTTGTATATTTTATAGCAGTACTAAATAATTCAGTGTTTGAAGTGTTAAACTTTAGTAGGATTATACCACGTTATTGGTGAAGTGTCGGGTTAGCTCAGTCGGTAGAGCGTTCGGCTAGAAGCCACAAGTTTCCTAGTTCGATACCGGCCCTCGCCAACTCAGCGTATGAGTAGCACAGGGATCTGTGCGGTAAAGTAAGGAGCTGATGGTAGGTGTGGCGCTCTACCTCAGACACAAGAAAAACAAAAACAATCTCCTTCGTCTAGCGCTAGTGAAAAGGGGATAGACTCCCTCGCTGATAGGCTGATACCGACTTTAGGCCACCCCAACGACTTTACTTACTTACTTTACTTACTTGGTGAAGTAGAGCGCCACACATACCATTATTTCCCCACTTTACCACAATTTACTTATGCGCTGAACTTTAGAAAATTACTAGTAATTCAAGATTATTGCAAAAGTTTAAGCAAAACAATAACATGAATATCATATTTGATTATTCATTAAAGGACAACTTGCAGTCATGATACAATCTGTACCAGTTTTAGAATAAATATTTAAAAAGTGTCTAAGATAATTAGGAATGCCGTTATTTTAGAAAGGTTTTATTAAATCACTTCGAATTTTTCTTTTTAGTAAAATAGTTAATTCTAATTTCTCTAATGTCTCCGTTTAACTCTTTTTATAAGTCTTGTCACTCTTTTTTGTATACCTTCCTTTTGATTTTTATCATTTTGTTCTGGAACATTCAGCTTAAAATGTACGAACAAATTATAAAGGAGAATTTTACAACTGAAAGAAAATGCTCAGAATCAATTTTTCTATTGGACAAAACTGTAATGTGAGTGAAACACATTCGAAAAGTCTAAACAAACAAAAAATCAATATTAATCAATAGTCATTTACGACAATCCAATTACTTTGTAAATCAGAATCTCATTCAATAAATCATATAGTCTGAAAAAAGATAAGCAAATAGTATCATACTGAAATAATTATCTTTCATTTTTTTTTAAATAGAAAGACGGACAAAAAGATTTATTTAAGTTAATCGACGACCTCGTATCCGACAAGCATCGAATGGCCATGTGGCTTATTTAGCTCAGCCAAATTAGAACATAGGTCATGAACTAAGAATTTATCAAAGGTTGAATGATCGAAAACTCGAATGTCCCACTTTTGGCAGTTCATAAAATGTTCTTATTTGCTGTTGTACCAGAGTTTGTAGGAGCAAATCTTTTTTATTAGACATATACTATGTGATAGTTGTATACCTCTGATATTTAAGAGAATATTCAGCTATTTAAACTAAGGACAATTATCTAAATTTGCTTTCTTCCGACGTTCGAATATCAATATTTACTGTATCCGATGTTGGAGTCCCCGTTGCGTCATGGTTAATGTGCTGGACTGTGAAGTCGTATTAGGCAAATTCGAACTTCAGTCGCACTATTATGTTCAATTCCGGGCTAATACTCTTGGGAAAGGTATGAATCCCATCATATTCTCAGTTATGGGTGAAATAGTGCTACTACTGTTCTTCTGCAAGGATGGTTTTGACTAAATAACTCATGACGTTCGATATTCCATTAAAGATACTTTACTATTGAAACATCTACTTTATCATGACATCTTTTAGTAAACATCAGAATTCATATTGGAATTAAGAGCATAGCTTTTACTGCTTTTCACAATCTTCCATCTTAACAAAAATCTATTTCTTAAAGAAATTTACCACCCTGTTGGTTAAGAATGTAGAATACATCGGCTTCATTTTTGCTGAAGGGTTAGACCCCCCGTCAATGGGGACACCTGTTGGCCCTAGGTGACGATGCGTAATGGTGCTGGCTGACCAGTCCGTGACCCGGGTACTAAAACATGCAACACTCTACTTTGCCCCTTAATTGGGCTAGACGGTTAGTCCGAGAAGCCGGAACTAATATATATATATATTGCCTCCCGTGTTCTCCAGTATTCTTCAAATTGATCTTATGATAAACACCCAACACTTTTATTATATGGGTGCTTATTATCTATTAATTCTATCAATTTATTAATACACCTGAAGTTAAGGAAATTGTTTTACTAGTTTATAGAACCAAATCAATATTTATCTACAAACTATTCACTTAAAAATCATGTATACAAAAATAAAGATTTGACATTTAATAGCCCACAAGTGTTTGTTTGGTTTGGTTTCTTTTTATTATGGCATATCAACAAGTTCTGAGAGGAATAAATACTGGACATTGAAATATCACATCATACAGGTAAAAAATATCAAGAAAATTTGGTACAGCCGTGGGAAAAAATGGTAGGCAAAGAGTTAACACTTAGCTGGGGGGAGGAGAGCGACCATAACTTTCCCAA
>CM042139.1:118724718-118747524 GCA_023376005.1 Doryteuthis pealeii
ACCACGTATATATGATATAACACATGCACATATTTACAAATAAACAATCCCCAGGCCTATGCACACTGATACGATAATCAATATCCCAACATAAAGAAACTTTGACCATATTATTCGGGTTTTCAAAAAGTATTTTCATTGTGAGTGATGAATGTGAAAGCATGAAACCATCGCGTCACAGTTAAAATTAGCCTTGTAATTGAATAAATATATACACAAACTAATGTAAATTCATTATATATATATATATATATATATATATATATGTTGTGTGTGTGTGTGTGTGTGTGTTGTGTGCGTGTATGTGTGTGTGTGTGTGTGTGTGTGTGTGTGTGTGTTTATTGTTTCTTAATTAGAATGTTCGATTTATTCAGTGTGTTTAAGCTTAGTAAGTTTTTCTTTCGTTGAACCTTGCACACACGGTCCCATCGAATATGAATTTTTTAAACAAATCTATTAGACACATAGATGGAAGCCTAACAGGTACTACCACTATGGACTTTTAATGTAATATAATGTAGTAATAACAGTTATGTATGCTTCACAAAATATGTTGTAAAATTCATAAAGGTATATATATATATATTTTTTAACACAGATACGCGAACACGTGTGTGTGTGTGTGTGTGTGTGTGTGTGTGTGTGTGTGTGTGAAAGAGAGAGACAGAGAAAGAGATAGTATTTATTGTATTTATCAATACGAATACGGATTTGTTCCTTCTTTTATGAGCGCTAATTCATATCTTTCTATAGGAAGACGTTGAGTAGACGATATATATTAATTGATATATGGTTGAATGAAATATAACCATTTATTTGCTTAATTATTCAATATTTTGATGTACGCGTCAATGCGCATCTCATAATATAAAGCAACACTCCATCTATGAAATAGATATGGCAAACAGATGGCACAATTACAGTTGGAATTTGCTTTTACGTTGCGATAAATCCAATAAAATACTGTTTGTTTGTTTGTTTTTTATTTAATCAAATATTGAATGCCCTACTGAAACAGATTATGCTTTCCGTTTTCAAATTCCTGTAAAGCACAAATGAAACTATTTTTAGTGTTTCAGTTTGGAAAAACCGACAGTACGCACCAACATATATTGGAAAATTAAATCATTTTTTTTTCATTGTACATGCTTGTAAAAGGGTCAAACTACGAAGTTAGCTCCCCATTCTTATGTTAGTCGCTAATTTGCCTAATAGTCTATGAAATAGACATGATATAGAAGTACTAACTTTATTTATAATTAACACAATTCACCTATTGTCGGTCATTTGATAGGTATGGACGAGTGATAAAGTAGATGTATATGTCCATGCATGAGTTGCATTAATATAGAAGAAAAGAAACAGAAATGTAATAAGGAAACGCCGTCACTTTACTTTGGTAATATGGATACACCATTAAATTCTGCAATTATATGTACATAGACATGATGTCTCCAACTGTTATGTTTTATTGTTGTTTCTAACAGAGTCGACTAAATTCGATACCAATGTTAGTCACTATACAGCGTTCGATTGCTGACAAATCTTAACATTCAGTAATATGTTTTTTCACTACCTATGTATAAGTTGCTAACAAACATTGACCATAATTTAGTTGTTCTTAATATTATATTATATTATATCACATTCCCAGTTTTACCTATTTAAATTGTTGTTACACTGCTTTTAAAAAGTACTGAAAAAACACAGCTTACAAAACAAGCTATATATCAGAATGATT
Source organism: Doryteuthis pealeii (assembly GCA_023376005.1). Lineage (NCBI taxonomy): Eukaryota > Metazoa > Mollusca > Cephalopoda > Myopsida > Loliginidae > Doryteuthis > Doryteuthis pealeii. Next base: position 118,726,460 of record CM042139.1, read on the forward strand.
TTATATTTTATTAACGTTAAAACTTTTGCAAAGTCCCTAATGATCAAATATATATATATATATATATTTGATAAACATTTTTGTTTGTATTAGAAGCAGGGAAATGTACAAAATAAAAAATAATCAAAATTCAAAAATATTATCGTTTGATATGCAAAAATATTATCGTATTTGATATGCAAAATCCCTAAGGATCAAGCTTAAATATATATATATGTGTGTATATATATATATATATTATATATATATATATATATATATATATATGGAAGCATTTCTGGTTGTATTAGAAACATGGAAATGTACAAAAATAAAAATAATGTAGTGAGAGAGGAGACGTACCTCGTGCAACACGATGTGACAGAGAGAGAGTGGCGGGTGTGAAGACTTGCCGTATTCTCGAAGGAAGCGGGCTAGACTTTGCCTGGCGTGAAAGACTGACCTAAAGTCGAACCCGCGTCCTTCAGAATGTGAGAGCACTGTGGAAGAGCAGTGAAATAGGAAATAGCAGAGTGCCCCGGGTGTAGGTGGTCGCGCCGTAACGATTGACGCGTACTTGCAGTGCTGACTAGTGTCGCACGTGCTGCACGGACAATTCTTAGTGAGGAGCCCGGATGTGGTGAGATAGAGGTATATTTTAAGGACTTGCCCTCCGAGACGAGAGAGAACAATTGCAGTAGCATTTGTTTGTCGAGACGAGCGGGATAGAAAAATACATTTGGATATTGTTGGTGAGATAAGCGTGATACAATTGTGAGACTGTCGAGTGGAAGGACATTGCGTCAGCCTTGACTTTACCCCAGTGATTAGAAATAATAATCAAAATTCAAAATTATGAATATTATTGAAATTTCAAATCTCATTTTTTAAATCCTGATATTTAGGATAGAGCTTGGTCTTCAGCCAATGAGTTTGGTTGAGACCATTTAACTGATACATGATTTTCTTGGAAAAGAACATTTAAGATTAGAAAAAAAGAAAAACAGTCATTTTACAAAACTTTGACAAATCACAGAATTTTGTCAGAAATATCAGGATTTAAAAATATAAAATAAGATAGTAGTCATGAATATTGTTATTATTTTTCATTTTTTACTTTTTACTGACAGTTTGAAAAAAATACCAACGTAAATGTATATATATGAAATAACAATGACAATTTAAAAAACCAAGTTCATAAACGAGTAATGTTTATTCCGCTTACACTGCAATGTTTCTATCTGTTCCTGCAGCGTAGGCGAAATAAACTTTACTCGTTTATAACTTTTTCAATTTTTCATAATATTACATACTGTTGGATTTACTTCCATTTTTTCTTCACACACACACACAACACACACACACACACACACACATATAACATATATATATATATATAATATATATATTAATAATATATGTTGTGTGTGTAGTGTGTGTGTGTGTGTGTGTGTGTGTGTGTGATAGAATATAGAATATATATAATATATATATATATATATATATATATATATGTGTGTGTGTGTGTGTGTGTGTATGTGTGTGTGTGTGAAGATTAACAAAGCTGTTAAGAACAAAATGAATTAATTTTGTCGTTATTTACTTTTTAATTATTCTCAACTAGTTTCATCATCAGAAAAGTTTTTAAAACTATTGTATTTTTTAGGTTGTATGCTATAGAAAAGCGACGAAAAAATTAAACTGAGTATATTCCTTCGTTAAATGTAACTTTATTTTTTATATTCAAACGTTTTTTAAAGAGCATTTTCTAATCTCTGCTATCATGATACCCAAGATAAATCTTGCATGAACACTGAACAGATGTTACAATAACATGTAACAACAAAATTACACAATACACACCCATAATGTAAACTGTACATATGTTCTAATGAAAAAAAAAACAAAGTGTAATTTAAAGAAATGGTTCCATGTTTTCAGGTCAAGGTGTAATAAATGCCATGCTGAAGTTGTGTCTATTTGTTCTATGAACAGAACTGGGGTATTGTCCTTTCACTCCATTTATCAAGACCAAAAATAGGTGCTCTTTTTCAACGAAAGGGGACTAAGAGAAACTTTAAGGGGCTGACATATCATCAAATTTAAGTTGAACTCATTTCGCGTCAGAATTTCGAACTAAAAGAGTTTTTTAAAACTCTCTCTAACTGATAGATGGCGTGTTTTAAAGTTTATGTTCACTAAAGACATAAATAATAATTGTTTATATTGTAACTAGAGTATAGTGTTAACAGATAAATACTAGGAAGAAACACAGCTAGTATCAAGAATAAAAAGTTTTACTAAGCAAAGATTTAAGTGAACAGAGTAATTAGCGATTACTAGGTTGAATAGCAATTCCGTGAGATCTCGTTGTTCTCTCTCCCAAGGATTCGTCAGACATATTTATGAAAAAAGTCGATTCCATTCTCATTGTTTATGTAATATATAACAGTTTATTGTATTCTTATTTTGGACTGTTGTCCTCGTCTTTATTGTTATATACACAATGTTTCGGCCCATGACCTTGCAATTCTTCTTGCTTCTTGTCGAACTCTCCTTAATCTTAGTAACCTTCTTGGCGAAATTGGAAAGCAATAAAGGTCACATTGGGTAAATACTTATATAGACAATAAAGATAGGACAAGTCCGAAAGTCTAAATATTACAAATTATCAATTCCACCAAAGTTTATTGTCAAAATATTTACATAAAGCTTGATAATTATTTATTATTTAGATTTTTGTGCTGTTTCAAGACAAAAAGAGAAAAGAAAAGGAAAATTATATGATACTTCAAACGGCAAATGGGGAGATAGCTTATGAAATGACCTGGTCATTGTTAAGAAAGAAAACCTCAAGAAAGAAACCGAAATCACTTATAACTGCGGCACAACAATTGTCATAAGAACAAATATATCAAAGCAAAAATTGATAAGACAACAGAACAGTAAATGTAGGATATGTGGTAATAGAGATGAGACAATGAATCATATATTAAGCGAATGCAACGAACTAGCACAACGGAATACAAGAGTAGAAAAACTTGGCAAAGTGATCACGGGAATTGTGCAAAACCAAACTTAACTTTAGCCTTACAACAAATGGTAAATGTATAAAACAGAATCTGTTCTGGAGAATGAAACACATAACATTGTCTGGGAATTTGAGATAAAAGGATCACCTTATCCCAACTAGAAGACTAGACCTAGTATTGATTAACAAAAAAAAAGAGAAGTTGTCAAAGAAAACTAAAAAGATAGACAAATACCTGGTCCTTTATAGAGAATTGAAAAAGCTGTGAAATAAAAGGGTGAAAGCGATACCATTGAGTTTGTGCACTTGAACGGTCCCCAGAAGCGTAGCAAAAAGACTATAGGAACTGGAAATCAGAGGAAGAACCGAGAACAGTATTGTGGAAATCATCTGGAATACTCAGGAGAGACCTGGAGACTTGAGGAGACTTGTTGTCACTCAGACTCCAGTGATAAAGATGCTGTCAAACATTTTTAAAAATCCAGCAATAGAGAGGTAAAAAGACAGCAACAAGATTCTCCGTGTGTTATTTCATCGACATCCGATATTTTCCACAGATCTTCCAGTGAAGAAACAACGGATAAAGTTTTGAGCCAGGACAAAGTTGAAGGAGACTTACAGTATTTATATAAATGTCCTAGATATTCTATGGAACTTATTAGGGGGATGTATCTTCAAACTTGAGGCTTGCCTTCCTAATGCCATTCTATTATATCTACAGGATATGGGTTTTCTTGATCCAAGCATTCACTTAATTTACATTATTCTAGACAATATAAAATAGGGACAAGGTGAGAGTAAAAGTAACCAGTCACCAGAAGCATATTCAGAGCTATGGCAATCTCATCTGCACTGGATTTGATTGTAGAGTAATATGACCCAGAGAGTAAAGCAACAGTCAACTGAAATCCAGATGTTGCATTTAAAAATTTACAGCACAATGCTTTGCTTCTGGAAAACATTTTGTTGTCAATGGTAAGTTAGATGAATTGGAGGTGAGGGAAAATGCATAAAATGATTAAATATTTATTCAGACTTAATTAATTATGTCAATTTACAAGAATAATAATGAGTTCTATTAAAATTAAATCCAGAATATAATCAGATACGGGTAAATTTTCTAATATTTTTTTCAGAAGTTGCGAACCACCACAAAAAAGATTTTAGAAATCAATTTTGAAGCTCCACATTGTCAACTTTGATGACCTCTCACAAAGTGGGGTTGTGAAACTGCACTAGAAGAAGTTTTTTTAGAATGAAATCTGAGTGTCTACTGAACGGAACAGAATTTAAGTTCCAAATTTACTTGTCCATTCACAAGGTGTGGAAAGAGCTGCGAAATTAACAATGAAAGCTTCACAATTTATATAATATATATATTCGCAAGAAGCAAGGCACAAACACATTGTAGTCAAACATTGTACACCAATTAGACCTACATTTTAATTGAAAGAAAAATCTACTGAAAAATTTAATTCTATTGTTACATAATCTTATATAGTGCAGTAGGTTTCAATTCAATGTTCAATGAACAATACAAATATATACATATTTGAATTCATTGTATCTAATGAGAAACATCAATTTTATCTGGATTTATTATTGAAATAATGAAATTTTGAAGTCAGTATGTCAGCAAAATCCTGCAGAAATGAGGTATTTGTGTATATCTTTGCAAAACTGAGTTTTAAATTTAGGAACCTAATTTTTATGTTAGTTCTTATAAACCAACCCACAGCTTTCGCCATGAAAGTTATATCGAATATTCAAAAAGTGACAAATCAACCTGCCCTAGCCTTCAAAAGAAATACATTGGAAAAGTCAGAAGTCCATTCTATTTTAGATCAAACAACTACAGACAAATAATCGAATCTATCGATGATAATAAACTAATAATTGTAGAACTACCTCACCACTCAAACGGCCACATATCTAACATCAATGTATAATTCAACATCATAGAAAGAGTGAGAAAAAACTTTTGATAATATCACGGCGGCAATAGATACATGCGAAGATAAGTGGATACAGAGATTCCAAAAACTGACTTAAAATGACTTTAACATCAAATCCAACCATCCCCCAAAAGCTTTGAAATAGAATGGACTGACAAAAGTTGCCGCATAAATATCTGAATATAAACAAATTAGCTGAAGTATCCTATCCATGTCCGCACTAAAAGGATTTTCGCACACCAGGGAGTTAGACTGAAAGCGGAAAGAGAGAATAAAATAAATTCATTTTAAAAGAAGCTAAAAGTTTGCGTATATGATATTCGTTTATTTTAATTTTTTTTTCATTTACATTTAAAACTTTATTTTTTAAAATGTAACCCAAAGCTCGTGAGTAGATTGAAACATAATCTTATTTTCTAAAGGTTACATTTTGTAATTGCTTATGAATATCTTTGAAGAATTCCACAAATGGAGTTTTTAATTATTGAATTAAATCATTTAATCAGTAAAATCAAAACCAAGATTTTCTACTTTTTATTATGATAAATATATTCAAGTGTATATGCTCGACTTTAATGCTCAATAACACATATTTGAATTATAAGTCGATACTTATATATTAAAACACGTGACTTCTTATTTATAAATGCTAAAGTTAAATATTTGACTAAAACAGTTACGCCTTATTTGAAAGATAACTCACCCACACGTAACAAATCTTTCTGGTGTATTCATGATAGCAGAGATTAGAAAATGCTCTGTTAAAAAAACGTTTGAATATAAAAAATAAGTTACATTTAACGAAGGAATATACTCAGTTAATTTTTCGTCGCTTTTCTATAGCATACAACCTAAAAAATACAATAGTTTTAAAAACTTTCTGATGATGAAACTAGTTGAGAATAATTAAAAAGTAAATAACGACAAATATATATTCATTTTGTCTTAACAGCTTAATCTTCACACACACACACACACACACACACACACACACATATATATATATATATATATATCTATATTCTATCTACACACACACACACACACACACACACACACATACACACACACACATATATAATATATATATATATATATATATATATATATGTGTGTGTGTGTGTGTGGTGTGTGTGTGTGTGTGTGTGAAGAAAAATGGAAGTAAATCCAACAGTATGTAATATTATGAAAAATTGAAAAAGTTTATAAACGAGTAAAGTTTATTTCGCCTACGCTGCAGGAACAGATAGAAACATTGCAGTGTAAGCGGAATAAACATTACTCGTTTATGAACTTGGTTTTTTTAATTGTTCATGTTATTTCATATATATACATTTACGTTGGTATTTTTTCAAACTGTCAGTAAAAGTAAAAAATGAAAAATAATAACCAATATTCATGACTACTATCTTATTTTATATTTTTAAATCCTGATATTTCTGACAAAATTCTGTGATTTGTCAAAGTTTTGTAAAATGACTGTTTTTCTTTTTTTCTAATCTTAAATGTTCTTTTCCAAGAAATCATGTATCAGTTAAATGGTCTCAACCAAACTCATTGGCTGAAGACCAAGCTCTATCCTAAATATCAGGATTTAAAAATGAGATTTGAAATTTCAATAATATTCATAATTTTGAATTTTGATTATTATTTCTAATCACTGGGGTAAAGTCAAGGCTGACGCAATGTCCTTCCACTCGACAGTCTCACAATTGTATCACGCTTATCTCTCACCAACAATATCCAAATGTATTTTTCTATCCCGCTCGTCTCGACAACAAAATGCTACTGCAATTGTTCTCTCTCGTCTCGGAGGGCAAGTCCTTAAAATATACCTCTATCTCACCACATCCGGGCTCCTCACTAAGAATTGTCCGTGCAGCACGTGCGACACTAGTCAGCACTGCAAGTACGCGTCAATCGTTACGGCGCGACCACCTACACCCGGGGCACTCTGCTATTTCCTATTTCACTGCTCTTCCACAGTGCTCTCACATTCTGAAGGACGCGGGTTCGACTTTAGGTCAGTCTTTCACGCCAGGCAAAGTCTAGCCCGCTTCCTTCGAGAATACGGCAAGTCTTCACACCCGCCACTCTCTCTGTCACATCGTGTTGCACGAGGTACGTCTCCTCTCTCACTACATTATTTTTATTTTGTACATTTCCATGTTTCTAATACAACCAGAAATGCTTCCATATATATATAATATATATATATATATATATATATATATATATATATATACACATATATATATATTTAAGCTTGATCCTTAGGGATTTTGCATATCAAATACGATAATATTTTTGCATATCAATACGATAATATTTGAATTTTGATTATTTTTATTTTGTACATTTCCCTGCTTCTAATACAAACAAAATGTTTATCAATATATATATATATTATATATTTTGATCATTAGGGACTTTGCAAAAGTTTTAACGTTAATAAATATAAAATCATTCTGATATATAGCTGTTTTGTAAGCTGTGTTTTTTTCAGTACTTTTTAAAAGCAGTGTAACAACAATTTAAATAGGTAAAACTGGGAATGAATGTATATAATATAATATAATATTAAGAACAACTAAATTATGGTCAATGTTTGTTAGCAACTTATACATAGGTAGTGAAAAACATATTACTGAATGTTAAGATTTGTCAGCAATCGAACGCTGTATAGTGACTAACATTGGTATCGAATTTAGTCGACTCTGTTAGAAACAACAATAAAACATAACAGTTGGAGACATCATGTCTATGTACATATAATTGCAGAATTTAATGGTGTATCCATATTACCAAAGTAAAGTGACGGCGTTTCCTTATTACATTTCTGTTTCTTTTCTTCTATATTAATGCAACTCATGCATGGACATATACATCTACTTTATCACTCGTCCATACCTATCAAATGACCGACAATAGGTGAATTGTGTTAATTATAAATAAAGTTAGTACTTCTATATCATGTCTATTTCATAGACTATTAGGCAAATTAGCGACTAACATAAGAATGGGGAGCTAACTTCGTAGTTTGACCCTTTTACAAGCATGTACAATGAAAAAAAATGATTTAATTTTCCAATATATGTTGGTGCGTACTGTCGGTTTTTCCAAACTGAAACACTAATAGTTCATTTGTGCTTTACAGGAATTTGAAAACGGAAAGCATAATCTGTTTCAGTAGGGCATTCAATATTTTGATTAAATAAAAAACAAACAAACAACAGTATTTATTGGATTTATCGCAACGTAAAAGCAAATTCCAACTGTAATTGTGCCATCTGTTGCCATATCTATTTCATAGATGGAGTGTTGCTTTATATTATGAGATGCGCATTGACGCGTACATCAAAAATATTGAATAATTAAGCAAATAAATGGTTATATTTCATTCAACCATATATCAATTAATATATATCGTCTACTCAACGTCTTCCTATAGAAAGATATGAATTAGCGCTCATAAAAGAAGGAACAAATCCGTATTCGTATTGATAAATACAATAAATACTATCTCTTCTCTGTCTCTCTCTTTCACACACACACACACAACACCACAACACACACACACACCGTGTTTCGCGTATCTGTGTTAAAAAAATATATATATATTACCTTTATGAATTTTACAACATATTTTGTGAAGCATACATAACTGTTATTACTACATTATATTACATTAAAAGTCCATAGTGGTAGTACCTGTTAGGCTTCCATCTATGTGTCTAATAGATTTGTTTAAAAAATTCATATTCGATGGGACCGTGTGCAAGGTTCAACGAAAGAAAAACTTACTAAGCTTAAACACACTGAATAAATCGAACATTCTAATTAAGAAACAATAACACACACACACACACACACACACACACACACACACACACACACACACACACACACACACACACACACACATATATATATATATATATTATATATATATAAATGAATTTACATTAGTTGTGTATATATTATTCAATTACAAGGCTAATTTTAACTGTGACGCGATGGGTTTCATGCTTTCACATTCATCACTCACAATGAAAATACTTTTTGAAAACCCGAATAATATGGTCAAAGTTTCTTTATGTTGGGATATTGATTATCGTATCAGTGTGCATAGGCCTGGGGATTGTTTATTTGTAAATATGTGCATGTGTTATATCATATATACGTGGTCCATTACACAGATAGGTACACTCCCTCTTGTATATATGTAGACGTATCGCAGTTGATAATATCCATGTAGTTAGATATTTATATACAGAATGATATATATTTATGTATATATTATAATTATTTGCTCCTTTTGAATTATTATTATTATTTATTATTATTATTATTATTATTTTATTATTATTATTATTTTATTATTATTATCTCTACCACCGATATAGATCACTCTCCTAACAATGTTACAAATATTGGCCCAGCACTAACTCACCAAGTGAGATAATGATAAATATACACTATTGCAATATATATATATATATATATATATATATATATATATATATATATATATATATATATATATATATATATATATATATGTTATTTAAGCATAATGCGTAGTTCCGTACGTGACCTAGGCTGATAAGCCTAATAAAAATGCAATTGATTTTTAATATACATTACTCAGTGATGAATGGCGAATAAAAGGCAGAGACTTATTAGAAAGAAATAGACAGAAAAAAATAAGCCTCACCTTGCTTCTTTTTCTTAGTAGAACTGTTAGAAATATAATATCGGATAAACAGAGTCTTGTGTAAATTGATTTGTAAAATCATTTCTTTCACCCAGAACGTATAGTTCATTTGAGCCTTTTTGTTTCTCTCGTGACTTTTCATTTCTCATTCGATTTATCTTGTTTCCGACTTAAAAGAAAGTCTAAAGAATCTTCATTTATATCCAGAGATTTATATAAAAAAAATGACAATCGAGCTAATGGAATTAAACAGAAAGTTCAGAATGTCAATTTTTGGTTTGTTGGTTCGTAATAAATTTGCATAATCTGATTGCCGTCACGAATACAAACAAAAACAATAGTTATATACAGTGACACCTTGACTTACGAGTGTCCCAACATACGAGTTCCCGAATTCACGTGCTGTCAGTCGGTCGATTGTTGCTTTGAGTTGAGAGTTAAAATTTGAGGTACGACCTAGCTTCAGATACGCTTATATTAATAAGTTCACTATAAGTTTCCGAAATTTACAATAAAGAAAATATTATTTATGTGAAAAATGAACATTAAATGAACCTCATTCATTAAATTCTGTTTTATTATATTTTTATACAATACAATGCTGTCACTCGGTTGATCTTTTTGCTTTTTGATGTGAGCTAAAATTTGACGTATAAGTAAGATTCAGATATGCATATGTTAAATTCACTAAAAACATTAATGTTTCCAAATTTACTCCAAAGAAAGATAATTTTCAAAAATAAACATTATAATATTAGAGCAACATAATTCATTACATTCTTTTGTTTTGTTTTTTTGCACAATACACAGTTATTTTTCTTATTAAAGAAAAAGAAACGTAACAAAAATAAGGATGCTTTTTTTTGGCTGTTGGCTGGAATGGATTAATAGCATTTCAGTTTATTTTTTATGGGGAAATTGAATTGATACAAGAGTAAATTGAGTTATGAACAAAACGTGTTTTCAGCTGGTTATTACATATCTGAAATACAACATTCATCCATCTATCTATCAATTGACTATGACATCGTCGTAAGCGAGTTCGAACTCCAGTCAGGCTATTATATTCATTTTCGGCCTAATACCCTAGTGTAAAGTATGAAACCCCTCATCACCCTAGATATGAATTAAAAACTACCACTACTGTTCATCTTAATGTTTCGGTATTAAATAATCTATCAATGTTGAAACCAAAACAAAAACACAGACGAGCGTTAAGCGTTAACGGCTTGGAAATGTAATAGGCGATCCGAGTTCAATCCTAAACGAGACTGTTTGCATTTTACCCTGGGAAGCCATGAACTATCATTTCTCCATCATGTGTAAAATTTACGGCAGACTGGATTCTTTAGGTTTTGTTAAGCAAATAGTCGCCGAGTAGAAAATTAAAACCAGCTTTACTCCGCTTAAAAATTGACTTTGTGTCACATCACCATATTGTATAGATATAGATCAATAAAGTGTGTACATCTGCGTATTTTCTCTTAAAAAATTATTGGGACTAGATTACCCGCAAACCTGTTTGGTTTCCTTTAGTATCAGTTATTATTGATGATATTAATGCTTATATTTAATTTCTTGCCTATCAAGTTTTCCCACGGCTGTACTAAATTTTCTTGCTAACTTTTTACCTGTATAATGGTATATTTCAAGGTTCATTATCTATTCACATCAGATGCATTCTATAAAAATAAATTCCTATTATTATTGTAATTTCAGTCTTTCTGGTTAATCATGATGAACTAAACATCAGATTTTATACTTTGCTTGATTGTAGTATACGTAGGATCGCAGTGGCTGGAGAACCGCAGTGAGCGGATTAAAGTAAGCAAAGACTTAAGGAATAGAAGATACAATACATGTGACGTTTCGATAGGAATATATATATATATATATATATATATATATAATATATATATATATATGTAAGCCATGGATAACGTCATGTCTGTGACAGGTGTTCTTTTAATTAGAAAAACATGTCCGTCCGTCTTACTGTCTGTCTGTCTGTCTTTCTCTCTCTCTCTCTCTCTCTCTCTCTCTCTCTATATATATATTATATATATATATATATATATATATTATATGTGTGTGTGTGTGTGTGTGTGTGTGTGTGTGTGTGTGTGGTTATATATATATAAATATTATAATAATGCTGTCATCGTGTTCGAGTAAGACCATTTCCTGTTCAGCCTCTGCAAGGGTACTATGATATGTGACCAAAGCATTCATATCATCACGAAGAAACAGAATAAGGGTTATAAAGTGTGAAGGACACCTCTAGTTCCTAAGAATCCTAGATTGTCTCGCGGTTAACCGTGTGAAAGGCCTTCTCGAGATCGATGAAACATTGGCAGAGGTCAAGATTCTGCTCAATGCCTTTTCTTGCAGTTGGCGAGCCGGGAAGATCATATCAGTTGTGCACCCAGAGCGGAAACCACATTGGGATTCTGGAAGAATAATTGGCAATACATGTTCTTCAACCGATTTAGAAGAATTCTCGCAAAAACCTTTCCAACAATGGAGAGCAAAGCAATACCTCGATAATTGTCACATAGGCTTTTAGAACCCTTTTTGAACAAAGGAATGAGAAGCACATCTCTCCAATCCTGAGGCGCTCCTTTAGTCCAAGCGTGGATTAACACTTCATGCAGCATCTCATTCAGTCTGGAGCCACCAGATTTAAGTAGTTCAGCATTAATTCTGTCCAGTCCCAGGGGCTTTTCCCCGGTTCATTTGTGGAACAGCCCTATAAACTTCATAAATTGTGGTTGATTATCTAGCTCATCTTAATGAGGATATAATATTATATATATATATATATATATATATATATATATATTATATATATAGTATTATTGACATCATTAAATAGGAAAACGAATAAATGATGTTTTTATATCATTATTATTATTATTATTATTATTATTTATTATTATTATTATATTATATTTATTATTATATTATTTATTTTATTATTTTCACTCCTTTTGAGTTTTTTTACTTCAGCGTTAGCTAAAGGTATTTCATTGAAGTCTGAGTGATTATTACATTATTGTTTATTATTATTATTATTATTGTTATTATATTATTATTATATTATTATCAAATAGAAAATACATAGAAACGAATATTTTGTATTACTAACTACTTAGTTAAATTATCACACCGTGCTATAGACTCGGGTCTCTGTGGGTATAGCATGATATGGTGATTTGTACTATTACAACGTTTAATGCATACTTAAGAGTTATTTCAAATATTTCAATATCGAACAAGTATAATAATAATCTCTCTCTTCTCTCCTCTCTCTCTCTCTCTCTCTCTCTCTCTCTCTCTCCTTCCATGTTTATTTCAATTGATACAGACGTTCAACCACTCTCTCTCGTTTTGTTCACCACCGCTCTTTTATCTATCTTTCCCTATCTCATGTATCTTTCTTCTTTCTTTCTTATGTGTAGAATGTTTTTTTTCTTCCCTTCCTTTCTTCACAATCAAATCATGTGCGTACACGAATACTTGCAGCTCATCTGATTTGCTTTATAACTCAGAAAAAAAGATTATTTTTTAATTGATCTGCTTAGACAAGTTTTCAAATGTACAGGAAATGGTGACAATTCATATTTGTAAATGCACTCTATACAATTCTATTTTATTCATAAACAAAAAGAATATCCTGCCCTGGGGCTGAGAAATACACCGACTGTACCCCAGCAAAGGGTTAAGACCGCCTGACGGCTGGGGTTGTAGAGTAAGCCGAATGTAGATCCCAATGGGACACCATGTTGGCCGTGGATGTGACCCATGATGTTTATGGACGAATAAAACTCCACTTGGCCCTATTTGGGTCCTTACTTATTTAGACAGGCGGTCAGCGAGGTCTCCTCCGATCAATCGGCTAGTAACGTCAAGCCCTATCACCTATATGATTGTCCCGAAATACTGCTCTATAAGCAACCCGCAACCCTTTTTATCATATATGTGCTAGAAGGCGGTAGTTGAGGGTCATAGTCCCCTGTGTATGACGTTAAATGCATCTAATGGTGAAGTTCAAATTCTGGATCTCTGGGGAGCGTGGAGTAGCCCTTCATGGCCATTACACCTAGGTACACCCTGACTCAGATTGGAAGTACTATTAGGGCCCCATCTATGGGTTAAATACATCGAAATATAAATGTATAAAATGGGTTTTAAAAGATTTAATACCTTTCAAGATGAATGAAACTTCGGCATAAATAACCAGCAGAGTTGATATGCAGATTACTCAGCACAACAAACAGAGTACCTATATGTATCTTCGAGAAAGCTAGTACACAACTTCGTAATGAACGAAACGGATTGACAGATAAATGATTACAACTGTAGGTACATCTATTTAGAAATAAACATCTATTCGATTACAAGCTACATCAGTTATACATATTGGAAGTTATGGTCCGTCTCTCCGCTCCGCTAGCTATAACTCTTTGCTACCATTTTTTTCCACGGCTGTACCAATTTTTCTTGATATTTTTTACCTGTATGATGTGATATTTCAATGTCACGATATTTCTCTTCTCAGAACTGTTGATCATGCCATAATAAAAAGAAACCAACAAACAAACACTGTGGGCTATTAAATGTCAAATCTTTATTTTTGTATACATGATTTTAATGAATAGTTTGTAGATAAATATTGATTTTGGTTCTATAAACTAGTAAACAATTTCCTTAACTTCAGGTGTATTATAAATTGATAGAATTAATAGATAATAAGCACCATATAATAAAAGTGTTGGGTGTTTATCATAAGATCAATTGAAGAATACTGGAAGAACACGGGAGGCAATATATATATATATTAGTTCCGGTTCTCGGACTAACACGTCTCAGCCCAATTAAGGGCAAAGTAAGGTTGCATGTTTTAGTACCGGGTCACGGACTGGTCAGCCAGCACCATTAACGCAACATCGTCACGTAGGGCCACAGGTGTCCCCATTGACGGGGGGTCTAACCTTCGCAAAAATGAAGCCGATGTTTCTACATTCTTAACCAACAGGGTGGTAAATTTCTTTAAGAAAAATAGATTTTGTTAAGATGGAGATTGTGAAAAGCAGTAAAAGCTATGCTCTTATATCATAAATACCAATAAATATATTTCTGAATTCTGTATGTTTCTAAAAGATGTCATGATAAGTAGATGTTTCAATATAGTAAAGTATCTTTAATGGAATATCGAACGTCATGAGTTATTTAGTCAAAACCATCTTGCAGAAGAACAGTAGTAGCACTATTTCACCAATCAACTGAGAATATGATGGGATTCTAACCTTTTCCCAAGAGTATTAGCCCGGAATTGAACATAATAGTGCGACTGAAGTTCGAATTTGCCTAATACGATTCACACCAGACAATTAAACCATGAGCAACGGGGACTCCAACATCGGATACAGTAATATTGATATCGAACGTCGGAAGAAAGCAAATTTAGATAATTGTCCTTAGTTTAAAATAGCTGATATTCTCTTAAATATCAGAGGTATCAACTATCAATAGTATATGTCTAATAAAAAAGATTTGCTCCTACAAACTCTGGTACACAAGCAAATAAGAACTTTTATGAACTGCCAAAAGTGGGACATTCGAGTTTTCGATCATTCAACCTTTGATAAATTCTTAGTTCATGACCTACTTTGTTCTAATTTGGCTGAAGCTAAATAAGCACATGGGCATTCGATGCTGTCGAAACGAGGTCGTCGATTAACTTAAATAAATCTTTTTGTCCGTCTTTCTATTTAAAAAAAAAATGAAAGATAATTATTTCAGTATGATACTATTTTGCTTATCTTTTTTCAGACTATATGATTATTGAATGAGATTTCTGATTTACAAAGTAATTGGATTGTCGTAAATGCACTATTGATTAATATTGATTTTTTGTTTGTTTAGACTTTTCGAATGTGTTTCACTCACATTAACAGTTTTGTCCAATAGAAAAATTGATTCTGAGCTATTTTCTTGCAGTTGTAAAATTCTCCTTTATAATTTTGTTCGTACTTTTAAGCTGAATGTTCCAGAACAAAATATAAATCAAAGGTAAGTATACAAAAAGTGACAAGACCTTATAAAAAGAGTTAAACGGAGACATTAGAAAATTAGAATTAACTTATTTTACTAAAAGACAAATTCGAAGTGCTTTAATTAAACTTTTCTAAAATAACGGCATTCCTAATTATCTTAGCACTTTTTAATTATTTATTCTAAAATGGTACAGATTGTATCATGATGCAAGTTGTCCTTTTGATAATCAAATATGATAATTCCATGTTATTGTTTGCTTAACTTTTGCATTAATTTGATTACTTACAGTAACATTTTCTAAAGTTCACGCATAAAGTAAATTGTGGTAAAGTGGGGACAATAATGTATGTGTGGCGTCTACTTCACCAGTAAGTAAAGTAAGTAAGTAAAATTCGTTGGGGTGGCCATAAAGTGGATCAGCCTAATCAGCGAGGGAGTCTATCGCCCTTTATCACTAGCGCATAGACGAGGAGATATGGTATTTTTGTTTTTCTTGTGTTCTGAGGTTAGAGCGCCACACCTACCATGCAGCTCTTTCTTTATACCGACACAGATCCCTGTGTACTCATAACGTGAGTTTTGGCGAGGCCGGTAAATCGAACTAGGAAATTGTGGTTTCTAGGCCGAAACGCTCTAACGACTGAGCTACCCGACCTATCAAGCCAGATAAGTGGTAAATCCTACTAAAGTTTAATACACTTCACAACACTGAATATTATTAGTACTGCTATAAAATAATACAATATTATATATCTTAATTCAAGAAAATAAATATAGGCTGATTGCAGATTATCTATGATGCAAGAAAAAAAAGCATTCTAAACATAATGTCTTCTAACAAGAGATTGGTTCTATGAAATGGACGGAATGCAGAAAACAGAAATATTTACAGTCTAAAAGATAATTAACATTTAATGAATTAAGGAACATTCTCAGATTGAAATATGAATGGACGCATAGAGATATAATGTATATTTTCAAAGACGTGAAACGGAATTTTTTCTAAATTTCTTAATATGCATCAGTTTTTAAAGCGATTATTCGAATTTTGTCTATACCACAACTTTATAAATTATTCTAAGCATTACGGTAACAACAATTTTCAGATCACACTTGACATAATACGATCACAGAATCAGTGTGAATCTGAACTCTACTAACATTTCTTGAGGAATCTTAACAAAACGGGTGTTTCCTAATGTAATCGCTTAACAGTTATATCCATCGCAGACAAAACAACACACAAATATCCCAAAAGGCTTTTCATTTTAGATTAACATATATTTTTACAACAACCAACTTTCCTCCCTTAGACACCAATTAAGGCAATTTTGTGAAACGAATTGAACTTTTATGTACTTTGCTCCGACTCCAATACGACTATTGTAATTGGTCCTTTTTCCGGGCACTAAAACGAATCTGTAACGTTGTTCGATATACTGTGTACACGTACCAACGTATATATCGCTAACGTAGGCGGGGTGGATTATTCAGGTACTAAAATGTTTCTTGCAACGTGGTGGTGGTCTCTTGTTGTATAAAACCTAACAACGCGAGAATCAATGTAAGATCAACTGCTAGCTTTATTTGCGGCTCGTCTCGTGGGCTCGTTCAGAGAGGAGGAAAGGCAGAGGAAAGAGAGAGAAGAAACTATTAACACCGTCATCCCCACGGGCAAAGGGCACGTCTTACCTAACGCTGTCCGAGATGAAAAGATTGTGCCGGATCTTTCATTCGTTGCTCCACGTCACCAGTGTCCGGTCGGTCAATCCGACATACCGAGTTAGAAACTCAATTCTCCATTACTGGGAGGGATTCACGCACAAGTCAAACTGATTTTTGTGTTTCATATACTCTCTCAACACTATTTATTTCTTCCTCCTTATCTAATATATGTAGTTCTCCGCCAAAAAGCAGAGACATATCCCCATCTTGGTACAATCTATGATCGGTAATAGGACCTTCCTAGACGAGAAATCTATATATGATTATTCAGGCTTAACATGACTATTATTAACTTTACTCTCTGACAAAACGTTATGTGACTCCTTACTAATTATTTTCAATTTAAATAACTAAATAACTTCATTATTCCCTTAAGGACACTTAAGAGATTTTGTACAGATAACAAAGCATTTCATTGAAATTATTGTTATTTCGTTCTTCTAAAATAAACAGAAAAATCCAACTATTTGTATCTGAATTCTAATACGTCTAGTTTATCTGAAACACCGAAGTCTCATATCTACTGCGCACTCAATGCCCAATTAGATGAAATACTTCGTCTGTGCTTACAGTGGCTCCAAACATACGTCAAATCCGAAATTTTCTGCACCGTGAACATTTTTAATTGCACCTTGCATAGTAAACGAGACAATTAATAACCTTTTCATATCCTGATAAATTCATAGTGTTGTGAATACTTCAACAAACATGTCTAATCAACAAAATGGCTGTTATCCTTAACGACACTTCCAACTTTACTTTTTCTCACCATGAATATTTGAAAAAAAACAAAAAATACTACAATCTAAAATGAAAACGTAACAACGCGAAACATACTAGGAAGTGTGATAAGAAATTTTAAATGCTAAAATTAATCAATGAGAAAATAGGGACCAGTCGGCATCACAGGAGATCACGGCTTAATCGGACCCCTAAAAATTCATAAACAAATATATAAAAATTCCTCAAAGACTTATTTGTCTATGGTCGGTTACCTACCCAATATATATTTGCCTAAAGGGGTTAATCTCATTTCACCCTCCGCTCAAATAAACAGAACATATATGTTGATTTCATTAATTAACATAATATGCTTATGATACTTGTTACTCACTGTCATTTGTACCAGAGTAAGTAATATTGTGACAAGGCACAGTACCTGCCTTTCGCATAATAAGGGATAAGAGTTGTGTTCCATGTGTAATGCTGACAAAATGAACATTTCCTACATATTACCTGCGAATATGTAATGTATAATATTATTGCTGGCACCCATTTAAGTGACTTTGTGTCAAATATTTATCCCCCATTGGGGCTAAATAAATATGTTTTTTTCTATTAAAAGATCATTCTGTCTCTGTCTCTGTCTTTTTCTCCTCTGATCTCTATGTCCTCTCTACTATAATATTCTTTCTCTGTTTTATTGTCTCTGTTTGTGTCTCTTCTCAAAATCCCAAGAAACGCGTTTTCATCAACAATTTCAAATAGACCGGACCAGAAACACAAAAACACTAAGGGTCTCGAAGATTTCTTATTTTCTGTATAACTTTTAATTTTTTCCCTAACTAAAAAAAATAGCCCCGATTGAAGATCTATTGAACAGATGAAACACTGCAGCGAGGGAAATAAACATTACTGCGTTTATAACACTGTTTTTTCAATTTTTTTCATAATAAAAGCGGGATTCCATACACACACCAACACACACACACTACACAACACACATATATATATTATAATATTATATATATATATATAAATATTTAGTGGAAAACTGATATATAGGAATATATTAGCAAAGCATTAATGCAATTACCAGTTCTTCCTGAATCCTTAGAGCTTTTCCCAAAACGTCCATCAGTTAAGTTTATTTATTAATTTCTTTCTAAGTAAATCATTTGATTTTTGATCAACGATAGAGACATAAGATTCAATTATAAAATACTTGTCTGAACAATCATCTACCACTAAATGCTTTTCCTATCTTAATAAGAATATACTTTTACATAAGATCTGTAAATTGAAACCAGATTTTTCTGATACAATAGATTTAAGCTGCGTGTTATTGCTTATGTTTCCATTCCATGGTATTTTTACAGGTTTTTACATCTTTTGATAGTTTTAATCTCATGAAAGTAAACATTACGCCATTATCGATGTATACAAGAAACAGTTAGAGTCAAGTACAACTGAAAACTAATATTAAACAATATTAACCTATCACTACTAAAAAATAAATACTAAATATCACTAAAATAGTATTAATAATAACGAATAGACTTATAACAACTAAAAGATATAATACTAAAAATAGGAGCGCGCCTTAGGCGCGTGGTTATCGTCGGTTGAAATATAATGTAAATCAATATTCAAATACAATTTAATCTGGACAGGCTTATTTGCGTTTCTTTTTCGTGCGGTAATATAGCCATTGAAAAAAGGCAATGAAAGAACTTTTTTTCCGGCAGCTATGATATATAATAGTAAGTGAGCAAACTGAGTTTATTTAGGCTGGTTAGTAATCTGTAAAAGTAGAACAGGAAAATTCTGATTTTCAGTATCCGCTATTAAAATTGACCTTAGATTACCTATCTTCTCCATGGTGGCATTGTACTTAAGGGGTAAATACATATCATTGCTTTGATTATGTGAAGGCGCAGATATTAAATTGGTGATAAAAATATAATAGACAAATAGTAAACATAAAGGAAATGACCATATATAAATTAAAAATGTCTTGATGAGGACTATTGTTAAAATTAAGCACGAATAGCGAGGAGTTTTATACCCTTTTATCGGTAGCTGATAAGCCAATAGATAATAGTTTTGCTGAGTTGGTAGCGTCACAGATACGAAGAATAGCTCCGAGATGACTTTCCCACAGATCAGTTTACACAAACACGTGCTCTTTTGGCGGTATCAGACACAAATCAGACCCTACATTTCCTAGGCGTATGCTTCTATACAACTGAACTAAATCGGCTCTTTTACATGAATGATGATTAATTTGACGAACATCAGGCCAATAGTCAAGGTATGGTTTTGTAAGCAGCTTTACCACTTTCGGTTATAACCTTGTTAACTAGCCCTACTCATCCGGTAGAAAATGGGACAACATTTATAAACCCCATTTACCTGGTGACTGACAAGTGGACAACGATCCAAAGAACTTTTGTGGCAGGTAACAGAAACCGACACGCGATAGAGTATCAAGGAGTTTTTTAAAAGGGGTTTCTTGAAATTCAGATGTTAGTGGTTGGCAGAGAAGTAAGGAGTATTAAGATTTTCGGAGCTCAGCAAATCGCTATCCATACATTGAACGGGCCTACGACTTGTGAACAAATAGAGGGAGACTTAATCATAACAATAAAGAGAGGTGATTTTGTCTTAGGACAGTTATCTATTGACTATTGTTATATATGTTCAGTACTACGCTTTGATCTGCATATTCTTTCAGAACCAGCAAATGTTACACAGGAGTAAATTACAGATATGTATCATTCTAGAGTCTGGTTGCAACATAAGACCAAAATATCAGGAAAATTAATTAAAAAAAAACGTTTACAAACTTAAATATGATAAAATGAAAACTAATTAT
>CM042139.1:118747534-118825034 GCA_023376005.1 Doryteuthis pealeii
TGTGTGATAGAATATAATATATATATATATAATATAATATATATATATATGTGTGTGTGTGTGTGTGTGTGTGTGTGTGTGTGAAGATTAACAAAGCTGTTAAGACAAAATGAATATATATTTGTCGTTATTTACTTTTTAATTATTCTCAACTAGTTTCATCATCAGAAAAGTTTTTAAAACTATTGTATTTTTTAGGTTGTATGCTATAGAAAAGCGACGAAAAATTAACTGAGTATATTCCTTCGTTAAATGTAACTTATTTTTTATATTCAAACGTTTTTTTAACAGAGCATTTTCTAATCTCTGCTATCATGAATACACCAGAAAGATATTTGTTACGTGTGGGTGAGTTATCTTTCAAATAAGGCGTAACTGTTTTAGTCAAATATTTAACTTTAGCATTTATAAATAAAGAAGTCACGTGTTTTAATATATAAGTATCGACTTATAATTCAGAAAATATGTGTTATTGAGCATTAAAGTCGAGCATATACACTTGAATATATTTATCATAATAAAAAGTAGAAAATCTTGGTTTTGATTTTTACTGATTAAATGATTTAATTCAATAATTAAAAACTCCATTTGTGGAATTCTTCAAAGATATTCATAAGCAATTACAAAATGTAACCTTTAGAAAAATAAGATTATGTTTCAATCTACTCACGAGCTTTGGGTTACATTTAAAAAAATAAAGTTTTAAATGTAAATGAAAAAAAAAATTAAAATAAACGAATATCATATACGCAAACTTTTAGCTTCTTTTAAAATGAATTTATTTTATTCCTCTCTTTCCGCTTTCAGTCTAACTCCCTGGTGTTGCGAAAATCCTTTTAGTGCGGACATGGATAGGATACTTCAGCTAATTTGTTTATATTCAGATATTTATGCGGCAACTTTTGTCAGTCCATTCTATTTCAAAGCTTTTGGGGGATGGTTGGATTTGATGTTAAAGTCATTTTAAGTCAGTTTTTGGAATCTCTGTATCCACTTATCTTCGCATGTATCTATTGCCGCCGTGATATTATCAAAAGTGTTTTTTCTCACTCTTTCTATGATGTTGAATTATACATTGATGTTAGATATGTGGCCGTTTGAGTGGTGAGGTAGTTCTACAATTATTAGTTTATTATCATCGATAGATTCGATTATTTGTCTGTAGTTGTTTGATCTAAAATAGAATGGACTTTCTGACTTTTCCAATGTATTTCTTTTGAAGGCTAGGGCAGGTTGATTTGTCACTTTTTGAATATTCGATATAACTTTCATGGCGAAAGCTGTGGGTTGGTGTTATAAGAACTAACATAAAAATTAGGTTCCTAAATTTAAAACTCAGTTTTGCAAAGATATACACAAATACCTCATTTCTGCAGGATTTTGCTGACATACTGACTTCAAAATTTCATTATTTCAATAATAAATCCAGATAAAATTGATGTTTCTCATTAGATACAATGAATTCAAAATATGTATATATTTGTATTGTTCATTGAACATTGAATTGAAACCTACTGCACTATATAAGATTATGTAACAATAGAATTAAATTTTTCAGTAGATTTTTCTTTCAATTAAAATGTAGGTCTAATTGGTGGTACAATGTTTGACTACAATGTGTTTGTGCCTTGCTTCTTGCGAATATATATATATATAAATTGTGAAGCTTCCATTGTTAATTTCGCAGCTCTTTCCACACCTTGTGAATGGACAAGTAAATTTGGAACTTAAAATTCTGTTCCGTTCAGTAGACACTCAAGGATTTCATTCCTAAAAAAAACTTCTTCTAGTGCAGTTTCACAAACCCCACTTTGTGAGAGGTCAATCAAAGTTGACAAATGTGGAGCTTCAAAATTGATTTCTTAAAATCTTTTTTGTGGTGGTTCGCAACTTCTGAAAAAAATATTAGAAAATTTACCCGTATCTGATTATATTTCTGGGATTTAATTTTAATAGAACTCATTATTATTCTTGTAAATTGACATAATTAATTAAGTCTGAATAAATATTTAATCATTTTTATGCATTTTCCCTCACCTCCAATTCATCTAACTTTACCATTGACAACAAAATGTTTTCCAGAAGCAAAGCAAAAGCATTGTGCTGTAAATTTTTAAATGCAACATTCTGGATTTCAGTTGACTGTTGCTTTACTCTCTGGGTCATATTACTCTACAATCAAATCCAGTGCAGATGAGATTGCCATAGCTCTGAATATGCTTCTGGTGACTGGTTACTTTTACTCTCACCTTGTCCCTATTTTATATTTGTCTAGAATAATGTAAATTAAGTGAATGCTTGGATCAAGAAAACCCATATCCTGTAGATATAATAGAATGGCATTAGGAAGGCAAGCCTCAAGGTTTGAAGATACATCACCCCTAATAAGTTCCATAGAATATCTAGGACATTTATATAAAATACTGTAAGTCTCCTTCAACTTTGTCCCTGGCTCAAAACTGTTATCCGTTGTTTCTTCACTGGAAGATTCTGTGGAAAATATCGGATGTCGATGAAATAACACACGGAGAATCTTGTTGCTGTCTGTTTTACCTCTCTAGTTCTGCTGGATTTTTAAAAATTGTTTGACAGCATCTTTATCACTGGAGTCTGAGTGACAACAAGTCTCCTCAAGTCTCCAGGTCTCTCCTGAGTATTCCAGATGATTTCCACAATACTGTTCTCGGTTCTTCCTCTGATTTCCAGTTCCTATAGTCTTTTTGCTACGCTTCTGGGGACCGTTCCAAGTGCACAAACTACAATTGGTATCGCTTTCACCCTTTTATTCCACAGCTTTTTCAATTCTCTATAAAGGACCAGGTATTTGTCTATCTTTTAGTTTTCTTTGACAACTTCTCTTTTTTTTTGTTAATCAATACTAGGTCTAGTCTTCTAGTTGGGATAAGGTGATCCGTTTTTATCTCAAATTCCCAGACAATGTTATGTGTTTCATTCTCCAGAACAGATTCTGGTTTATACATTTACCATTTTGTTGTAAGGCTAAAAGTTAAGTTTGGTTTTGCACAATTCCCAGTGGATCACTTTGCCAAGTTGTTTTCTACTCTTGTATTCCCGTTGTGCTAGTTCGTTGCATTCGCTTAATATATGATTCATTGTCTCATCTCTATTACCACATATCCTACATTTACTGTTCTGTTGTGTCTTATCAATTTTTGCTTTGATATAATTTGTTCTTATGACAATTGTTGTGCCGCAGTTATAAGTGATTCGGTTTCTTTCTTGAGGTTTTCTTTTCTTAACAATGACCAGGTCATTTCATAAGCTATCTCCCCCATTTGCCGTTTGAAGTATCCATATAATTGTTTTCCCTTTTCTGTTTTCTTCTTTTTGTTCTTGAAACAGCACAAAAAATCTAAATAATAAATAATTATCAAGCTTTATGTAAAATATTTTGACAAATAAACTATCTGGTGGAATTGATAATTTGTAATATTTAGACTTTTCGGACTGTTGTCCTCATCTTTATTGTTATATAAAGTATTTTCACCCAATGTGACCTTTATGTGCTTTCCAATTTCGCCAAGAAGGTTACTAAGATTAAGGAGAGTTCGACAAGAAACAAGAAGAAGGTTGCAAGGTACATGGGCCGAAACATTGTGTATATAACAATAAAGACGAGGACAACAGTCCAAAAAATAAAGATAATACAATAAACTGTTATATATTACATAAACAATGAGAATGGAATCGACTTTTTTCATAAATGATGTCTGACGAATCCTTGGGAGAGAGAAACAACGAGATCTCACGGGAATTGCTAATTCAACCTAGTAATCGCTAATTACTCTGTTCACCTTAAATCTTTGCTTAGTAAAACTTTTTTATTCTTGATACTAGCTGTGTTTCTTCCTAGTATTTATCTGTTAACACTGATACTCTAGTTACAATATAAACAATTATTGATTTATGTCTTTAGTGAACATAAACTTTAAAACACGCCATCTATCAGTTGGAGAAGAGTTTTTAAAAAACTCTCTTTAGTTCGAAATTCTGACGCGAAATGAGTTCAACCTTAAATTTGATGATATGTCAGCCCCTTAAAAGTTTCTCTTTGGTCCCCTTTCGTTGAAAAAAGAGCACCTATTTTTGGTCCTTGATAATGGAGTGAAAAGGACATATTCCCCAGTTCTGTTCATAGAACAAAATAGACACAACTTCAGCATGGCATTTATTACACCTTGACCTGAAAACAATGGAACCATTTTCTTTAAATTACACTTTGTTTTTTTTTTTCATAGAACATTATGTACAGTTACATTTTATGGGGATGTGTATTGTGTAATTTTGTTGTTACATGTTATGTAACATATGTTCAGTGTTCATGCAAGATATTTCCTTATCGAAGTCTTTCCTTACCAAATGTTCCGTGTTAGTGTATCCATGGATGCGCTAATACATTATAGCCCTGTCGGTTGGGGCTTTAGAATACACCAACCGCATCTCTGCAGAGAGATAAGATCCCACCAATGGGGCCACATGTTGGCTGTTGGTGGTGATCCACAGAACAGAATCCTGGTGGATGAGTAGTCCATAACATGCAACACTCCACTTAAACCCTTACTTAGGCTATACGGGCGGTCGGAGAGGCCTCCTTCGATCAATCAGCTGGTCACGTCGAGCCATAGCTCCTATATGATTGTCCCAACGCTTTTGACCTTATGGCAAGCCCCAACCCTTTTTATCATATAGGTGCTAGATGGCGGTGGCTGAGGGTCTTCATGTCCTGGAAATGACGTTAAACTCTATCTGATGGTGAGGGTCCAGGTCTGTAGGTCTGGGGAATGTGAGACACGCCTTTATCACCATTGCTCCCTGGTCCACTATGACCTGGAGTGGTAGTACCTGTTAAGGTCCCATCTATGTGTTAAAAATTAAAATGTGTTTATAAAAAAAATTGATTACACATTAAGAATGAGTTTATTTCAAAACTTTAAATGACCAACTGAGGTTGATATGCCGTAAAACAAAACAAACAAAACCAACTAATATATTAAATTGTAAATTGTGAGAACAAGTATACAGTTGTATTTTCACTAACATGATGAACAATACGATGCCTTTCATTTCGAAGAGACACACCTCTGATTTTATTAACACGATTCATTTGTTTTGAGTTTTTTTCCCATTTTTACATTCTGATTAGGGATGGGCCAATAAAAGAACGATAGCTAAGACAAATGCTAGGCATTAATGGACTATAAAGAAGAGTTATATGGTTTGGTTGTGTGAAATCACGAACAGCCTTTTCAGCGAAATAGATTGCTTTTTCAAACGTGTGACATTATTTATGAATAAAACTTGTGTCAAGTGTCCAGAGTTTAGCAATAAGAAAGGTGAAAATTTTTTTTTTAAGTCATAGATTTTTTGATAAAGTGCGTGTCAGATTGAACAAATAATAAAAAGAAGAAATGTCCAATAAAAAATGTTAAATTGAGCCACGATGAAAATTATTTCATTCAGAAAGATATTCTCACTGGTTACTAATGAAATCTATAAGCACTCCTTTTATTCTTAAGATATCCCACCAAGAATCGCTAGAAACATCGGGAATAGGAATAGGAGGAGTGATCAAAAAGTATAAATACTTATATAGTTTTAATTTTTTTCGAATTTCAAATTTAAAAGTATCATATAGTGGCTAAATAATGAGAATGTAGTCATCTGTTTTTTAAATAAATAATGTCTGACGAAACGTCGGTAAAGAGAAATAACGAAATCTCACGGGACTGTTAATTAAACCGAGCAATAGTTAATAACTGTTCAACTTGTATCTTTGCTTAGAAAATTCGTTTCCCTATCCTTAATACGTATTGTGTTTTTGGCAAAAACATAGGATTGTCAACACGTAGCATCTACAATATCCATAGATTCTAGCTCTGTATTACTTCATGTTTCCTAAACTGAAAATACACATTTTGGTTAAGATTTGAGGACGTGAAGGATATTAAAATAAATACGGTGGCACAGCTTTACACCATATCAAGAGATGTATTTCTGAGAAGTCTCGTTCATAATACCGAATATCACATTCCGGAAAAATTACATCACAGAACAGCATTACACATGAATAATCGCTTCATGGAAGGGTGGTTCCCCCGAAAAATCATCAAAGAAAGATAAGTTTTAGATATATTTTCCGGCAAGCGACATTCTCATTGCCTCCCGTTTCAGAGGTGTTTTTCACTGAGGGAAAATCATTAGAATACGCGTGCTGCATGCTAAGAGTATTATTCTGAAAAAGAAACCCCTAATGCTTCGTTCATTGTTCATTTCTGTCTTATAAAATACAGACCCAACATCTATACTCTTTGAACAAAGCTCGTATCATTTTCATTCTAAGCATTTGTAAAGTTTACACATTAGCAATGATTATATATTACGATACTAATCTGAACACCTGGAAGTATTTGAAGGTTTTAGATAATTTTTATAAGTGGATAGGAATGAAATTCCCAATCCTGATTTTTTTATACAAACATGTTGAATAGATAAATTATATGTTATCTTAAAACCCCAGACATGTAAGCCGGTAAAAAGAAGCTTAAATGTTGAAATACCTTTGTAGTTTTCTATTTTGTTTAGATTTTTCATACTATTATTAAAGAAATATCTACTTCATGAAGTATTGTATAATGTCTTCAAAAGAATTCCTTTATATTTATATTTCGGAGGGTTTGTGTGTCTGTCCTCGTTAATAAATTTGATATGTATACTTATTGGAAATATGGGAACGTTTAATATGTGATTTTCCTCTAGAATTAGCCAATGATAATGTTGCTACAAACTTAAAGTATCGTCTAGAATTTCTACAGAATTACTTAAGATATTCAAATAGAAATTTTCATCATTGAAATGAAAATTGACATATATGAGTAGAGATTCTTCAAAAATGAAATTGTATTTAGTAAAAAAGAATCTAAGCGACCGCTACAATAAAATAATAGTTATATATATATATATATATATATATATATATATATATATATATATATATATATATATGTATGTGTGTGTGTGTGTGTTGTGTGTGTGTGTGTATATTTTATATGTATATATATATATATGTATATATATATGTTATATATATATATATATATATATATATGTATATATATGTATGTATATGTATATATATGTATATATGTATATATATTATATATGTGTATATATATATATATATATATATATAATATGTATATATATATATATATGTTATATATATATACATGTATGTATATATATATATATATGTGTATATATATATATATATATATAGCTAAAGTACCCGATCCATGACCGGACTAAAATGAAATTTGGATCACCAGGGAGTGAGAGAGAAAGTGGAAGACAGTAGTTAGAGAGGGGGGTAAGAGGAAAATAATTCTTGAAACTAAAATCATTGAGAATTTGTATATTTCAGGATTTGTATTTTCTGTTTTATAGTTTGAAATTATTTCATATTATTATACAACAAATTGAAAGTATTCGTTTGTATATTTGTTTGTCATTGTTTTAAATTTTTTTGTACATGACAACAATTCACATTTAGTTCTTAATTGCATGTTGAGTTTAAAAAGAAGCTGAGAATCGAAAATTTAAATTCTTCGTATTGCAATATCTATTTTTGCTAAAACCTAAGATAGTATTATAGGGACCACCAATTGATCAGTTTAGGCCATCTTGAATAAAACGGAAATATTTTGTTATTATTTATAATTAATTGATTTTTCATAGAATTTAAAAAACTCTTATCGTAACTTGTTTTTAGCTACGTTAATTTTCAGTTGATTTAACAGTGCAAAAATGAAAACATTGTTTTTCAATCATAATTTTCATTATTTCCGTAAGCTGAAAAAAAGTTAAAAAATCATCAGGAGTTTATTTAATGTTTTTTGTTTCAAATGGAAAAAATTTTTTCAAGAAAATATTAATTTTTCTGCAAGTTTCATAGTGTTAAATATAGGGGGGTGTAAATTTCACAGGGTAAAATTGGTGGTACCTAGTATTTTAAAAAAACATTGTTTAAAACCGTTTTGGTGGACCTGATTATCTGGACTCCCCCCCCATTTATTTTTTTCCATCAGTTGATTATTATCGATTACACACCAATCTATCAGATTGAAAAAAAAATTCTTAAAAGTTCTTTATTATTTGAGTATTCACGGGTGCTCATTTCCTCGTATAAGTTTATAGTAAATTGATCCCCCATATCGGAACCGCTTGAACGGAACCCAAATTATTTATTTATTTTCCCATTAAACTACCCCCCTAACCCTAACCCCTATCCCCCCCCCTAGTTAAAATTAAGTTTTATTAAAAAAATTATATTAATTACAAAACATCAATTTTCATAAAAGTTCAAATGTCACCTATGAAATCTCTATTTAAACATGCCAATTTTTCAGAACTGAAAAGTTGCACTATAAACTCAGCGATGTTTATTGACTTCACAATAAAGAGTAAAATCATAAAACTTAAAATTTAATTTGTAAGGCAAATTCTGAGGAATATTTTAAATTGTATTTTGAATAATAATTTAAATGTTGGTTGTTAGTTGTTTTGTTTATCAACTTTTCGGGTAATTTACTAACGAATCATGTCATTTTGATAAACAAAGCGCTTACAATTTTTCGTACTTACATATAATTTTTTTTGAAATGTTCCAATAACTGGATATTGTCAGATAAACTTGAAATAAATTTCGTCTTACAAATAATTGACTACTTATCTCCAGTCGGGCCTTCGACTAAAGATAAAACACCGGATTTTGTCCGTATTAGTAACCTTTGTTTTTGTTTTTTTTATCGTGGTTTGAGAAAATAATTAGTTAACGAACCAAAAGAAAAACAGTTTCTAAGGAAATTCGTCAATCTTATTGTTATTTTTAACCCTTAAAAACTCTAACAATAAAAATTAATAAATAAATTAAAGAATTAAAAGTCATTTTATTCGAATGAAAATCTTAGTTTAATTTATACAAATATGTAACCGTACTTACGACGTAAACTGATTTTCCTGATACTGTTATTTACGATTAAATACGTAGTATTTTTTTTAACTCGCTGTAAAAAAAAAAATCTATAAAAACACATACAAATTACATATTCAGAAAGACTATTTCATCTTATTACTAAAGATATAAATATTTTAAAGATTTGATTCTAAATAGGTAAGAGATTCCGATCTGACTGATATAGACTGCACTGCTTGTATCGCAATAATCATAGGCAGCGTGGCTATCCGAAGCCATTTTTTAATTTTTTAACTCACTGTAAAAAATGATTCAATTGATAAAAACTCACACAAATTACCTATTTTGAAAGAGTATTTTCTTATCTTTCTAACGATATAAAAATTATTAAAGATTGGACCATAAATAGGCCATAAATTCGGAGCTGAACGGCTTAGACTGCAAAATTAATTCATTAAAATCAAAACTTCGCTGCTGTTATCGCTTTAACAATAAGCAGGCAGAGACAATATTTTATTATCAGGAGGGGCTGATATACGGACAGTTCCGCAAATTGGGTGATTTTGGATTAATTAATCGATTAAATCCCTTAATCAGTAAAAATCAATAACCAAATTTGGAATTTTTCTTAGTTAGAACGATATTAATGTGTATGCAAGATTTTGAATCTGAGTGACCTCCCGTTTTTTTGTTATACGTCGACACGTACATACCAAAATCTCTGTTTTATATATTAGATATATATATATATATATATATGTATACATATATATATATATATATATATATATTATATATTAAATTTTTTACTTGAAGGCACTTACAACGCATGTATCGCATAAAATTCGATACTTTTTCTTATAGAAAATGAAATTGACAAGTGTAATCCCGGCAAAGGATCGCTCGGGTGTAGAATGCCGTACAGACTGTTTCGACTTTATTAAGTCTTATCAGCGATATATACTAACGATTTCCCTCCGACAGAAATCGAAACCGGGACCTCAGCGAGCATAGTGAACCACTATATCGCCTCGATCACAGTACACAGCTCGCCGAAGAGCACACGGTCTGTTTGTTGTTATTATTCTCTCAAAAGCGCCCCCTTACCTATTATGGTAGAAGTGTTTAGTATCATTTGACAAGCTTAATTTCGCTAAGGATTGTTAGCTGTGTACTGTGGTCGAGGCGATATAGTGGTTTATATACATATAACTGCATTGCTTAGTCGTCAAGTATATCTTCAAATTTCCTGGTCTTCTAAAGTTAATGGGATACTTCGTCGAGGCCTGCTACTTTTCTACTTTTATTTTTGTTTTCGTTGAGTTATTTCATTGCGAAGCCGCCTAGCCTGATGACTAATTGGCTCTAATTGATTTTCTATGATTTTAGGCTGTTTCCCATCAGTTCCATGTATTCACGCTTATAAAAAAAAACGTGCACAAAATCTTTAAAAAGTAAAATAACATTACAAACGGCGTTTATAATTTATGTATATACATATGAATATGAAATAATAAGTTCTTTCTACATCAAATATTACAACAATCTATATTCCAAGAAACTAGCACAATTTCCTGATAACTTGATTTTCATCAAAATGTTGAAATTTTAAAATCTTAACGTTTAATGTGGAATAATGAATCCATATATAAGTCTATTCTAAATTACCAACACTAAAATGAAGTTAATCTTATTTTAATATGGGTTTCCAAATTAAATAATAAGGCATTTTTGCATTGCGAATTTTCAAAATATACAGTCGATGAAACTTTTACAAAAGTATTCAGTTTCCTCACGATGTTGAAAATTCACAATCATAATATTTGAGCGCAATAAAAACAATGTGATTTTCTTAAGGATTTTCAAATTAAATGTTATATCATTCCTATATGTATATTTTTCTTACACATAAAATAATTATAACAGAGGGAAAACAATTACAGTGCATCATCTTTGTACTTTAGTGTATACTACATTCTTTGTCTTTTCAGAAATTGCATTAATAAAAAGACTATTGCGGCATCCAAATTTAGAAAATCTGTGTATAATTGAGAAAAACAGTGTTCTTGTAAAGGAAATCCAACTACAGACAGTGTTTAAACTTGTGACTTAAAACAGACATAAAAGAAAACTAAGTCAAATAGGAAACTAAGTCAATAGGATACTAAAGAAAAATAGTTTTGAGAAAAATTGAGAAATAATTCATGTGTAAGCCTGTTCAAAAAATGCCTTTATTTGGCTGTTTGGTTGATTTTAGTTTACGGCATATCAACTCTTTTCGAGTTATATAAAGCTAAATAAAACCATTTTGATATCAGGTTTCTCACATGGCTTGCTGTTGCTTAAATGGTCACCCATTTAAGTATTGAACAGGTTCATCACTACTTAACTTCGGTGATCGAGTGGGAACGGGTGCTTTTAACATGACTTGATGTAAGAGGTTATATTTGATAAACGCAGCTGCTTTGGCCTGTTTACCAAAATATTTTTGTCCCCAATGATGCCTGCATAGAAAAATAAGTTCCGCTTAAGGTTACCATTACTACGGTTTTCCCTGGACTATAAGGAAAAGAATCTTGTTTTTATACTTCGAGAATAAATTAATTTTGAATTGAATTTTAAATTAGATTTAATTTATTACTTAAGGAAAAGAATCATGTATTTGCCTCATCAATTAAATAAAAACATAAAATATAGATCATATTCATTATTTCTTTTAATTTGAAAATTAGTTTAATTATGTAAATTATTGAATTATCTTTATATTAAAATAATCTTTAGAATAATTATTCTTACGCATAATGTAAATGAATCTTATACTAAATCAATCTTGAAAAATATTTTTACGCATAATGTAAACCAATTAGTTTCAATAAGACAATTAAACCGAATGCAAGTACTTTTCAAAGGAAAACATTTTTATTAAAATAAATATGTGCCCGACAAAAATACTTGAGTAAATAAATAGAATGAAAAAGTCCTCTTTATCAATTAAATAAATACTATTATTTTTGTTTAGTTTTCAAAGGTATTTTGAATGTTTTATTCCTTGAAATTCTATTTATTCTTGCATTTATGAAACGAAACGATAAATTAGTCTTCTAATGCCCGATGAATTATTTTTATTAATCTTCAAATAAACTCAGGGGCAAATATAGACAAAACCATGAAATCTTTCGTGAAAATCTACCCTCATTGGTACTGATAGTCTATATTGTTCATAATCAACAAACTTCCTCGGTTATAGGCATAGAGAAGAAATATATATATATATATATATATATATATATATATATATATATATATATATATATACATATCATACACAAACTGTCTCTCTCTCTCGAGAGAGAGAGAGAGATTATATATATATATATATATATATATCTATATCTCTATATATAATGGAGATAGACTGCACTTTTGTCTGAAGCCGAAACTCCGTCACGGCTGACGTCAGATATTCCAAACTAAACTAGCATTTATCAATGAGAACCTAATTTATAATCAATTTGTGTTATACTTAATATTAAAGGAACAAATTGCTTTATATACAAGTATTAAGATGCGTTTGTAATATTTGCTGGTTTGTAATATTTGCATAGCCAATTTTCAACGAATCTTTTAATAAATGCATGTTTAGTTCTAAACAGTTTCTAATTGATATTTTAATTCTTATTTGTATTTATAATTATTTCATGTATAAAGTTTTGCGAGAAATTAATTTAAAAATAAAGATACAACCACTAATTTAGATCTTACGTTAAATTATTAGTTATGGTCTTTTGTCCGTGACTACTCCCGTTTTCGTTGCGGTAAAAAAAAAATATTTTAAAAGTTTTAATAGAGTTAATTTTTAATGAAAAAATTTATAGATAAAAAAATTTATAGATAAAATTTATTTTTAATTTTGCGGCACCTTCACAAATATAACAAGTATTTTTTATTTCAAATTATTTTATTTCTATTAGGAATTTTAAAATGTATAGATAAAATTTATAGATAAAATTTATTTTTAATTTTCGCGACACCTTCACAAACATAACAAGTATTTTTTATTTCAAATTTTATTATTCCTATTAGGAATTTAAAAAAATGTTTACATTTATTTTTAATTCAAAATTTGTTTACGGTTATTCCATATTACTAATATTAAAATTAAAATAACAACCAGTTCTGAGCGATGCTTTTCCGCTAAATATGATGACCGTGATTTATTTAGAAATTAAGAAATATCTTTTAATTTTAATTTGTCATAAATTCCCTTACAGAAACAGACGACAAAAAACAAAAAAAAAAAAGATTTTACGTGTTTGTTTTTTTAACACTTAGCGCTTCTTTCTTAAACTAAAAATTAATCTTTATTTTTTATCATAATTGACGCAATACTTTTAAAATTCATTATTCAACAATGTTTAACCGAAGTTCGGTTTGTATAAACAAAAGCGGTGATAAAAAAAAAGTCCCCTACCTAAATCGAGGCCATCTAAATACAATAAACAAATGATACAAACACCATGAAAAAATTTATCGATAAAATTTATTTTAAATTTTCGCGGCACCTTCACAAATATAACAAGTATTTTTTATTTCAAATTTTATTATTCCTATTAGGAATTAAAAAAAGATGTTTACTTTTATTTTTAATTCAAAATTTGTTTACGGTTATTTCATATTACTAATGTTATTTTTCATCATTTATTTAAATTAATTGTAGCGAGAAATTAATAATATTTTGTTCAATGTTTAAACAATGTTTAAACAATACACATTCATCAATAAGAGGATTACTATTCTGTATTAGATAATTGAAAATAGCATTTTACTTCGAGTTTATATAAATTTTGTTTTGTTTTTAAAAATTAAATAAATAAAATTATTCATCAGACTTGAGCATCTGAAACCCCCAATCTAAATTTTTTTAAATCTTTTTTCTTTTCTTCAATGGATTATTATCGATTACACACCAATCAGATTGTAAAAAAAAAATTCAAAAAAGTTATTTATTTTTCGAGTTTTCAAAGGTGCTCAGTTCCCCGTATAAGTTTATTGTAAATCGATCCCCCATATCGGAACCGCAAAAAATTTCTTTTTTTTTTTTTTCCTTCAATGGATTGTTATCGATTACACACCAATCTATCAGATTGTAAAAAAAAAAAAAAGCGCCTGATTCAAAAATAAAGAACTTTTTAGTTCTTTATTTTTTGAGTTTTCAGGGGTGCTCATTTCCCCGTATAAGTTTATAGTAAATCGCTCCCCCTATATCGGAACCGCTCTACCTTAACAGTTGGGCTGAATTTGCACAAAGGTGTCAAAATTAAGGTGACATTGAAAAAAACAGAACCCACAAATTTTGTAATAAAACTGTTAATTGTAACTAGGGGGTTTAGGGTTAGGATTTGAGGTTAGGGTTGGTGTTGGGGTTTAAGGTTAGTTTAATGGGAAAATAAATAAATAATTTGGGTTCTGTTTTTTCTGGGCCACCCTAACTTTGACACGTTTGCGCCAGTTTCCTTTCGAGCGGTTCTGATATGGGGCAGCGATTTACTATAAACTTATATATTTACAAACCTGATAGATTGGTGTGTAATCGATAATAATCCATTGAAGGAAAACAATAAAATAAATAAATGAATAAATTTTGTAGCGGTTCTGATATGGGGGATCGATTTACGATAAACTTATACGGGGAACTGAGCACCGCGAAAAATAAATAACTTTTTTGAATTTTTTGTTCTTTTACAATCTGATAGATTGGTGTGCAATTGATAATAATCCATTAAAAGAAAGAAAAAAAAATTAAAAACAAAAATTTTAGATGGGGTTTTCCAGATGCTCAGGTCTGCCAATTATTCAATTTAATGCTTACTTTAATGGATATAAAATTTATTAAATCTCTAAGAAAATGAATTAAGAGTGTAACAACATATATTATATTCATTAATTTATTGTACAAACATTTTTACATAAACTAGCAAAAAATGCCATCTGGGCGGTTATAAAAATTAATTTTTGAAAGATATTGTCTGAGTTAAAATTTCCATATAAGAGGGTTTGTATTATCGGTAAAATCATCAAATTTATTAAAGGAGTAAAGAAAAAATGAAACCATTTGAAATGGAAACTTACTTCTGTCCCCCCTCAAATCAAAATGTTGCATGCCTCTATTGAATATTAATCAAATAATATTTTTATCAATGACAGTGTTTTGATGTAAGCAGTGACGTAGTTTTAGTTACAGACAAATTGATACTGAATCTCTTATCAAAAGATTTTATTTATTGAAGAAAATTTTTAAAGAATTTATCTTTTTACAGAATTTTACCAAATAAAATTTAGTTGAAAATAAATCTATAAATTAGATATTTTTATTTACTCCGATTAAAAAAAAATAATATTAGGTATTATTTAGCATTTAAAAATTGATTTAAGTATCATTACTCTATTTTATTTTATGTAATATTTATTTACACTAAAACTAAATGCTTGTTAAATGTAAAATAAATAAGGTGAATGTTTATTTTTTTTTATTTCAAAGATTTTAGAAATAATCAAAACAATAAAAAATTATTTTGTATAGTTGATTGTTTTATTCATTGATAAACCAAATTTAATTTTATCATTAAATATTATTTCAGGAAAAACTTTGGTGTAGAAAGTTAACTTTCCTAATTTCTATTTCAAATTGTTTATTTTTTACTCCTTTAATGAATTTGATGATTTTAATTACTAAAATCATTAAATGTTGAATGTCTTTTTAAAGTTTTTGGCATATTTTGGCATTGTTGTTTTTCATTACTTTATTTGATTTATTAATTTTACAGCAACATAGTTTTAGTTACAGACAAATTGATACTGAATCTCTTATCAAAAGATTTTATTTATTGAAGAAAATCTTTTAAGAATTTATATTTTACAGAATTTTGCCAAATAAAATTTAGTTGAAAATAAATCTACAAATTAGATATTTTTATTTACTCCGATTAAAAAAAAATTAATATTAAATATTATTTAGCATTTAAAAATTGATTTAAGTATCATTACTCTATTTTATTTTATGTAATATTTATTTACACTAAAACTAAATGTTTGTTAAATGTAAAATAAATAAGGTGAATGTTTATTTTTTTTTATTTCAAAAATTTTAGAAATAATCAAAACAATAAAAACTCATTTCGTATAGTTGATTGTTTTATTCATTGATAAACCAAATTCAATTTTATTATTGAATATTATTTCAGGAAAAACTTTGGTGTAGAAAGTTAACTTTCCTAATTTCTATTTCAAATTGTTTATTTTTTACTCCTTTAATGAATTTGATGATTTTAATTATTAAAATCATTAAATGTTGAATATCCTTTTAAAGTTTTTGGCATATTTTGGCATTGTTGTTTTTTATTACTTCAATTCATTTGTTAATTTTACTTGGATACTACCCCTCTGACATTGAATTTTAAATCCCACTTGGCTCAGGCTATATTTTTCAAAATTTTATTTTTACACCGCCGAAGGGCGGTTTTGTTATGCTAGTATATATATATATATATATTATATATATATATATATATATATATATATATATATATATATATATTTAATATTCATGATATAGTTTGCTATATTTATAAGTAGAGGATGTTCAACATCCTTCATAGAATATGTATATCTAAGTTTGGTTAACGAAGACATAAAGTCAAAAACGGAGTCATTACAATTTTAAAATAATGCTCGCTGGATGTTTCATAATTGTAAACTTGTGTCACATTCTACCTGTGGTGAACGGTTTGGAAAAGGAATTAAACATGTGATTTTTCTGTATATATATAAATTGGTAAAATTGATGAACTTGTGGTTGTGCATCAGTCACCGCTTTCTAGCACCCATATGATAAAAGTGTTGAGTCTTTGCCATAAGAGCAATTTGGAGAATATTTTTGTGTATATGATTTTTAAGCGAATAGTTTGTAGATAAACAGTTTTGTTCGGTTAGTTTTATAAACTGCTTATAATAATTTTCATTAAATTCATGTGCATTAATAAATTTGCAGAAATAATAAACAATTCCCTTACCCACTCCTTTCCAGTGTCTATATAATAATAAAAAAGTTGGGTGTTTGCCATAAGAGCAATTTGAAGAATAAGGTTGGAATAATAATCTAGCTGCCTATTGATCTGATGGAGCCTCACCGAACGCTCATCTAGCTCTAGTAAGGGTCGAAGTGTGGTGTTGCATGTAACGGAACCACCTAGTACCCAGATCTCGGACTATTCAGCCACTACAATCCTGTCTTCAAGCATTAGGGGTTGCCATTCCCGAATAACAGTTGGTCCCATTAGAGGGGTGTTACCCCTCTGCAGAGGTGTATTCTACAACCCCACCGACAGAGCGAAATCACATAATAAATCAGCTGTTATTACATAAGGATACAAAAAGAAATAATATATGAAGAAAAGAGAAACAGATAAAAATTAAAAGACAAAACGAACAGTATAATAAATAGAGAAAATGTAGAAACGTAATTAGAAAAATAAAACTTTAATGACTAAACTACAAGACTGAAGAAATTGAAAACAAAAGAAAAATGTGGAAAAATATAGACATCTATTATCAAATATTACTAAAAGTATATCTTCGTTTCTAGCTTCAAAATTGCAATAAAAGGGAAAACAGCACCACAAAAGAAAACATGAATTACTAAAAGATTTCACAGAAATAAAACTGCATCTTGCTGTGGTTCCACTCAAACTCAGGAGTAGCGCATGCCTTTACCATTATCCTAGGTCTACTCTGACTCTAAATGGTAGTATCTGTTATGATTGCATCTATGGGTCAAATATCTTTGTTTAAGAATTATTCGCATTCGATAAGACCGTGTTCAAAAACCTCTTAGGGAACAACTATTCAAGAAATGTAAATGTGTACGTTCAATGAACATTATTCCCTAACCTCTAGGCATAGAACAATACTAGATGTGTTGACCTGCCTTGGGAAAGGTAAGAAGCCCCTCATTCCTGCCAGCTATGGGTTAAATAGTAGTAATACTCTTCTTCTACAAGAATGCATTTGGTATTAAAAAGCCCATGAATGTTTATATGCTATTGAACAAAGAAACTAAAGCTAAAGTCACCATAATAACAACAATAGCAGAGAAACGGAACGTTACAAAAAAAAAAAAAAAAAAAAGAAAATAGAATGATGCCAAAAAAGCAAGGAAACGGAATAATACCAAAAAAAACCCAAGAAAACGGAATGATAACAAGAAAAAAAAACGGAATGATATCAAAAAACAAGAAAACAGAATGATTGCAAAAAGCAAGAACACGGAATGATAACAAACAAGCAAGAAAACGGAATAATACAAAAAGAAAAAAAGAAAATGGAAAATGGAATACCACCCCAAAAAACGGAATGATACAAAAAAAAAAAGAAAAGGAATGATATAAAAAAATCAAGAAACAAAATGATACCAAAAGGCAAGAAAACGGAATAATACCAAAAAAAAACAAGAAATCGGAATGATACCAAAAAAGCAAGAAAATAAAATGATACAAAAAAGCAAAAAAATGATACCAAAAAACCAAGAAAATAAAATGATACCAAAAAAGCAAGAAAACGGAATGATACCAAAAAAGCAAGAAAACAAAATGATGCCAAAAGAATTATCAAGATTATCATAAAAGTAATAAATGGTTTGTTGGCAGTTTCGTTATACGGCATATAAACACTTTTTGTGTCATTTACTACCGAATCAAATAATTTCGATAAACAAAGAACTCAAGTTGCATACAGTACCTGCTGTTGCTAAAATGGTCCCCCAATGAAGTATTGAACAAGCTCTTCGTCGCTAAACTTCGGTAATAAAAGTATTCTTCCCAATTTTTGTCTGAAAATGTAAGTAAAAAAATTAAAAGAACTGTTAAAAAGTTAACATAAAAATGAAAAAGGTAAGATATAAGAATAAAAGCAGGAAATAGTAATAAATTACGCAGAAGAAGGATTCTGAGTGGAAAATGACTTTTTTGTGAATGTGTCAACTTCTAGTCGTTGAAATATGATTGTTATTTGATATTGAATTTTGATTGACGTGTACACATTTTTGATCTGATTTTTTCCATGCGTCCAATTTTCATCGTCTGAAATCATTTTTATTTCTCGTTGCAATTATGCTTACGCCTTTTAATAGTTCTTCATATTGTTGTTGTTTTTTAAATTTATACATTGAGATGGGCGACCAGAGACGAAAATTACAAATATACAAGTAGAGTTTGGTTTATTTGTTTTACGGCATATCAACCCTTTTGGGGTCATTTAATGCCGAATCAAGTCATTTATATAAACAAAGGACTCATGTTGCTTACAGTAACTGCTGTTGCTTAAGTCTTCACCCAATTCAGTATTGAACAGGTTCAGCGCGGCTTAATCTGGAGAACCAGTGCTTTCTGCGTGACTTGATCGTAATTTACAAGTGCGGGTTTGGTTTGGCTTGGTTTGGCTTGGTTTGGCGTGGTTTGGCGTGGTTTCTTTGTTTAATGATATATCAATCTTGTCATCATTGTAGAAGAATATTAGTGGTACTATTCAATCCATAGCTTGGTGGGAAGATGATCGGATCCATAACTTTTTCAAAAATATTAGTCAGAAAATGAACGTTATAGCGCAACTGGAGTTCGAACACGCTTACTACGATATCGCAATCCAGCACGTTAGTAACGATGCCTGAAATGAAATTGAGGATGAACAAATGATCAGAAAAGGGGAGTATAACAGAAGAATAAGAAGGCGCGTGGTGTAATGGTTATCATCGTAGGAAGTGGACACGGCGGGATGAGTTCAAATCGTGGAGGTTGCTGTTTGCATTTAACATAGCGCTAATACCTTTGGGAAAGGTATGAATCCAACTATTCTACCACCAATTATGGTTAAATAGTAGGGCCAACTGGTCTCTTTACTCTTGGTCAGGCAACCAGTCTAAGGGAATGGAAAACTGATTTGAAACTTGTTAAACTCCGCTTAAGAAATTGACCTTGTTTCACATCCTACTCGTGCGGAGGGTCGGTATGTATATATACCAGAATAATATCCACATTCACAATACCAAACAATACACACTTACTTAAATTAATATTTACTATAGTTTTCTTTCGATAATATTTGGTTTCTTGTTTAATAGCATATAAACAATCGTGAATTATCTAATGCGCATCAATCCTTGTAGAAGAACGGTAATTGTACTATTTAACGGTTCATACCTGACCGAAGAATATTACTCCGAAAGTGAACGTAATGGAAAGACTGTAGTTCGAACTTGTTTACTACGATGAAGCAGTCCAGCATGTTAGCATTTATGCTACGGGAACTACCCACCCCACAAATTAGGGAATGTGCAAATAGTGAATCAGTGTTAAAGCATCTGATGCCTTGGGGAAAAGGCTCGAATGGAAAATCAGGTGGCAGAATTCATCGGAAATTGGAATTGAGTCAAAGTATACATAGCCAAATTCATATTAAATTGGGATAATTTAGCATATGTAGCAAATTTTTGGATTGGATTGAACAAAGTAGGCTGTGATTTGCATCGATGATGTGAGAATTTCGCTGGGAAATTGATATTGATTTTTACGTTTAACTCAGAACAGTGAATTTTCAGTGGATACGCAAAGGAAAATGAAAAATTTCGTTGTGTTGTTGTTGTTAACACTTTTTAGTTTAAAACACTGATTTTTTATTATATTATGATTTAATGTGTAATGAATTATGTATTTTATTTTATAGTCAAACAGAGTAGATGCACAGAGCAAGGAAGTGAAGACAATGAAAAACGTGTATAGGAATAGTCACGTAGTGAGCAAAATGTTCTACAGAAGAACAAAGAGGCGATCGTGGTATAAAGGAGGTGATCGTTGTGTAATGGTTATCTTTAACCTTGATATACACAGCTGGTTTAGAAGTAAAACCTTGAATTCAAACCTGTTCAACTCCGCTTAAAGAATCCACTGTTTGTCACATCCTGCTCGTAATTAGGAAATACAAATAGGAAAACAATAGTCTCACGTCATAGAATGGTTACCATTGTAGGAAATGGAATCGGCGATCCGAGTTCAAATCCATGGACAAAGCGCTTTGTATTTCACTTCACGCTAATGTCTCTGGGAAAGGCATGGATTCATCTGTTCTTCCTCCAGCTATATAATAAGTAAGACAGTCTGGTGTCTCTATGCTTGGTTAGGAAACTAGCGTTGGAGAAAGATAATTGAATTGAGGCCAACTGGACTCGAGTTAAAAATTAACCTTGTGTTCTATCGTTCGCATGTTAGAGGGCATGGGTTAATACAACAAGAGAACATAAAGGAGTAAACCTCTGGATTTTTGTTGGAATGAAGGGGTCTTAATTTGTCTTGTTTCTTGTTTACTTGTTTTGCATGGTACAATCATTTAACACGATGTGTCTATTACTTTTGTATAGCCTCTTAACACAAGTGATCGATTATTTTTGTACAGTCTTTTATTGCTGTCTATTTTGTATTGAGAACATTTTTATCCGTTTTATTCTTTCGTTATTTCTGGTTATTTTTGCGGAATTATCAGCTTGGAGAAAAGCATTATCATGCAGGTTAATCTACATCAAATTCTGAAGTGTTTGTGCATTATGAAGGACTGCCCTCCCCGCCAAAAAAAAAAAGAATAAAACCAAGAGATCAAAACAATTATGAAGAGGCGGAATATTTTTAAGCCATTTTTAAGATTTAATATATATTATTGATTGAAAAATGAGGGATGTCTGCGGGTGAGGAACACAGACGAAAACATATTCCGACTGTTGGGTTTAAGACTGTCTCAAATTCTAGTCCTCCAAATCCTGTATCAATTTAAAAATATTATCACTGTTTATATTTACCAACTGTTCACCCGAGTCGGATGGGACACAAGGTCAATTTCATAAGCGGAGTTTAAACAGGATTGAATTCAGAGTTTTCATCTCCTAGACCAATTGCCAAGTCATGGTTAAAGATGCAAATATGGCCTATTATTTTACCCATAGCCGAGTGGAGAATGATTGGATTCATACTTCTCACAAGGGTATTAGCGATGGCCATTACATGACAAACACCTCCATTATAGAAATGTCTCCTATAAAATGAAATCTTCGATAATCCGCTTATCTCTAGTTATTACTATTCATAATTAAAAAATACAGGGAATCCAGCGATGATCAAAATAGCGATGCATCATTAATGGATCTATGAGACTAGCTTCAACCAGTACACTACGATTGGACGCCCAAATATATTGGAAAGTATGTACTTATTGAATTTTGATCTATGTCTTTCATGATTTATATTTATTACAGTTGTTATTCTGTTTACACGATAAAACCAACTCAGAACAAAAATGCCAATGTTTTATTCTTTGGCTTCTTGCAGAAACTTAGCCACAAAATT
Organism: Doryteuthis pealeii; assembly: GCA_023376005.1. Lineage (NCBI taxonomy): Eukaryota > Metazoa > Mollusca > Cephalopoda > Myopsida > Loliginidae > Doryteuthis > Doryteuthis pealeii. The sequence goes on from CM042139.1 coordinate 118,769,966, forward strand.
AAATCTCTTAGAGTGCAAACTAATTGATTCTATTTGCCAAATATTCAGAAAAAGTGAATGTTCAGTCAGGGCCAAAAAATTGCATTCTTTTGCATAGCGTCCAAAAATCGATGAGATTATTTTTTGGCTGATACTGAAAACAATGATTTTTTTTAAATTAGAATTCGGCATTTGTATTTCTTTGAAGATATTTCAGTGAAGGATTTTTATTTTCTTTCTTAACTTATTTTGTTTTAATAATTGTTTTCATGATTATTTTCACGCACTGAAAATAATCATAATGCCAAACTTCGTAAACCTGTTTAATTATTAAACTTTAGATTATTCTTATTTATGAACATTCTTTTTTTATGCTATTGACTGAGTTTTATGCTATTGATTGAGTAAAATAATGTAGTATATGATGAAATCAGTTTTAATTCGCTTGAATGTTAACTAATGTTATCTATATACTTATAAAACCCTTCCCACTTGTAGAATGTGAAACAAGGTCATTTTAAAAGGTTTACCTTCAGAGTTTTACTTCTCCTAGATCGGTTGACATACCAAGGTTAAAAGGTCCAGTCTGTCCTACTATTTACCCATAGCAGGAAGAATAATAATTAGATTCATACCTTTCCCAAGTGTATTTGCACTATGTGCAACGCTAAGTCTAGGATATGAATCTGTGTCACCGTGTACATTTCCTACAGCGATAACCATTACACTTCGAGCGCATCCATCTACTACTGTTCATGTTTAAAGTTTGATTTTGTAATATAGAGGAGAAGAGGCACCAAATATAGGTTTTGATTTTGTTTCTCTATTTAATGATATATTAACATTATTGGTTATTCAATGCTAACGTCTTCATTGTAGAAAACCGGTAATTAACCAATAGCTGAAGGGGTGAGGAGGTTCATACATTTCCTAAGGGTATGAGTCAGAAATTGTACGTAGCAGTGTGAAGAGATTTTGAATATGCTTACTACGATGTCACAGTCCAGTACCTTAGTTATTACCCCTCGGCGAATCCACCGACAGAATCCGGTGACTACTTTAGCAACAACAGGTTCTGAATCATTTTTTCATCATAACTGATTCGGCATTAAATGATCTGAGAAAGATTGATATGCCGTAAAACAAACCCACACAATAACCAATCAACCACCAACAGAAAATTAAAAAAAACAGTCGCAGTCTTAAGGTATAATTAATACCTAAAGAATGTGTCAGTAAAATCTGAAAACAACCAAAGCAAAAACTAAACTATCTTTTTAGGTACAAATAATGTTCAATATACGTGAAATAATAATGAAAAAAATCTTTGTCATAGATGTAGTGCCACGTTGGAATATTGATCTTGCTATTAATGTTTTTTTAGTCATCAATAACTTAAAATTGGTTAAGTTTAAGACGTTTACAGACAATAATAGATTACAGAATGTCGCCATTTTTCGCGATCTCCTCAAATTTGGAGAGATAAACATTGACATAACTCCACCAATTCATGGAATTGAAAGCTCAATTTTGGAGTGTCTAACTTTAACATGGTCCACACCTGTACAAAATTCCAGAAAAATGAAGTGTAGTGTGATATGACCTGGATGATTTGACATGGAATTACTCATAATTGTTTTTTTCCCATTTCAGTTTTCTTGATTTTGTTCTTTTTCTGTTTGTCTATATGTTGCAGGTGCTGTTATTGGATGCCGTAATTAATATTTCTGGTGTGTTCTTCGAATCCTTGGATTGTTACAATTACGGAATCCTCTATATTGGCAATACTCTTCCTTTCCTTTCACCTTCTTTCTTGATATCTCTATCTCTATATAGCCAATCTCTATCGTCTTTAGGATGTAAAGCCTTGTGTATTGTCAATAATGTTCTAATCTATGCATAGTTTATGCATATACGATTTTGTTTTAGGGTCAAAATTTATTTTTGGGCATAATTCCCAGTTGATCCCCTTTTTAACCCATTCGTGCCTAGCTTTGTATTCTTGTTTTGCTCGTTTGCAGCATTCGCTTAATACATTGTTTAGGGTCTCATTTCTGTCACCACACATTCTACATTTGCTATTATTATTATTATTATTATTATTATTATTATTATTATTTGAGTTTTCCCACCAGTCTAAGCTGATGATCTCTTACTGGAGTCTGAGTGATAACAAATCTCCTTAAGTCTCCAGCACTTTCCTAAGATTTCTTGCTGATTTCAACGATGCTCTCAATTATTCTTCAGATTTTCAGTTCTTCAAGTCTCTTTTCTAAGCTTTTGGGGGCCGTTCCAAATGGATCAATTACTATTGGTATCATTTTCACCCTTATATTCCACATTTCTTCTTCTTCTTCTTCTTCTTCTTCTTCTTATTATTATTATTATTATTATTATTATTATTATTATTATTTGCTAAAATCGGTTTAATGCTTTACTACACCAATAAACACAGGCATAACACTGAAATAGAAGTAATCTGTTCAAGTATCTCCTCCCAAAAAGACATCTTGATGTTTTGTGACTTTTTCATCTTAAATAAGAAAAATAGCACTCTATTGTATAAAACCATAATGAAATCGAATGTAATGAATTATACTTAAATGTTTTAGTGAAGTTATTAACATAAGCGTATCTGAAGCTCGCTCAGACTTAAAATCTTAGCTCAAAGCACAAAACAAAAAATCGATTGAGTGACAGCTCGTAATTCGGAAAATTCGTAAGTTGGGGTACATGTAAATCAAGGTATCACTGTATAAGGGGAAAATTGGATCTATCTGCCAACACCCAAGTTTATGAACGTATAAATACAAATTTACTAAACCCCTCTCGTCACTGGCAGGATGTGATACAATGTCAAGTTCTAAGGGAAGAAAAGCTAGTTTAAATTTAGAGTTTTCCTTCCTCTAGATGGGTTGCCTGACAAAGATTGAATAGCCCAGTCTGCCTTACACATAACCCATAGCTGTTGGGATAACTGATGAATTCGCACCTTTCCCAATGATAGGATTTGGAACAAGGTCACTAGTATGAGGTATTCAGTAAGGATCGAACTAGGTATTCAGAAGTAATGCATCTTCGAGAATAGCTTTCTCATCATTACATCACGATTTTACGCCTACCTTTACGAATGGTATTAGCTCAGGTAGGATGTGATGCATGGTTACAAGTTTGGGACATCCAGCGAGTATCAAACTCGCTATTCAGTAATAATGGATTTGTGAGACTAGCTTGTTCACCATTACACTACGATGAGACGCCTACCTTTACCAATGGTATTAGAATGAAATGAAATGAAAACGGCCTCGTCTTGGATTTGAACTCGTGTCGGTCAATCCGTCTCCTGCAACGATAACCGTTATGTTAACTGCGCCTCCTAAATTCAACATATAAGTAGTTCGCACAGGTTTTAACCATAAATCAATAAACAGTGATCAGCCTTTAAGAGCATGTCCCTCATTTGCTATGGCGACTGTCAGCACTTTAGATTAATTGAAAGTAAGTTTCTTACTGGAATTAACTCCAATTGTATTCCACACCTTAAGATTGGTCAATTTCCTGTGGGATTTGGGTTAGGTGACTGTCCGCTCTAAAACCCTCTAAATCTTCGGCTTTAAACCCCTCCCCCCCTCTCTCTCTCTCTCTCTCTCTCTCTCTCTCTCTCTCTCTCTCTCTCTCTCTCTCTCTCTCTCTCTCACGCACGCACGCACACACACACATGCACACAAACACGCACTCACTACAATCTTTCGGATGATTGTTATTTTGAAAGACCCTTCCGAAGAAAGATTTTCCTAGTAGTCAGAGAATGCTGTTCTACACGATGTAGTGTTTGACATTGTATCATTGCTCACTCCTATCTCCCTTGCCCTCAGTTCTTAATGAAGTTTTGCCTAGGTTAGTCAATGGGTTTCGAATTACTTTCCAACAAATGGCTGTAGCTGCTCGTTAACTTAATTTACAACGTCCTGTTTGAAAGGGATCCTTAGTCAAGCCATGTTGCTTCAATTCTAATGTCATGGCTCTAATCTTACTGATGGGGATATAGAAATCGTTCTATATCCCATTCCACGATTATGAGGGTTAATTATCGCATAAAGAACTTGAAAGAGACACTATGCTTGTGCCATAGTCAAAACCCTCATAGGCACCAACCAGAAATGCAATGTTCGTTAATAGAATACGAAATTCTTTCAAATTGTTTTCATGTTTGTTGGTTGGATTTTATGGCATACCAACCCTTGTTGGGTTATTTTATGCCGGAGACGTTTTGTTTTATTCATTCTTGATGAGTATTCAAATTTTTAAAAACTCATTTTTCTATTTGAACCATTAATGTTACTGACTTTATGTGTGGTGTGCACTGGGTAAGTCGGTAAATATTTGACAATTAATAATTTGGATAGAATTAACATAAATTGCAAGTTGCAAATTTTATTCCGTCTCATTTGTTGTTTGGAATATGTCTAAAACGAGTATTTATCCAACTCCTACGCACGAGCTGGATGTGACACAAGGCCTGTTTAATGCGACTTTTCTTTTTCATAGACTGCTTTCAATACCAAGGTTAAATAATTCAATCTTAAGTGCTATCTAACCATAACTGGAGGTAGAACATTTGGATCCATACCTTTTCCAACGGTATGTGAAATGCAAATAGCCTCGTCCAGGATTTGAAGTCGGGTCGCCGTCTCCAATTTTTTCGACAGTAACCGTTAAACCACGAACTCTATTGTATACTTATGTCAAATCTGTCTATAAATGTAGGTGTAGGTATATATTACCTCTTTTTTTTCTGTATACGTGGTGTATCTTAAGTATTTTCTATGTTCAGGTGATGTTTAACATTTATAGTAATAATAGAAATTAGCATTTTCTTTAAAAAAGCCTTCATAATCTCATGTGACCAATACTTTTCCGTGTCTATATATATATATATATATATATATATATATATATATATATATATATATATAGGTTAAATTTTAATTATTGTTGGAGAAATGATTATCGAGGGCTCAATTACTTCTGTAAGAGCTGTATTTATTTATTTATTTATTCATATTAACTAATACAAATGAAAAGTCTGTCCAACCATTGGTTTCTGAATATCACTTTTTCGGTGTTATTCGTCGTCAGAGACGTTGACTTTTGAAAAAATGGACAGTTTTTTTAACTTTTGGTTCGTGTTTACGTGATCCGTTATTCGTTCTTGCATTTTGCTTTCGTCATTCACCGGCATCACTATTTGTCGTCATTGGGTCTCGTGTTTTTATGATGATTATGGTCACAAAACACAAAAAAGCTTTTTCATTCGCACATACACACGTACAAAATCCCGCGCTAGGATACAGTCTTAACGTCACAACCAACACGCATTTTCAATGTCACGCGCATTACAACATACACACACGTACAAACAAAAATAAACGCATTCACGCTCACACGGGAATACAGTTATTTAAAAAATAACATCATTTTCAAAAAAAATTCATTTGGGAAGAAATGCCATAGCTGGACTGCTTCAGTTCAATTCTTTTGATAAAGAGGTATTACCTCGAAAATTCAAGAAATAATAAAAGTACAGGTCAACACACAACACCATTGTTACCGTATTATTATTTTTTATTTATTCCAAACTGCATTGTGATAGCCTTCTAAATCAACCTCCTAACCAATGCATACACAATGCTTCAAGCAAATTATGAAACTCTCTTATATATATATATATATATATATATATATATATATATATATATATATATATATAAGTTAAAAGAAAGGAAATGAATCCGGCGGTATGAGTATAGATAAAAGGATATGAAAACAAACACAATATGCTGTTAAAGGGAAAACATTTTATAAGATATTCATAGCTAATATTGAACAATATTTCGATTTTATAAAAATCATCTTCAGAGCTTGTTTATACTCCGTACTATCAACCGCGGAGACGAATTCAAAACGAAAACCTTGATGTTGCAAAAAAGTTATGCGGTAGTATAAACAAGCTCTGAAGATGATTTTTATAAAATCGAAATATTGTTTAATATTAGCTATGAATATGTTATAAAATATTTTCACTTTAACAGCATATTGTGTTTGTTTTCATATCCTTTTATCTATACTCATATATATATATATATATATATATATATATATATATATATATATATATATATATATATATATGTGTGTGTGTGTGTGTGTGTGTGTGTGTGTGTGTGTATTATGTAAAAGGTGACTTGCCGGTGAATATGGTCACAATGGTTAGTTGATGCAAACTTCAGAAAGGTAAGACAGCGATATAACAAATGAAAACTGCTCAATACGTTAGTAGAGCAAATTTATTAAAATATAGGTACATATATTGTACCTATATTATAATATATATATATATATATATATATATATTATGTGTGTGTGTGTGTGTGCGTGTGTGTGTACATATATTTTACCTGTATTAAAATATATATATATTATAATATACATATATATATATATATACATTATATATATATATATATATATATATATATATATATATATATATATATATATATATATAAAAATAATATATATATATATATATATATATATATATATTATATAAATGGACTCGTCGATTCAAGTTCAATTCCTAGACGAAGCTGTTGGCATTTCACATAGCGCTAATACCCTTGGGAAAGGTATGCATCCATATATTCTCCCTCCAGCTATGGGTTAAATAGTAGGGCAGACTGGGCCCTTAAGCCTTGGGTAGGTAACCAGTCTAGGAGAGGGATAACTCTGAATTCAAAATTCCTGAGGTCGGTCGTTGATTAGGTTTGTGGCAACCCTTGATACACCAATTCATTCCTATCGACTGGGCCAAAAAGTGTGGATGGTCCAACACAAGACTTCACTACTATAAACAAATCACTGTGTGGGTTTTCATTGTATGTATGAACCCTCATGCGTCGAAAATCGACGAGAGAGTCCATTATATATTATAATATATATGAAAAGTAAATACACAGCGATGTGTTTTATGATATGGCTTTTTTTAGCCGACAATTTTTGGGAGAATATGTGCTTAATTGAAGTCGTACCTAATTTTGAAAGTTAATTAATTAATAATTAATTAATTAGGCGGGCATGCCTATTTAAATGTAAGGCTAAACAAATCGAGAAAAATCAATCTCTGTATGTATATTTCGGCCTATTAGGCCTCATCAGCAGAGCTATAGATAGGAAGACCGACTTGTGCGTGATTCGAAACCCGACCGCGAGCATCCTACACCAACCAAACTTTCTTAGATTTTTCGTTTTGTTTAGAAGTAGGTTTCATTCCTCTTATAGTGACTTCTACACGACAGTATAAGAAGTAAATACACAGCGATGTGTTTTATGATATGGCTTTTTTAGCCGACAATACACACACACACACACACACACACACACACACATATATATATATATATATATATATATATATATATATATATATATATATATATAAACGAAAGAGTCAATCATCAGAAACGGCAATACATTGAATGATTCGCCCTCTCCTACTTATAGAATTAAACTACATCAAATAATATATCTGTGACGCTGTAGTTATTGCAGCCATGTGACGCAGACATGATTTAAAACTGTGTGGCAAGAAAAGATTGTTGGAGCCAGGAAGATGTGACACACTTTCCCCGAAGTGGAAACTACTCTAAGCCGTTCTCAAGCGTGGTAATATCAGAAATGGAAAGTAGCGGCACTCACAGGTGATACAAAAACCAGGCTACGGGCGCTTGACATGGATATTATCCTCTCAAGGAAAAGAAATTTAAAATAAATTACACGCTAATTCAATGCTGGTTCTGTTAAAACCCTGTTAAACCCAAATTTTTGTGGCTTGTCAAACAGTTTTTAAAAATGTATAAAAACAATTTCTTTCACAAGAAACTTTTTTTTCTAACAGACAAGGTCGAAACTGGTTGAGAACAATCAAAAAATAAGTAACATAAAAGAAATATTCCTGCCTGTCTTATCACTTTTTGTTCATCTCATTTATATATACTAGCAAATATATGCACCCTCCGGGTGCAAGTATTTAAGTTTTAATGTAAAGAATTATCGTATTAAATTAGAAAGTCTAATAAGAATGCAAATAAAAAGATTTGAAACAGAGTGGGGGTATAATAGAAAAATAGAAATGAAACTTACTCTTCCATCACTGCCGTCTTTCATTGCTGAATTTTACTTATTTAACTATTTAGTTAAATTAGGAAATAAAGAATACAATTACACTTATTTTTTCTTGTTAATGGATTTCATTTAAGATTCATTGGAGAGATTTTTGCTTATATTCATTAAAATAAAACCAAACAGTTAGGAATCAATAATACTAAGCACATATTTAATAAAATCACATTTTTGATATCAATATGCAAATCAGCCTTCCCGTTCACACTGCAAACCGCTATTTTTTGTATATATAAATACAATTGCATGTTATTAGTATGTAGATATTGACAACACTAATAAAAAGGTGAAGCAATTTTATTAATAATTGAGGTTTAAATATAAATAAAATCATGAAGAATGTGATGAAAATAACTATGTTAATTGTGACTCGATTAGCAATATAGTTTCGGTTACAGACAGAAAGACACACAATCTCCATTATAATAAGATATATATATATATATATATATATATATATGATTTTGCCCCACCCTCTATATATATATATATATATATATATATATATATATATATATATATATATATATATATATATATATATAGGGCGGGGCAAAATCCTCATTTTAGAAATTGAACAATTTTTGAATAGAAAATTTAAATTAATTTTTCTTTTTAATTATATTTATTTTGACTCTTGAAAATTACTTTCAATTAATTGTGAAATATAATATCTCTTTAATAAAATAGATTATATTATAGTTATTTATTTTTAAATGGTAAATAGCTTTTGCACCACCCGTTATATATATATATATATATATATATATATATATATATATATATATGTGTGTGTGTGTGTGTGTGTGTGTGTGTGTATTATATATTTATTGGTTTGTTGGTTGGTTTTGAAGGCTGTCACAATGCGAGTGTGAAGAAAAAAGAAGGTAACTATGATGTTTTTTGTTAACCTGTCATTTATTTCTCAATATTTCGGGACGAAAATTCCCATCCTCAGGAGAATACTGGAACTGAAGTTGTCTTAGCGACTGCTAGATTCGTTCTGTCTTGGGTCTTCCAAATTCTGTGTGTGTATGTGTATGGTTGGGGTGCTTGCTTATGTGTGTGTTTGTGTGTGTAAGTGTGTGTGTGTGCGTGCTTGTGTGTGTAAATGTAAGCGTATGTGTGTGTGCGTGGTGCTTATGTCTGTGTGTCTGATCATTTCTTTTTATTTTATTTTAATTATTATTCCAGATTTGATTCGCCTCTAAGCAAGGTTATATTTTTATTTTATTTTATTTTATTGTTTTTTGTTTTGTTTGTTTATTAACAGAATCATCTGATCTCTTTTTTATTGATATGTGTCTGAGACTAACATTCCAGATATTGCTTGATTGTTTATGGGTGCGGGTGTGTGAATTTACTGTCTATCAGGTGGCCTGTAACCTGTTGTGTGTGTGTGCGGTGTATTTGGTCAGTCTTAACACCATGATTGTGTGTGTGTGTGTGTGTGTGTGTGTGTGTGTTATTTGTGGGCGTGTATGCCTATTTCCTGTACATTAATGTATGTGTGTGTTATTTATAGTGTGTGTGCTTTGTACATGTACATTAATATATATATATGTGTGTGTGTGTTGGTTTTAGGAGCTTAGAATGAACTTAATTCTATTAAAAATTGCGATTATAGAGTCTGCTAGATTCTATTCTGCTTTGTTTTTTTATTTTTTAGCATTATATTTATCTTATTTCATTTCAAATTATTTTGTTTTATTTACTTTTTATTTTATTATTTATTTATTTATTTTATTAGTTATTTTTTATATATATATATTATATATTTTTTTAATTTTATTTTATTTATTTATTCGTTTTTATTATATATTCATTTATCTATTTATTTTATGAATTGTTTTATATTTTTTCCTATTATTATTATTATTATTATTATTATTATTATTATTATTATTATTATTTTACATATATATATTTAATCTCTTACTTGTTTTGTTCTTGTAAATGTATTTCTAGTGTGTGCTGTGTTGAGTTTTAAAAGGTTAGAATAAAACTAATATCTATCAAGAATTATGATTTTAGATTTTAGATTCCGCTGATTTGTTTTAGGGGTTAAGGTTAAAGGCAACAATATATATATATATATATATATATATATATATATATATATATATATCTGATGATTAATTTTCAGTGTATATATTATCTCTCTCTCTCTCTCTCTCTCTCTCTCTCTCTCTCTCTATATATATATATATATATATATATATATATATATATATATATATATACATACATATATGGGATTTAGTGCTAAGCAAGAGTAATGTGTAAAATAAATAAGAACAATGCAAAATAAATATGCTCCCTACTGAGTAAATTGCATTCTATAATGTATTGTATTTGTCAATTTGCCAGATTATTATAAAGAGGATCAAATATATTGTCATTAGAGAGCCGAAGAATGGTGTCGTTTAGTTTGGTCAAAGAACTCATATACTCAGCCATCTTGAGTATGCAGTCAAGTTTACATGTAGAGGGGGTATATAGGAGGTACGACAGAAAAGTTCCAGAACTGTAGTCACAAAAAATACATTTCAAACCCAAACTACAAACAAGTTATCCCCTTCAAAGTAATCCTCCTGGAGTCTAATTCACTTTCCCATCCTGCTCTGCCACGCTTGCATGCACTCCTGGAAAGATTTCTCCGGGATTCTCCGTAGCTCTGTTGTCTCTTTTTGATGCCGTGCACATCCTCAAAACGGGTTTCCTTGATGATTCCCTTGAACTTGGAGAATAGGAAAAAATCACATGGAGCCAGTTCGAGCGATTAGGGAGGTTGCTTCAGCACGGTGTTGCTCTTCTGGGCCAGGAACTCTTGGATACTCTGGGCAGTGTGGATAGGTGCGTTTTCTTGGAAAATCACCCACGAGTTGTCCCTCCACGTCTATCGCCTCTTCACACGCACTGAACGATACAGACGCCGCAGTATCTCTTCGTACCGATGCTGCGGCAGAACTCATAATGGACTATGCCCCTCACATCGAAGAATGCGATCAACTTAGAACTTTCCGACATACGTCGTAGGTCTAAATATTTACCCAGCCCTTCTGCAGGTTAATCATGTAATATAGTGGGGTGGTTCAACTACTACTGCCTTTACCATGAACATGTGCCTCTAAAGCTTTCAGGACAATATAATAAAATAGAAAAAGATTTATAAGTAACTTTCTTATGAACTCCACGTGTTCGCACTCGTTTATCACTGACGAAAATGTATAGCTAGCGATGATAGAAAATGTGTTTTACAGGTTTGAATTCAGAGTTTTCCTTCTCCTAGACCGTTTGCCATACCGAGGTTAAAGGGCACAGTCAGCCTTACTATTTACTCACAGCTGGGGGGGATAGTTGGATTCATATTTTCCCAAAGGTATTGGCGCTATTCAAAGTACAAACAACCTTGTACTGTGCCAATGTTTCTAGTTTTTGTTTGGTTTCATTGCTTAATAGCATACCAACCCCCATTGGTTATTTAATGACCAAGCTATTCTTGTAAATGATCAGTAGTAGTACGATTTAACCCAAAATTGGAGGGTGAGTGGGTCCCTACATTTCTCAAGGCCATTAATTCGAAAGTAAATAGCGTTACTATATTTCGAACTCGCTTACTATGATGTTGTAATCCAGCACATTAGCCACAACAACTTTTTACTTGGAAGATGCAAATACTCACCCGATTCCTTCCGGTTATGCAAACGGTTGAGTATCCTAGGCTGGGAATATATTAAGATTCAAGGTCTGAATAAAATGTGATCACTAAAAACTGTATGACTTGCGTTTTTCACAGAGAAATGAAGATAGCGACCAACTACAAGAAAGCTAATAGAAGTACACAAGAAAGACAAGAAAGTAAGATACCAGTCAGCTACTCAAAAGTAAGTAGAAGATTAAATATGAGGGCACAACCACGGGTATATCGCATAATAGATCGGAAGAATAGAAACGACCTCTCTACATATATATACCAAGATGCAAATGGGTATATAATTTTTAAGTTGCTATTCCAAGGTTAAAGAGCCCAGTGTGGTCTATTATTTAGCTGGAGGGAGAATAGTTTGATGCATACCTTTCCCAAGGGTATTAGCGATATGTGTATGGCAAACAGTCCCGTTCAGTATTTGAACTTGCCGGGTCCATTTCCTACAATAATAACCATTACACGACTTACCTACAATTTATATGAGTATATGTTGAAAATTTTAAAGAATCTAGAATTTTAAAGTAGTGTTTATGAAAGATATTCAAATTAATCGATTTATGTTGTTTGATAACGAAATCACTTTTTAAAAATAATTGAATTAAAAAAAAACCGTCTACACTATAAAGTTCAAAACGAATTAGAAAAGTGTTGTACATAACTTGAAATGAAAACTGAATGTTCTTTTTATTTGATGATTTTATAATCTTTTTTCAAGTGCTAAAATATGAATTAAATGAAAAAAAATATGAATATAGATATTGTTTCAAACTCTTTCGTTTTTGTTTATTACTGAAGTAATATGATTTAAATAAGTTTTAGATTTTCAATATTTTTATGAAGGGGATAAGATAAATTTCAAGTAAAAACTTACTTGAAAATTGCGATATTTCGTTTTTTACTTTAAAATCAATTACAAAGGAGTTATCTAAAACTTCTGAAATAATCAGTTTTGTAGAACGATAGTCGGTTCACTATCGTTTCCTCATACGGTATGAATATAATAAAAATTAATAACGAAGTGAAAACAAGGGTATTTTATTGCCTGGGCTAATTTAATTGCAAAGAATACCAAACATCACAGACGATACAAAGAAAATATTATACATAGTTGTATAAGAGAAACGTCCTAATAGGAAAGTAGTCTTTTATAGATAAAGACTTGTGGCTGCTGGCAAAAGAGTGAATTATAAATACTTAAATGTTTGAGCATGTTTTTGTATGATATGTAACACAGAAGACTCAACGCCCCCCTGTCATGTGAATAGGAGATACAACGGATGCGCCCACTAACGTCAAATCAGGAATGTAATCCCTACAACTGCTTTCTAATTGCTAAGAAAAGAAAAGCGTGTAGATTGGCTATTTTTTTTATTTTAATGAAAAGAATATCAGCATAGAAAAATAAAGAATAGATAAGAACTTATTTCAAGTTTCTAATTTCCAGATCCACCTATTGTTGGATTTCTGCATATCTGCATGTAAAAACACAAGGATTTTCATTCTTGTTGGTATAAGATCAGAAATAAATTAGTATGATCTCGACACTATATTGCAATTATACATTTTAAAATTAGTCTTTAATGATTTTAAACACTCAGTTAAAAAAGGGTATGTTTAAAAAATATGTAGATTCGAAAAATAAGTTAACTACATTAAATTTCAAATTGAACAGTTACTTAATATTTAGCCGAACTTTATTTAGATTAATGACAAAAGACGAAAGCTCATGAAGGGCTCAATGAACGTAGATTTTGAATTGTGCACTAAATACAACTTCTATTAAATATGTCTGTCCATAAATTTGACAAAAAACAATATATTCACGCCAGAATTTAATGAAGTAAAAGTGAGAAATACTGTGTCAATTAATTTAAACCAGAAAAAAAAATTTAATATGGCGACTCATCAGAAGAAGGTGAATGATAAATAGTAATTATTTGCGCGGGGGTTTACAGTATGTCAACACTTAATTTATTTTATGCCGAATAAGTTTTTGTTTTATTCATTCTTGTTGGGTATTCCTTTTTTAAAATTAATTTCTTTTAGAATACATTCGTCTAAAACTCATCTTTTATCTATTTGACATATATGGGACCCTAACAGGTACTACTGCACCGGGATAGAGTGAACCTGTGAGTAATGGCAATGAAGGGATACTTCAAAGTCCCCAATGCTCTTCTTAAGCCTCACAGGTCACCACTCACGGCTATCTGGTGGTTCCATTGGGAGGGGATTCTAATGTACAGAAGTGCAATTGGTGCATTTTACTTTCTCAGCCGAGAGGGCTGCTTGACTACTTTTATTTCCCAAACATTACAAGTATATTTGATTTTCGAGAACGAACTTAGTATTCACTTAATTTTATCTAGCTCCTCTAATATCTATATATTATTTTAGAATTATTACTTAATACATAGGAGAGTAAAGGAAATAAACATCTTAACTCTGATAATTTTGTTTGTTCACACTTGTTAGTTGCATAAAGTGAAAACAAAATTAATCTCAATGTAAAACTCGAACAATATTCAATTGTATTATAATAACTTGAAAATTTAAATGACTGGTAATCTAAAACTTGTATTAAAGGGTTTGAAAAAACTTCTTACGGCTGCTGTTTGTTGTCAGAATAAACAGATCGAGGGATGACAGAATAATTTAAATGACCTACCCCCTACCTTAAAAATGAGCATCATAAACTCATTAATATAAACATAAAGAATGTTTCAAATTACTAACAAATTTAGCCCAGTACGGTAAAGTCTTAAATTTGATTTGGTATTATACACGGCCTGAGGATGCTGCGGATTCTTAAAGAAGAGAACCTTTTGGTTGAATAAATGTATGTCCGTTAACATGAAATCAAAACCTTATCTTTTTCTTACAAATATATGATTTAAAAAATGATTTTAGAATAAACAGTCACTCAGTTTTAGATTCGCATTGAAATAATGCTTTCATATGATTAAGTTAAAATAGGAATCGATTCTTGTTTTGATATTGATTTTTATACGAAGTGGAATTCAACAATCTATTACATGATAAACAAGTTCATAATCCAATAAACTTTACAACCTGGAAACATTTTGTTTTTCATTGACTTTTGCTCTTATCAGAAACAAACAATCCAGAGAACTCCAGCATGTATGTGAAATTAGAAAAATATAATTCTCTTTATGACCAAATATAAATTTCCATAAGCTATAAAGAGGATGAGGTTAGATTGTCTACATAGGATAAGCGTGCTAATGTTGATGGTACATCTCTAGTCTTTTATTACAGGTACTTTCTGATTATATATATATATATATATATATATATATATATATATATATATATATATATATATATATAGAGAGAGAGAGAGAGAGAGAGAGAGAGAGGCGCGTGTTGTAATGTTTAGAGTCGTAGGAAATGGATTACAGTTCAAATCCTGGACGTGGCTGTTTACATTTAAGCGCTAATACCCCTGTGAAACGTATGAATCCATATATTCTCCCTCCAGACTTAGAACAGACTGCGCTCTTAAACTTGCATAGGTAACCAGTCCAGGAGAAGGAAAACTCTGAAATCAAACCTGTAAGCGTAAGAATTTGAACTTGTTTCGCATCCTGCTCGTATATATAAATATATATATATATATATATATGAAGGTAAAAATGGATATTGAATCCGACAATATGTAGACGTGACATTAAAAACAAGAAAATTTTAGTAAAGTAAATTGAATACAAATAAAGGATCATTATATATATATATATATATATATATATATATATATATATATATAATGATCCTTTATTTGTATTCAATTTACTTTACTAAAATTTTCTTGTTTTTAATGTCACGTCTAGGTATTTTGCTTTATCTCACTTTATTTGTAAATAGAATTTAGTTTTGATATTTTCATTGTTATGTTGGATTCTGTTTCTCTATCTTTCACCCATTTCTTCATAGTGTTGGCGTTATTCTAGTTTAGTTATCTGCGATTAGTTGCATAGTCTCCGCTTCTAATATTCCAAAACAGATGTAAGTTTATTTCTTTCCAGTGTTCTATCCATAATACGACGTTTTACTCCTACAGGTGTTTTTCTTTTATTCATTTCAACCATTACGCGTTTTTCAATTATCATATCCCACTACTCAATCTTGACTAAATAAATAATTCATGATTGTTATAGGGTCTCTCATTTTTTGCAAACATTTTATCTTCAATGCACAAGATGAATTACCTTCTTTTCAACTTTTTAAATGTATAACTTCCTTGGATAAAGATAATTTGTGAATAGTTTGTTTTTAATATATATATATATATATATATATATATATATATATATATATATATATATATATGTGTTGTGTGTGTATGTATGTATGTATGTGTGTGTGTGTGTGTGTGTGTGTTTACGAAAGTGAGTAAAAAAAGTAATGCCATTTTGTTTAGCCCCGGTATAATTATCAAAAAATAATAATTACCAAAACAGGAACATGTATAATACATAAAAAAATAATTAACAAAACAGGAACATGTATCAAAATGAAGCTGGTCCTTTGTGTATCACATCCCTACTTCTCTACATAGTCACTGTTTATATCAATAGCAATGTTCCACCTTCTAATGAGAGCATGTATCCGTGCCCCGTAAAATTCTGTTGACTGTTCTTTGAGCCACTTCTTCACAACTGATTTCACTTCCTCGTCACTGAAACAATGTCCCTTCGGTCCCATGAAAGAGGATTTGGTAAATATTTTAACATCTTCAATGCAAATGTGGTGATTTATCCTCTTTCCAATCTTGTAACCTTTTAAATTGGAGGTGCGTTGTGTAATGATTATCGTCGAAGGAAACATTAGTTCAAACCCTGGAATAGGCTGTTTGCATTTCATATAGCACTCATACACTTGGGAAAGGTATGCATCCAACTATTCTCCCTTCAGCTATTGGTAAATAGTAGGATGGCCTGTGTTTTTTTAACCTTGGTTCGGCAACCAGTCTGGGAGAGGAAAACTTAACTGAAATCTGTTAAATTCCGCTTAAGAAATTGACCATTTGTCGCAGCCAGCTCTTACGTAGGTGTTGGTAAATACATGTATAGTTTACTAACACAGATGGATTGGAAAGGACTTACAATACAGTGGTATCATCACTATACCAAATATTAGTCGCAATAAGGAGTCTCCTAAGAAGATGAGTTTGTAAATTCACTACTGTCAGGGATCTCCTCCAGCTGTTTGTTCTATTCTTGCATCGTGAAACGTACTACTTTCTCATCTATTTCGAACGTTTTTAAAACTAATTTTATCCATGATTATGAGACCCTGTTTAGATTTCTTCTCTTTGTACTTACTTACTTCAGAATGTGTTTGTATCCATCTATTACGTATTTCATGGGTGAATTTACTTGCAGTATCCTTTCCCTCCTTTGGGAAATGACCCACGGCTTTCTAATGCGTAATAAATCAATTAAGAATCTATTCATCGTTTTTTTGTTTTTGTTGTTTTCATATCATCTGCAAATAAATTTTTGGTCTGTAAACGGATATTTTTTTGAAAAGGTCCTCTTGGATCGAAGTATTTTTTCCATTATTTTTTATTCTGGAATGTTTGTCACTTGTTGGAATTTCAACAGTTGTTGATCTGATCTATAATGAAAAGACGGGAATCGTCTGAACAAATATCTAAAGAAGGAATGCCCGTGGCTAAATTGCTGGAATGCTAAATAACAGTAAGCGGGTTTGAACTCTAAGTGCACTATTGCGTTTACTTTCTGATTAATACTCTTGAGATATGAATTCCTCATACCCCAGCTATGGACTAAATAGTGCCATTACTGTTCGTCTACAGAGATAGTTTTGGCCTTAAATAATGCAAGAAAATTGATACGCCACTAAACCAAGAAACTAAACCAAACCGATACTAAATAAATTTTGAAACATTAACAGATCGGTGGGCCTCTCCGAACGCCCGTCTTAGATCAAAGTGAAGTGTTGCATGTCATGGACTGCCCAGACAGCAGGATTCCATCCTTAAACATTACGGATCGCCACTCACGGCCAAAAGGTAGTCCCATTAGTGGCCTTCTTATTCGTCTGCAGAGGTGCATTCAGCGTATTCCCTAGCCCCAGCCGACTGCACTAATGAATTCGCAAAGTCTTTGGATGATTTACCTGTTGGTGACAAGGCTACTACAACCCTAAAGCCTACAAAAGCCGACAAGTCACAGTACATTGATATATTTCCAAACGTCTAGGGTAGACGTTTGAAATTGTCAGTGGGGGTCCGAGAAATACCATCACACATATTACAAAAATATGTTTTGGCGGAAAGATTGTGTACACTATTCAGTCGCTTAGTCAGTTTAGCATAGTCACCGATGGCTGCTATGTTGTTGATGGCTACTCGTCGGATAGAAGAGTAGAACCCCAAGACCACAACTCACATAAATTGTTAGGACTTCCCTTCCTTTATTCTCTCCGTTCAATTTCGGGTACCGTTGAAGTAGGTGGAAATGTATGACGGACACAATGTATGAGGTAGCTTGTACATTCTAGTAGGAACTGGCTATTCCTGTGTCTTTGAATCGCACTTAGTACATGCGAACACTTGAATCGTTGTACGCCAGTTACCAACAGAGAGAGAGAGAGAGAGAGAGAGAGAGAGAGAGAGAGAGAGAGAGAGAGAGAGAGAGAGAGAGAGAGAGAGAACCATTCTTTTCATTAGGTTTCACTGAACAATCAAATGTAACTTCCCCTCAGGTGGACAGAATCGTTCGGTCTGCCCGCGCTATCACTTAGGTGGATGATCAAGTCTGGTGACCTCGACAAGTTCTGGTTAACCCCTGTTTTCAATCCTGGGTGCTGGATCAAGCACAAATAAATGAATAATGCATCTTCCTATTTTGGTGATTTTGTCATTGAGTACCTTGATATTAAGATCCACGATATTGGTTTATTTATGTGAAGGAACAATATATCTGCCAAATCTGCATGGGCTGATATTTGAATTGGGGGATGTCCACAGATTGCTTTCAAAACTTCCATAGTCTACGTCAACCCATCACTTTTTTTTTAGTAAACCTATTCGTTGTCATCGCCTTGTCACTGCCTTCGCCAACGTCGGACGCTGTTCAAAATCACAACCATCAACCATGTCAAATGTTGACTCGACATTACTAAAAGTCAGTTAGTGCCGGGGAGGATCTTATATTGTATTTGCGTACAAGCCTGCTGACTGACATGCTACGCTCTGGTTCTTGGTAGAGGGAAAGAAGCGGCGACACTTTGATCTTATGCAGAACACAGAGATAATCTGATCCTCGAAGAAGTGCCGACCCATATGCAAATAATCACATCATTTCTGACAGCTAACTCAATAATAATAATAATAATAATAATAATAATAATAATAAATAAATAAATAAATAAATTAAAAAAAAGATTGGAAAATCTAGAAATCAGAGGAAGAATTGAGACCATCCAGAATACTGCACTGCTGCAATCTGCCAGAATACTCAGAAGAGTCCTGGAGACCTGAGGAGACTTGTTGTAACTCACCCTCGAGTGAAGGACCCTCAGCTAACGCTGATGGGAAAAACTCAAAAGGAGTGAATAATAATAATAATAATAATAATAATAATAATAATAATAATAATAATAATAAAAAAGTAAATAAAAAAGAAAGAACTTGTCAACTGGTGGATTTTGCAGTGCCAGCGGATCACAGGGTGAAGTTAAAGGAAAATGAAAAAATTGACAAATATCTGGACCTTGCCAGAGAACTGAAAAAGTTATGGAATACGAAAGTGAAAGTTATACCAATTGTAGTTGGTGCACTTGGAACAGTCCCAAAAGGATTAG
Source organism: Doryteuthis pealeii (assembly GCA_023376005.1). Classification (NCBI taxonomy): domain Eukaryota; kingdom Metazoa; phylum Mollusca; class Cephalopoda; order Myopsida; family Loliginidae; genus Doryteuthis; species Doryteuthis pealeii. The sequence continues at coordinate 118,789,752 of CM042139.1, forward strand.
AAAAGGGTTTGGAAAGTTTGGATATCAGAGGAAGGATTGAAACCATTCAGAACACTTCACTGCTGCAATCTGCCAGAATACTCAGAAGAGTCCTGGAGACCTGAGGAGACTTGCTGTCACTCAGACTCCAGTGAAAGACCATCAGCTAACACTGATGTGAAAACTCAAATAATAATAATAATACACATATGAAGCAGTGGTGGATATATTAGAGGTTTTAGAAGAAATTCTCAAGACCAACAATAATCATTTGTTTGGAACACATCATTACACGAATCATGACAATAATAATAGCAACAAAAATAATAACAATAGTAGTAGTCGTAATTACATGTCGATATTATGTGAACTGTACGTAAAATAAAAAATGTATTTAACTTTGGTGTCACCAACTTATTTCACAACACTGCACTTACTACTTCCTATCGGCAATGCTTAGAATATGCAGACTGTATCCCTTGCAAAGAGATAAGACCCCCCCCTAAAAAAAAAAACAATGGCGTGTTCTAGGTATGACACTAAATTGCATCTGATGGAGAGAGTCCTGTTCTGGAGATGTAGTGAGTGTTGTGTGACATTACTCTCAGGTCTACTCTGAGCTGGAGTGGTTACATTTTAGTATTCCATCTATAGGTCAAATAGATCTGTTTAAAAGATGTACGTGTTTTAGAGAAAAAATCTCTTACAAAACAAAAATTTAAATATGAATTTCTGTTACATGATGAATTTGTATAGCCTATTATTCTTGTAATGTAGCTTAAAAGACGTAAATTTAACGGTTAATAGAATTGAAAATCACACAGTAATGAATAAAGGCTCAGATAAATTAACTCTGGGTTGAACCCGCGACGCTATTCGTTGGTACTTAGATCCAAACACGTGACAGGCAAATCTTAGAAGAGATTGAGAATCGGCAAGTGGGCCTATGGAGCAGAACACATAATGGCCGTTCTCTGCTTGTTCTATCACCTGTGTATTCCAAGTAGCTCTTGGGGAAATAATCTATGTGTATACCAAAAAGAACTAGTGTCCCTGTTCCTGATTGATTGGAAAAAGAGAGAGAGCTCCAACACCCGATACAACCAGAAATGATAAAGAAATCCAATAATAATAATATTAATAACCTCCAGCATATCTAGGCATAAAATAACCCTAGACAGGTTGACAGGTTAAAATCAATCAATCAATGATACTTACTCTATCACACTCTTTCAAGAACAGGCACAGACACAAAAAAATCACTATCTCTTTATCTCACTGACAACTGTGCGCAAAGAAACGGTTGTAATAACCAAATATAAATAGTAACTTGTAATCAGACCGTTGTCTATACAGTATTAGTATTAGATTCGAAAAACTTGAAACCCTACAACTGTGCAACGTATAATATAACTATGTGCTAACAAATCATTTATCAACCTCACCACACGAGCAGGATATGACGGAATGTATTTTTACACGGGGTTTAACAGGTTGAATTTAGTTTTCTTTTTCTAGACTGGTTGTAGTACCAAGATTAAAGAGCCCAGTCTGCCCTACCATTTACCCATATTTGGAGAGAGAATAGTTGGAAACGTAAATGCAAACAGCATTGTCAAAGATTTGAACTCGAGTCACCGTGTCCATTTCACATAGAGCACTTCCTGATTATAGACAAATATTTGCCTTTCTTTTTACATGCAATGAAACATCGAACTTTTGTTGTGGTCACAATCCAACATTTACGGCGTTTAATAACCAATTAAAAGTTTATATGTCGTTAAACAAATAAATCTAACCGACCCCTCTGTTGGGCAGAAATAATCAGTGGTTGTATATCATCTCCCCAAATAAAAAAATATATAATTAAAAAATTAGCAACGAAAGTGATAACAATCATAAATTGAGCTAACTTAATAGAAGTAAAATACGAAACAGCATATACTGAGGTTAGATGTCCTATTTGCAAATAGCCTTTTATATGTAAAGTATTGAGGCTGCAGGTAATAGAATAAAGAAAAGTATAGCACTTAGTGATTTGAAAAGTCTCTCATATACCAAGCACACGGAATGTTTGGGGAGGCAAAGCCCCTATCATGTGGACAGGTGACACAACTAAATGCTGGGATTCTAAGAGGATTTGACTGGCGCTTCTGCCTTTTTTGCTACCAGTCGTCACGCCACCAAGTGCCTAACAAAAAAACAATGGCAAGTAGAGAATATAATCCCTACACTTCTATATCTCTCTATCTCTCTATATATCTGCTTCTATGATTTAATAATGTAATTGTGACAAAGTATGTGCCCTTGGTAGTTCTAGACAACTGCCAGGTATTGAGAATGATTTGAAGCATGTCTTCTCTTATTAATATAACTGAGAGCCTCTATCGTTATAATCAATAGATTCTGTTGATTTGCCGCATAAATATCGATATTGAGTTGAATTTTCTTTTTATTTAAAATGGTTTGAAAATAATTAATACCGACATCAACTTTCTGTGTGTAAACACAAATGCAACGCCTTCTTCTCTGCATACACTTTCTTCCTCGCGTATATTTACTTGAAACACTCAATATATTCAATATCCAGTCATCAATGTATGCACTTGTCTTACGCCATTGTACGCTTCATGGTTTTTTAATCAGAGTTTATCGATCAACAATAATCTATTCATTTTATTGCATTAATCTGTTTTCTTAGAGCAATTTGACTAGTTTAAATTATTGATCAGTTTTTCTTTTCATTTAAACATTATTTATAAGTATCCATTGTTAAAACTCAGTTATTTTGCATAACACAAATCTAAGACTGTATACGTCTTCAGATTTCTAATGTTCTGTTCATATTTTTAACGTTATTTTTTTCTTTTTTACTCTGCCATCATTTATCATATTCACATTTTTATCTATACTATTTGCAGATACAAAACACATGTTGTGTACCCTATCGTAAAAAATAGAACTCTCGGTATACAAGGAATGTTGGTTGGTTCATAGGTTGGTTGATATGAGGCATGTTAGATGATTAATAGTTTGGATGGATTTTACTTGGCTTATTTCATGAAGAAAACATTATTGTTTTATTCACTCTTTTTGAGTATTCATTTTAAACTAATTTTTAAACACATTTTTAAACTCCTTTTTATCTATGTAGGTACTACCACTCTAGGACATAGGGGTGTTTTAAAAATCGGAGTCGTCTGCACTTGATGAGTTCACTTGAGCTCAAAAACTAGAACCTCATCACTCATTAACGACAGACGCCACTTATTTTTTTAAACATACACAAAAACAAAAATAAGTAAAACATTAAACTTCAGAGAAATTTGCTTTACATTCCAGGAAGGGAAATCCTAAATTCCCATTTCTTCCTGAAAATAACCCCCAAGATATGTTACTGTCTGGGATTTTTCCCGATCAAACAGTCTAAAAATGTTCTCTTTCTTTTTAATCTCTCCAAGTGGTCATCAGCAAAAAACTCTCTCGGATCCTTTCAATCAAACATTTACTCCTCGGGCATTTAATACTTAATTTAACAGTTCAAGTCGAGTAACACCTTTTGTTTAAAAAATTCATAAAATTTTAAAATAAACAGATATCATATATTGCCTTCTTTTCTTTCTTCTCTCTCTCTCTCTCTCTCTCTCTCTCTCTCTCTCTCTCTCTCTCTCTCTCTCTGTCCATATGTAGGTGTCCATAGGAGAATGTCCCATTGGGTTCATACTTGATTCTCTAGCGGTGTTCAGCATTTCTTGTTCGTCTTACTCTGAATGTTTTTGTGATAAGGGCAACTTACCGTACAGTTGCTTTCTTGGCGGGTGATGCTTCCGGTATTTGTTAAAGACAGCACGCATCATCTCTTTGTAACTCCGATCCACCCTTTTCTCTTAGGGCTTCCTTAGAGTTCAAGTAGCACAGCGATATAATAATACTACAGCTTGGAAGGATTCTCACTTTTTTATCAGAATGATCAGATGAAAGTTGGGTAATGCTACATGTCATCGTAGTTTCCTTCCTAACTTATGTAGAAGTAATTAACCTTTAGAAAATAATATGGCGATATATATATATTTATCCAACACCTCCGCCACGAGCAGAATTCTTGCTTTATCTTATTAAAGGGATCAGATTTTTCATATGATCCATGCCTTTCCTATGTGTACATTGCCATCGATTTCTGTAGATGAGATAGTATTACCTAGGTATGTGAACTGGTTTACAAATTTTAAAGCCTTACCATTTAGTGTAGATAAAATTGATTTCTTGTGTTTTAAGGATTGTGTGTGTGTGAGAGACAGACAGGCAGACAGGCAGAGAGTCAAAGTAATCCGTGCTGTCGGCACACTTAATGATAAAGATGATGGCTAATGATATCCTTCTGATGAAAAATGACGAAGGTTGAAAATGTCAAAGCTACTGAAAAGGGGATAGACTTTCTCGCTCTCCAGCTGATACAGACAACTCAGCCAACTTTACTACTATTTAACTATATTCATAAAGTGCACGATACGGTACGCTCTTAATAAACTTGTTTACATTCGTTTTAAACAAAGTAAGGACCGTCCTGGGGCTGTAGAATACGCCGATCGCGCCACTGCAAAGAGGTAAAGACCTATATATTCGTGGTGACACAGCATTTTCTGAACTGTGTACTAAGTGTACTTCGGTTCGTACATAGACGAGACGGACCTTTGAAGAGGCCCCATACGATTAATCCGCTGATCGTGTCAAGCTCTAGTACCTATATGATTGTCCCGACCTTATTCTTCAAATTACTCTCATGGCAAACACCCAACCTTTTTTTATCATACAGGTGCTATAAGGGGGGTCTGCGGGTCTACCAACGGGTTTTTTTTTTAAATTCTACTGATATATCAATACGCATAAAGTTAAGGAAAATTATTTCTTTCTTTTTAAACCAAACTAGTATTTATCTCCTAACTGTTTGCTTAAAATCATGTCTAAAACATGGCATTACATAGCTCACAAGGGTTGATATGCCATTAAACAAAACCAACCAGCCAACAAACCACGTGTAGAACTCTGTAAGAGAGAAAATTCTAAACCTTTACTATATAATCCATTTCAAGTGGAGGCGCATGGTGTAATAGTTACAGTCGTAATAAATTCACACGGCGAGACGAGTTCAAATCCTGGACGAGGCTCTTTGTATTTCATATAGCGCTAATACCATTGGAAAAGGTATAAATTCAACTATTTTCCTCCAGTTATGGGTAAATAGTGGGGCTAACTGGGCTCTGTAATCCTTTTTAGACAATCAGTCTAGGAGAAGGAAAACTCTGAATTCAAACTTGTTAAACTCCGCTTTAGGAATTGACATTGTGTCACAGCCTATTTGGACGGAGAGATTGGTTACATATATATGATTCATTTCTGATCAGTAAGATATCAGCATAATTAATTTTGAACAAGCTTTTTCTCCTCAAAGTGTACATAATACATCAATGAAATACAGTTTTTCGTTATGTGCCTGTTATAGGGTTTCTTTCATTATTCTTTTTTTTATCAATTTGGACCAATAGAAAGTATTCCTTTAAGAATACTTGGAAATGTTAAATCCTTTTCTTTTGTGTATAAAGGTCTCAAATTTCCAGATATTCATCTTCTATGCTATTCTTTGAATTTCATTGTTCTTCTCCAAATGCTCTTCTGGGTGTGTGAGTCCCAGTGGTGTAAGGCTAAAGCGCTTGATCGCAACATCGTAGTAAGCGAGTTCGAACTCAATTCACATTTTTACATTCACTTTCGAACTAATACTCTTGGGAAAGCTATGAATCGCGTCATATCCCAGTAGGGATTAAATGGTACTACTGCTGTCCTACAAGGATGGTTTTAGTGTTAAATAACCTAGGAAGGTCGGTGTATCGTTAAACAAATAAAATGTCCGTCTCGTCAGCCGACTTGCTTGTTCTGTCCCTCTGCAATAAGGTCTGTAATAATGGTATTATTTCTCTGTTTAATGAGATATCAAGTGTGTTAATTGAAGGCATTGTCATCTTTGTAGAAGGGTAGTGGTACTATTTAATACATAGCTGGAGGGATGAAGGGTTTCATCCTTTTTACCCACGGGTATTTGTCAGAAAGTAAATGTAATAGCGTAGCTGGAGTTCAAACTCGCTTTACTATGATAGCGTGACTACGCCACAGGTATTCCCCTGTCTGTACTGAATTCTCCGGGCTATTGTTACACTGGTCTCAGACTCATTGACTTAATTTTCAAGCTCCCACTTACTATTCTCTTCCTGTTTTTAATTTGCTCTGTAACGCCGGATAAATCTATGTGTTACGCTTTTATTTCCTTAAAGTCCATGGAAATATATCTATTTGTACATTTGAATTACTCTATTAACAAATTTATCGTAATCAATCGGTTACATGTTAACCATTACACAATGTAATTAATGAAGAAATGAACTCCTTTAATTTATTAATGTATAAAGGAACATATATGTCGCCAAAATAAGGCGCTACAAACATGATGATAATCGTCCTAAAAAGTGAATCAGCGAGTGAATTCAAATCCTGGGCGAGGTTGTTTGCATTTCTCATAGCGCTTACACTATTGGGTTAAATGTTAATCCAACAATTCTCCACCTAAATATGAGTAAGCTGTAGGCCATATTGGACTCTTGGAAATTACTATGGCAAACAGTCTAGGGGAAAGAAACTCTGAATTTAAACCAGGGCACTCTGCTTAAAAATTGACGTTGTGTTGCATGATGCTCGAGGCGGGGTGTTGGATATATATATATATATATATATATATATATATATATATATATATATAAAATGTTATCTATTATTTTGTGAAGTTTAATTATATTACGTAATTGAGGAAAGAAAGATACAATGACCTGTAGCAATACCTAAGAATTTTCTGATCTCTCCAACCTGTAGCCGTGACAGTGCTACTGTATGGCTTCACTACCTGGACTCTAACGAATTGCTTAGAAAAAAGATTAGATAGGAATTACACAAATATATCTTCGGCACATTTTGGAAGCAGAACCCCACATAAAAGCCACTGTACGGCCATTTACCTCCAATCACACAAACCATCCAAGTAAGTCGAAAAAGACTCGCTGGATAATGCTGGAGAAGCAAGGACGAACCCATTAGTGATGTTCTCCAGTAGACACCTACACATGGACAAAAGCAAAAAAACATCAATCAGCTCTGTACGGGTTCTGGATTCCGTGCAGCGGACCTGACAGAGGCGATGACCGATAAGGATGATTGTCGAGAGAAAGGCATGGGTATCCGTGCTGTCCGTGCAATGATAAAATAATGCCACATATTCGTTTCCAAATTCCCCAAATCTAGGATATGCAAAAATCCGGCTAAAGATCTTGCATTATATTGCCATGTTAGGACTGCTAAGAATTTAATTCTTAGAATTTTTTTTCTTGGGGCAAATTAGATAATAATATTTCAATTTCGCATCCATTTCGCGTCACAAGAAAAAGAAATTTTATCCTGCGAAAAAAAAAAGCACATGATGTGTAGCTACAAATGGTAATCTGATATAGTTAGATGAAAACCACTTAAATCAGTGTTTGTAAGTAGCAAGTGCCTAGGGCGGCACCAAGACCATTACACGAGTCTGCTTCGTCCATATTTCGTTTTAAACAACTCACCGACTGGCGTCACATTTACAAAGAGTCTTTCTCAGCCCGCAAACATTACGCTGATAACAAGATATCCTTCCTGCAAAGTAATTTTCATTCTGTACAGAGATCCTTTTTCTAGTGAATTTTTTCCTCCCACAGTCTTAAATACGTCTTTTGCATTCAATAGCTTTCAATTCTACGTGTGTATTGGCTGTTTCAGATATACGAGACTGATTAATGTGTTTTAAGAAAAAAATCAAAGATTTCTATGGAAAATGTGTGCACTGCGGATAGTGCATACATTCCTGTCTGTTGGCTCGCTATCAGTATCTCAAGACCGTCTTAACATATATTTATTTGTTTTTATGCCTCGTTAACCATCTTCCCTTTTTTCTATTTCCTCGCATCAACATTTAACTAACACAAAAACAAAATACGAGAAGATTTGCACAGAAAATATTCCCTATTAATATATGTATCTATAGATCAAATTTTAAGTAATTCATCCGACGTTTCAGAAATGATGGGGGGGGGACAATTTTTCTGTAATAATACAGATTAATCTTAACATTTTGCACGCTAATATTATTTTTGATCGGATTAAGCAAATTTTTCCATAAATATATTACACTTTTAGTAAAGAAAATCCAATTGGTTAATAGAATTAAGGAAATCTGCTTTGACAGTTCAAGGTGAAATATTTAATAAATAGGTCTAACATAATTATTAATTCCAGTTATTATTTTTAAAGTTTCAATTTCATCACTCCTGATTTTTATTTCTTGTAAAGTAAGTAAGTAAGTAAAGTTGACGGGGCGGCCTAAAGTCGGTATCAGCCATACAGCGAGGGAGTCTATCCCCTTTTCAATAGCGCTAGACCAAGGAGATTGTTTTATCATCTGAGGTGGAGCGCCACACCTACCATCAGCTCCTTACTTTACCGCACAGATCCCTGGCTACTCATACGCTGAGTTGGCGAGGACCGGTATCGAACTAGGAACCTTGTGGTTTCTAGCCGAACGCTCTACCGACTGAACTAATCCGGCCCCTACTTAATCCTAATTTCTCTAATCTCTCCCTGTAAATGTAATCTTTTTACTCTTTTTATTACTTTTGTCTCTACTCATTGTATGCCATCCAGTCTCAATAAAACACTCGAATTTTCATGTATAGGCATTAATTCTCAGGCCTGAATTCAGTATTCTATATGATGTATTATTAGGATTTTATGTTTTTATGTTTTTAAAAATGTTGCCTCCCTTACAAGTTCGAGGAGAAATATTAACAAATGTCTACCATAATTAGGAATTACATTTATCATCCTGGAAGTTTCGATTAGGTAACCTCCCAATCTTCTTTCTCGTAGTATGTAATGCAAATTTATCTTATCTCTCCCAATAACTGTAATCTTTTACTTTATTACTTTATGAGCGTCTGTCTAGGAACCAGAAGGTTCCTGATTCGATACCGGCCCTCGCCAACTCAGCTTATGGGTAGCACATGGATCTGTGCGGTTAAGTAAAATGCTGTTGGTAGGTGAGGCACTCCACGTCAGACGCAAAAAACAATATCCTTGGTCTAGCGCTAGTAAAAAGGGGATAGACTCCCCCGCTGTTTGGTTGATACCGACTTTATGCCACCCCGACCAGTTTACTTTTACTTTACTTATTTTAATGTATAGACACTAGGACACAGGCCTGGGTAAAATTTTCTACATGAAGTCTTAGGTCTTTGTATATTTCAAAACAACATTTGCCTCCCTTAAAATAAAATTCGTAACCATCTAACCAATCATTTCATTTTCCTCCGATATAATAGACAAAATATAAGCCAACTCACAGATCATATTTCCCATTTACTTTTTTGATTTTCCCTTTGCTTTATCTCCAAGCGTTTCGAAGGAATTCCTGTGAAGCAACCATACAATATTACTGACATAGCTACAGATTTGAAGAATTTCCGCTTTGTTTTATCAGGGAGATCAGATTTACTTCTGGGTCATAACTTGTCGATAGCTGTCGTATGTTACCATCTCTTTCAGGAAATGAGATATTGCTACCAAGGATTATTAACTAATTTCAGAAGCTTGCCATTTAATTAGGCAAATGCACCGTCTTCATTAATATACATTAAACATGTTTTGTATGAATTCATGTAGAGACGAATGCTCCTTGCTCCAGACTATGCGGCAGTGATTCGGCTTGAACAGGTGTGAATATTTTGTTGGATAAAGTGGCAAGTCAAACACTAGATATTAAAGTGTCTCTTTTACAAGTATTAAGCTATGTTACATGAAAAAATTTCCACGGTGCGGAAGGAATACTATCTATCAAAACATGTGGATTTAGAGGATGTTCCTTATTTCTTTAGTAGTAAATAAAATTATAACAGATCTTATAGATATATAGTAAAATATACTTTTCAACCACTTATTCCAAGATCTCATAGTTTTTTGGGTTTTTTTCATATTCCACATATATTACTAAATGCATCTGTAACTTTATATCTGTAGTACCACTACTGTTCTTCTACAACGATGACTTTGCTATTAAATAACCCACGAATGATGATATGCTATTAAACAAAGAAACCAAATAACAACCAATATTCGGTCTTTCTTATTTCCAAGACTACTTTTTTAATGTAGAGAACATTAAAAAATCAAATTTAAACTATAAATAGTAGCACGTGGAGGCACTCATTGAGTAATGCTTATCGTCGTACTAGCCGACACGAGTTCAAATCCTGAACGATATTGATTTTATTTCCCATAGCGCTAATACTCTTAAGAAAGATGTGAATTCAACTATTCTCGCTCCAGTTATGGGTAAATAGTAGGGTAGGCTAGGCTCTCTTAGCTTGGTATTACAAGCATTCTAGAAGAAAGAAAACTCTGAATACTAACCTATTAAACTCCACTCAAAAATTACCCAGTGTCACATCATGACCGTATGGAGTGGTTGGTAAGTACATAAAAAGCAGTAGGTTATCTTCAAACGTACAAGGAATTGATTTCATTATATATCATAGCATATCATTACTACAAGTAAACTTAGTCACTAGCATAAAAGAGAATTGATATTTTGCATTATGGTTATTTTTAGTGTGTATAATAATCGTGATAACAATCAAAATAACTTAAAAAGAAAAGAAAAATCCACCACTGAAGTTTCTTTAGACAAACAGGAATGCCGAATATTAATAAAAAAAATATTTTCCAGTATCAGCAAAAAATATCTCATCGATTTTTGGACGTTATGCTAAAGAATCCAATTTTTTTGTTTTGATTAAATGTTCACATTCTGAATATTTGACTAATATAATCAATTAGTCTGCACTCTAAGAGATTTAATTTTGTGGTCAAGTTTCTGCAAGAAGCAAAAGAATAAAACTTAAGCATTTTTGTTCTGAGTTAGCTTCATTGTCTAAAAAGAATATTAACTTGAAGGAATATAAATGGAGGAATAATAAACATTATCTCCTAATCTATTTTAATTATATATTTATATACTAGCTTAATAGTCACCCTATCGTGTGACAATTAAGCTGACTTCGGTGGTGTGCTCTTTAATGAGCCTTCGGCCCATCAATGCCATTTCATATATTGGGTACATATCAAATTTGATCGAACTCGAAACAACAAACAATTAACTTTTCATCAAAACAATAATATAATTCGTCCATTTCGAAATTATTGCAAAGCTTCATGATCGACAACGTCCTTACTGTCTATACAAACAATTATTTCTATTTCATGGATGACTTTCGTGAGATTTCGCAATTAATTATGATTATTCCCAAATTCATTTCCAAGATGTAAAAACTACTATCGTACAAAATAATTCATCGCCAAAAATCACGTAAATCTCACCGTAAACAATCGCTCTAATTAAAAAAATGTCAGGATGGCGGATCGGGATTTTACACTGGATGTTTTTAATTTGCTCACGGATTTGGCCTAATTACAAAATGGTGTGATATGTTGGGCTACGGCATCCCGGAAGAAAGTTGAAAGAAATCTCACACACTCACACACTCACACACTGACAATCGCATTTATTATTGAGAAATAATATGCACGTGGCTAGGACAAATTGTATTTACATTACTAGACTTACTTTTGAAAGCTAATTTTTAAGGAAAAATTAAACTTATAGAAACATACAAATAAATATTTACAGATAGAAGAGACAGCCAGTGACTATACTGTAATATATGTGCAAAGCATCTCGCATGTTAGGATTGTTTTACTTATAACATTAATTCAAGACTCATACATAAAAAAAAAACTTAGAAGCAAAAAGTATTTGTTGTTTCTTTAATTTTTTTTTCTTTCCTATCTGATTGACAAAATTTCAACAGGATTTGGTGTTTTCATAACATGCGTTCTGTCGATCAAATAACATTAAAAATCTGGAAACAGTTGATCGATATATTTTGTCGATGTCGCAGCCTAACAAAGTAAAAACGTATTTCAGAAATATAGGCCAAAGATAAAAGCACATAAAAACAAAGTTCAGTTTTTTTTTAGTATATTGATATACGAAGACTGCGGGACTGTCACGCGCATTGCGAGCAATATATCGATAGAATTTACAATAGTGAACTAAACTTGTTTCGACCTGCAAATAATCTCGGACTGTTTGCTAAAAAACAAAATATTTTCTTCCTATTTTATGTACATACAACTTAATGCACAGAGCGTATTCAACACAGCGAATCAAAATGGCAACAGACTAGGATATGGGAATAGACATTGATTCTATAGTAACTTTCTTAAAGAGAATCACAGTACATTTCCCAAACAAAAAAGCGTACTAAATTACTTTCCTGACTTCATTACTCTGAATACGATATCTGATATATCGTTGGATATATCAATCTTAGTCTATTAAGGATTTACAGGATTGTAGCAGTGTTAAATATTATAGCAGAACGAAGACTTAATTTAAAGTTTCACCTTAATCAATGAAGTCAGGGGGAGTCTCTGTGGCGTAGTGATTAACGTGCTGGATGTGACATCGTAGTAAACGTGTTCGAACTTCAGTCGCACTATGGCGTACATGTTCGGGGTTATGCCCTTGGAAAAGGTATAAACTCCCTCATCTCCCAGCTTTTAGCTAAATAGTACCACCACTGTTTTTCTACAAGGAAGGCTTTGGAATTAAATAAGTCAAAATGGTTTATATGCCATTAAAAAAAGAAACCAAACGAAAATAAAAACGTATACTCAGTGTTTCTTCTTGTCTTAAATAATGTTATTTCCAACTTTGCGCTATTCCAACTCGTACTAGATGTAATACAATAGGCCAGGGTTTGTTTGTTTGGTTGGTTGGACAGTTTGATTTTATGGCATGTCAACCCTTGTAGGGTTATTGTATACCGAATACATTGTTTTATTCATTCTTGATGAATTTTTTAACTCAATTTTAAGCAGATTTTTTCTATTTAACCCATAGATGGGACTCTAACAGGGTGGACCTGAGAGTAATCACGATGGTACTCCACACTCTCTAGAGCTCCAGAATTTGAACCTCATCCTTAGATGCAGTTTAATGTCATACCCAGGTCACTAAGACCCTCAACCAACGTCTTATAGCAGATATGATAAAAAGGGTTGGGGTTTGGCATAAGGGCCAATAGGGTTGGGACAATTTTTCATTTACCAATTATTTAAAGAAAATGGTTAAGGCATTTTGAATAAGACGATGTGATCGCGTAGGAATGAAATATGCTTTATGAGCATACTAGAAACGCCTACCCGGCGAAACCTGGATAGAGTGGAAAAAACATGGTGTAATGGTTAGCAAGCTTGTTTTGCAGTTACATTTCTACTGAATAGTGAGTTCGATATTCACAGGATACCCCATGAGAATTACCACGAAAAAGATCTTATACTAATCCGGCCTGGTTGGAGATCAGGGAATGTTTTGTTAGAAAAGAGAAAATGACATCACATAAGGATATAGTCAGAAATGTTGATTCAATGAATAATTTTAAGAATAAGATATAAATGGTACGAATTGCTAAATTTTAAATTAATATTTAAAAGCACAAAAAAAATACAATTTTTTTTTTAATTAAATAAAAGTAATCGAATTAAAGTAAAATGATTGTATCTGAATTTTAAAAAATTCTTTAACTTTTTTCATTTTTTTTTTCAATATGTAAAATTCAATAAATAATCTTAAAAATAACATTATTAATTTTAAGAGTAACCGATCGAATATCAAATTATTATGGTATATTATCTTTTAAATGGAAAAGTGCACTGACTTGAAACCATTATGAAAAGGAAAGAAAACGAAATGCAAAAAAAAATTGTAACATACTTTTTTAAATAGAATTTTGAATCGCATTTTACGAATAAATAACATTAGATTACGGAAACTCCCGAAGTAGCCTAATCCCAACCCAAACCCTAATCATTACTCATACTCAAGTGTCTCAAATGTTTCGGATATCTCCGTGAATGGTAATATATTCTATACGTAATTTAATGGTATTATCTCTTGCTCTCTATTCTGTCATAGTATCATAATTTTATTTGTATTTTTGATATCAAAATAAATAAATTAACGCGATTATTTTATGAACAATGGCTAACAGGATTTGTTTACACATTTTCGAACGAGAGATGAAAAAGACTCGGCAGTACATGACTATGTAAATTTTAATTTTTAAATAAAAAAAGTGCACAAACATGAAACCTCTGTGAAAAAATAATGTCTCCTATTTAAAATATGAAATGCAAAAAACAAAAAAACAAACATATTTTATGGAAAATAATTTTTACTTTGTTTACATAAAAAATTACTTAAACATTGTTTACATTTTCTATTGAACATCTTTAAGTAAAATCTATTCAATTAATATCATATTTCTAAGTGAAAAAAAAAAGAAAATATACAAAATAATTGAATCAAAATAGTAAAACAATTGAAACTTATTTTATCAAAGGGAATTTTAGATATGTTAAAAAGGTAAATGAAAAATTACTACTTTTGGAAATTTAAAAGTGAACTAAGTGATTAGGTTAATTCCTAAACGGTCCATGAAAAGCTGTGTAACAAATAAAAAAAATCAGATTCGATAAACAATTTTTAAATGAAATTATATTTTATTTATTTATTTATTTATTTTGAAGGCAATGATTTTTTTTGAATTATGAAATACTTTCAATGAAATATTTATTGCAACTTTGAATCAGTAAAAATGCAGATTCAATTAAAACTTTATCATTGGAATTTTATCATTTAATTCGTACCTGCGTTATTTTTTTAGAATTAAATATGAAAAAATAACAAACCAATATAATTCATTAAAGATCTAATAATTTTATATTTAATATTTGAAACCAAACACGTAAAAAAAATTAACGTGATTATTTTATAAACAGTACTTAACATGGAAAAAAATTGATTGTTTTGATCTTCCATAAATTATTTAATGACGTTTTAACTATGAACGCCTAGTAATGGCCAATCCAACATTCTATTGTTATTTTATCGTAAATCTAATGGTAACCGTCTTCGAAAATAGGGATATAATTTTCATATTTTTCCTCATGAAATGGAACATCTGGTGATAGTGAATGTGTATATATATTTAATTTGTCGTTAATTGTTTTATTTTCGTAGTTTCCTACGGACATACATACCTACATAAAACTACCCTTTATATATGTATAGATAGATTATCCAACTTATGTTGCTTAAGGTAAACTTTTTCAATTCATTAAATGATGGAGACAATTTCACCTAGTAAATAATAAATACACATCTGCTAAATATTTAAAAAGTAATTCTAGAACGAGAAGGAAAAAATAGAGGGGAAAAATAATAAATATTCGACTTGTTGACAATGTCGTCGCCCTCAAAAATCTGTATCAACTCAAAATCGCGACTCGACTCCTGTCTAACTTATACTAATTTCTTATACTCCTGTCTACTTATACTAATTTCTCTCTCAACATCCGGGTGTCTGCACCCCACGCACGAGATTCTCGAGCCAAACCCGACCGCTGGAATCATCATAGCCATCATCCGGGCACCTGGCGCTTACATGCGGGACTGTAGCTTCTCGACTTCGGTGACAATGTTTGCATTCTGAAGGAAGCGGGTTCGATTCTACAGTCCGACATGTCAGGCAAAGCCTAGCCTGCTTCCTTCGAGAATACGGCAGGCATTGACGTTCGCCACTCACCTCGTGTTCTCTGTCACAGAAATTCAATGCTTTTAAGATATGTATTTTAAGAGAATAGGTAAAATGAAATTTTAAGCCAAAAGAAAAAAAAATTATGAAAAGTTTTCAAATAAAGTTTTGCAGAATAAGAATCTGAGTTATATTTATTTAAAGACAAAGAGAAACTTCTTACAAAGTAACAATTGAATCTTTTACAAAAAAATCCTCCCTCAGTTTATGCATTTCTCTACAGCGGACAGATTCCAGATGTCAATATACATATATTATATCATTTAATTTTCTCAAGATAAACCTTTTCAGTCGCTGGGTTAAAGGATGACAATACCATCTTGAAAATAATAAGTACACACCTACATGATATTGAAAAGAAATTTAAAAGATTATCAATGAAATATATACATTTTTAGCAAAATAGAAAATTAAATTTTAAGATATGTATTCAAATAAAACGTTGCAGTAAAGTATCCGTTTTAAATTTACTTGAATACAAAGAGAAACTTATCCTAAAGTAATTGGATCTTCCTACTTATCTTACCTGATTTCTTACTCGATTTCAGCGAATAGATTACAGATGTGAATCAAAATAACTGTTGAATAATAGTTCAAAATCTGGCTTGAGGAAATGTGCATGAAACAATGAATTAATTTAATGTTGTATCGTGAGGTAGAAAGATACACAGAAAATGTAGTACTTAATACATTTATTAAGCACCAGCATCCGGTGCCAAACAGATACATACCTACACAGAACAAATAAGTACAAACAATTAACAAGACAAATTTACACTAAATCGAGGAGGGTTAGTTCAGTGTAGCTAATGCAGCAAATTCAGCCTGAATATTATTCAGCTAGTTAATTTACTTTAATTAAAGGCTATTTTATAGCTATGAGCCAGTCCATTTGGTAGAGTACTGAAGGGATGTTAGCTACTCTACAACAAATAGCATAGACCACAATACAACAAGAGACAAAAAATAAACGTGCCTGGATTGAAAATATGTTCAGCATATTCTAAGCTCCGTCGACAGAGCTGCATTTGATAAATGATTTGCATGTAACATATAAAACAATTTGATAAGAAATATATACAATTATTTTGCAGTTCAACACTCTTGACGTATTGATTCTCAATTTTCTTTAAATTCACAAAAAAGTAATGATTGTGCCTCGGACTTTTCAGACCCTGTAAAGTTTTATTACATGAATTAATACTGATATAGTATTCTTTTCAATAAAAAAAAACAAACAAACATTGAAAAATATAGTATTTCCCATAACTAAGTACACTCCTAATCACGATACCGTTAGGAATTAAGTGAGTTTATCAATAAGTTTTAATTTATAGACAAGAACATTAATACATAAAACAGAAAAAGAACATCCCTTCATTATATCTACTCAGAACTAAATTATGTAGTATTTGATGCTGCACAGTGTTTTTAAAACAGGTTTTAATAAATACATGCCCGTTATTATTGACTTATACATAAGTTTGTTTTATTTTAATATATATTTAAAGTCATCGAACGTATAGAGTTTTACAAGAAAATTATTTACAAACAAGAAATAGTCACATTACTCCTTCGACATTAAATTTGAAAAGGCTTATGTATTTAACTTTATCCGGTCTATGTTTGCACATGTCCAAAATGTGTTTACCTTTTATACGAAAAAACAACCTTTTGCTTAATTTTGGACGTCGAAAAAATCCAGATGAAATTTAAGAGAAGTATATATTTTTAAACTAAAATTAAAATATTTGTTCAATTCTAATAGAATTTGGTAGAATGATCAAAAATAGGTGTATTTAAAAAAATACATTTTTGCCTATCGTATAAAGACCTCCAATTCGATGTGTAAAATTACACCCCTATATTTAACACAATGAAACTTGAATAAAGATTAATATTATGGTCAGAGTTTATGAACAATTCGGAAAAGAAACAATAAAAAACTCCTGATCCTTTTCTTGTAATTTCAACCCATGGAAAAAATAAAAATTATGAAAGAAAACTATGTTTACATTTTTGCACTATTGAATCAATTGAATTTTAACGTGGTTAAGCATAGAGATTTTTTTAAAAATTCTATGAAAAATCAATCAAGTATTAAATTTTTACGAACATTTCCATACTTATTCATCTTTAGATGAATTCATAGTTAAAGTTTAAAAAATAGATACTGTTTTTTTTTCATAATTCTCATTATTTACGTAGGCAGAATTTTTTTTTTTAAACCTCAGGATTTTTTGTAACAAAATTTATGTTGGTAATTTGTGGGGACGTTTTTTAAGCTGAAATAAAGTGTTGATAAGTGCGCCAATATACCATAAACTGATCACGAGTCGTTGTTTTGGAGGACGCTACTGTCGTAAAACAAAACAAACATCTCAGTAGAATGGAATGAATATGATGCTTTTTAAGTAATATTTTCTAAATATAAAACGTTTTATTTCATTTTAAATATTAAACGTCTTATTTTATTTACTTAATTTTTCCCACCCCCTCAGGCAGTATCTTTCAAAAACTAATTTTACATCTTCCGCAGGCATTTTTTTTTTTAATTTAATTTTTTGCTAGGGATTTTAAAAATGAAATGTTAATTTTCTTTTAAACCAAAAATATTAATATTTTACTCTTTCTAGTGTAAAATTATGATATCAAAACAGATTTTATTTGTTATTGTATATTACTGAACTCTAAAATCAAAATATAAATATGTAACAACCTAAAAATAAGTACACCTTTATATGTACATATCTTTGTTTGAAAAAAGAGGTAGATACTTGTTCGTATCTTAGTCTTATTTTTTCCCAATTATTCTATTTCTGCTCTATCTTCAGATCAATGAAATTTAACTAAGCATTACTTCCACTGGTACACATGTTTCAAGTTGTTAACAATACCTGTTTTTACTGAGTAGTCAAACATTTATGCCCCAAACAGCCCATAGCAGTTCTTGAAGGTAAAACTCAAACAGGACAGGTATGTATATATACGAGGGTAATCGCAAAGTTATGGCCTACAAAACATTTAAAAGTCACAGAAACCTTTATTCTTTATTGTCAATAATTTGCCTTGATAATCGGAAGTGTTTAAAACAAATGAAAATCAAATGAACCCAAATATGAATCATTAGTTCAGACAGAAACTGTAAGAAATCGAATAAATTAATCGAATAAATTAAATACAAAAGATAAAGAGGAGAAAATAGTTTTGACATCGCAAGATTACAAAGAAGCAATCAGAGAACTCGCTGGTTAATTGTGAATCGCATTGGCCTAAATGAAGATACCAAAACTTTACTGTTTTAATTGAATATTTTAAAATAACTGCTCGAAGAAGCAATATTTTCTCATTTAAAATATGACGTTTCCTGTCAAGCAAAGGACTTGTCAGTAATAATCTAAACAGTGTCTGAATTGGTATATATTGACTTTTTTTTAACATTTCCCCCCTAAATAAATTACATAGATAAATTTGGTTGAATAGTACCATTACTTCTATTCTACAAGGGTGGATTTGGCATTAAATAACCCATGAAGGTTGGTATTTATTTTCCTGGCCTCCCACAAGGCTGGATAAACACTAGATTTTTTTAATGTGGGGATTTTTATGGACATCCAGAGAGGAATAAACTCGCTATTCAATATTAATGGATTTTCATGACTAGCTTGTTAACATCCACGAAGGTTGATATGCCATTAAACAAAAATATCAAACAAATCGATAAACGGAATTATTGTTTCTTTAATCCAGACTAAAACTCAGCTACATAGAATCATATGGAAACCTAATCTCCCAAATAAGTTAATGCGACAATTCTTCCAAGCCGTAGTAGTATCACTGCTACTATACGGCTGCATTACTTCACCCTAACGAAGTGCCTATCGGAATAAGCTGAATGAGAGTTGCACAAGAATGCTGCGTTCTGTCTTAACAAATCGTGGAAAAGGCACCTCACAATAAAGAAGTTTTACGGCTACTTGCCCCGTGCACAGAAATCACCAGAAGAAGATGAACTAGACATACTGGAGAAACAAGTTTCATCTGTGAAAACTTGCACATTGGCACGGCAGTGTTGGTCATCCATCTGGACTTACATAGATCAGCTCTGTACTGATTCTGGATACTACGCAGAGGACATCCCAGGGGCAATGACTGATAAGGACGGTTGGAGAAAGATTGTCATGGATATCCACACAGCCACCAGCACCACCTGATGATGATAATGGTGACAGAATTAAGTAAATTCGTCGGGGCGGCTTAATGTCGGTATCAGCCAGACATTGAGGGAGTATATCCCCTTTTCACCAGCGCTAGACCAAAGAGATTGTTTTTAGCGTCTGAGGTGGAGCGCCACACCTACCATCAGCTCGACACTTTACCACTCGGATCCCTGTGCTACTCATACGCTGAGTTGGCGTGAGCCAGTATCGAACCAGGAACCTTGTGGTTCCTTGCCGAACGCTTTGAATCAAAATAATTTCCTAACCACCTAATTAATTTTCTATCAATAGAAGATAGAAAATAAATTTGGTGCTTATGAAATCAGGTATCAGGATTGTGATGTATCTCTCAACAGAGAAAATATTAAGATTTCCTTTATGAAAGACATACCAATTCAGTGAGATGACCTGCAAAAATTCCAGATCACAAGTTGATGGAAATTTTATAGTGGAAAATGTTTTTAATGGCTCGTGAAAAGGTTCTATCCTGCAGTGGCTATTTGAGAACGTTAGAACCAACTTGATGGAGGTCAACGTCCCATCGTGGTGTAATGGTTTGCGAGCTAGTCTTGCAGATCCATTATTACTGAAAATTGAGTTCGACCCACGTTGGATGCACGATACTTGCGACCTTGTGTCACATCCTATCCGTGGTGAACGGGTTGGTTAAATATCTACATAACATCTACTCATACATATATACTAATTACAGGTAGCATTATCCAAACATTACTACCATCAAACACGGTATATTAACCTTATCACTGATCTAGTTTAAATTAGCGAATGAAAACTATATTGATAATTATCATATTGTTATAAGTGCTTAGGAATATTTTTCTTTTTATTTATTAGGTTTAATTTTTATTTATTATGTTTAAGATAATTAGATTTGTGTTGGGGTTGAAATGGTATTCCTTCTTAAACGTTGGGTTGGGTAAATATCTTTCTCAAAGAATTCAGGATATCTTAAAAGTTTGAGGAGGAGCAACAAAAGTAAAAATCATATGTTGGTAATTCCATGATTTTTCCTTTATATTGAGTCATTCCATTCTTTTTACACTATTTCGTGAGGAAGAGTTACTTAATTAATCAAAATAATTGAACCTCATATACCTGTGCAAGGGGTACAATTAACGTATTCTAAGCTCCACAGACATAGATAATTAATTTCTTTGAGTATTTTTTCACGGTGATAACATTTTCAGCTGCAAATAAAAGTATTTTGTGTCATTTGTGATATGTTTATTGGCTATGATGTTAAACAATTTCGTTAACACGTTTTAGGTGCAACAATACTGAGATTATCCAAATTTTGTATAAACTTTGTTTTTAATACTTATTAATAATTATTCTATATATACAAAAAGTATTTATATTTTTGTACGTTATTAATTGAGAGTGATGCTGCTTGCTCGTAACAGTTTTATTTCTAACCGTTAACAAGATTGTGATTACTTAAAAGAATAATAGTGTCACTGTAGCGTAGTTGATAACGAGCTGGACTGCGACATGGTAGTAAGTGAGTTCGAACTCCAAACGCGCTTTTACATTTACTTTCCAACTAATAACTTTGGAATTGGTACGAACCACTTCATCCCCTACATATGGGGTAAATGGTACATTTTTTGCAAGGATGAATTTTGCATTAAATAACCCATGAAAATTGATATTTTTTAACCTCCCACCTGGCCAGATGAACATAATGGTTTTTAACGTGGGGCATTTTTACGGAGCATCTAACGAGGATCGAATTCGTTCTTCAGTAGCAATGTATTTGTCAGGCTAGCTTGCTATACCCCAGGCAATAATAGAGAGTAATTAACGATAAAATAATTCTTATCAACTCGATGTCACATCCTTAAATGATTTTGCAACATCTTTATATAATATCAACTCGATGTCACATCCTTAAATGATTTTGCAACATCTTTATATAATACAACTCAGCTACATATAATTACTAAAGTGTAAAATGCAAGATATATCCTTTTGAATCAAATTCTTAACCTTCTGATTAATATAATCAGTTTCAAGAATGAAAGCGAAAACATTTCGAAATAAGCCCAGTTTATATAGATATCATAGGCCGAATTATCTGCGGGGATTATTAATCGGTTTGATAAGGAAAATAAAACAAAGATATACATTTTCATCGATAAATATACAGACTTTTTTGTATATTAATTTTTCTACTCTTATCAGCAATTTGTCTTTTATTGTTGATTATTTCTGCTTCTGATATTCTATTTAGTTTTATGTTTTAACCCTTGTAAAGTTTTATTTCGGAGTCATTATTCTGTTTTCCCAGGAAAGTATTGTCTATTTTTGCTGGCTACAAATAAGCAATTTCATATAAAGGATTATTAATATATGTTTTCGAACGGTTGAGTTTCAGAAAAGAATATTTTAGAAGAATATCAATTTTCTTTGTGTTTCGATTGTATTAGATTTTTTTTCTTAGTGTTGGATTTAATAGAAAGGGTAAAACTTTTTTATGCATTTAGCATAAACATTTGCATACATACAATTCCCTAAATAATGAATGAAGTGGTTATTGTTATGAAAACTCGGAGAAATATATATATATATATATATAATATATATATATATATATATATATATATATATATATATATATATATATATAAGTAATCCACAGACACCGTATTCCGACGTTTTACGTCTCTTCGGTGTGGCTAGACACAACAGCTACTAA
This sequence comes from Doryteuthis pealeii, assembly GCA_023376005.1. Taxonomy (NCBI): domain Eukaryota; kingdom Metazoa; phylum Mollusca; class Cephalopoda; order Myopsida; family Loliginidae; genus Doryteuthis; species Doryteuthis pealeii. The sequence goes on from CM042139.1 coordinate 118,812,515, forward strand.
GATATAAATATACTAAGACATAAATGTTCATCGATAAATATACATACTTTTTTGTATATTAATGTTTTTACTCTTATCAGCAATTCGGCTTTTATCTTCGATTATTTATGCTTCTGATATTCTATTTAGTTTTATGCTTTCACCTTTGTAAAGTTTTGTTTCGGAGTCATTATTCTGTTTTCCCAGGAAAGTATTGTCTATTTTTGCTGGCTATAAATAAGCAAGAAACAATAGAATAACGAGAAATAAAGGAAGCAATATAAGAAGAGTGAACGAAAAAACAAAATGTCTCGTGGCGGGCCACGATGTATGATAATACCACATGGAAACGATAATATTTCTCAGCAGATATACTCGCTTTCAAATCTAGCTAGATTTTACATGATTGATGTATAGCTATATAAATGCAGTGTGTATCAGATAATTTCAACTTATAAGACAGAATAAAAGATCTACATTTTTATGTATATTTAGCAACACCTCCACACGAGCAGGATGTAACACAAGGTCCATTTCTTAAGTGAAGTTTGACAGGTTTGAATTCAGAATTTTTTCTTCTCCTAGGTAGGTTGCCATATCATGTCAAAAGAGCCCACACTGCCCTACTTTTTATCCATAGCTGGAGGGAGAATAGTTGGATTTCATACCTTTTCCCATTGGTATAAGTGCTACGTGAAAAGCAAACAGCCTCGTCCAGGATTTGAAATCGTTTGGTCATGTCCATTTCTTAAGATGTTAACTATTTCACCATGCGCCACCATTTTATATATACAGAGGTTGTTGTTTTTGTTGTTGTTTTTTTTTTGTTATTTTTCTTTCAAAAAACCTGATATCATTTTTATAAGTACATAGAAAAAGAGATATAATTTCGGTATCTAATAACTGGACCAATTCTCGATTAAATTTTAACAGCATCTGCATAAAAAACACAAAATTATGTTTAATGCTAAAACGCCTTTTCTTTTCCAAAGAATGGTATTTTTATACCTAAAAGGAAAATATAAAATATAGGATTCTGAGTTATTTTTACATCTACCGTTAAAGTTATGAAATAATTGGTCAAGTTATTAGATTATATCAATTTTTCTGAAACACCATGAATATCAAACGAATGATCTAAAAGTAAATGCAATACAATTATTGGAAAAAGAGCTGTTGTCCTTTTATCATTATTTATTTATTTATTTATGGTAAATAGACAAGTGTCACTAACAAAATACTATATCATTATTACTGGGAAGAGTAGGAAATATATGGAATATATTACAAATTAAAATATAAATACGATATCCATACAGTAAAATTACATTGTGCGATCATGTAAATATCGATGCTTTTTATTTTCGATATTGCTATTGTGCGGTAGGGCATCGCCTATGAACCACAAGGTTCGATACAACCCCTCACCAAATCAATGCATGAGTGGCACGGCCTGGATCTGTGCAGTAAAGTAGAGGCTGATACTAGGTGTGGCGCTCCACCTCAGACACAAAAGCAAGGATCCTAGTCAAGCCTTATCAAAAAGTGAATTGACTCCTTTGCTGTCCAGTTGATACTGACACAAAACCAATTCGACGACTTTTCTACGTATTGAACGATATATGAAAAAAGAGTTAGTAATTTATTCAAGAGTGCTCACTGCTTTATAAAAAAGTAGAGCTATAATAATTGTGGCAAACTATTGGTCTACCGCGGTTTCAATAATTACGATCTCATCAGGACCCCACGTTTTACTATAGTAAGTTAAATCACTGCTTTTTTTTTCTTTCTTTGGCATTACGTAGGTGGAAAAGGTTTGAGTTAAAATCTACCCAACGGCAAATAAGAAAAAATAGTAATAGTTTAACATAGTCAAGTAAAACCTGTTGAGATCATAACGACTGAAACTGCGTTTGACCAATAATTCTTCCAGAGTTATATATATATATATATATATATATATATATATATATATATGTGTGTGTGTGTGTGTGTGTGTGTGTGTGTGTGTGTGTGTGTGTATTATTTCAAATATGTATACATAATAAAGTTAGAATTATCTCATCAAATATAAAACCATGTTTCAATTTCCTGACAATCAGTATAAAAACCATTAAGAGAGTTTGATGTTTAAATGATAGAAATAATATAATTCTAAGATCAATAAACATAAAGTATTTTCACCTGGTATCCTGTGCACACTACTCAACGGTTCATGCTTAAGCCTAAAAGCTAATGGGTACTTTCATAATTAGGTGTCATGCGCATTCACGCCCTCTGGATAAAAACATTTTTAATCAATAAAATCATTACAGTACTCTATGTACAATGATGCAGTGCAATATTATACCATTTCAGCAATAAAATAGAAGAAGAATAAAAATTTAAAAAAAAACACCGGCTAGCTAGGAACTTGCTCTAAGGAACGCATATGCACGAAAGTGACAGTTACCAAGTGCCGTGACTCTATATCTATGGTTTCCTAACTTTGCCTAACAAATTTCACCCAAGTGCCGTGACTCTATATCTATGGTTTCCTAACTTTGCCTACCAAATTTCACCAAATTTTCATGGTACTTTTTACATGTATGATGGGATATTTCACAATTCACGATCTATTCACTCCAGAACTCATTTTATTCAAATAATGCCCAATTATCATTGTAATCTGAGTCCTTATGCTCAATATAATGAACTAATGATCTATTTAGTTCTTTGCTAACGGTAGGATCACAGTGGTGAGCGATTCGCTGTGAGCGGTTTGAAGTAGGCAAAGAGTAAATGGTGCCTTCCAAACTAGACTAGCAAACCATTACTGCCTTGTGTCATAACTAAGCAAAGTTTTGTAAATAACTACGCTATCCTAAATTAGATATATATGTATATGGTACATTTTTATGCAGCGTTTAACATGTTTGAGTTCATAGTTTTCTTTCGAGACCAATTGCCTAACCAAGGTTAAAGAACCCAGTCTGATCAAATATTTACCTATAGTTAACGAGAGAATAATTGGATTCATACCTTTCTCAAGAGTATCAGTGCTATATGAAATGCAAACATCCTCCATCCAGGATTTAACCTCTGGTTGCCGTGTCCATTTCCTACGAGGATAATCATTACAACTAGGCCCCTCCACAATATGTACAATGACCCCGTTGCTGTATCTTTAATTTATGAAGTACCTATTTTCTTGCCCACCTGCGATTCTCGTACTTTTATACTAGTCTACTGGATGTTGTGACTAACGTGCTGGATTGCGACATCGTAGTAAGCGAGTTCGAACTCTAATCACGCTATTAGGTTTACTTTCAGACTAATACAATAAGGATGGTTTTAACATTGAACAATCCACGAAGTTGTTTGGTTGTTTTGTTTTATAGCATATCAACCCATTTCAGTTCATTTAACGTCGAATCCCGTCCATTTGATAAATAAAGGACACCGGTTGCTTACATAATCTGCTGTTCCTTAAATGTTCACCGAATTAAGTATTGAACCACGAGGTTGATATGCCATTAAACAAAGAAACCAAAACGATATTAATATCGAACTTTACAGACTCCACGTCTTCATCTTCCCATGCCTTTATTGTTTTACGCATTTAATTTTGTAGATAATAAACGAGAAATAGCTAAACATTGATGAGAGTAATATGTCCACTTTTAAATACTTCAGTCGGTAGAGCATCCATCTAGGAACCACACACTTCCGGGTTCTAAACCGGCCCTCGTCAACTCAGTGTATGAGTAGCACAGCTTGAATCTGTGTGGTAAAATGAGCAGATGATGATAGGTGCGGCGCTCTGCTTCAGACGCAAAAACAATCTCCTTGTTCTAGTGCTAGTGAAAAGGGAATAGACTCTGTCGTTGATACCGACAATAGGCTACTCTGTCGACTTTACTTTTTTTTACAAATAATGATTAGATAAAAAAGTTCAGAAGAATTTGATGGAAATTTTCTACGTTGTTATTTTTCTATATATACTTCAGCACTCCTGACTCTTAATTCCTTCCAACTTTTCACTTGTTATATCATTTGGTTTGTCAAAATAAGTCCGCAATTTAATGCGAAATCAGATTTAGTTTTTTTATTTATTTTTAATGTGTATGTATTTGTGTGTATGTGTGTGTGTGTGTATGTGTATGCGTGACTGTGTGTCTGCGTTTGTCTGTGTCTGTGTATGTCTGTGTCTGTGTGTATCTGTGTTATTTGCATTGTGTTGTAAGATATTCACAAGATATCCCGAGGGCAGGTCGAAATTTCGTGGGTATCCTCATAAATGTCTACTTGATTCTAAGATAAATCCGAAAAATAAAAATTAATTCGATGATTATCTTGAACGAGTTAAATAGGAGGCTTGATAAGATTGAGTGTTATTGATTTTTGTATAGTTTTCTCAAGACCGGGGGGAGGATTTTTCCTGATAGAATGAAGGCCAAAATAAAGTGTCCACAAACATTAGCATATTAATACGAAGCTATTGTATCAAAAATCAATGAATAAACGTTTTTAAATTTAAAATGAGTGAATATCATCAATGACCGAGTTAAACAGATGTTTTCTACAAAAGTTACTGACAGTTTGAAATATATATTTTAAAAGAAACTATACAATGATAGATTGATCTTAATCACATATCAACCGGTCTGGGGTTATTTTATGCCACCGAGAGGTTAGGGAATTGCGTACATTGTGCTGTCAATTCTTGGGACAGTTAATGCTTAACAGTCTTTTTGCAAACAAATATGATTTCAAAGAACAACAATAACAAGAACAATAACAAGAACAAAAACAAACAAAAAACAGCAACTACAACAATTACTACTACTACTACTACTACTACTACTACTAATAATAATAATAATAATAATAATAATAATAATAATAATAATAATCCCGGCTTGGAGACCAGATCTAGTGTTAATTAACAAGAAGTGAACTTTTGATCTCATGGATATTCCGTCCCGGTGGATCACAGAACAAAAATGAAAAATAAAAGGAAAATATAGACAAATATTTGGATTTTGCAAGAGAACTAAAAAAAGAACTTTAGAACATGCAGGTAAAGGTCGTACCAATTGTAAATGGAGCCGTTGGAACGGTCCCCAAGGGTTAAGAAAAGAGTCTAAGTTAAATGGAAATCAGTGGAAGAATCGACACCATCCAAACAAAAGCATTGTTAAGATTAGCTAGAATACTCAGAAAAGTCATGGAGACCTGAGTATCCTTGCTGTCACTTAGCTTACAGTAATTCACCGGCTAAGGGGTGCGTAGAAATATCTGATGGAGTGAAATAATAATAATAATAATAATAATAATAAGAAGAAGAAGAAGAAGAAGAAGAAGAAAGAAGAAGTAGAACAACAACAACAACAACAACAACAACAACAACAACAACAACAAACAAAAACAAGAACAAGAAGAACAAAAAGAAGATACTCAGAAAAACAAAAAACTTGCCGAAACTAAATTCTACTACAAAAATCTAATTAAAGGAACATATATCCTAACAGTATTCCTTGTGAGACACTCTGAACCGACTTAAACTGTATCAGTACTCAAACATATGGTCTGTAACTCAAGAAAATTTATGAGTAGGAACAAGGCCTCAACACACTATAAATGTCATCGATATAATCTATGTGACAAGAAGATTTTTGCACACGGTTATATGATATCGAGTACTTCTATTTAATACAAATAAAATGTAAACATATCTATTGGACTTAAAATAGTACAACTCCGAATACGCGTGGTTGCGGGAGTATTGGTAATACTGGACGAAGTTGTTTGCATTTCACATAGCGCTTATACCTCTGGGAAATGTACGAATCCAAATATTCCCTCTCCAGCGAAATAGTAGGACACACTGGGCTGTTTAGATAATCAATCTAGATGGAAAACTCTGAATTTAAACTTGTTAAACTCGGCTTAAGAAATTGACCCTGTGTTACATCCTACTCGTTCGGAGGGGTTGGTAAATATGTATGTATATGATAACAATTAATCCTATCTTGGGAGACACTCAGAGGTTTTTGACCTATAGACATGGTACTAACTGGTACTACTGCTCCAGGTAAGAGTGGGCTTGGGATTAATGGTAATGAAGGAGCACTTTACTTCAAAACACACGACAGGAAACTATTTAAGATATTTACAATGACAATATATAGTTTTTTAGAGAAACACTTGAAGTTTATAATTGAGGATTTCAGTAGCACCAAGCGTTACATAATTAGTCAAGCTATCAAAAACTATAGCCGTTCCCAAAATCTAGTATGTGATTATATTACATAATTGAAAGATTGCCTTTAAATTACATACGGTAGTGTAGAAATTTGAAATAACTGTAATTTCTGAATCATGGAAAAATACAGTATAATTGATTGACGGAACTTGTTATTGACCTGTTTCTGATTGACCAGAGCCAAACATGGGAACAGAAGTTAGTTTTTAAAAGTCAGTTTTGGTGGGGTGACGGGACAGAAAATGGCGTCTGGTCGTTCGAGGCCATCTCTCCACGCGTGTCTCTGTTAACGTGAATGAAAAAAAAAAAGACCTCTAAAAGAAAACCAACATCAATGTCTTGTCTTTTTTACTAAAAACTATCAACTAATAACCGACAAGAAGAAATCCTTCGAAGCGAAATGGAAGACCCAAGAGAAAGAAGATCGTAGAAGAACAGAGAGAATTCAGCCCAGATATACAGAGATAGACGGCAGATCCAGTTTAATAGCAATAGTGGTAGAATAGCAGAAACAACAATATAAGATAAGTATGGCTATGCAACTCTTTAATTAAGCAGAATACATTCTGTTATTATCAGAAAGGTGCAATGGTTACCGTTCTAAGGAATGGACACGGCAACGAGTTCAAATCTTAGACGAGGCTTTCACATAGCGCCAATAACCTTGGGTAAGATATGAATCAAACAATTCCCCCTAAAGCTATGGGTAAATACTAGAGCAGAATAGACTCTTTAAACTTGGTTAGGTAATCAATCTAGGAGAAGTAACACCTGTTAAACACCGCTTAAGAAATTGACCTTGTGTCATACCCTATTCATGCGGAGGGGTTTATAGATATATATTTCCAGAAATAAACGACAACTAGATAATCGGTCTTGTATTGGTGCAAGAAATTTTAAGCAAGAGAATTTTTTGTTAAATGTACTGAGAGACTTTCAGTATTCGAAAAATAATCAGAGCATGTTCGTGCTAGGTACCACAGAAAGTCAGGAGATATAAACTCCAGATAAGAGTCATTTATCTTCGGTGTTTGTTTGTTTTTGCTCACAAAAATAGAATTTAACATAATTCAGTTGATATCAAACTGATTTTTATTATTATAATCAGTTTCAACAACATTCAATGTTTTTTAAGTCGCTGTGAAATAGTTAAGAACTTTTAAATTTTGCATTTTTTTCATTAAAGCTTTTAATATTGCCCTTTCTTATTGAACGAAACAGATGATTATGAAGGTGTTTATTTGGCTTCTTGTCAATATTTGTTTATTTTAACATTCATTAAGTTATGGTGAATGTTTAACAATAATCTCATTATAAATATTCTCAAAGATGTATACTTTGTTATCAATATCCTCTTCGGTGATTCGCCGGATATTGCCCCACGGCATTCTTTCCATTTAATTTACAAGAATATTTTCATCAAAATTCCTAAAAATCCTGTCTCGTTACACTTTTTGGTCTGAACTTGAATTTTTATTAAGAAAATAAACCACGAAAATTAAATAATAATCTGAAATCAGTTGGTATTAATAATATGAACCTACACATTTTTATTTAGATTGGTAGTAATCTATATCAATATTGGGCGGAAATTAAGCCTTCTACCCAACAATGTCATTTTATGCATTGAGTACATGTTAAATTTTAATTTATACTTAACGTTCAAATGTTAAACAATAATTCTTCTGTTGCCACTTAATTTAAATACATGTTGATGTACGTAGGCTTTTAGTTTCTGTACAAAAATTTCTTACTTTTTTATGGATGATTTTCGCTGAATTTTGCGATTAATATCGATTATTGTCAAATTTACATCCAAATTATAAAATTGTTAATGTACAAAATATTATTCGTAAAGATCACCTAAAAATTGCTGAAAACAATCGCTGATTTTTGCTGAATTTTGCGATTAATATCGATTATTGTCAAATTTATATCCAAGTTATAAAATTGTTAATGTACAAAATATTATTCGTAAAAATCACCTAAAAATCGCTGAAAACAATCGCTGATTTTCGCTGAATTTTGCGATTAATATCGATTATTGTCAAATGTACACCCAAGTTATAAAATTGTTAATGCACAAAATATTATTCGTAAAAATCACCTAAAAATCGCTGAAAACAATCGCTGATTTTTGCTGAATTTTGCGATTAATATCGATTACTGTCAAATTTACATCCAAGTTATAAAATTGTTAATGTACAAAATATTATTCGTAAAAATCACCTAAAAATCGCTGAAAACAATCGCTGATTTTTGCTGAATTTTGCGATTAATATCGATTACTGTCAAATTTACATCCAAGTTATAAAATTGTTAATGTACAAAATATTATTCGTAAAAATCACTTAAAAATCGCTGCAAACAATCGCAGTAATTAAAAGTTGTGATTCTAAAATTTAAGATTTGTGGGTCCGGATTCGGTCCAAAATTCTTTTCCTTTGATCACGGAGTCGGCCTGATTCCAAAATGATATGATATGTTGAGCTACGGACTCTAGGAGTAAATTTGGAAAAACACGACACATTCATATTCGCATTTATTATTAAAGATTAATAACATCTAAGCATAACGAACTGAACAGGTGAACAACAAATACTTTCAGCTGTAGAATGATTGAAAACCTACTTAGATTTTACAAACTAAGTAGCAGCTTGTAGTGAATCTAAATGAGTAGTTCTCTACGAGTCACGGGAGTCATCAATTCTGGACAGGTTTCTACAGATACGTGACCTGCCGTAAGGCAACTTCATGAATAGACTTCACTAGACTGTCCCAAACACCGAACCTAAATACTGGCTAATGCTCCCTACATTCATTTAAATACAGAAGGAAAACTGTCAGCAAAATGACAAATGATAGAGGTCTTAGCATAAGATTATTCTAAATCTTCCAGCCCCCTATGGAAAAGATAAATATTAGAATTTTCTTGGAGATAAGAAATCAAGGTGTTAGGAAAGAAACAAATGTAGTGTCACTGTTTTGTTCTTTGGATAAATGAGAATCACTGAGGAATTAGGTGATGGACTTAAAAATAAACAATTACCAGGCATCAAGAAAGGTGGCCAGTCTTTAGAAAAAATAGGAAATTTCGAGCACTGAAAAGATAAGTATACTTTTGATTATCGGATATATTCAGAAAAGATGAGCTTTGATTAATGACACAAGAAAGGTAAGGTCGGCAAATGGTTGAGATCTTCCCTTGAACCCAATGATTTATCGTCTTTTTAATTTTTTAATATAAGAAGATTGCCATGGCTCTAAAGCGGCTTGAAGATCTGTGGTCTCTACCCTTCAGAAAGACAGTGATTTAATGATGCGAATCCGTTGTATGAATCGGTCAACTAACCTAAGACCTGTGACCGAACAAGGGTGTTATGTATCATTTTTAGATTATTCTAGATCCTTTTATTTAATTTTTGATTGGTTATTTCTTTTACCTTAGTTCCAATTGCTATTATCATAACTACTCTACGGCAGTTAGTATATATTGGAAATAAAAACAAGTTTGACAGCAAGATTCAAACTTGCATCCCTTTTTTCCCCAGAAGCTTATCTGATCATGATAGCTGTTTTACTGTCTGTTTATATTTTATTCCTTTAAATATATTTTGCTAAGTAGTTTTAGTTTAATGAAAGTTAAACCAGACGGTTTTGTTGGAAAATAATTGTTGGTGATTATATTTCTACTGATGGTGAGATCCCACTGTATACGATTTATTTGTATGTCTATTGTTTACTGGCACAGAAAGGTCTTCAAGGAACATGTGCATTACAATTATACACAGGGATATACAATAGAAATGTATAAACACGTTACGTTTTTGAGAAATTGTCACTGATAACGTAGCAAAAGCCTTGTAGTTTCCTAACTTTGAGTGGAGTTAGGCCAAATATTTAGTAACATTGTATAAGATTTGCTTATTTAGACTATAGACTTTCGTTTCGACTTTCAGATTTACAACTATCACCGGGTGATAAGAAGTTTACCTGAGGCATTGTAAGTATAAGGTATCAATTAGTATCATGAAGATTGTGTCTTAATTACAAGTACGAGACATCACCATAGCAATTCTGAGAGCCAGTGGCGCAGAATATAAAATCTAGCCATATAATCTTATTCTTATTTGCTTCTCAAACACTTGAGGTTGCAATATTTGATGTTTTCTTTATAAACTGTTTTACTAGTAGAATTATCTTGAATTCCAGGATTATTTTTAGATAAAGCATCATCAACAATAAATAGTTTTTACTAATATTGATCACTAATATTCCTTCTTAATTCTTATTGTTTTCATTTTATTGCTTATTCTTTGGCTATTTTAGTAATCAGAGAAGATTGGGAATAAAGAATATGATCAACATTGTTTATTAAGAGTTGAATAGTAGCAATGAAAAGCAATTAAAATAAAAACAAAAATACTGATTCTTAGAGAGTGCGTTACATTTCATTTCATCCAATTCGCAGTATCTACCAGATTACAAGATAGAAATTATATGCAACATAATAAAACATCAAGAGTATCACATTAATAGATGTTTCTTTTTTCTCCCAGTATGCGACAACTTCTATCGAGTCCAATATTCAATAAAAAGAATTTCATCTCACCTATGTATTCACCCTTTGTGTTAACTCTGCCAGGACCCTACAAAATGTTTTTAAAATTATACAACCAGGGATGAAGCGTAACATGTATCAATTCCTTTATAGATTAGTGTATACCCAAGGCACGTCCTTTCTCTGAGAAAACCATAGCTTTCAAATGCCTTTATTTATGCCCGCTTAATTGCGATTTAACCTTTGATCCTTAATTCTGTTATGTTATAAAGTTAGACTGAAGTGGTAATTGAGTTAATGGTTTTGCTCACTAAAAGCATCAAAAAATGAAATATATAAACGCGTATTGATTATACTATATACTATATATGCATATACATTTTCATTAGCAAGGGCGATAATATATATAATAGTATACATATACATACACACACACACACACTCTCTCACACACACACACACATATATATATATATATATATATATATATATATATATACTTAAATATACATTTGATCACACGCACGCACAAACACATATATACTGATATTTGACCATATACAAACACACAAACACACACACACACGCATATATATCATACATATATATATATGCATATATCCTTATATCTGTATATCTGTATCTATCTTTTTATCTATCTATCTATCTATCTATCTCTCTCTCTCTATATATATATATATATATATATATATATATATATATATATATATATATATATATATATGAAAACGTTAAGTGTACGGTGAATGTGGGAATATAATTATTTACCGTTATTTTTATATGTGCGTTTATATCCGAAAGCTGGTGACGTGATCATTGCATGTGAAAAAACGGAAAATGAAGATCATAAGATGACGCACGTAGAACATGAGTAGGCCGAGAAGAAAAAAAACCGTAATATAAGCCAAGTCATAGATAAAAATTATAGACACTACGACTTGGACTTCAAGAAGAGATTCACCCAAGGAATTATAGCTACTTCCCACAATCACCATAATAATGAACATACTTCACCAAGGAGATACATCCAGTCCCTAATGTCGCTATATTCTAACCATGACATCGTCATTTCACTATCCGATAAGGGCGCCGGAGTTGTCATCATGGATAGTACGACATATAATCAGAAAATGATGAATTTACTCCTTGTCCATAACACATACAGGGTACTCTCCCCACAAACAATCACAAGAAACATTGAAATTTTTAACTAATCCTATAAGAAATTAATTGCTAAAGAGAACAAAATATGGTCTTCTCTAATCAATTACCACCCTACTATCCCAAAAATCTATGGCCTTCCCAAAACACATAAACCTGAAATACCTTTAAGACGCATCATCTCCGGAATAGGTCATGTCACCCACAATATCGCAATATATCTAGCAAAAACACTATACCCACTTCTAGGCACAATTAGTGTTACTCACATAAAAAATTCAGGTGAACTTCTCAATAAGATAAATAATAAAAACATGATGAATAAATCTCTATCCAGCCTTGACATGAAATCCCTTTACACAAATATACCTATTAACAAATGTTTCAAAAAACTAGAGAACTACATTTCCTCCAATAACATTAAATTACCATGCCCTCTCCCAATCTCGAAAATAATCAAAATATATAACTTATGCACATCCCACTGCTATTTCCAATTTGACAACACTTTTTATAAACAAAAATTTGGCCTACCGATTGGATCACCCCTA
>CM042139.1:118830034-118860034 GCA_023376005.1 Doryteuthis pealeii
TATGGCAAGCCCCAACCTTTTTTATCATATGAGTCCTAGAATGCAGTGGCTGAGGGTCTTCATGTCCTGGGTATGACGTTAATGTGGAGCACCCCTTCATCACAATTGCCTCTTGGTCCACTGTGACCCGGAGTTGTAGTACCTGTTAGGGTCCCATCTATGAGTTAAATAGAAAAATGTGTTTATAAAAGGAATTGAGTATCTATTAAGAATTAATTTATTTCAAAAACTTTGTCGGCATTAAATGACTCACCAAAGAAAACATAAAACAAACCAAATCTAGGAACGATCAGCGTAACATACAGGAAGCTAAATGTCACTATCTTCAGTGTGTTTTTGATTACTTTTAATATTATCTCCACAAATCAATTAGTTCTGACAAATGTGCAGTATGCTGGTGACAGCAAATGTCTACAGATTTCTGGAAAAGAAATCAAGATAGAAACTATTATGATTATAGGGAAACATTTCGCTTTCCAAATCAATGAATCTTTGATTTATCGTAGACCTTAAGCTAGAGTTTTCACTCCTTTTAACCTCTCTATTGTCCATTGACAACCCGCAGACTCGGCTGGGTCAGTAGAATAAACCGACTACACCACTACGGAGAGATAAGACGACCTGCCAATGGGGCCACCTGTTTACTGTGACTGGCAACCCGCAAAGCATGAGGACATGATTGTGATGGCTAAGCGGTCTGTGATCCGATTACAAAGTGGTTCCATGATATGCAACACTCTACTTCTGTCCTTATTTGCGCAAACTGGTGGGCGGAGAGGCCATACCGATCAATCAGCTAATCATATCAAATTCTTGCACCTATATAATTATCACGACCGTATTCTTCAAATTTCTCTTATGGCAAACACACAACCCTTTTTATCATGTGTGTGCTAGAAGACGGTCAACCCACAGTATTTATTAATATACATGAAGTTAAAATTATTTCAACCAGTTTATAAAACCAAACCAACCAAATATATTTACCTACTAACAGTTCATTTATAATCATATATACAAAAAAAACACCAAAAAAACAAAACGTGGGATTAAATAGCCCACAAACAAATACAATCAGCCAGCCAGCCAGCCAGCCAGCCATTGGTACCAGTTTGTGTAAGTAAAGTAAAGACGACGGGTCGGCCTAAAGTCGATATCAGCCAGTCAGCGAGGGAGTCAATCCCCTTTTCAATAGCGCTAGACCAAGGAGATTGTTTTTAGCATCTGAGGTGGGGCGCCACACCTACCATCAGCTCCTTACTTTACCGCACAGATTCCTGTGCTACTCATACGCTGAGTTGGCGAGGACCGGTATTGAACTAGGAACCTTGTGGTTTCTAGCCGAACGCTCTACCGACTGAGCTAACCCGGATCCTAGCGCAATTATTATCAGTCGATTACAAACATGCGAAGGTTTAATTTTAATTGGATGTAACTGAAATATGTATCTTGTACATGTGTTAATTGTTCTTATATTCTTCAATCTACTTATATGTTTTAAGTGCTCGTTACACCCCCGTCAAAAATGCAAACATATGTCACAAATGACCATTATATATGTTTATCAAGTAATAACTATATCTGATTGAATGATACGAGGTTTTCATTAATGTATGACCTAAAGGCTGCTTTTCAATATTGTTAGAATTTACCTCGCCTACGCAGAGGCTGGAAACTGTTTGTCTATCAAAAAAATAGTTAAAGATTGAAAGTAATGTAGACGGGAAAACCTCAAGGCAGCATAAATATATTTCCTACAAAGTTAAAGATGATCTTATATATATATCTATAAGATCATCTTTAACTTTGTAGGAAATATATTTATGCTGCCTTGAGATTTTCCCGTCTACATTACTTTCAATCTTTAACGTTTTTATTCCTTTTATTAACTTTTATTTTATATATATATATATATATATATATATATGTGTGTGTGTGTGTGTGTGTGTGTGTGTGTGTGTGTGTTGTGTGTTTGTGTAGTTTATATTTATTTGCATTGGAACAATTTTACTACCATTGGTTTCTTGCTGTGAAGCAGTCATCAGGCAACGAAAGTGTTTTGAAATTGATGTAAATGATATAAATATGGTCAAATGTGTGTAGTTCATGTGTGTAGTTCATTTTCTATAAGAAAAAAGTATCGAATTTTATGCGATACATGCGTTGTAAGTGCCTTCAAGTAAAAATTTAATATATAATATATATATATATATTCATAAAGTGCAAATTAACTCTTTGAATAATTCCACATTTAGGATGTGCTGAAATATGTTTATTATATAAATGAATTTGCATAATTTTCATAATTTCTAGTTAATGACCGATTCATCCTACTCAGTCATGTCGAATCTTTATTTATTTGATTTCGTTTTGTTTCATTAATGATTTCATTTAAGTTGACATTTATATTCTACTGTGTCTTGTCCTCTAACGTCTTATAACCTTCACAAATAGTCAGTCTTATTCGGTAGCTATATGAAAATATTAATACGAACATTATTCAGTTCACTCGGGTAGCTTGTATTTCATGTCTACCATATTTTTGTATGAGATCTCCAAAAATACTTCAGGTCTACCATACTTTTGCATACATTATATGTAAATATTTGAGGTTACCGTATTTGTGGCATGTAGTCTACCTAAGTATTTGAGGTATATCATGTTTGTACTCATGTTTGTATGCTGTCAACTTAGGTATTTGTGGTCTAACCTATTTTTTTATGCGGTATACGTAAGTATTTGAGGTCGATGATATTTTTATGGAGTCTACCTAAGTATATGAAGTCAAGTATATTTTTGAGTCGTCTCCCTAAATATTTGAGGTTTACTATATTTTTGTATTCGGTCTATGTAACTATTTGAAATCCACCATATTTTGTATCCAGTCTACGTAAGTATTTGAGGTATACAACATTTGTGTATGCAGTCTATCTAGGTTTTTGAGGACTCTCGTATTTCTGTATCCAGTTTACCTATGTATTTGGTATATACTATATTTTTGTTTACTCAAGCATCTGCATCTTGATTAATTATGTGAGTCATTGTGTTAGTATTGTGAGCCATTAGTCACCTCTACCTTTACTGCAGATTAATCTATGCCCTGGGTCTCTCGTGATAGATAAGCAGCTGATTTAAACTCAGTTTATTCCAAACAATGAGGAGTGAAAGGATTAAAAAAATGAGATCACATCTATAATATTATATAGAGAAAATTTTTTTTATCGAAATTTGATTTCTAGTGAAGAATATGCATATACGTTTCTGAAAGAGCACAGCCTCGTTAAATATGCCCAATAAACGGAACTATGCCATACATGCAGTTCTGTTATAGAGGGGAAAAAAGTGTAACGGAAACAGGATAGAAACCAGGTGTTAGAAACATCCTACAATCTTACAATAACTTCCAGCTATCTTATAAAACAACAACAAATATTTGAAAAAAACTGAATTATATAGCGGTTTAAAATTGTCACTATAACAATCAAAATGAGGACACTTACAATAATAATAATAATAATAATAATAATAATAATAGTAATAATAATAATAATAATAATAATAATAATAATAATAATATTAGTAATAATTAGCAAAGAAAGCCATAAATCTTCTAAGCAACTAGATAAAAGATAAAGCATTAACAGCAACAAAATACATAAACAAAGAAGTAAAATTGCATGGACCAGATAAATTAAAAACGCTTATGAAGAAAGCTCTACAAGGACGATACATACAAAGAATTAAAAATACCGATATTGATTTAATAAAAACTATTCAAAAAAATGCCAGTCTAAATGCAAAGACGGAAGGGTTATTAATAGCTACACAAGATCAGATTCTAACAACTAGAAACTATCAGGCAAATATTTTTAAAAAACGATCAAACAAATATGAAGATTGTGCGAACAAAAAAAATAATCCAATCATTTAGTGTTCGCTTGCGTAATGCTAGCACCGATACAATATAAAAAGAGGCACGATAAAATAGAAACTTATATTCACTGGAAAATCTGCTAGTACTATGGAATACTGAAATATGAATAATGGTATAAACACCAACTAGAACTAATAACATAATTTTAAAAATAATGTAAAGTGGTCGGGGTGGCCTAAAGTCGGTATCTGCCAATCAGCGAGGGAGTCTATCCCTTTTTCACTTGTGCTAGACGAAGGAGATTATTTAAGCATCTGAGGAGGAGGAGCGCCACACCTACCATCAGCTCCTTACTTTACCGCACAGTTCCCTGTGCTACTCATACGCTGAGTTGGCGAGGGCCGGTATCGAATTAGGAACCTTGTGATTTCTAGCCGACCGCTCTACCGACTGAGCTAACCCGGCCCTAACATAATTTAAAGAAGATACTATTCTTGGGAACTTTGATATCCAACTGAATAAAAAATAAAGATCAACAGAGAAGATATAGTGGTAAAATTCAATTTTAAAAAACATGCCTTTTGATTGGTATGTCAGTGCCAACAAATAATAACATATCAGTCAATCGATGTAAGTAGAAAAGTAACACCATAAAAATTAAATTAAAATTAAATACATAAAATGCATTGATAATTGTGTAGATGCAAGAATTCACCGACATCAAGGAATACACTAACCGGGTATAAAAGGTCTTAAGCCGGTAACAACAATGTCAACATAAGAACAAACAGTAAATCAAAATAAAAAAAAATAAAAAGTAAAAATTGGAAAAAAATATATCAATACTTTAAACGGCAAACCAGGGAGATTTCACGCGAGATGACCTGGACAGGTTTAAGAAAGGGACACCTAAATTGAGAAATTGAATCTCAGCAGAAATTAAATCAGAGCAGCACAAATTAATGCCACAAGGACAAAGCGAAAATAGATATGACGCAACCGAATAGTAAGTGTAGATTATGTGGAAACAGAGATGAAATTCTAAATCACGTAATGAGCAAATGCAACAAATTAGCACAAAAGGAACACAAAACTAGGCACGTTTCTGTGGGAAAGTTGAGCAAACGGGAATTGTGAAACAGATTAAAGTTTGACTACCAAATGGTATATACACTAATCAGAATCCGTCCTAGACAATTAAATGCATGCAAATGAGAAATATACAATTATCGGGGATTTTGAGATATAAATCTACCACTGAATCTAAGCCACAATAAGAGACAGTGTTAATTAGCAGAAAAATAAATTTTCATCTAGTAGATTCTGCTGTTCCATCTGATGACAGAGTGAAAATAAAAGAAAGAAAGCGAAAGATAGACAAATACTTGGATCTTGCAATTGTGGTTGGTGTGCTTAGAACGGCCCTCAAGACGTTTGGACAAAAGACTAAAGGAATTGTATATCAGAGGAAGGATCGATACCATACAGACTGAAGCGTTGTTAAGATCGGCTAGGACAATTAGAAAAGCCCTGTATACCTGAGAACACATACTGTTACTCAGATGCCAGTGAGAAACAACCAGTAAAAACTGGTGTTAAAACTTGACAACTGTTATGGTTGAGCCCAGAGTGAAAATGAAAGAAAACGAAAACATGAACAAATAATTGGACCTTGCCAGATAAGTAAAAGAACTGTAGAACATGAGAGTGAAAGTAATACCAATTGTAATCGGTACCCTCAGAACGGTCTTCAAGGGTTTGAAAAAAAGACTGGAGGAGTTGAAAATCAGAGGAAGAATTGAGAACATCCAGACAACATTGTTACGATCGGATAGAATACTTAAAATAATCCTGGAGATCCGATAAAACTTGCTGTCCATTAGACGTCAGTGAAAAACCACCATTTAAAAGTGTCCAGACAATAGCATTGCTAAGACCGGCTTTAATACTCATAGGAGTACTGGAGACATGAGGAAACCTGTCATTCAGACTCCAATGAAAGACAATCAGCTTACGCTGGTGTGAAAAACTTTCTAGGGGTGAAATAATAACGGCAGGTGTGAAAAACTCGGAAGATAATAATAATAATAATAATAATAATAATAATAATAATAATAATAATAAATATGCTCTTGAGAATTAAACACATAAAATCTTCTAGGACTTTGATATTAAGAGGGATCGCTTTTTTTACAGCTGGAAGACCAGACCTAACATTGATGAACAAAATAAAGGGAACTTGTCAACTAGTAGATTTTGCATATCAAGCAGATAACAGGGTGAAGAGGAAAAGTTAGACAAATACCTGGACCTTGCTAGAGTATTGAAAAAGCTGTGGAATATGAGGGTGAAAGTGATACCAATTGTAGTTGGTGCACTTGGAACAGTCCTTAGAAAAAAGAGTAGAGGAACTGGAAATCAAAGTTTTAATGAACAAGTAAGAGAAAAATTTGTCATCTCTTGGATTTTGCCCTCTCGGTAGATCACAGAGTGAATGTGAAAGAAAACGAAAAGATAGCCAAATACTTAGACCAAGCCTGAGTGCAGTAAAAACTGAGGAATATGAAGGTAAAGGTCATACAAATTGTTATTAGGATTCTTGGAACGGTCGCCAAGAGTTTGGAGGAATTGGAAATCCGAGAAAGAGACAAGACCATTCAAACCACAGCATTGTTAAGATCAGCTAGAATATTTAGAAGAATCCTGGAGACCTGAGGAGACTTGCTGTCACCTAGCTGCCAGTGAACCACTAGATTAGGTGGGTATGATAACTTTCATAATAATCTCTAATATTTAGATGAAAATGTCCAGTTTATTTTGTTCGCCGTTTTCTTTTTAATATAACTCCTACCCGGATTAAGAATTTCGTAAGATAAATGTTGTGGTATAATGACTAAGAGGAAGACTAATCGCTTCTGGACGATTCTTTGTTATTGATTTCAATAAGTTTTATCCACTTGCAATCCATATTATCACATAAGTAGTAAATCAATAGAGAAAGATCATTTGCACCTGTTGTGTAATTTCTGCATCTTATCTATCTGGAAGAGTCCATGTCTTTCTTATAAGAAGTTGACCTTCTTGACAAAAAATGTCCCACCTTATTTTAAGCATACAAGTCTGTTGGGATTTCCTGTAGCACTATTTTTCTGTATGCTTCTTTTTTGTATGAGACGTCTTTGTCAATCCTTTCTTGATGGATTTACAGTGGTCGGGCTGTTATCTAAAGCCAGAAATACAATTATTCTGTATATATTGATAAGATTTTGTGTCTGTCCTGCATAGACGTCCAAATTAAGTGATACGGGGCTAGGAAAATTTGGTTAGCATACTTAATGGACCCGCGGATATTCCATTGTGGTTTTATGGTTAGCAAGCTGGAGACCAACTTTAAGGAAGTCTAGAAAGGAACAAGTCATTGTGTCCCGATTACGCATTGGTCATACAAGACTAACGCACTCCTATATACTCAAACAAGAACAACAACCACAATGTGGAACATGTCAAACACCTTTGGCAGTTAAATACTTATTCATGGAATGCAAGTTTTTTGCTTACATCAGAAACTGTTATTTTAAAACAGACAATATGAAAGATCTGTTTGAAAATGTCAACATGGAGGATATTCTCTCTTTTTTGAGGGAAATAAAATTATACCATCTAATATAGACATGAAACAAATCAATACCATACAACATAATTCCCAATAATGGTAACACATTGTTAAAACCAATTGCTAAAAAGTATAAATATAAATACACGATATGTATAACTTCCTAAGCGTTAGGCATGACATAACCCCAGACGGGTTGATATGCCATTAAAATCAATAAACAAACAAACAAACTTGAATTTACATTACTACTGAATAGCGAGTATGATCTTTGCTAGATTCCTCATACTTGCGACCTTGTATTACATTCGTGGAGTACGAGTCGTATAAATACATACTTAATGGACCGATGATAAGCTTTAAGAGAAAGAGGATTCTTTTAGCAAAAAGTTTTCTAAAAAGTAAATATTATTTGTCTTACTGTAAAATTACAACTCTTAGGAGGTATAGAATTTAAAAATAAGTAGATAAATAAATAGTTGAATATATAGACACTCATATCAATTAAATAACAGTGTATATTGAACGCGCACACTATATAGTTCAGAATGGTATTGATAATGTTTATTGAAGAATAAAATATTCGTATATATATATATATATATATATATATATATATATATATATATAGAGAGAGAGAGAGAGAGAGAGAGAGAGAGCAAAATACACCTTTCTGATAAGATGTGAGGAGTTGTCAATGATGTAATTTTCGGGGGATCATTGAAAATTTTGGGTTTTTGAACAGCAACAGGATTTCACAAATCTCGCCTCCACTTTTAAATGTGCACACTATTGACAGTTTAGAATGTTCTATAGCTTATATATATATATATATATATATATATATATATATATATATATATATATTGTGTGTGTGTGTGTGTGTGTGTGTGTGTTGATAGAAATTGTTTATAAAAAATTCATGGATTCTCAAATACCACTTTACTCTGTTTAAATTATTCAAAAGAAATTCTGATTATCATCCGGAAAACCTTTTTTCCAGCTTCTTATTTGGAAATCACAGCATCTCAACTTTATGTAAAGAAAATGTCATGGCCAAGTAAAAAGAATTAATTCAAAAATAGTTGAATTCGGGATCATGCCCCCACCCCATCTAAAATTGTTGTTATTGAATTTTTTTAAACAAATTATTCAAACTATGATTTCTTAAGCTTTTATTTAAAAAATCTAAAAAGTTGTTTTATGTTTCACAAAGTGCGTGTGTGTGTATGTGTGCGTATGTGTGTGCATGTGTGTGCGTGCGTGCGTTCGTGCGTGCGTGCGTGTGCGCGCGCGCGTTTGTGTGTGTGTGTGTGTGTATGTGTGTGTCGTCAAGTATATGAATAAAATTGATCGCGGTTTTGATTTCTGTGTCAGATTTTAGAATTCCCTTTGAAAAATATGGTCAACGCACTTCACTAAGCAGGCATGAAATATTAATGCTCGTGCACAGTAATATTTTGAGGGACTGACCGACCCTCGCCAACTCTGTTTGGTAAAATGGGGAGTTGATGGCAGATGTGGTTTTCGACTTCAGATGCAAAAACAATCTCACAGGTCTAGCGCTAGTGAAAAGTATATATACTCCCTCACTGTCGGGCTGATATCGACAATAGGCCACTCTGCCTAGTTTTCTTATTTGCAAATGTCTGACGTTAAACACAAAATGAGAGTTCATTTTCCTATAAATGTACAAAGCAAACTGTACCTCCTTTGTAAAATTTAAACCTATGCCTATCCATTATCCAACAGCTAGTACTGTTGTTAAACGATGTTACAGTTAGACGATAATGACGTGTTGATTACGTCATTAGATGTAATTTAACAGATGGCATTTTATTACGAACATAGTCGCAGATTAGTGTTCGACCGCAGTCGTAAACTTAGAGATAGAGACGGAAAGCAGAGACTAGTGAGCAGGCAGGAAGTAAGGGACAAACAACCAGTACCCCAAAGTAGAGCTGGGAATCGAGCAAAAAGATGTAAGAGGTTTTATAGCTAATGAGAACTCGCCTCAAGCCTTAGGACACATGTTGTTTTTTTTCTCGCCTTTGTTTATGAAGTCAGTCCTATTTCAACTGCTTTTTTTAGTCAGGGAGTTAGATTTAGTGTATTTTGTTACACCTATTTTTTTTATAACGGACAAAATGTTGAACTTTGACATCTCGGCTTTCTTCCGGCTGCTGGCATTTCTTTGATAATTTTTCATAACCATACCCGGGTTACATTCCCTTTTAATGTTACAGTATTTAAAAAAATAGGGATAACAAAAATTCTAAACACAGAAAAACTATACCTTAATAACAAGTGGCTAGAAATGTTATATTTCCCATCTTACCTGAATAAACTATGGAAATAAGCGACGTAGATTCAAGGAACTTATTTTCCTTTCACTATTATGATAACTATTTTGATTTTTGTTTGTTTGTTTGTTTTTTTTGGTTGTTTGTTTTCCTATTTTTACCCCAGATAACATCACTATGATTGTAACAAGATATATCATTTGCTATCAACGTTGCCAATTAATTCTAGAAATTCTGACCAAGTGACCGAAAACGAGTTTAACCTCATGAGGTGGCACTTGATGAAGTGAGGTTTAGGTGATGGACGAATTGGAAATAGACACAAAAAAGAGAGAGACCGACACTTTATAATTTAGATCATTCTATATTTTGGGAGAATAAATGATTAATGACGCTGGGTTTTGATAGGAAAAGACCAAAAGAAGACCGGAGGAACGCAAGTGAAGAGCTCGTAACAATTGACCGAAGCACGTGACAGAGCTGGAGTTAGATGTGAGTCTCAGGAAATGAGATAGCATACGGATAGATAGAAACTAAGGACGATTTTGTAGAAACCCCCCCAACTCCTCCCTCCACCCACACACAAACCCACCCACCCTCTCTCTCTCTCTCTCTCTTCTCTTCTCTCTCTCTCTCTCTCTCTCTCTCTCTCTCTCTCTCTCTCTCTCTCTCTCTCTCTCTCTCTCTCTCTCTCTCATCATAAAAGAATACGCCAACGTATAAAAGTTGACGTTGAAAATAAATTTCCGTTGTTCGTTTCATTTCTATATTGCCGGAAGTGTTTATGAATATCTACTGAAAAAGGTTTGCGAAGTTCTCACCACACGCGCCTACGGTACATGATAAAACATTATCTTAAGTATCATTCCTATGATAACTATTTTTTTGCCCTATCCACTATTACTATGATAGCTATTTTGTTATTGTTACCATTTATACCATTATTATGATAACTATTTTGTTTTTACGCTTGGTACAATCACTATGATAACAATTTTGTTTTGCTTATTTTTACCCTAGTTTCTATAACTTTGATAACAATTTTTTTTAGCCTAGATACCATGATACCTATTTTTTACCCCAGATAACATTACTATGATAACTATTTGGTTTTTGTATTTTTACCCTCGATACCATTACTAGGATAGCTATTTTGTTTTATCCTAGATACCATTACTATGACAACTATTTTTAAAACTGTATCTAAGTTTTAAAAATAGTTGTCATTACTATGATAACTATTTTTTTAAACCTAGATACCATTATTATGAAACTATTTGATTTTTACCCTACATACCATTACTATGATAACTATTTGGGATTTTTATCATATATATCATTACTATGAGAACTATTTAGTTTTTATTTCACTCCATTATGGAGATAACTATTTTTTTACCCTAGATACCATTACTATTATAATCATTTTTTTTTTACCCTACATAACATTTCTATGATAATTATTTAATTCTTTTACTTTTATTATAATAACGATTCGAGCGTAATTAAATATTATCAATTATCTTCATATGTGTCATTCTTTTTTGCAAGAGATGTAGCATTTTTTCTTAGAATCTGAACAATACAAAATGTTTAAATCGATAAATATCTTTCATCAACTTACTGGTTTATTTTTAAATTCTTTACAAAACTGGAATTATTCGCAGATTTGAACGAAAATCAACAAATCCGCAGTCTGATCTACGCTTCTTCAGCTCAACAAAAACAATCAATTTATTGCACGTACAAAAGATAGTATTCAATAACCGAGCAGCAGCTCAAAACGCCTTTGAAGAATCCATTGATTTTATAACTCTAAAATGCTATGCTGTCGGAATAAATACACTTGTATATTTTTGGCAATAATACGTACATTCTAAAGGATCTTATTTCGATTAATAAATTGTATATACTGCTTCAAACTTTATAGTCAAAACTGTAATTATTTTCTGCTCTTTTTAAAAAAAGAATGTTCATGTCTATATTCATATCAACGTCTTGATTTTTTTTTACTGTACTATACTTTTTCTTATCTCCGTACGTTCTAGACATTTATGGCGCCAGTTGTAGATGAATTATATCAGAATTCATTGAATGTTGCATGACATATGCCAATAAATGTATATATTGAGCCTATATACCAATTAAATATGTTTACTTATGCCAGAAAAAAAAATTAACTACATAGCATGCAAAATTCATCTGAAAAACATGTTCCCTGCATGCTGAATATCAGAGTCTACGTATTTCATATATAAATAAACGTTTCTCTTTTCATGGAAATCTTTGAATTCTTACCCCCTCAATTTTCGTATCTTACCACACCCATTCATATCCGAAAAATAACAATGTATAGAAAGGAAGAGTTTCGATTTGTCTTAAAGCATTTAGGGGGTGTTATTTTTGTCAGTGGTGCAATCAATGGTCATGATCTAGATCGATTTCGCTATTCGAAGTTTTCCAATCAGATCCCTAATAATCACGTTTTCCTTCATGCTAATCTGACCCCCCCCCCAAAAAAAAAAGAGTTAAAATAGGCGGAGTGGCCTATTGTCTGTATCGGCCGGACTGTGAGTCTTTCCCCTTTTCACGAGCGCTAGACTAGGGAGTTTGTTTTTGCGACTGAGTTAGAGCGACACTTTACCACCAACTCCACACTTTAGTGCACAAATTGAAGCTTTCCTACTTATGCACTGAGTTGCCGGGGTCGATATAGAATAAAAAAAACCTTGTGCTTTCTAGGCGAATGTTCTGCTAAATAAGGAACCGAAAAGACTTCATAATGTTCCAACATTAACAATAATTATTGTAGTGTAAACAAAGTAAATAAAAGAGGTTTTACAACATTTTTGTGATCCCATAAATTGCGAGATTGGTGTATTTTTAAGTTTTCTGTGTTATTCTAGGCGGCATTAATGTAAAGGTTATCTACTTTTATTTTTGAAAATAATAAACTGACATTTTCCTGTGCTACTTTTGATGTAAATTAATATTTATCAATAGCTTTGATTCCGTATTTAGATAAAGCAGTTAGAAAGACTGACAAGAAAAGAGTATTCATCGGTTCGTTATAGCTCAAACGGCAGAGCATCCGCTTAGGTTCCAGTCTCAATACCGGATCCTCATCAACTCAACGCATGAGTAGTACAGCTTGGACCAGTACGGTGTGGAGCTGATGGTGAGTGTGGCGCACACCTTAGACGCAAAAACTATCTCCCTGGTCTAGAGCTAGTGAGAAGTGAATAGACTCACTCACTATCAGACTGAAACTAACAATAGGCCACTCCTAATATAACTAATTACAAGCAAAAGGTTGATGCGTGATTTTGGGAGTTATCACAATCTATTTTTTGATCAATTTATAATACATAAATATGTAATGTTATATATGATATGAGCTATTTATGCACACTTGGAGGGAACCCAACATTTTATTATGTAAAATTTAAATATAACACCACGATTACTGTTAGATACAAAATAAGTTTTCAATTCAGGCAACGGGATAGATCCTAAGTTGCGTCCCTTTGACAGGAATACCTTGTCCATAGTTCTCGAGGTTTACAACTGGTTTGAATTTTCCTTCTTCTATGACGTTCGCCTTACTAAGTTTGAAGTGCTCTGGCTACCCTACTATTTACCCATACCTGGAGAGAGAAGAGCTGGATTCATACCTTTCCCAAAGGCATTAGCACTATGTGAAATGCAGTCTCATTCCGGATTTATATTGGTTTGTTTCTTTAATGGCATATCAAACAAAGTTGGTTATTTACTGCCAAAGTCATTCTTGTAGAAGAACAGTAGTGATAATATTTAACCCATAGATGGTGGGATGATGATTTCATACATCTCACAAGAGAATTAGTCGAAAAGTGAACTTAATAAGGCGTTTGAATTCGTTACTACCTTGTCGCATTCAAGCACGTTAGCCAATACGCTAGAGGGACTCCCCCTCGTTCAGGATTTGAACTCTGATAGTTCACTTCTTATAACGATAACTTTAGAAAATTTAGCGTTGACTGAATAACTTAAGAATCAAAAATAGATTTTTACAAAAAGCGTGAGCGACTAATTATTCCCAATTGCATTTAGTATTCATATCCTGGATTTTACGAATTCTAAAATTAAATGACTCCATCGTTAGAGTTAGAATATTTGTCTGGTTCTGCGTTCTCTGAAACCAAATTCACTGGTACCTTGACCTGGGAGTTTAATTCGTTGCACTTGTAACTCAATTCCCCCATTTATCAAATCAATTTTCCCCATAGAATAAACTGAAATGCTTTTAATCCGTTCCAGCCCTACACCAAAAAAAAAATATTTTTCGTCTTTTTTAATAAGAAAAATAACACTGTATTGTTTAAAACCATGATAAAATAGAATGTAATGAATTATGTACTCTAATGTTTTAATTTCTATTTTGTATAAATAATATTTTTGTTTGGCTTTATAAATTTGGAAACGTAAATGTTTTCAGTGAACTAATCAACATAACCGTATATAAAGTTCACTCGTACCTCAAATGTTATTTCTCAACAGAAAGCAAAAAATGGAGCAAGTGACTGCTCGTAACTCGGAAAACTCGTAAGTTGGTGGTCTCTTAATGTATCACTGTATTAGGAAAGTAACCATTAGAGCCTCATAGCATGGCTCTTAGTTATAAGACTTCTATTTTTAAAGCAAGGATATTTATATTGTGATCTGATATATATTTATAGAAGAATTAGATAAAAGATTAAATAATGCAGGACAGAATGAATGTTTATGCAAGATTAAATGATTTGTATTCTCCTTGCGAACGGTTTGGATAAATACATAGTTTATATTTTTTGTTTAGGAAAAGCAACATACCCCGATATTTGAGGGGTCATGGAGTCGTAATAGCTAATATGCTGGGCTGCGACATCATAGTAAACGAATCCGACATGTATTCGCGCTATTTGTTTCACTTTAGAATTAATATACTTGGTAAAGGTATGACCACGTCATCTCCTCAGCTATGGAATAAATAGTACAAATACAGTTCTAAATGCGTTTGGCATTAAATAACCAGGAAGGTTGTTATGCCATTGACAAATAAACCAAAACTGATATTTGAGTCAAAGTCTTTCAGATTAACCGAATTAGTTTTAATCAATGCTTCTTTAAGAGGTTTGGTTATTTTGCTTTATGGTATATTAATAATTTTCGGGGATATTAATGTCGAATCAACTTATTTTGATAACGAAAGGACCCCAGGTTGCTTACAGTATCTGCTGTCGCTTAAGTGACCACCCAATTAAGTATTGGACAGGCTTATCAAGGGTTAACTTTGATGATCTTGCGAGACGGGCTGTCGGAGAGGCTACCTCTATCAACTGTCTGGTCACGTCAAACCCTAGCACCTATATGATTGTCGTGACCACATTGCTTTTTATCATATATTTGCTAGATGGCAGTGGCTGGGGATCTTAATCTTTTAGATATGTCGGTAAACTGTATTTAATGGTGAGGTTTAAATTCTGGAGCTCTGGGGAATGTGGTAAACCCCTTCATTGCCATTACTCCTAGGTATACTCTGACCTAGAGTGGTAGTACCTGTTAGGATCCCATCTATGGGTTAATATATCAAAAATGAGTTTTTTAAATGCTTTAAATGAGTTTTAAAAAGTTGAATACCTAAGAAGAATGAATAAAACAAGCGTCTTCAGCATAAAATAGCCCAAGTGTTGACATGCTGTAAAATCCAACCTACCAACCAACTGTGATTGCCATTTTTAGTTATGGTAGCAATAGCAGCTTTATTCTTAAAACCAAGCATCTTTTTTATTCATCAACATGCAGACAATTGTCTCTCTATGCATCAATCCTTTATCAATTGCTTATCTCAATGGACGTTTGTCTCCATTTCGACATCGACGTGCCTGTTTAAAAGCTTTGTACACGTTTAGTTATTTTTTTGTATATTCATTATTAAACTGGTTTTTAACAGTAGAAATAATTTAGATCTTTTATGAACTTGCAACCGTGTCATGATGGCGCTTGCTCCTAGACAGAACTCAAATACTGTCGATTGTCATTCCTGTCCGGCAATGTGGCGAAAAGAAGTCTACAATTGTGTTACATTTTTAAATCTTCCCACTTTATCATTTGCTGTTTTTCGTCAAAGGCCGGCCTATGTAGTGGGGCTTTCGACTGTTATTAAAAAGAGAAGGTACCCTATCCAAATTTAGTATGTAGACCTAAATGGGATAGGAAAGAGCGAAAGTCCCAACCCTCTAAAATGGGCACTCTTGAACTGTCTCGGACGTTTCAATTTCGTTTTGTTTTTTTTGGGGCTTTTTTTTTTGTTTTGGTTTAGGAGCAGTGTTCAGTAAATTGTTATACCTAAAAAAATAAGACCACTACGCAATGGATGAATTGAAAAATGCTTTATTTTGAGTCAACTATATCAAAAATTTGATTGAAAGTGTTTCTTTGTTGTTCTCTTCTCGAGAATTCACAAAGTTATAAATCTAGCATATCTGCTTGAATTCCATATTGCCTTTTATTTTGTCTTATGCTGCAGCAAATCCCACCAAAAACACACTGTTGTTTTATCAACCTACTCCTATTATATTTTTGCTTTACAAAAAGTTTTATCAACCTCTCCAGGCAAATGAATTATTTTTCTTTTAAAAAGTGTCAGCACAAACATCCTTTAATACGTTTATCCATTGTACGGTGGAAATTCTGTAATTCCCAACCCATGTCGGCAAAATAAGTCAGTTCCTACGACTCCGCGAAAAGAAAGAATATAACCACCGGTAAGTGAGATAACATCCTGCCATCCATGTTCCTAATTTCAGAGACTTCTTTTAATTACAGCCATCATGTCTACATCTCCATTTATCTTCCTTGTTCGAAAATCTTAAAACCAGGGATTTGCCGCGTGACAACACAAAATAAAAAGCATTATGGCATTCAAACAGATATGCTAGATTCATATTCTTGTAGCAAAGAGAACAAGAAAGTAAAACTTTCAATAAAATTATTAATGGTATAGTTGACTCACATTAATGCATTTTTCAAATCCATCTGTCGCTTAATTGTCTTATTTTTTAAGGTATAATATTTTACTGAACAGCGCCTGAAAAAAACAACAACAAAAAACAAAACGAAAGGTTGTGAGAGTTGAAGAGTGCAATAAATTACGCAAAAAAAGGAAAATAAAACCGACATCTCACTTTATCAGATGTATCAGATCGGTGTCAATCATAGCCTGCATCTTACAAAAAAAATCGGGCTTTCTTTTCTTATCAGCACAATCCCACCTTCGTAATCACTACTGAGTTTATCAAAATCTTTTGGAATCCTCTGCACTCTACTCAGTTTGACAGACAGACACTGTGAAATATTCGAATATGAATTTCTGGTGCGAATACCTGCAAGTGCAGCATGCCATTTACAAATTCTGGGAGAGGAAGTTGCGTCATGGGACTGCGCAAAATAATTAATTTCAAAATGCCAAAGATTCACACATTTCGCCCCATATATATATATATATATATATATATATATATATATATATATATATATATATATATATTATACAATAAAAAACATCACTAAATTGAAAAAATAAATTCAAACTAACCGACTAATTTAAGAACTCTAAGTGGTGCACATAATCTAAGCGATACTGCGATTGTGTTTGTTAGAGAAAACCCTTTTCCACCAACTTCTCAGAGTTTCACGATTATTAGTGATCGTAAAACGGTTAAAATAACCAAAGGATATATATATATATGTATATATATATATATATATATATATATATATATATAGTGAAGTGAACAATCGTTATAAAAGTGTTTTTCTTAAATCAGAAAAGTGAAGAAATACTAGTAGAAAAATATTAGACATAAACAAATATGTTTCCTAAAATTCTTATGTTTGTCTCATGACTATAAATTTTATGTATTTGTAAAAAAAGTACAATATTCTGATGGAACATGCAAGTAGAATCGAAGAGGAAGTACTGATAACTCCTAAGTATACCCCATTATACAATGCCAAAAATAGCTGCATGGCCGAGGAGTGGAAATACATGGGAGAGAAAAAAACACCTTATATTATTACAAAATATATCAAAAGTTAACAATACATTCGTTGCATGATGTGTCACGGGACTTGTTAACTGCCCTAAATGTCTGCACCGGAACAAAAGAATGGTAGCATTGATTGAAATGTATTGCCACAAGGAGAGAAGACTTTCCATAATATTGAAGGAGATATTGTGCTATAAGAAATCTGTTAAAGACAGGTCTCAAAGCAGAAATAGCAAATAAATAAATAAATGGATTTGAAAAATATTAGTGTTGTTAGAGACCAAAGGCAAATTTTGTTTTTTTCCTATTTCTTTTTCGGTTTCTTCTTTCTTTATTTACTGATTTTCCTCCTGTTTTCACACAAAACTGCGTGTGTCAGAACCAGGACGGTATGGAGATTCTTCAAAACTTTTTTCCTGACTACTTTTAAGGAATATCTGTCATTTTAAAGGGTAAAGTTTAGATATTGCTGTTTTGGAATTCAGAGTATACTGTCTTTAATTTGTTTTTGTTGTGTGCGTAGGTTGGTTAGATGCTTGGATTTTACAGCATGTCAATCCTTGTTGGGTTATTTTAAGCCAAAGACGATTTTGTTTTATTCATTCTTGTTGGATATTCACAATTCTTTCTAAATTCATATTTCTTAAACACATTTTTTAAACTCATTTTTATCTATGAAACCCATAGATAGAATCCTAACAGATGTTACCTCTCTGGATCAGAGTAGACGTGGGAGTAGAGGCGATGAAGTCCGAAAGTCCGTGTAATAGTTCAATTGAAGTTTGAACTCTCTTGCTACGATGTCACAGTCCAGCATATTAACTCATGGGAACTCATCTCTAAAGAGTAATCGTCACGACACATACCGACATGTGGTGAACATTTTGGTATGTCTCATAAACGTTTATGTGACCACATTCATACGCTCATTTGAGATTTTAGGATTAACTTCAAACTTGATCTGGGAACTAACATCAAATTCTCTGTGAAACTCAGAAAAATGGTCATTGAAATGTGAGAGCAGACCCAAGTAAGATTTTCCTTTAAATAACACCCACAGTATAAGTGTGATAAGAGATCACTGGACAAAACTTCAAATATCAAAGAGATTTGACGAATTGTACATAGGAATTATAAGATCACTATCACGAGTCATTGGATAATTTTAGACAATCCTCAATTCCAAATTGACAACGGCCGATCATATCCACTCTACTCGTCAAATTTGACTTCTTCTTCCCTTTCAAGATGAAAGATTGATATTTAGGGTCAGTTGAAGAAAATCCAGGCGAATATGTTACATTATAAGATTTCACGTAATTAAAATATTACCTTAAACTTGTGTTTTGAAACATAAAATTATTTTTCTAAAAACTTGTTTTTGTACATATAACAAAAATTAACTTCAGTCATTTATTGCTTTTTGAGTTAAAGTCATAAAAATGTAATCGTTTAATTTATTATCTTTTTTAATCCGAAAATCTAACAATAAAAATATGCTTATTGTTTGTTGAGTTACAGTGAGAAAATTTATTGGTTTTTATATGATTTTTGTACTTATGAAGAATTGTGTAGAGTTTCACAAATCATTTCTAATTATTGAATTAAATGATCTAATCAGTATAAATCAACAGCTAAATTGTGTACTTTTCTTATTATAGAAATATTAAAGTATATGTGCAATTTTAATACTCAGTGATATCGCTTTTCTGGGTTATAAGTCGACACGCACTTACCAAAACAAACCCGGCTCCTTTATATATATAGAATTAATTTAAATTCTTTGATAGAACCGAGAAGTTCTCTTATTATAACTCGAATGTTCTTGTTTAAAATTCCACAGAGTAAAATGAGATACCAGCTTTTTCATCGTTCTCATACATTGGTTGGCAGCCTTCCGTCTACGAGAGACGATAGAGCAGTGTCAATGTTTTTCTTTCTTTGAACTACATAGCCTGGGTGGGTTCACATGGAAGATAAGCTGTTACCCATGCAGCAAATCCCCCCTCTCTAAACTGCCGCTGTGATCCAAAGGAAATGTAAGGTACCAATGCGGTTTGGCAACGGTAATGTCACAGGGGTTGATGGGTTGCACTGGATTTCGGCATCACACCACCTTTAGGGGCTCCGACTCTTGATTTGTTTTCGGGGTTTACTCTCCTAGCCTTTCCTTGAAAGGCAGCAGAGGTTTTGTGTCGGAATTTTGCTTGACTTTGATGGGTTGCCGACCAAGGCTAAGGAGCCCTTTTTTTAACACATTTAGGGATCTATGCGAGTTGCAGGTATCGCAATTTTATTGCTATTAGTGTTCATGATAAAAGAAATGAGATTAGGGATATGGTATATATTGCATTTGTGTATCAGATAAGCAACAGTACCTTCAGGTCAGTTTTTTTTTGGTGGGGGTATAGGTAAGTCCACTAGAGGCGTTAAGATGATTCTAATGTTCGCTATGTTTATACACACATGTGCACATGTATACGTGAAACACGCTCATTCATGTACACGTGGTTATACCAGCGTTGTTGAATTCTCTATGTTACGACTTAGTATATGTCCACATGCAAATAGAAATATCTTAAGCTATAAGCTTCTGTATTTATCTGTTACTTGTCAGGGAGAAGTCAATGGAGCGGGGGGAGAATGTCTATTACCTCGTGGGTACATGAAAATGAAATACGATAAACAGTATGCATTAAATGTATGCGCATGTGGTTGCAGTTGTTTTTAAATTCATATACAGTTGTACCTTGACTTACTATTCCCTCAAAATATGTGTTTTCCGAGTTACCTACGCGCTGTCACTCGGCCGATTTTTTGCATTGTATTGAGAGCTAAATTTTGAGGAAAGAGCGAGCTTCAAATACGCTTATGTTAATAACATAAACATTTAAGTTTCCAAATCTATTACACCAAAGGAAAATATTTTCTATTAAAAAATAAACAATAAAACATTTTACAACCCATATTTCATTAAATTTTATAACTAATATTATGTAATGTTGTTTTTATTCAATACAGTGCAATTTTTCTTATTAAAAAATTAATATTAAAAATGTAGGTGTTTTTAGGGCGGGGGGGGGGGCAAATGTATTAATGACATTTCAGGTTATTTCACTGAAGAAAATTGATTTAATATACGGGGAAATTGAATTACGAGAGGAACGAATTAAACTCGTTAGTCAAGGTTTCACTCACTGAACATAAATGTTTTTGACGACCTTTTTTCTCTCCCTGTATGAATTGAAAAAAAAACGCCGATTTAAGATATAGTCCGTTAGACATACACACTCAAACACACACACACACACACACACACACACACACACACACATATATATATATATATATATATATATATATATATATACATGTATTTATAAATATGTATATATATATATATATATATATAAAGGAAGGTGCAAAAATAGGTATACAGTTATAAAAAAGGGAAAACACATACATTACTCATTGTATTTATGATACAAACAAACAAATGTTGCATATACATGTAATAAGAAGCAGATGTAGTAAGAAGTTCTAATTCCTTAGGTACTCAAATTGCGTGCCTTCAGAGTTCACGCTCTCCTCTAACCGAGAACAAACATTCATGCACACAAATTACCGGCCATGGTTAAACTGTCAGTTTACCTGAAGTGCATAAAAAGGAAATGAGTAAATGTACATGCATTTTCATTACTTAAGATATGTCACTTTCACTTCAGTATAATCATCATTAGTATTATTTGGTTGTATTTAATATTATGCTATATTTGGTTGTATTTAATATTAATATATTTGGTTGTATTTAACAAATTACCGGCCATGGTTAAATTGTCAATTTACCTGAAGTGCATAAAAAGGAAATGAGTAAATGTACATGCATTTTTATTACTTAAGATATGTCACTTTCACTTCAGTATAATATGACACTAACTTCACTGATGTGACATTACTGTATACCTACTTTTGCACCAACCTGTATATATATATATATATATATATATATATATATATATATTGTAAAAATACATCTATAAGATGATTGAGGGGGAAGTCATCAGCGTTGTTATTCCTTGGGATCATTGGAAATTTCTGGTTTTCAACAACGAATTTCCTCACCCAAGGGACCAATCGGGGTTGATCAAACCTCGACCCTTCCCCCTCAGCAACTGACCTCGCCTCCTGATGACCATAGATTTTATAGTACTGGTCACCTGACCTCCAGCCAATGGTAATAGCGCTCTCTTAATTTATATTACAACCATTTTATTACTCGAGTTTGATCTTACTACCAGGAAGAACGGTTGTTGTAAGTTTTCCCGTCTTTGTTGATTTTTTTTTTTTTAATTTTACCATTTTTAGATTTCTATTTATTTATTTTTCCTTATCTACAAGAGAGGGGTTTTCCCTCTTTGTTGATTTTTTGTTTTTTAAATTCCCATTTATTTATTTTACTTATTTACAAGAGAGGGGTTTTCCCTTCCCATTTTTTACTGTATTTTTCTTAACAAACCCGTTATATATACTACAAATTTAAAAAAAATTTTTTTTTAAAAGATTAAAGATTACTAATACACAACGAATATATACAATTAAACTCGTTTTTACCATAAAAAAGGACGATTAAAATAAATTAGTGACGATGTTACCAATAACGCTAATCTAATAAATATCATGCCGGACGTTTAAAATTAATACACAATAAAATGTACCCAATAAGCTTAATTTTACTTATATAAAAATCATACGTTTCACCAAATTAATGAATTAAAAACGTTTTAACTATAAAAGTTTAATAATACGCCGCGAATATATACAATAATATATAGATAGACAATATATACCTAACGAAAGTTTACGATTAACATTCGTACTACCCGTATAAATATAATAAATATTCCACCTATTCACGATATTTAACCCACGGAAAGTTACAACGAACTCCGTTCTAAGCTATGAATAATGATTAAAATTTCTAATCACCGCATTGTTCAAATTACGAAAGTGTTTAACGATAACGGTTAGAGAAATTAAGGGAGAAATCTACCCCCCCTCAAAAATAAATAAATAAATAAATAGATAAGGAAAA
This sequence comes from Doryteuthis pealeii, assembly GCA_023376005.1. Lineage (NCBI taxonomy): Eukaryota > Metazoa > Mollusca > Cephalopoda > Myopsida > Loliginidae > Doryteuthis > Doryteuthis pealeii. The sequence goes on from CM042139.1 coordinate 118,852,986, forward strand.
ACGAATGGTTACGTGGAGGATTCGTAGAAGTTACCTAATTATGCTAATGTTTTGTTTATGACACACACACACATGCCTCAAAGCGAAAAGAGAGAGAAAGAAAAGAAAAAAAAACGAAACCAAGGAATAGTTCACTTAAGTGAAACGAATGATAATGTGGGTATTTTATCGAAAATTTTCCGTTATTTACGTACCCTCATATATATATAAATATTTATATATATATATATATATATATATATATATATATATATATATATATATATATATATATATATATATATATATATATATATATATATATATATATATATATATATATATATATAATGAGAGTACGTAAATAAACACTGTGTTTATTTGATATGGCTTTTAGGCGACAAACGGACGAAGAATCTGGGATTGGCAAGCTGGTGTAGTGGTTAGAATCTCCGACTGTCAGCTTGGCAGTCGAGGTTTCGAGTCACACACGGAGCAGTCTCCCATATCTATAACCTTGCTGACGAGACCTAATAGGTCGAAATGTACATTTAGAGATTGACATTTTCTCGGTCTGTTTAGCCTTACATTTGAACATATATGCCCGCCTAAATTCATTAATTATTAACTAATTAATTTTCAAAAATTAGGTATGACTTCAATTAAGCACATATCCTCCATATATATATATAGTTTTAGGAGTACAAAATTTAATGAGACTTCGTAAAAGCGTATACAGCATGAAAGAGGAACATTTCTTAAAAGAAAATTAGGGAACCCTTATAATTAGATATTTAATCTAAGTGATATTATTCCTTTTTCGATCAATTCTCATCGGAGAAATTCATTGATAAATGTTTGGACGTAATATCGGAATTGTTGTTGAAAAAGTAATTTTTTTCCTCTTTTCAACAGGAAAGAGAAATTAGAAAATTACGAACCGTGTGTGTGTGTGTGGGGGGCGTTGTTCAAAGTTCGAAAGTTTCTGGTTCCACCACACGAAAGGTTGAGGCTTGAGGTATCAAAAAGAAGCAGTTTGTGGAACAGTTTTTGTGTACACAGGACTGGCTGGATTCTAGAGATGTACAGAGACTCAAGTACTTGCAGCTGAAGTTCACTGCTGGAAATATTAAGGATGGAAAACATGGCTGGGTGGTATGCCCGAGCGCATGTGGGGTTACTTAATAAGTGCTGTGCAATGGCGGAGGAGGAATTTTTATCGGCCGTGGTGGGACAGTCCAAATTACCAGAACGAATATTGGAGGATATATGTTGTCTAATTCTAGACTCCAATCTCAGGGTGGTTCGACCAACGTAGCAAACTTCACATTTGCAATCATATTTGTAAACTAAATGGATTTTATGGTGGGAGGTTAAACAATCCTTGAGATTGGGAGGGAATAAGACGTTAAACTTAAGGATGATGCAAGGGTTGACGGCATTGTAGCAACGATGGATGGATTTTTTCATTTTATCAATTATAGGGATTGAAGATTTGCCTCGCCATGGGAGTCTAAGATAGACTGGGCATTTCTCATTATATATATATATATATATATATATATATATATATATATATATGTGTGTGTGTGTGTGTGTGTGTGTGAAGATAATTGTCTAATACATTTTATTTATGTCTGAAAGATTCCAACTGCACACGTGTTATAACTTGCCCATTCATTCTTATCTGAGATGATAGAAACTCAATAATTCTATAGATTTTTTAGACAGAAGATTATACGAAAATCTATATTGAGCACAATCAGTTCAGGTTGTGCTTGATTAAGTCTGGCGTTTGAAATGTGCAGCTGTCATTTTAAAGAAAATCAATTCTTTGAATAGAATCAAAACTATGAAGACTTGTTGGTAATTCGTCTAATTACCAAATTGATTATGACTTAAGGAATGCTTCCACATGCCTCTATACACCTGTATACACATAGTAGTTGCATCAATAAATATGAAGCCTAACTGTGACAAAAGTATTTCTTTTAGAAAGTTTCAATATTATTCGTCTGGATGTTTTACATGAGGCTTGATATGTATTATTTTGATTTTTCGGACTGTTATAACGTCCGTACTTCTTCATACAAACGTCACATAATCAGAGTAAAACGTAAAAGATGTTAAGAACAAAACTCTATACATATTACATTGAATGCGTAAATTATTGTTTAATACGACTGAGCGCTATTATTAAGGTCATATTTAAAGTTTATCTATATTTATTATATATAATATGATATATTTTTTTTTATTCCTGTGCCGGCAATTTAAACACTGTATCAGATTCCTATATAATTATATCACTGAACCAATGTAATTTTAGAGGAATTATATTCCTAATTCACAAGAGATAGAGAAATGTTCAAAACTTATGCGCTATTTTGTAAGAATATCCTTGCTGCTTTAGGTTTTATCATTTGACCCCCACGTAAATATCAGTTAATATTCTAATCTTTTATTGTTTCAAAATGCGTAAGGTGAGTATTAATTACAACTAATAGATATCCGATATAAATCTGATCCATATCTACACGTAGAATTATATTCTTTTCACTCGTTTGATCTTTACTTATTGTTATATGACAGTAAATAATCTCAAGATGACAGCAAGTAAGTTAATCACTTGTAATTAATCATGATAATGTATACTTTATTGTGAACGGATGAGGATGAGGATGCATTCGTTAAGAAAAACGGTAATTAATCATCGGATCAACTTGGAAAACTACATGATCATTCACATAGATATTCTATATATCTATCTATATGTCTATAAAGTATTTATTTACCCAACACCACCCGCACGGACAGGGTGTGACACAAAGTCAATTTCTTAAGCGGAGTTTAACAAGTTTAAATTAAAAGTTTTCTTTCCCCTAGACCGGTTACCATACAAAGGCCAAAGAGACCAGAATAGCCTGCTATTGACCCATAGTTGGAGGGATAATAGTAGGATGCATACCTTTCCCATGGGTATTAGTACAATGGTAAATGTAAATAGCTTCCAAGATTTGAACCCGAGTCGCCGTGTCCATTTCTTACGATTGTAACCATTACACCACGAACACATCCTATCCTGAAGATTGGATCGATTTGTAATTTTAAGATATATAACTTAAATGAAGACGTGTGCACACGTGAGAAATTTATACAAAAAAAATAATGATGTCTCAAAATCTGGACTACAGTGGCTGATTTTTTAAAGTCTTTGTCTACCAAATTCCCCCCGCGGCTGTACCAATGTTTTGTGATATTTGTTTATTTGGGTGATGGTATCTTTCAAAGTTCACTAGCTATTCACTTCAAAACTCATTCTATTCAAATAAGGTCTGATTATTATTGCGATCTGGGTCCTGCTGCTCAATTATAATGAACTAACCATCAGCTTCTGGTACTATAAGCGGTTTAAAGTAGGCAAATAGTTAAATATGAAGCCAGTCTCACTGAACAAAGTTCTTTCGGTGAAACAACTTTAATAGTCAATACCCTCTCAATACAGGATATTTTGCAACTTCGACTTGTGTCCTAAGCTGAAAAATTATCTCATATTATGCAATACGTGGCTATTTGGGAGACAATTACTTGTTCATTTATTGTTAATTTTTCTTTTGATAAATACAGCTTTAATCTCGATACTTTAGTTAAATAATGTATTGGCTGAATCTTTTATTTGTTCACAAAGGTGGAAGCCATTAAGGCCTAGCCGGGGTCAATGGATTGTTATTGACAGGTATTAATCTTTAAGTGCAGTTAAAAGCTAAGTCCTCATTGGAGGGTTGTAAAGTCATAGGACTAAGAGTTATAGAAGTTGGAAATTAGATTTTATCTTCGAAGCAGTAATTTATTTGGGAAGATGTATAATTTGAATAAATGAGTGTACACACGAAAAGAAAATGTCTTCGTTATGAATATCCCAGCGAAGAAAAAGAAACATCGCCCGACGAAGAGAAGAAGATAGCGAGAAGGTTATGTAACTCTTTTATTAAAAACCGATATATATATATATATATATATATATATATATATATATATAGAGAGAGAGAGAGAGAGGGGGGCCTGTTAGTAGAGGTAGTGCTCCATCTCAGACGCCAAATACTATCTCCTTGGTTTAGCACTAGTAAAAAGGGGATAGACTCCCTTGCTGTTTGGTTTATATTGACTTTAAGCCACCCTGACGACTTTACGTTTTACTTTATATGTATATATATATATATATATATATATATATATATATAGGAGAATATGTGTTGATTAGTTGATAATTAATGAATTCTAATTAATTTTCAAATTAGGTATGACTTCAATCAAGCACATATTCTCCCAAAAATTGTCGGCTATCGCCATATCAAACAAACTATTTGCCTACTCTCATATATATATATATATATATATATATATATATATATATATATGAATATATATATATATACGTCATCGTTGCAAACTCCCTACACAAACTTGCGGAGGTTTTTGATATACATGCAGGACTCGCCGTACATTTCCGTTAACTGGAAATGAATTCCAATTAGTTTAATGCCTTTTTGGTTCAAAAACCAAATAACTACGCGAATCACAAGCCAAGACTGAGGGTGGAAGCCAGGCGCGCACAGGGTCAAGCCCCTACCAACAAACACATCATTGTTGCTAATAGCCGCCTGTACAGTTTCCTTAGCGTTTTGGAGTCTTTACTTTTGGGTTTACGCTAATATATATATATATATATATATATATATATATATATATATATATATATATATATATATATGAGCGGTACTTGGTGACTACCATTGAACTGAATGGTTTGTTGTATCAAATTTATATACTTTATCACCGACATAACTCTTTATTTGGCACAAGTCCTCTCTTATTTAAAAATTAACTTACTTCAGTGACGGCTTAATTTGTGACACAACTTTTTAACCTGTCACACTAGGGTATGTTTTCATATTCATATGCCTCCAAATAATGATATATATTTTAATAAGCAACAATTTTTCTTAGAAGAATGGAACATATTAGTCCTCATTATATTAACTATAGGTTCATTACTATTGATTTCAGCCAATTAAGATTTAGCATAATATTGTTGACACATTAGAACTATTAATGACTGAGAATCCCTAATGAAAGGTATATGCAGCCAGTGACTTCTCAACCTCTCGATTTAATACTGGATAATATGAATTATTAATTGACTTGAAATATTTAAGAGATAATTCTCAGATCGGTGAGTGGTCAACGTCGTTTTAGAGTAATGAGAATGTAGTTGAGCTATAGGCATTTCTTCATTTGTAAGGAGAAATATTATTTGGAGTATTAGATTCTCATTTTATCTTTACAAATTGACGGAATTGATGTGAAGATATACTAATCGAAAAAAGAAGACAGACGTATTGACAGACAAACAGATGGTATGTAGTGTATTGGTTTTGGAACGGTGACAATTGTATCAAATTGATAGGAAATAAACCGGGTCGGCCAATTTCCTTATTTTACAATCAGAAAGATATGTCATCAAGTTAAACTTGAGAAAACGTGATACATAAGTTTGTTTATATATTTACCAACCCCTCCGCCTAAGTAGGATGTTGCACAAGGTTAATTCTTTAAGCGGAGTTTAACAGGTCTTCCTTCTACTTAAGCGGTTGCCTAAGATTAAACAGTCTAGTCAGGTCTACTATTTACTTATAGTTGGAGGGAGAATATTAGGAATCATATTTTACCCAAGTGTATTAGTGCTATTGTGAAATGATAACAGCCTCGTCCCGGATTGCAACTTAGGACACCGAGTCGATTTCCTATGAAGAGAACCATTGCACCTCCAATATATAATCTTGTATATTCACCAGATTATTTCGTTATTACAGCAGCTTTAACCAAATACTAAGTAAATGTCTAGAAAGTTAATACTTCATTCACCTCCGATTGAATGAAAATCAAAACGTATATTCAAAGGATTCATATAAACAGCTTTTTTAGTTTAAATTCAATCAATGTGTGTTAGATGACCCAGAAGTCAGAAGAGTTTGCAAAGTGCATCGAATGTTGATTTTCAAGAGTAAAGGCAGAAATTAAGGGTTTCACTTAGATATTTTTGAAGATAAAATAAAAATGTATGCAATGTCTTGCTTCTGATTATTAAATGCATTCCATTTAAATACATTATGAATTGCTCAAACCTTGACAATTACACTTGTTCAAGTTAAGCCTGATAAAACTCCCAGCCAACTCTATCAAAGAGACCTGAAATCATTATAGATTATTCATGCTGAGAAAATTGTTCACTCATAATCAACACATATAAGCTATAATGGCTCCCACTCTATTACAAAAGCCAATCATTTTCTTATATAGTTATTCGGTGCAATAGACGAACTTTTCAGTTCATTTATTCATTTATATATAGTTAGTTATTAAGTTATATTTTTGTAGCGATGTAAATCTATTTATTATCCAAGATGAAAAGAATGAATTTTTCTGATACTTCACATAATTTTTATTTTCTACATTCGATTTTTTTCTTAATTATAATAGAATAGATTAAAACTATAATGAAACAATCTTGCTTAAATTTCATTTAGCCAGCGTTAGTTTCTGCCATTTATGTTGCACTGACTTTATTTAAAACTAAAGATCTATAAAATACGAAGAATACAATTCAATTACGGATTTATTTATGATTAATATTTCTCACCTACATTAAGAAATAAAATTATTCTCTCTTATTCTGTCTTGAAACACACGAAAACACACTTGAGCGAATTCCTGCTTAATCGTAATATTGGGAAAAGATGAATGAAACAATTACCAGCTGTGATTGAGCATATCAAAATTAATCAGACGAAATTGTATATATATATATATATATATATATATATATATATATATATATATGTGTGTGTGTGTGTGTGTGGGTGGGTGGGGGTTTGTATTCAGACCAAACAAATACGTTAGGTGTTAGGAAAATAATGACATCAAAGGAATCGTTTTTAAAATACTGAAATAGAGAACTGAATGACTCAGTATGTGGGGAAATGCCAAAGAATTTTTGAAAAGGTTTACTA
>CM042139.1:118865034-118872534 GCA_023376005.1 Doryteuthis pealeii
ACTTTTTTGTATTCCTTAATAATTTATTTTGCATTCCTTAAATATTTCTTTTTCATTTGATGAGGATTTATTAATTTGAATTGATTATATTGGGTATGAGTTTAATCATGTGTTTAGTGTAGTTGAAGTGGATGTTGATGTATAATGGTGTTTGATTATCTTTATGAAAAGGTCTAAAAGTGTTATTAGTTAGGTTGAGTATTCAATCTAAAAGAATAGTATTTTACAATTGGATATGTCTATTCTTAATCTAGATATTTAAAAGCTTTTATTATCTATTTCTTTATTTTACATGCTAGTGAACCATTAATATTAGAGATTAGGATTAAACCATCATCTCTATAAAAATCTATTTGTGTTAGGTCTATAAATCTACGGATTGTATTTATTATGTATGTATCAAATCTGCTCTATCTGCTATTTTCAACATCAAATCTCAAAGACACTTCCCAACAATTAATTCATGGACGCTTTTGAATTAGATCTTTTCACACTAGTGAAAAGATTAATTTTAAATGACACAACACTTTCCAACAAAAGATTAATAAATACATTAAAAACATCAACAAATCTAATGATGTATGGGTAGAAACTTATAAATCTCAAAACCTCTATAAAATCGACCCGATAAATACAACAAAGTCTTCACAAACAATATATAAACTAAATACAAAATAGACCACTAGAATATTATATAATAAATTTACGACGAAATAACCCATTTCACAAAGAACTGAATATCCATGATAGAATAGGAAAAATAGACTTTAAATGCGCATACATACAACTTAAAGACCATAAACACAACTTTATAAAGTATAAACCATCTAGGCTAATCAACCGCCAAAAAAGACTTGGATTAATCTATAAAAGCATTATTAGAAATAGTGTCACCAAATTACAAGAAAAACTAAAATATGATCTATGGAACAACTCATATGATACAATCAAATGTTTCTCCAAATAAAAAATAAGAACAAAACTACATTTATACAATTTAACATAAATGATCTTTACTCATCTATCTCTAAAAAAAACTAAGTGAAGCCTTAAATTTTGTCAAAACAACAACTAATATAACCAAAAAACAAATAACTCTAATAATTGCATGCAGTAAAACAATACTTATAGACAACAACAACAAAAATTGACCAAATGCTATAATAACAGTTCCGATGTAGCAATGGGTGCATATGATTCTATATAAATAACAGATTTAATTGATTTATGCATCATAAAAGTAACAGTAGATTTACAGTAGGTATCTTCAGATCCACTTGGTCTGAATATCGCAGGTGCGAGAAAATTTGAATATATATATATATATATATAGCCAACATTTTTTCTTTTATACATGTTCTTTTGAACACGGCAGATATTACAGTCTGAGTTTTTTTTCGATCTTTTCATATTTTCTGTACAGCTAGGTGGAATCGGTTGATATGTCCACCGAAGCTTTCATCACTAGAACTTTTGGCTCGTCGTAGTGCCATCCCCAGGTGTAGATGTAATCAAGTTGATTCCTGGTTCTTTTTAACAGACAAGGTGGTAAGACAAACCGAGTAATGGTAGGAATAAGTAGGAGGAGGAATTATATGAAAGGAAAACACACACCTACTCAACAAAGAAAAAAAACTTCAAATTCTTAAAGCTCTATTCATTGAATAAAAAATACACTGTAAAGAAGATCAACTCAAATGCCTATAACTCATTTCCCGCCAATTCTACCCCCCCCCATTTCCCCATAATCTTTCATAAAATTCCTGTGAGCTTCTTCTCCAGCTTACTCCTATCGCTACTCGGTTTGTCTTATCACCTTGCGTGTTAAAAGAACCTGGCCAGAAGACTTGAAAAGATCGGGAAAAAACTCGTTAGACAGTAAATGTCCGTCGTGATCAACAGAACACACACACACACACACACACACACACACACATACACACACACACATACACACACATATATATGTATATATATATATATATATATATGTGTGTGTGTGTGTGTGTGTGTGTGTGTAAACGTGGTAAATAAAAGTGTTTCCTAATAAAGAAATGAGAGCATTTCTTCGCATTCTCTCATCTATGTTGGCTTTTTTCATTGGTTTTACAAATTTATTGAACGATAATATTAGATAAATATGTAATTCCAATGTGCTATGTTATCACTGTTACGATTAGAAACATGTTTCTGCTTTAATAACGAAGGTCACAATCATGTAAACTATAACCAGATGTTATTGTCATAATTCGACATTGACGTATTCACCTGACATTCACTCGCTTTTATTTTACATCTGCATAATATCAAACTGATTGTAATGTCACATTGGACACTTCAATGTCAAGTGAGAACTTACGCACTCATAGTGTGAAAAAATTGTTTTTCTTCACTGCTGTTATGTATTTAATACAAAGAAAGGGATTTTCTTTCTTCGCCATGCATATTCATATTCTTTTTAATCTGCCGTAGATAGTTAATGGGAGACCGTATCAAAATGAGTTATTTTTCTTCTGTGCTAATCTTTATGCCAAAGCTTATCTTATGCTTGAACTTACTCACCAAGGATAGCTTTAGCATTAAATAACCCAGGAAGGTTGATATTACATTAAACAAAGAAACTAGACTAAAACTTAACAACTACCACTCCGGGTCAGGTTGGTCTTGGGAATAATGTCACCAAAGGAATGACTCCATACTTCACAAAGTCTCAACACAAGATGTTTAGTATCATGCTCAGGATCTTGTTCAAGGGATCACTGCATTAGTAATTCCTAGTCCGATTACCATAATTCCAGATCAAGGAGGAACACGGCTTAGTAACATAAGAACACATTTAATGCATCGTTGCCTAAACAATTCCATCATAATTCGATCAGACGAATATCTTTAATTATTCATCGGTTGGGGCTGGAGAATACGACGACTATACCTCTGCAGAAGGGTATGAGTCACCCCTGATGAGGCCACTGTTGGTTGTGGGTGGTGGCTCGTCATGCTGGTGGATGAGCAGACCACGATATGCAAAAATTCACTTAGGCCCTTACTTGGGCCAGACAGGCACCTTTCGATCAATCGGAAAGCCCAGGCACCTACATGATTGTCCCAGGCATATTGTTCTTATGGTAAATTCCAACCTTTTTCATTATATATGTGCTAGAATGCGGTGGCCGAGGGTCTTAGTGTCTTGAGTATGAGACTAAACTGCATCTGCTGGTGAAGTTTCAATTCTGGAGCTCCAGAGAGTTTGGAGTACCCCTTCATTGAGATTATTCCCGGGTCCACTCTGACTCAGAGTTTTCGTACCAGTTAGGGTCATATCAGAAATGAGTTTTGTAAAACTTCAATTCAAAAATGAGTAAAAAATCATTTGGATACCCAACAAGAATAAATAAAACAAAATTTCTTCGGTATAAAATAACCCATGGCTTCACATGCCGTTAAATCCATCCAATCAACCAATCAATCAACCCTCAGCCACTAGCAGAATGTGAATCAAGGTCTATTTCTGATTCTGCCATCAATCAATAGGATTAAAGATGTTTTTTTAGATACAACATAACCTCTTTTGATATGATGTGAAGATGCGACGATGTATTTTCAGTCTTGAAAACGAGAAGTCGCATGGAGCTAGTTTTGGTAACTCCAAGGAAGCCACACTATCGATTGGGGCTCGTGAAAACACCGACTGCTCATCTACAGAGAGATAAAAACCTAAAACTGGACCACCTGTTAGCCGTGGGTTTGCGACTCGTGATGCTTAAAGATGGAATATTTTACCCCTTACTGAGGCTAGACGGGTGATCGGAGAGGCCTCAAACCAAGCTATAGCACCTATACGATACTCGCGACCCTATTACCCTTATGCCAAACCCCCAATCCTTTTTATCATATATGGGATAGAAGGCGGTGGTTGAGGGTTTTAGTGTCCTGAATATGATATTAACCTGCATCTAATGGTGAAGTTCCGATTCTGATGCTCTAGGGAGTGTGGAGTACCGCTTTAATACCGTTACTCCCTGGTTCACTCTGACCCGAAGTGGTAGTACCTGTTAAGGACCTATGGGTTGAAAAGGAAAAAATGAGTTTTAAAAAAATTGTGTTAAAAATTGAGTTTAAATTAAAAAAATGAATACCCATCAAGAATGAATAAAACCAAACATGTTCGGTATAAAATAACCCAACAAGGGTTGACATGCCGTAAAAACCAACGAACGAAACAACCAACCAACCAACTCCAAGGAAGTTTCTGAAGTTACAGAGACAAAATATTAATTGAATAAATTGTTTGTTTTATTATTCACCTTTCCTGTATATTATTTCATATATATATATATATATATATATATATATATATATATATATATATGTGTGTGTGTGTGTGTGTGTGTGTGTGTGTGTGTGTGTGTGTGTGTGTGTGTGTTTTGTATATATGTGTCCATTTGTTCCAACCAATCCCTTTCAGAATTATGTTGAAGATCCTTTTGGTGGAATCTCAGTAATCAATCTTTGTCGCTGATTCGGATCCCTCAATCGGCTCAACATGTACGTATTCACCACTTTCCAATATTTATTATCTCAACACATTGTTTCTTTTTCTTTTATTCCGTTGATTTCCCCGCTAAAACTAATATATATATATATATATATATATATATATATATATATATATATATACATATATATATATATATAATTTCGTATATTTATAAATAAAGACTGCTTAATAATATTGATTGAATATGTATATGTAAGTTAGGGTGGCGGTGATATTAAGTCAACGACGCTTGGTAACTGATAGTTTCTCGTCTATGCAATTTCCAAACAAACTCGATTTGATAATTGAATAGACGAGAAACTGCCAGCTATCAAGCACCGTTGACTTCATGTCTCCGCTACCTTGTTTTACACACACACACACACACACACACACACATATTTATATATATATATATATATATATATATATATATATATATATATATATATATGGGCCACAATTAAGAGGAATTTAGTTACTATTTTGACGTGACCTTAGTATGTTTACCTTTTGAGTTTTTATAGTAGTAGCCAATGACGTTCATGTAAATATACTAAAATAAATATTTCCCAATACTATAGAACTCATCAGTATTCCATCAGATTCTAGTATTTGTGTTCTCTATTATGGTTGTTATTCTTCTCCAAACGCCCCAGTTTTCCATCCTTTTTACTCGGCTCTTAAAGATTGTTTGTAGAAACTGATAATGATTGGACCTATCGTAAACATCACGTTCCATAATTTTTTGGGGGATGGTCAAGATATTTGTTTAGCTTTTCACTTTCTCTTCGTTTCACACTGTAGTCTGAGGCGACAGCAAAGTTTACAAATCTAATCACGTATTTCTTCTTGTTCTCAACAACTAGATATGATATTCTAGCTTTTATTGTAGGATTAATTTGAATGTTAAAGACCCAGAGAATTCCATTTGTTTTATTCGCTATTACAGTCTGGTTTTTGAATGCATCATTGTCCTTATAGTCAATAATCGCTTGCCTAGTCCTCAGTGGATCACTTAGTCAAATCAGTAACATGGTTTGAACTATTCGGTCACTATGTAATTGACAGTGTTCTACTATATATCCATATTATTATTATTATTATTATTATTATTATTATTATTATTTCTGTGCATGAGAGGTTTTTACACCCACTCTAACTGGTGGTACACTGGAGGTTGATTGACAGTATGTCTCCTCAGGTATCCAAAACTTAGCAATCCTAACAATATCATTATTTGGATGGTCTCGTTTATTCTTCTAATTTCTAATTTCAAGTTTTACTCTTTTCTAAACTTTTGGAGACTTTCACAAGGGCAACAACTACAATTGGTACATTTATCTTCATGTTCCACAGTTTTTTTCTATTCTCTGGCCAGGTCCATATATTTATCTATATTTTAGTTTTGTTTCATTTTCAATATATGGCAAGTTCTCTTATTTTGTTAATTAACATTAAGTCTCGTCGCATAGCTGAGATCCATTTGTATCCCAAAGTCCTAGGGAATTGTATGCGTCTCATTCTCTAAGACCGATTCCGGTTTGTGAATTATTATTATTATTATTATTATTATTATTATTGTTATTATTATTATTATTGTTGTTGTTGTTGTAGTAGTAGTAGTAGTAGTAATAATAATAATAATAATAATAATAATAATACTCTTCGTAATCTTTTCAAACCAACTAACGGTAGGGGTCTTCTACTGTAGTTTGAGTGACAGCAAGTCTCCTCAGGTCTCCTGGACACTTCTGTGTATGTTAGCCAATCTCAACAATGTTGTGGTATTTATGCTCTTGATCCTTCCACTGATTTCTAATTCCAGTCTCTTTTCAAAATCTTTAGGTTTTGTTCCATGGTGACACACTACAATTGTAATCACTATTATGCACAGTTTGCTTTAGTTCTCTGGCAAGGTCTATCGTTTCCTTTTTATTATTTTAGAGCTCTGGTCTGGTGAAGCGTCAAAATCTAATAGATGACAAGTTCGTTGGTTTCTTGTTACTTAACACTAAATGTAGTCTTCTGATGATACGTTTTAATCTCAAAATCCCAGAGAATTATATGAGTCTCATTCTCAAGGAGGGATTATTATATATGCATACACCATTTAAAATAAAGGTACTTGGAGTGTAACGGGTATCGTCTTAGGAAATAGACAAGGAGACCTGAATTCAAATCCTGGACGAAATAGTTCATATTTTTACATAGCTTTAGTACCCTTGGGAAAGGAGTACATACATCTATTCTACCTCCAGCTATGGATAAATAGTATGGCAGACTGGAAAATATAAATACAAACCTGACAGATTCTTTTTAGAAAATTGACCTTGTGTTACCTCCTGCTCGTGCAGAGGTTGGGTAAATACATATATACCCGAGCGTTCACTAACATTCACATATATATCAATAACCATTATCTGAACATAGATCCAGTCAGAGAGTTAAAGCAAGCGAAAATGTCTCTATTACAAAGACAGGATGAATCTTTCTTAATGGTAATGAGTCATAAGAAATTAGAATCTTTAATTTTCAATATGCAAAAAATAGAATGCTATAGTGTTGCATAAAGTTCCAGAATTCTGAGCATTGTGAGAATGAAGACAAAGATACGATTACTCAAGTTGTAATCTTTTCAAATTCTCTACATGACGAGGATTAAAGAAACTAATGGCGAACACATGCCAAAACGCAACAGTTTATATACACATAAGCGCATGTGCCCGAGTGTTGCTGAACGATTAAAAGTTCACATCTATGAATTCACTTACCTACTCAGTTCAAGTTGAATGTGTGTCACGAGTATTTAAGTGTAAAGAGAGAAAATATCCTCTCAGCACTTATCTATTTGGATGTCTCAGTCATCAGGTACTGATCCTGACCCTACACCTGCAATGAGGAAATTCATCCGGTAAGATGGTTCCGAGAAGCTGAACAGTAATTGACAGTAAGATTCCTCA
>CM042139.1:118877534-118885034 GCA_023376005.1 Doryteuthis pealeii
ACACTTTTATAATCTTTTACCGGCCTTCGCGAACTTAGATTATGAGTAGCACAGCTTCAATCTGTTCAGTATAGTGGGAAGCTTATGGTAGGAGTGGCACTTCACCTCAGACGCAAAAACTTCTACCTGGTCGAGCGTTAGTGAAAAAGAGATAGACTCCCTCGCTGTCCGGCTGATACTAACAATTGGCCACTCTGCCTTATATTATCATTATTAATAGTTGAACGTATTGAAATAAAAGCCCAAAATTCATTTTAGATAAATCATTATATAAGCAATGTGAGTGTTTTATTTTTTTTTAGACGTTCTCTCTTTTTGCATATCTATGTATTAATAAACATGTAACTTAATATTTACTCAGATGTATTTTTGAAGGTCAAGGTAACAGTGTTCTTTGCTGTAGTAATGTAACTAACATAGTGTCTTTATGATGTACAGCATTTAATAAATATACACATATACAATCAGTTACTTAGAGGACAGACATTTTTATAAAAGAGAGAAAACACTGTTCTTCCTTTAGGGAGTCATTCTATAGTTAGTAAATTGATTGCTTCTGTCGAGGACCTACAAATGTTAAAAAGAAACCATGCATTTTATCACATTTAATCGTTTTTTCAGGTTCAGACAAAGTTAATGTCTTCATAAAAGAAAGCCATTGAACACAAACCGATATATATATATATATATATATATATATATATATATATATATATATATATATATATATATATTGTTGTGATGTTAGTCCCAACAGTAAAAAGAAGTCAAGTCGAGATGGGGTAAAATAAGACAAGTGTATTTACAATTAATGGTACATGTACGACTAGCTTGTCGTTAACGGGAACAGTGCTCCTTTCCACTCGGTGTCTCACTATTTATAGTGAGAACCGGTGCATGTTCTCCACTGTAGGAACGGCCGGTACAACATATATATATATATATATATATATATGTGTGGGGGGGGGTTGTATTTAATTTGCTTTTTATTCAGTTCTATCTTTTATAAATGTTTCTTATTTTTCAATCATTTTTTAATTATTTTTTAATATATCATTGATTCATACACTTATTATATTTTCTGGCTTCTCGTATGGAAAATGAGAATAAGGATTTAATTTTTTTTAGTCCTTGTTGTCTCCACCAATAAAAATAAAACGACATGCGCTCAGTTGTTTTTCAAAAATAGATACAGATATACAGACATACACACGGAATATTTCTTATATATATTATATTATATATATATATATATATATATATATATATATATTATATATATAATATATATATATATATATATATATATATATATGTCTGTGTGTCTGTGTGTCTGTGTTTCTGTGTACATATAGCTTTTTGTTGGTTGTATTAAAAAGCTGTTCGTTTTGATTTTGATTCTTGATTTCTACAGACATTACTGTAAATGTTATTTCATATTCGCCATACTATTAATATTATCATAGACATGTCGTTATCAGCATTATTCAGTTTTAACTTTAGTTTCAGATGTTATAATACCGGATAAATTTAGACTCTGGTGATGTTTATGCATTATGTTAAACAGAATTCTGGAAGTGACAAGAAAGAAAACAGTACCTTACTGTATTGCTCAAAAAGTGGGTTAAGTGTTTTAATATCAGTGAATTGTCCCGTTCAAAACAGCCTAGATATCGGCGACCACCCTCAATTGTTAATTATGTTGTGCTAAAGAACAAGTAAGAGATTGAGCTGAAGGCAAGAACCTGAAAAACTTTTTTAAAAGCATGATTTATGAAAAAAATGTATGAAGCGCACCAAAGGAGTTTAAAAAATATACAATTCTTGAGAAGTTCCGTATGAAATCTAACTTGTTTTAGAAATATAGCATTTCCAATTGTAAAAATTATCAATCTATTTTTGAGTATTCTTCTATTAATTGTTAATCCACTTCTATTAATTATTAATACGCAACTACATCTCACTGCTTTTTCTATTATTTATTAAACATTTTAAAAAAAATTCATCCTTTCTGAAAAATATTAATAATCCATTTCTATTAATTATTAATCGTTAGTTTTGTTAAACACCGACGAAATGCAATAAAGGAGGTCATTAGTGATGTTACACCAGTATCCTTACAGATTTCGGATTTTGTCACATCATATCTGTTCAACCGGTAAATCTGAACTGTTATTAGGCCGCCTCCTTTCCAGATTCGTAATTTAACAAATAGTTTAGGAATTTTTATATATTGGTCCAGGGATACACAACAGCCAAGCAGAGACTTGCTCGGTACATGTATAAAATAGGCTATTGAAATTAAATTAATATGAATCAAAATAAATTTAACCTTTAGATATACGCTCCTTGCTACATTTGGGCCTCCGGATGGTGTCGTCAGTGATGTCATTTCTTGGGTCACTGGAGAATTTCGGGTCTTTCAACATCATACTACTTTCGGGATGCCGACCCAATCAGAGAATATCAGTCTGATCAACCCTCTAACTTTGAAACGCAAGAAGACTCTTGGTTGTTACTGATTTAGGAAGAGTGTAGACCGTGCCGAGCACTTGATTGGCTTTTGCAAATAACCAATCAAATGCGACGCACGGTCTATTTAACAGGTGTCCGGGAACTTCAGCACTTTCCCCCATAGCAGATGAATTAAGAGCGTTTGCAAAAGCTAACCAGACATTATAACAAGCTTCAGAGCCCTATTTTTCTAACTAATTTTTTTAGAATTTGTTTTATTTCTATTTCGTTTTATATAGTTTTAGCGTTATTTTATTTGATTTTTCATATGATTTTTTTTATTTTTTATTTTAATTTTATTTTTCCTCCAATTTTTTTACTTGTTACTTATACATAGCTAATCGGTTGTAATTGCAAAATAATAGTTAAGTTTGTTTACGTTTAAAAGTGTTACCACGATTAAAAAACAAGTAAAATTTGAATTAGTTAAGAAACGGCCTACCAAGTAAAACGTGTTGTATCATCTAAACTATGATTATGTAATAACTATATAATCAGTTTCGGTCAGAAAACGCTAAACCAATTAAAATGCTAATATTAAGACAGGTCATTGTTAAATTGCTAAGAATACAAAAATAAAAAATAAAAACCAACGAATGTTTATTCAGGTCAATACGAGTTGAATCGTTTAAAATTATAATCGATTAACTAACTGTTATATTTTGGATGTTTACGTTAAGAAACTTTATATCAACAAAGGAGCTAATATAAAACTTGTTTAACTTTTCGAGTTGATTTGTTAAACACGCTAAAAAGAAAAGAAAAACTCTTGCACACACCTTTTTCCAAGAAACCAAACCCACCAATATATATATATATATATATATATATATATATATATATATATATATATATATATATGGTGGTTTTGTTATATATATATATATATATATATATATATATATATATATATATATAAAGCTTAATGTAATAGATAAACTACTATCATTACAAAACGCTATAACGGAACAGCCGATTAATACGTGTATTGTCATTTTTTTTTAATTAATAATGTCACCAAAACGAAGAAAAATGCCATCGTGATTATAATACTAATCTTAAATACGTAACAAGATTTTTTAAAAAATATATCCGTCAGCGATCGAAAGAAAATCGAAATTAATTGGGAACATTTTAATACCCATCCCCCGAACAAAAATTAGATTAACTATACACGAAAAAAAAATCAATGACCCTCGAAACAATATATTGAATTCCGAAAGAATTTTGAAGACACAGTCTATGAATCTTGAAAGACAAAAAAAAATCTATATGCATACATACTTACATACACACATATACATAGACACATATATAAATCTAAAAATTTGCGATCGTCCAATTAACAGTTTCAGATAATATCTACAAATTAGCGTATAAAATGTAAAATGTATACAGCGTTTGTTAGTATTTACAAACAAAACTCTTTAAAAACTATGGTATGGGGGCAGAATGCAATAAAACATAATATTGGGGGGGGTAACATTTGCTAATCTTATCTTTTTGTTTCAGGGCTTTCTTTTTTCAGAACCCACAATTCCGATTTTTCCTAGAGCCCTACACCTCGGCACCTGCTTGGACCTCGATCTACAATAACTGGCGTTTCTTTGCCTTGTGCTTTTTCATAATGTTTGCTATGGAAGTAGCCCAGTCCTTCCATTGTTGCAGATTGACTGTTTGTTGTGCGCGGGAAGTCGAAAAGACAAAGGAAAATTGAACAGGGAAAAACAATAGATAGGCGAGACAGAAATCTTAGTATAACAAAAGAGGTGTGACAAAGGACTCATCTGGACAAACGCTAATTTGAACAAAGAAAAAGGACTTCCGGTCAAGGAACAAAAGAATGTGTGGGCGGTCGTCAGTATTTAAGCAGGTCATCAAACAGACCTGAGGAGAGACCCTGAGAGACCCGAAGAGACGGCGAAGAAAGCAGAAGGTGTCTGACCGTCGATACGGTCGGGTGCTGCTAGTGAGCAGTGAGGCTCGCCCACCACCTACCACCACATAAGTAGTCGTAGTGTCATTTTCCATGCCCGCCACTCACCTACCACACACCGAAGAAAATAAAGAAGAGTCATCTTTTGTATACGTGTATCTGTTGTTATTGAAGTAGCTGACTACTAGATACATCGTCTAGGGGTCAGGAACGATGTCCGCTGTATACCCGCAACGTATACGAGTCAGAGTAGCGTGAGTTTGAAGAAACCACTATGCAACACCATTTGTATAACTTCTACTAGGGATTTATGCCGAAGTTTCTCTTCCGCCACAGCTAGTACTTTACTAGCACTCTATTTACTCCTCTATCCATGCTCATCTCACTTTTGGTCTTCAGATGTTCTGTATAGGAGGACCTTTCTTGTCTGGCTTACCATGAATTCCACTTTGTTTATACTAAACGGTAATTTTAGCGCGTTTGTGTTCACATACAGTTCTGAATTGGTTAAGATTTTTCGTAACCCGAGCAATCTAATCAAACGAGCACTGATTCTTCTTTATAAATATTCCACTATGAAAATTGGGAAATCGTAAATGAGAAGAGGACATAGCACTGTAGGAAGCAGTGAGTGCTGGTATACCCACGCTTTAAATATTGGAAACCCTGATTTGTCATCCTTTTCTAGTGATGTGTCTAGGACATTAAAAGTCAGGTGTATAGGGGTGGTGTCTTTCAGATTACTGTGTAAAATCTTGCCCAAAATCTTGAACGGTTCTTCTGTGAGCGTAGGGATATTTGTTCCAGCGACCAAAAATATGTGTCTTTCGATGACCTTGCCTCTTTTTATCACGAGCAATCTTGATTTGACAGGTTTAAATTGCATCATTGCCCATTCCATATTTCTCTCAGGGCCTCAAAGAGCCACTTGTCATCTGTTACTGATTTCGTTGTAACTGTAAGGTCATCTATGAATGCCGGACCCCTGACTCTGGCGGAGGCCCCCTCTCTGAAACCTTGACAAGCATGTTTATGGCTAAAGTAAAGAGTGCCGAAAATAATATACATACGGTTATAATACCTCTTTCTAGTCTGTGCCATGCGGTTGTGGTCAACTTTGATGTAACTCTAATTTGTTATATTAATAATCCTTGATTAGGTTTCTAATGATGCTTTTAAGGATTCGTCGACTAGTTTGTGTGTAATCGATCCATATGCGTTTACAATGTCCGACCATAAGACTGTTAAGTAACCCTTGTTCTTTCTGGCTTCTCCTAGTAATTGCATCAGTACTGCTGTATGCTCAAGGCTTTCCTGTAATTCCTCCCTTCTGAAATGACGTGTAGCCATTAATTACATTGATAAAAGAGAAACGCCTGGTCAGTATACCAAAGAAGATTTTGCTCTCTGTGATAAGAGGGATAATCTGGAATTGCTCGATCTCTTTTGAAACGTCCTCTTTAGGAATCCAGATATCCTCGGCTTGCCTCCATTGATCAGCAATTCTGACCCTCCTCCAAAATGCGCTCAACAATTTCCTCAAAAATTTGAGAATTCCGGTGCACCGCTTATATACAATATAAATGAGTTCATTAGGTCCAGGTGTTAATGCTGATATTGATGCTCTGACCACTTCCTTCCAGGTTTGAGCTCCCATGTTGAATTCTTGCTTCGGGGTTCTTGCGCATTTCGTTTGGGCCTAATTCCTGATCTTTTGCAGAGTCACCGAAAATGTTTTACAGATAGTTGTTAATCTCCTCCACTGACTTCACTAACTTTCCACTTTTCTTGTCCCTAAGGAGAGATATTGCGAAACAAAAAGGATTTGACATAAATGTAGCTCGCTTCCTTGCTCTTTTTTTTCTCTAATTCATATGCTATCCTCCACTGCGAATATTCTTTAATTTTCCTCTCAGTTCTGTAACTATTTCCTCAGCACTGACCATTTTAAACTGTTTTTGAGTGATATTATTTCTCTTCTAAGTTCTCTTATCTGGTGGTCTTTTATGTTGTTTAGATTCAATAGCGCCAAAAGTTTTCAGTCGAGTGACTGAATCTTCTTTTGAAATCACTTACAATATCTCTACGATCTTACTATTGAACTCCTTCTATTCCCCTCTGTTTTAGCTGAGGGTCATTTAATAGTCTTCTAGAATGCAATAGCTTAATGAGGAGCAACGTATACTTGGAGATACTGTGCTCGGTGGTTGCCTCCTGGCTCTGCTTCTCCTCTCTTTTACCAGTGCTATAATCTGCACGTTGCATTTGCTGCCGCCCTTTTCAGGCATTTCGTCCGGTCGTGATGTATTTTTAGGCCTCGTGGATTCTTACATATTTTTTCGCATATATATTTATGCGTAATCCGCTTTTCCTTGCAGGTGGTTAACGTGGTATCATACCACCCCCCTCTCGGGATTCCCTGATTATATTGATAATTAATAGAAAAAATTACTTCACAAATGGATTTTATACATTTTAGAAATGAATTAATAATTTCTAAAAATAGATCAATAACCCATAGAAATGCTACTTTTTATACTCTCTCATGATTTAGAAAAATACTCTGCAACCTAATAATTTTTCATAATTATCATTTCTAGAATTCAACTCAAAAAAGAAGAGTGATAATTTTCAATATATGAACACATTGCATTTACAAGGCTTGAATTTTTGTTCCGTTTTTTTTTTTTTAAATGTTATATGAACTGAAGGAAATGTTGTCGAATATGTTTTTATTAAAATGTAACAAAATGGCTTTCCCTGGAGGTTTTGTAGTTTTGTTTTCATCGCATAACATAATATAACCTGTTTGTCATTTTTCTCACTGTGGTCAATGAATCAAAGAAAAAATAAATTATCAACATCAAAGAAAGAAACATTAGATATCTAAACATTGAAATATGAAAAAAAATGATTTACTGTTTTTAGTTTAGTTTCTTTTCTTTTTTTAATTCAAAAAAAGATAGGTAAATCCTTTGTAAAAAATAATTTGGTAAAGGTTGATAAAAATCTATATGCACCTATCAGGTAGCATCATAATTTGTGCACCA
>CM042139.1:118890034-118935034 GCA_023376005.1 Doryteuthis pealeii
TTGGTTGGTTTGATTTTACGGCATGTCAGCCCTTGGGTCTTTTCATGTCGACAATGTTTAGTTTTATTCATTCTTGGGTATTCAATTTTTTAAAAATTATTTTTTAAAGACATTTTTAAAATAATTCTTTATCTATTTAACCCATAGATAGAACTCTAACAGGACCTGGATGTAATGGTAATTAAATGGTACTCACACACGCTCAAGAACTCCAGAATCGGAACCTCACCTCAAGATGCATTTAACGTCATATCCAGGACACTAAGATCCCACCTTCTAGCACCTATATGATTAAAAAAATTCGGGGTTTGCCATAAGAGCAATAGGGTCGGGACAATTATAAAAGTGATAGTGTTTGATGTGAACAGCCGATTGATCGGTAGAGGCCTCCCCGACCGACCATCTAGCCTAAGTAAGGACCAAAGAAAAGTCTTGCATGTCATGGACTGCTCAGCCACAAGGATTCCGTCCTTAAGCATACCACATGGTGGTTCCACCACTCTGCAGACGTGCATATCACGGGAATCACTTAGTACCCGGATCAGAAACCTCTCAGCCATCACAATCCTATCCTCAGACATTACGGGTCGCCTCCCACGGCTAATGTACCTAATGACGGGTCTTTACACTCTACAGAGGTGTTGCCGGGGTATTCTACAGCCCAAGCCGCCCAGGCAAAAGTTTTTTTGTAAAATGGTGCAAATTATTTTTTAGCAAATTTGGTCTTTGATTTCTATTGTTTTTATTGTTTTCTACATCTCTACTCTTATCTAAAGATTAAATCAAATTTTACTCGTCGAAAATCGGATAAATTGCCACTTTGGGAGTGGTCAAGCCAGGAAAATGGCAATTACCTGCTATTAGTGGAGAAAATAAGTGAATAACTTTCCTGATTCTATAAGGCAGTAGAAGATTGCAACATTGCCTCGTTGCGACCTAAAAATTCCGTATGTCTGGTAGAGGTGGTTGTGTTATTCAATAGGCTGCCTATCGACATCAAGCATAGTAGCAATCGTAAAAAAAAAGAGGGGAATTTACCTCCTCGTAGACAGAGTTACTATAAGGGTGTCACCCAATCAAAATGAGTAATTTTACCTAAATATGAGTAACAAACATATTCAAGAAAACCGACAAGCCGACTAATTTCCCAACCTCGAGAATTGCAGGTAAGCCCTTTTCATATTGTTTTTTTTTTCAACATTTTAGAAAATAATATAACATCACAGCGTTTGCTATCGGACAGGACTCGAAAGCCACCGTTCGTCATTTCCATCCGTACGACGTAAGAAGTTGACCAACACGCACATACTTTGGTTCCCACGTTTATATTATGTTTCAATTTCATCAGATCGGGATATTTTGTGGGTTTCTGACCGTCATTTCATTATTTCATTGGGAGAAAGAAAATATTTTTCATTTCTGCCAAAGCATCTAAAAAAGGCGTCTAAACATTAAGTCCTATTTTTTCTGTGTTTCTCAAAATCCCAACTATGCTAAAACCCTATGATTTGTTTTTTGTCCATTTCCGGTCATGTAACTTCTTTCAGTCTTTCAATCAGCAGTAATATCTAATTCTATATCTTTAGTTTACCTATTCAGTTCACACGCTGGTTGGTCTCATGTCAGGTCTTGTTGGGTAATTTTATGCCGGAGTCACGCTTCTGCTTTTCTTTTTAATGCAATTATATGGTTTCAAGTAACTATTCATATTTAATAATAATAATAATAATAATAATAATAATAATAATAATAATAATAATAATAATAATAATAAATTGTTTCAAGTATTCATATTTAATACCAATAATTCGCACACATTTATATGATTTCAAGAAATTAACTCATAATTATAATCCTTTGTAAACCATTCACAGATTTAGGTAACTATTTTAATATAAATAATTTGCTCACGTTTATATGTTTTCTAGTAACTAAATCTATTTAATACAAATGATCAGCATTTGTTTACCCCAAGTATTTCTATCTGTCAGCCGTCAGTCACCACCCCCAACAGATTTCTGAACACGGGATAAAACCTTGTTATCAAGCTATGTACTTAATAACTCTTTGATTACAACATGGTAGGAATTCTTTAGCATTCTTTTCAAGATCATTTATTTTATTCATTATCTTTAGTTGCATCCGAAACAGTTTCCTTTTCTTGAATGTTGTCTGGTATTTTTTGACAATCTGAACTTTCCATGGAACTAAAAACAAATCTCAGACGAACAAATAAATATATTGATTTCTCTTGATTAACCCATTCTCTAGTTCAGCAATATTCATGTAATTCTATATATAAAAAAAGAATTTTGTATATCTGTCTGTATATTTGTATGTTTGTTTGTATAACAACCGTGTGCACGTCGTTTTTAAAGGAAAATTGGTTGGTTGATTATTTGGTTGGTTGGTTTGAGGATTATACGACAGGTTAATGCCGAATACATTTGATTTATTGATTCTTGTTGTGTATTCTTTTTTTAACTCAAATTTTAAAACGCATTTTTACAACTCAATTTATCTATTTAGGTCAAAGGATAGAACCCTACCCACTCCGAGTCAGAGTGGACCTCGGAGTAATGGCGATGAAGTGGTAATCCACACTCCCCGGATTTCCAGAATTATAACTTCACTACTAGCAGCAGTTTAACGTCAACCCGGGGATACGGAAAATTGGTGGAGACTATCAAAGACCAAAGTTCAATAAAATACAAACAGCTATTTTTGTCCGAGAGGAGCTTAAACACGCATTTCCCTAATTTTCCCTAAGAAAAGCTGAATTAAAATGTAACAAAAGTATGCACCAATGATATATTAAAAAGCTAATTAAAAAAGATGTTTAAAAGATAAAACAAATCAATAACGGATAAGACATAAGAGAAAGCAAATAAAAAAAAAAAAAAAAATACAAACAAGAAAAATGATAAAAATAAATAACATAAACTCAAGAATATATAAAGAATAAGAGATTATAAAACAAATATATAGAAAAAGTATTTTTATTAATCTATATATAAATATAGATGTGATTTGTTTAAAACGTTTTAAATACTGTTTTTTCCTTGCAACGAAATAATAATGTGAGACAAGGAAAATTTGACTATTTGAGTACAGGTGAGTATGTGGTTACCTAAATTATCATTAATCTACAATTATTTTTAGAGGTGCGTGGAGTAATGTTTACCGACGAAGGAAACATATACGGAGAGATGAGTTCAAATCCTTGACGGGACTGTTTGCTCTTCATATTGCACTAATACTCTTGGAAAAGGTACGAATCCACCTATTTCCCTCCAGCAATTGGTAAATAGTAGGACAGACTGGGTGATTTCAGTTAGTATCGCAACCCGTCTATAAGAAAGAAATCTCTGAATTCAAACCAAATGGTCTTCCTTCTTGTTAGTTAAAACTATTTTGGGAGCTCCTAAATTGAGGAAAATGTCCAGCAAATTAATTTCTAGTGATCTTGAACTAACTAATCAGCAACTATACTATACTATATTAGCATTGGTGTGTAATGATTAGCAGACTAGTCTCGTAGATCCATTCCTACTGAATAGCTACTTGCGACTTTGTGTTACATCCGACCCTCGTGATCGGGTTGGGTAAATAACTATCTATTACCGAGAATCAATTATTTAACCAAATAAATTGATTAGAAAGTGAGTTTCACAGATGTATTCTTCAATAAACGATGAAAAACAACTTTTGAAAAGAATAATAAATATGAATCAAATGGCAAGAGAAACGATAATTTTGATGATATTCGAGAGATTAATTCAACGAGTTTTAAAGACTATTTACAATCGTAACTCTTCTACATATCATTTGTTTTATTTCATGGAATATGAAGAAAATGCTTAGACTGCAAAAATGTAAAGAATAAATTAACAAATCTTTAGTGTCGATTATTTAGTTGCCTTAAGAAACAAAACAAACTCTGCACTGTCGGCTAAGGCTGGGGAATAAGACGACTGCAACTCTGAAGAGGGGTAAAATCTCCACCTTCAATGGGGCCATGTTCGTCTTGGGTGCCGACACGTGATGTTTAATGAAGGACTCCTGGAGGCTATCAAATCAATGACAGACAGCACTCTATTTTGGCCTTTACCTAGTCTAGATGAGCGGTCGGTGAGGACATCCTCCGATCAATCGGCTGTTCCCGTAAAGCCCTAACACCTATATGATTATACCGACTCAATTGGTCTTATGGCAAACCCCTGATCCTTATTATCATATACGTGCTAGAGGACGGTGGCTGATAGTCTTAGGGTCCTGATATGATGTTAATCCGCATCTAGTGGGGAAGTACCAATTTTGGAGGTCTTGGGAGTATGGAGTACCCCTTCAACGCTATTACCCAAATATCCACTCTGGCTCAGAGTGGTAGTACCTTATATGGTCCCATCTATGGGTTAAATAGATAAAAATTAGTATTAAAAATGTGGTTAAAAATATTTGAGTACCCAATAAGAATGAATAAAAGAAAACTTCAAGTCCACGAAACTATCTACAAAGATACACCTGTAAATCAGAATTGATTACCAACTGTTGCCTTGCACTCTACCAGTTTGTTTAAAAATAGCCATTTTGAAAATAAAATATTCTCCCTTACAGGGTATATATGCCGAAATCAAACCAAACCAAACACAAACTGTAAGTCTAGAAATATGTATTTGACTATATAACACCATATTTTGTTTTCATACTGTAATAATTTCAGAACTTTATATGGAGCTATATTTAATGAATCTCTACAAGACTTTGTTTTGGCAACATCAAAAACACCACTAAATAGGAAAAAAGCAAAAAACACTTCTGTAGTATCCAGTGTAATATTTGAATCATATATTTCTTTAAAAATAGCTTTATACCATTGACAATATAAAGATCTATCATTAAACATTTTCTATCCTCGGGAACAATATTTTTGTGTGACATAATCTGCTACATAAGAAGTGGCATTTTAATATCTTTGAGGATACCAATTTCTAGGTCTGGTAAGTGATCCAATGTTTAGAAAGTCTCTTTACCCAACAAATATCAACGCTTTGTTCAAATATATCCTGGATGAAAGTCATATGCTGTCACATCAATTTTCAATTAAAAACATTTAGAAATATTGATTCCTACAAAGATTAATAGTTGCTAATTCGTTATTATTGGATATTGCTAAAATGTCATTGGATAATAATTTCCAAAGTATAAATAGACAAAATCTCAAGTTGAAAGATGTCAGGTGTTTACACGATGTAATATTGAATTGAAAATGGATCCAATATGAAAGTGATTAGTTTCTGAAGTCCAACATTTATTTGGTAACAAAAATTATTTTGCAGGTGTTACAACACTCTTTTGTGATTGATCATACCTATTCAAATTCAGTCAACTGAAATCAATTATTCATTTATATCAACATCAGATAACAGGAAACAAATTCGAATACAATGTTACCTTGACTTACGAGGTCAATTTGTTCAGCTTGTAATTCAATTTCCTCGTATATCAAATCAATTTTCTCCATTGAAATAAACTGAAATTTCATTAATCTATTCACCTCCAAAACACCCTAAGTTTTTTGTTACGTTTTTATATAAGAAAAACAGACCTTTATTGTATAAAACATAATAAAATTGAATGTAATGAATTATGTGCTGTGATATGTTTTAATGTTTATTTCTTATGCATAATATTTTTCTTTGGCGTAATTTATTTGGAAACAAAAATGTTTTTACTGAACATATTAACATAAGGGGTATCAAAGGCTATCTCGTACATGGAATTTGAACTCACAACACAAAGCAAAAAAATCGAATCAGTGACAGCTCGTAACTTGAAACACTCATAATGTGGGGTATTCGTAAGTCAAAGTGCCTCTGTATTTATAACCTAAGAGTTAGAATAAATAAAGATACGTGACCTTAGATAAAAATGGGTTGGGTTTAAAGACACGAAGAAATAATTCCAGAAAGGACTTAATACATTGTTTTTCCTAATAAACTAATGTAGAAATGTTACATAAATGATAGGTTGCCTATAAATTATGTACGGTAGTGTAGAAATTACAGAATAATGGCAATTGTGAAAATCATGGAAAAAATCGTAAAAGATGATTGACAGGGCTTGGTTTTTAGCTGTTCTCTGATTAGTCAGATCTATTCGTGAAAAGAGAAAGTAGACTTAGAATTTAGGGTGTTTTACCTCGTCTTTCGGAAGAGGCAGACGTGTCGCCAAGATGGTTAACTTGGGCTAAAAAAACATATTCAAATCTTTGTGTTCGTTACTAAGAACAACAACGGACACAGAGACCAAGACGATTCAAGAAGTCCCAAGAAAACAGAACAAAGAGAACCAGCTGAAATAACCAGATAATCAAGCTTAAAAGAAGGTAAGTATTATAAAATAGTAACAAGGGAAGAAAATGAATATACAACAGAAAGTACCCCTACTGATATGTAGCAGCAAATAGGATACATTCAGTACACATTATGGGCGATTGTTGACAGTGAATAAATATTTAATTTTCTCTACATTTAGACTGTAATTTAGAACAGCAACTTTATTAATGAGATTCAAATTCAGACTTTTCTTATAAGTAAATTACAATTTTTCCTCAACTTGGAATCAAATAGGATTCCGAGCCAGCCATGTAATAAGACCCACAGTTCCAAGCTAAACTTGAGAAATGATTGCTTGTAGGACTTTTTTGCTGATGTGTTTCTTCAACCTAAAAAAATATATCTGGGATTAACTTACATTATAGAAAACATGACTAACATCTCGATTGTAGTAACGCGTCCGCATATATGTGTTACTATTACGTTTAGTACGTAGATAGTATTTGTCCGGTTGTCGGTAGGTTTTCTTTACAATCCGGTCTGTGTTTTGTGCTATTTTACCGACTGACTGTCTCGCCGAGAATGTTTTCAGTGTCTTGTTGATTCTACTTCGTTTTTGGTTTTGCTTGCGGCTTCATGGTAACCACTAACAACTCATTATCATAAAAACTCATTTGTATTTCCGTGCGGGAATCAATTCTCTATGGGAGCCAGACATGAAGAAAAATAAAACAAGTTCAAAGAGAACTTTGTTAGAGCAAAAAAAAGAATACTATAATTTACAAGGTGATTATTGAAGAACTTACCACAGAACTAATCAAAGGTCGTGCTAAGGAGAAGAAGAAAACTGTCGCTTTCTTTGGGATAAACTAATAATGAAGATATTTTAATATTTGATTGATAATATCAAGAATCTCTATTTCCTATTCTTCTGAGAGTCGATCTTTTAGGATGCTTGGGAGATTCTATTCAAAATGACATTTAGAGTGTTATCCAAACATATAAAAATTATTCTAAGAATACTTTTTCTTTCAATTAGAGTTGATAACAAATTTTTTGTTCTGTATGTGCTTGTAGGGTAGGTGCGTTATAGCCTAATAGTTATCAGCACGAAAAATGAATAAGGTATTCAAATTTAGGCTGAGACGGTATTCACTTCGCTCTACTGGCCTAAAAAATGTATGATTCTACATTTCCTTGTGCTCCGCCTACTCGTCAGGTATTTTAACAATGATTTTGCTCAAAATCATGACATGATAATTGCGTTTAAGTGTAGAGAAGGAAAAAAAAATTGGAAAAAATCACTCCTCTATAACTATTTTAGCTATTCACACAATAACTGCAAACCATATTATTATCTTGACTATTACTGTCAAGTCACGCTGATAGCACCGGTTCCCGCTAGATCACTGAAGTTAAGAAGTGATGAGCCTGTTCAATACATAATTATGTGAGCACTTAAGCAATAGCAGGTACTGTTAGCAACTTTGTTTATCAAAATGGTATGATTCGGCATTAAATACCCCAAAATTGGTTAATATACCGTATAAACATTCCCACGTAGACCGTGTGTTAATCCGGCTTGGTTAAATGTCAGAAAATATTTTCCCCGATACATTCTTAGCTGACTCTCGCGCACAAATAGCTACGGAAATCCGAATCGGGCGTTCAGTCCCCAACTGACAAAATCTTAATATATTTTCAAAGAGGCACCTGATCACGCTGCCCTGTAGGATAATGAGAGCCGCGCTTTCAGATGAACTTGAGGTGACACTGTCTATTAAACTCTGTGACCGTTGTATTTCCCACTCGGTTTATCGTTATTTTAAAACCTACACTACCTTAAAAATAGACAAGCTTCCGTTCATCTATCATGTAACACTTGTAGGAGTATAGATGTGTAAGCAAATATTTATTTGCGATTTTCTGAATAAATTTATTTGAACTTACCTACTGCTATATGCTGACATTATAATTAGATATGATTTCAATGATTAGTTGCAGATAAGTTGTGAACATTTTCAATGGTCGATATACGCCTATCGATATTTTCAATTAAACTGAGTGATTCTCTCTCTCTTCTGATTAAAATAAATAATACCAAATGTTCTATTAGAGTCTACTATGATCTCTATTTAAATATTCAAAATAACGAAAACTTCAGGTTCTGAAAACATGATTATAGCTTATAAATACACTCTAAAGTTTCTTCACTTGTGTCTTTCCTCCAAAAACAAAAATAAGATTTGGTTTGGTTTAGTTTGGTTTGGTTTTGCGGCATATAAACCTCAGTGGGTCATTTAATGCCGATAAAGTTTTGAAATAAATCAATTCTTAATGGAAAATACAATTTTTTTATAAATACATTTTCCTATTTAACTCATAGATGGGACCCTAACAGGTACTACCACTCCGGGTCAGAGTGGACCAGGGAGCAATGGTGATGAAGGGGTGCTCCACAATCCCCAAACCTCCAAAACTGGAACCTCACCATCAGATAGATTTTAACGTCATTCCCAGGACATGTAGACCCTCAGCCACTGCCTTCTAGCACCCATATGATAACAAGGGGTTGGGGTTTGTCATAAGGGCAATAGTATTGGGAAAATCATATAGGTGCTAGGGCCTGACGATTGATCGGTAGGGCGCCCAAGATAGAGCCAAAGTGGAGTATTGCAAGTCATGAACAGCTCATCCACCTGGGTTCTATCCTTAAGCATCACGGGTCGCCACCACAGCCAACAGGTGGCCCCTCTGCAGAGGTGCAGTCGGTGTATTCTAAAGCCCATTTGACAGGGCTATCAAAAATAAGAAAACTTTAAGATTTTTCTAGATCTTGTAAAATATGATGCTATTCACAAAACGGTCAAATGATAAGGTAAATTCGACAATAGATAAATATGCTCAGTGTTTAATTTGTGTTTATTGTAGTATATAATATTTCATGGGTTCTTCGGTTATACACTGCAGCTAGACTTGAGAAATAACGGAAAACACTTGTATAAACATGTAACATCTTTATTCTCGGAATTACGACGACTGTGGAGAGTAGGAGACAGTCGAAGTGGTAGAATTGCATACACGAAGCCCGATGGGAGTTGGCTTCTATTCGACTCAAGGCTCTCAAAATATCCTTGCTTAAACCCCCCCCCCCACACACACACACACATTTTACTTCTTCTGTCCTCTTTTTCTTCTAGTCCAAAGCCTAAGCATATTTGACCACAACCTCTTCACTCATATCCTCTTTATGGTTGTCAAAGGCTTTCCCAAATCTACTAAAAATACTATCCTTAGATCTTAATCTCCAACCTGAACAAAAGGAATGGCCACACATACTTTCTCTATCTGTTTGTGGTGTTTAATATTCATTTGTTTGTTGACTCTTAAAATTTCCCATTGACTTCTTAAGATTTATTCTATTTGCTCTTCTTTAAAACGCAATATATTTTGTTTAATAATGGACATCACATATATATGCAAAATGAAATTACTTTCAAAATGTTATCATTATATATATATATATATATATATATATATATATATATATATATATATATGTATATATATAATATATATATATATATATGAAGAGTATGTCTTTCTGTCTTTATATATATAATTTTGTGCAACTAATCGAACGTCCTTTTATAAAGGAAAATTGGTGGAGACCAAAAAGAACAATGTTCAATAAAATCTACACCCTATTTTTACCGAGAAGGGGGTAAAATATTTTTACTCCTCATTTTTCCTATGGATAGCAAAATAAAATTATAATAAATGTATAAACAAATGATATATTAAAAACGTTTTTGTGAACTAAAATAATGATATCAAATAATAAAATAATCTAACCTATCTATCCATTTATCTATCTCTATCTCTATATTTATCTATATCTGCATCTATATATCTATCTATCTATGAATATATATATATATATATATATATATAATATAATAAGATAAATATATAGGTTTTACATATCTATTTATTGGGTGACAAAGGAACTTTTCACAACCATATTGGTTTCATGCGATGCATTCATCAGGTGAAGATGTTTCAAATGTGAGAAAAATCGAAAAAATTTCAAAAAATTTCAAAAAATTCAATAGACATGGGATGCGTATGATTGGATAAAATGATGTGTGTATGTATGTGAAGGTGAATTGAATGTATGAGAGTGTTTATGGGCAGTATAAAGGTTGTGTACGCGTAGTGGCTGGTCACACACATAATACGTTGATCTGTTAGTGTGCAGTATTTTAATAGTGCTTACGTGCGAGCGCTCGTGTCTATATACATGTATGTGTGTGTGCGCGCGCGTGCATGTTTTCTTTCTATCTGATGCGTGGGCCGTGTATGATGTATACGGACGGGTCGTGATGGTTGGGGAGTGGGGTTGAATAATATTAATTTTAAGGTTGTAAATGTTGTATATTATGGGTGGGTGGGTGGTGGTGTTTTGAACTTCGGTGTTGTCTATTACGAGGTGTTGCGTTGACAACCGGACGTGGTTGCACGTGGTTACATATACTAGCGACATATACACGCATACAAAATAATATTCATACATATTTATATGCACACACATGTCACTATATTTGCTGGGTGAGCCTTACATATACATACTGAAGCGCATACGCATACTACTATGGGCTCCACGTGTACATATATACGTACATACGCACACATGTACACACAGACAGACACGCATATACGTACTCATACAAATTTGTGCACATACACTCACACGCTCACGTACAGGCACACATACATATACATGCATACATATATACACGCGTGCATATACGTAGGAACATACATACGCATATGTGCCCAAAGACACATGCATGCACGCACACAGATGCATGCACATACGTGCGGATGCACACGCTCATACATGCATGCATGCACACACACACATATGCACATACGCGCGCATGTACACGACCATGCATGCTCGTGCACACATACACACACACGTACGCATACACACGTACACGCGTGTGCGCACACACATCCAGTCGCATGCATACACGTCAGCAAGCATGCACATGCACACACCCACATACATATATATATATACATACATATACATATATACACACACATACGCATACAAACACATACATACATATACACACATACACACATATATATATACGTACACATACACTCCCACACACACACACACATGCACACATATACACACATATGCGCTCGCACACATCCACGCATACACCCACGCTCACACATGCATAAACATACAAGAGCACGTATATATACACGAATGCATATGTACAAGGACCAAGGTGGGGTTGGTTGAAAGAAGGAAGCGGGGAACAAGATGTAGGCCAGAGGGGGTAGAACTGTTACGTAAGATGGACGAAGATGGACTTAGGTGGAATGATAGATGGATAAATAGATGGATAGATGGATAGATTGATTGATTGGTGAGGGAATTTCATTGTTATGTGGATATATATATATATATATATATATATATATATATATATATATAGCTGGATAGATACGCGAATACACACGTATGTATATATACATATAGACACACACACACACACATAGATAGATAGATAGATAGATATATACATTTATTGTTATGTGTTCTTAGATAAATTTTTGTGTTATGCGTCCTTTGCGCTCAAACGTGCGTAGACGCATAAACGTAAGGTTGTAATCATATGTATTTTTTGTCTAAAAGGCAGCGTGCAATATGGCTGGGTTCGTATATTTATTAAGGTAACGGTGTGTGGTTTTCTTAAGGAATATTTTGATCTTTGAATGAACTATTATTCTTCGTAACTATCTTGTAAGATTTTTAATTGTTTATTTTTTATGGGATTTTTATAAACAAAGTTCGGAAATATTATTTTCCGTTTAACTCGAGTTGTCCTAAACTGGTTAATGGGTA
This sequence comes from Doryteuthis pealeii, assembly GCA_023376005.1. Classification (NCBI taxonomy): domain Eukaryota; kingdom Metazoa; phylum Mollusca; class Cephalopoda; order Myopsida; family Loliginidae; genus Doryteuthis; species Doryteuthis pealeii. Next base: position 118,902,308 of record CM042139.1, read on the forward strand.
GTCCTAATTTCGAGTTGTCCTAAACTGGTCAATGGGTAGACCCTAATTTCGTGTCAATAAAGATGCTGGGTCGTGTGGGTAAATGGGGGAGGGGGCGTTTTATTTGATTATCACGATAGTGAGGAGTTATTAATTAAGAGTGATTATACCCTAATCAGATAGAAATAAACAGGTGTTGATAAATGGGTGTATGTGTTGGTGGAAATTTATTGAGAAAGATAGATAGGTGAATGGGTTGTGGGAGGCAGATAAATAGGTGCGTGTTGGGATATTCAGGTAGATAGGGACAGAGTGGGATGGTTGAATAGGTGGGGAAGGTGTGGGATATGTAGGTAGATGGGGGTGGGTTATTCTTCAGGGGTTTTGGATATAGTACTGGGGTGCATAGAAAAAGAAGGATCTTTAATTACGTTTCTTGTGCAGGTGTGTGAGGTTGGAGTTGGGTAGTGATAGATTATGTTGTTGTTGTTATGAAGATGCAGTATGTTATGTGTATAATAGTGCCGAGGTGGTAGTGCGTAGTGTGTGAGCAGTGGTGGGGGGTTAAGTGTATGGGTCGAAATTCGACAACAGGTGTTTGTTTTCATGTCTACACTTAGACAGTACTTCAGATTTTTTGTTTAGCAGGGTGCAATGTGGTATGTGGGTGATGATAGAGAGTTTTTCTTGGAGGCAAAGGAGGCATTTTTTTGTGGACTTATTGTATGTGGGTGCAATTTTTAGGCTCACCCAGCAAATATAGTGACATGTGTGTGCATATAAATATGTATGAATATTATTTTGTATGCGTGTATATGTCGCGAGTATATGTAACCACGTGCAACCACGTCGGTTGTCAACGCAACACCTCGTAATAGACAACACCGAAGTTCAAAACACCACCACCCACCCACCCATAATATACAACATTTACAACCTTAAAATTAATATTATTCAACCCCACTCCCCAACCATCACGACCCGTCCGTATACATCATACACGGCCCACGCATCAGATAGAAAGAAAAACATGCACGCGCGCGCACACACACATACATGTATAGACACGAGCGCTCGCACGTAAGCACTATTAAATACTGCACACTAACAGATCAACGTATTATGTGTGTGACCAGCCACTACGCGTACACAACCTTTATACTGCCCATAAACACTCTCATACATTCAATTCACCTTCACATACATACACACATCATTTTATCTAATCATACGCATCCCATGTCTATTGAATTTTTTGAAATTTTTTGAAATTTTTTCGATTTTTCTCACATTTGAAACATCTTCACCTGATGAATGCATCGCATGAAACCAATATGGTTGTGAAAAGTTCCTTTGTCACCCAATAAATAGATATGTAAAACCTATATATTTATCTTATTATATTATATAACAGCTCTATTTTATATTGAGCACTCTACCAATTAATACTGCCTTTGGTACACCATTCCAGCAAAAGCTGAAATAGTGACCATCCCACACTACAGTATATATATATATATATATATATATATATATATATATATATATATAATAAACAGCTAAACTTTAAAATGATAATAGAATTTAATTTATTGATGAATGTATATTATTTACACAATGAACAAAATACTACTAACAATATATTACAATTAATTTAAGTAGATATATTGCATAGGAAAAATAAAATCAGTAATAAAAATATAACCTCCGTAAACAGATTTTGCATTAACAAATAGATGTAACCTTTTTTCCTAATAGGATTTGTAAAATTTGAAATAAGAATTAACAGTAGTATTTATTAAGGTGCAGCACTAACAAATTAAACTAAAAAAAGGAAAAATAAAGCATGTGACTCAGTTTGTAAAGCCGATGTTTTTACAATTTCTTGATTGTAACTCGCTTTTCTTTTTATACTCTTAAACAAAATGATTTGTTGCGCCAAATCCACATAAAAAATCCCTCTTCAAAATTCCTTCCTTTTATTTTAATAAATAAAACCCTGAATAATAATGAATATAATTTTTAAACAAAATTTTCCCTTTCCAGTAAAAAAAATGTAAACAAAAAATGAGAGGGTAGGAAAAAACTCGTTTAGAACATCTTAAGTTTCTCTAAAGTTAAATATCTCAATATTTTAATATCATAGTTGATATAATTTAATTTTAGTGTAAAAAATATATATTATTTTTTTAGAATTGTTATCACGATTTTATCGAGGTTCAAAGTTACCTGGATTTTTTAGGCATGCGCTAAACTAAACGGCATATACAGTTGAATACAAAAAAAAGTATTGGAAGGTTATGTGACTATTTCTTGTTGGTAAATAATTTTCCCGTAAGATTCTATACATTACATAACTTTAACTATATATTAAAATAAGAGAAACTATATATATAACAATAATACAGGGCATGTATTAATCAAAACTTGTTTTAAAAAACATAGTTGACCGTCAAATGTTGCATAGTTAATTTATGTTTATATATAATTTAGGGTTGTTCTTTATTCTAAGTATTAAGGATCTTGATTATAAATTAAATACTCATTGATAAACTTACTTTATACCTGGCGGTATTATGACATAAGCAGTGACGTAGTTTCGGTTACAGACAGATATATACCGAATCTCCTTTATCTATATATATGTCAAGGCTGATTTATTTTATATTCACACGTTCATGCACACATCGTTGTATTTTTAAGTTTCCTTTCTTTCAATCAATTCTTCGCTGATTCCGACATTTTAGAGATCAATCAGTTCATGTAAATATGACAGTAAAATGTTTTGTTAAAAATATCACATAGGTAGGCTGTAAAATTTGGAATAGTTGACAGATCTTATTTGTAGACATCATAGTGTATCACTTGTTTGGAATTTCACTTGAAGTGATACGTTTTCATATGACAATCTAAGACGAAAAATAGCTAAATATCCATCTATTTCAGATAGGTCATCGTAGTACCAGTTGCGTCGAAACTTGAGAAATTATGGCCGCATGCATCGCCAATTGAATTCCAAATATTGGAGGCGTGTTTAGCGTAACGATTATCGTTGTTGGAAATGAAATCGTTGACAAAAAACTTTTTCAATTTAAAAAAAAAATCAAATAACCTATTTATTATATAATTAAGTCATCAATGAATGAAGTAGTTAAAATTTCATTAAAATCGTACAATTCCCCGATTTTTGGTAATAGTTTGAAAATATATTTTAAAAATTTCTATTACCCTTACGGATATTGCCGGTACCTTTAATTAGATTTGCCTTTAGCGTATAAATCGCATTAGATTACTTGGATTTTAAGTGGCGACGTTGGGTTCATTTCCAACTACCATAACCATTACATGATGGATGCCTCAATTTAGATTAAAGGAAAAAAGTATAAATATATATATATATATCTTTGTCTACTTTAAGCAGCTCACAGCGGCTCTCCCACCATTGTCATCCTACCGTAAACCGCTGATGGTTAGTTTTTTATTATTTAGCAGAAGGTCACAGATTGCAATAATAATGGGACTTTATTTGAATAGAATGAGTTCTGAGGTGAATAGATATTGAACTTTGAAATATCAGATCATTCAGGTAAATAAATACCAAGGAAATTTGGCACAGCTGTGGGGGGAAATTTGGTAGGCAAATAGTTAAAAAGGACATATAACCCTGAACGAGATGAATATTTTAAAAGCATGTCTCTATTAAATGTACTGCAATCAATGATATGAAAGTGTGTTTCCTTCCATTATTAAAGGAAGTAACAGCATGGGAGAAAATTCTGCTATAATCAACCATAAAGCCAAGTATATTTTACATGTACCAAAACTTCCTTCCTCCATATGTTTAACAACGCATATATCTCACATTGAATACCCACTCGAAAATGCGTAGATGCAGAATAAACGTTATTTGGTTGAAACAGAATCGATTCAGCAGAAGACATGTGCGTCAGCTGAAAAAAAAAGATCTATGTCAGCGTTCAATATCCTAAATTTGAAAAAGTGTATTTTTTTTCCAATAACATCCGATTTTTTTATCTGAGTGTAATTCTTCGAACGATGTTTCTAACACTATCAGATACATGCACGAGCGCATATGTGCACACGAATACCGGTCTGTGTATCTGTATGTGTCTAATGTCGTTTCATAATAAAATAAGAAAAAGAATGTAGAAATTAGAGAAATGTGAATTCATCCTACAGCATTCGTCACGGTGGAACACTTTTCTCCCAGACAGTTGCCAGTTGAAATAGTTGCGTCATCCACTAGTCTCTTTCGATCATACAGCCCTGTCGACTGGGGTTTTAGAATACACCGACTGCAATTCTGCATAGGGGTTAAATGCCTCCAATGGGACCACCTGTTGGCCGTGGGTGGTGACCCGTGATGCTTAAGGATGGGACCCCGGCATCTGAGCAGTTCATGACATGAAACACTCCATTATGGCTCTTACTCAGGCTAGAATAGTGGTCCTAAAGGCCCCCTCCGATCAAACAGCTGGTCACGTCAAACCCTAGCACCTTTATGATTGTCCCAACCCTATTGCCCTTATGGCAATCCCGACCACTTATTATCATATATGTGCTAGAAGGCAGTGGCTGAGGGTCTTAATATACTGGGTATGACGTTAAACTCTATCTGATGGTAAAGTCCCAGTCCTAGAACTCTGGGGAATGTGGAATACCCGTTCATCTCCATTACTCCAAGGTCCACACTGACTCAGAGTGGTGGTATCTGTTAGTTTCATATCTATGGGTTAAACAGAACAAGTATTTATAATTCTCCTTCTGTCCAAGTGTTCCTATTTTTTTCTGGTTTGGTAGTTGTATTCCGTAAATTTTTTTCTCTTTCCCCCTTTTTCATCACTAGGATGGAATATTTTTCAATGCTGAATTCCGTTCGTATAATATGGTTTGCTACGTTAACAAAAGATCAATTTCAAATGTGTACAAATGAGAAATGTGTAAATATCGTTGTTGCAAAGAAGATACTCTGTCAATCTCCTGAATTTTACTTAATTTGCACCAACTGTCTAATATAGAATGAAGGCTCAGAAGTTAGGGCGTAGGATGATCTAAGTACGCCCAAAATCAATCAGCTTCCATCTTTGACAAGCGGGTATTATTTTCCTTTCAAACTCATTGCAAAGATATTTCTCGCACCAAGTAAGTGGGAGTCGTCAAAACGTTTTGCAACTAACAGGATTATCAATAGCATGGTTCATAAATATGAAAAATGGTTAGAATTTTTCAATCACTTAAAAGGCCAGGTGTGTGCTGGGTTACAAATCCAGATCTCTCGGGAATCATAGCTGCTATATCTACTGCTTTGTTTCACAACATTTTGCGACGACACATTCTGGTAGTAGTACTACAAGTTTTACTCTTATTATTGTTGCTTTATATTACATCATTCTAGATCCACGCACTCTTCATTATTACTATCATTTTTTAATCAGTTTTACTCCATCTCATTATTGTTGCTTTTTATCAAAGCATTCTGGGTTGATACACTCTTCACTATTACTTTTATTTTATTATTAGTTTTCATTAGTCTTATTGTTTCTTTTTTATTAAAACACTTTGGTTTAAAGTGTTAAGTATCTGGCAGCCATCCTTAGTTCCAGATGTAGTTAATAAGTAAGCAAGCCAATAAGAATCCGGTGTTATACTATTCTTTGTAAGTCCGACGTCCAAGAGAATCCAAGTGTCAATGACATAAGTTCAGAATGGGGCATCTATTAATACAGCAGAAGCAGCAGCAGCAGTGCCAGTGATTGGACAATAAGAATCTCTCTCAGGTCACGTGCTTATAGGCGAGTCTATAAGTAGAAGTGGCCATTTGCCCCATGCCTTATATCCCAAAAAATTGCAACACGCCCCCTTTTTTTATATAATGGGGCGATTCCATTCAACAATATTAAATCCCTCCATTGAGGAAATTTACAATCGATTACAATCGACAAATCATTTCATTCAAAAAAAATGTTTACAATAAATTCATTAAGAAATTGGTAATTTCATTTTTGTAGTAAAAGCACAAATATTATTACTATTACTAATCTAATCTAATATTCTACTAAGCCTACTTTGTAAAAAAAAATATTAATTATTATTATTATTTTCCTACTCCTATTACTGTAAAACGTTACTGTCCAAAGTCAGTATTGGCCCCTTTTTTTGGGGTTTCTCCCCCTTTTGATTTTTGATTTTTTTTTTTGTTTTTGTTTTTGTTTTTTGGTTGTGTTAATTCAAAAAGAATACGGTACTATACAGTACAATACATTGTAATACAAGTTAATGGATTAGTAACTTATTGAACAGGTTTAATGTCATTGCCCAGGACATTCATTTTTGGGGGGATCTTACCCCTCTGCATGAATACAGTCGGATTATTCTACAGCCCAAACCGACAGGGCAACATCTTAAGTTTAATTTTGCCCCCCCCCCCCATGATATCTTTTTTAAAAGCATTTAGCTTTATCCTGTTCAACGGCTTTGTGAACAGATCTGAAATGTTATTTTCTGATTCTATATACTTTAAGAGTATAGACCCTTTTTTAATTTCATCCCTTATAAATTGATATTTTATATCAATATGTTTTGTTCTCAGGTGTATGAGGGTTTTTTTTTGCCAGTATGCTCGACTGATTATCACAATAAATAGTTACAGGGTTTTTAACAATCCCTGGTTCCACGACAAAATTCACTAATGTTCGTAAATAAAGGGCTTCTTGGACTGTTACCGCCATACTAACAAATTCGGCCTCACATGTTGACAAAGAGACCACTGGTTGTTTTTTAGATTTCCAGGAAATAATCGAGCTTTCGTCTGATAGTTTAAAACAGTATCCTGATATACTTTTTCGGTCACTTGAACTTGCCCTGTCGGTTTGGGCTGTAGAATAATCCGACTGTATTCATGCAGAGGGGTAAGATCCCCCCAAAAAAGAATGTCCTGGGCAATGACATTAAACCTGTTCAATAAGTTACTAATCCATTAACTTGTATTACAATGTATTGTACTGTATAGCACCGTATTCTTTTTGAATTAACAAAAACAAAAAACAAAAACAAAAACAAACAAAAAACAAATATCAAAAAAGGGGGCGTGTTGCAATTTTTTGGGATATAAGGCATGGGGCAAATGGCCACTTCTACTTATAGACTCGCCTATAAGCACGTGACCTGAGAGAGATTCTTATTGTCCAATCACTGGCACTGCTGCTGCTGCTTCAGCTGTATTAATAGATGCCCCATTCTGAACTTATGTCATTGACACTTGGATTCTCTTGGACGTCGGACTTATAAAGAATACTAAAACACCGGATTCTTATTGGCTTGCTTACTTATTCACTACATCTGGAACTAAGGATGGCTGCCAGATACTTAACTCTACATTATATTTTTGTTTGCAGTTTTATACTACCTTTGTCATCTTTTTCATCACAAATCTCAATGTCCATCACTAAAAGTTTCTTCAATGGGCATAAGCAAAGCCAGATTTGGATCTTGCAGGTCATGGAAACTTCTGGTTAGATGGCCTTTCAAATTGGCTAATCATAGAATTGAATTACATACATGAGGTTGCATGGAAAATGATAATGTAATTTTTCTCGGGTAGATTTCAAAATACCACTTTACAAAGAACTTCCCCCTTTTGAAAAAGTATGTATTTGGCTAGCCCCCCTCCTCCTCCTCTGTGGGCAGGATGTGACACACGGTCAATTTTTGAGTCGAATCATGCTGGTTTGAATTCAGTTTTCCTTTCCTTAAACTGGTCGCCTAACCAAGGTTAGAGTCTTCCCAAGGCATAAACTCAAAAAACCTATAAAATCAACCAACCAACCAACCAACCAACACACATCTATGTTTGGTTCATCTCTAGTCCTTCGTCGCTGATTGTTGTTTTTTTTACTATCATGGAAGAAATACTGAGGCCTATTTTCGTGTACACATTTTTTAATATAATTCCCTGATACATTCCTATCCACACACGCGTCGGGATATAAACTGCGACGAAAATACATCTGTCCAGAAGGAATCATTTGTATCAACTACCTACATTCTAATTCTACCTTTTCACACATTTCTGATCAAATCACTCTCTAAAACAATGAGATCTCCGCCTACGGGTTAAGGCTGGGGTAAAAAATCTATGACAAATGCAGTTCAAATAAAAAAAAAACATGATACAAAACGAATTAGAATGAATGAAAAGAAAATCACAAGTGGCATATATGTGGAGAAAGATATAAGATATTAAATCATTTGACATTATATAAAAATATAAAACTGATCCCACAGTACAGGGGAAAAAGGTGAAAATGACATCCTCAGCTCAATTAAATACCGTTAATTTTAAAATCTACACAACAACCTATGTCTATCCATTATGCAGCATAATCAGCACTAAAGTGTAATGGATGCTAGGTGATTTACTAGTTTTGTTATGCAATTAACTGAGCCTTAAATCAAAATTGAAAGTACTCCACGTTTGAAACTTGGACATAATGGTAATGCTAGACATTAACCGTACAAAAATAATCAGCATTCAATCTCCAAACTTAATGTGACATTTCTTTCCACTATTATTTAACCCATCGTGTTTCACCATTTTATTGTACATGTCCGATCATAAATTTGACGGAACAATCAGTTTAGAGATGAGTATTCTTAATTTACTAAAGCTACATTGCCACTATCAATTCGTGACACTAGAACACAAATCCATACAGTGAGTTGAAATCAGACAAATACAACTACGACTCATTCAAGTTATGAATTTAATATTTGTAATGAACAAATCCACACGCTTAACTGAACACAATCAATGCTCCTATCATCTGGCAATGTGTAGATGTACCCACGGCCGACAAGCAGCACAATAAATCACTACGAATATCATGGATTCCTATCTCATCATAGCACCACCTCTACCCGTTAGAAAATGAAAGCAGATTTCGTATTGATCGGATAGAGAAAACGAATTGAATATCACGCAGCCGTCAAATCGCAGTTAATGGCAAGAGATTTTCAGTATCTTCATCTCTTTTCTTCTTACACCTTCATTGACCTTGACTACTCTGGAACAATTCAATATGTTTCTATTTCCAACATATATATATATATATATGTGTGTGTGTGTATATATGTGTGCGCGCGTGTGTGTATGTATATCATCATCATCATCATCATCATCATCATCATGTCGCACCAGTAGCACGGATATACATGAGAATCTGCGCATCATCCAGTATCAGTGCAGAGCTGGTCAATGTAGATTTTTGCAGAGAGGTTCACAAGGCATGCTAATGTACAGGTTTTCGCAGGATAACGTTACTTATGAGTTCGTCTCCAGCAGTGCCCAGCATGTTCGCCTCACTCGAATCGTTGCGTGATCATGTCACGCTAGTAGCACGGATATCCATGACAACCGTCGCTATCATTCATCGCTCCCGGGAAGTCCTCAGTTCAACCTTCAATATCCGCACAGAGCTGGTCTATATATGTTTCTGCTGTGCGGCCCGCACTTGCATGCTCTTGAGCTGCTTTCCATAAGAGAGCGTCGGTTATAAGTTCGTCCCCGCATCTCCAGCAGTGCCAACCATGTCTTGTTCGACTCACTTGGATGGTCGGATTGTCTGTGTGATAGGTGGCAAGTGGCCGTGAAGCTGCTTTCTTGAAGAGTATTCTTTACACGATTTGTTTAGGATTGCACGCAGCAATCTATTTTGTGTATACTATTTTCTTAGATTTTGTCCTAAAGGTTTCTGGTAGTGGTCTTACCACTTCTGGAGTTTACCTTTTTGGCTGGTTGCCTTTAATTTTGATCTTGATGTACTTTTTCTACCATTAATTTCATTTACAGTTTGCCATGCTAATCGCAACGGTGTATCTTCTACTGAATATCTGACTTTATTTATTTGCTCTTGGATGTATTCAGTTTGTTCTTTTTTTGTATGTTCCAGACAGTTCTACCTGGGGCTTCTCAAGGTTTTCTATGTTGGTATTAGTTGGGTTTGTTTCATTACGTTGTGATGCTTTTTTAAATATCTTTTCTCTTTTCACTTTTCTCTAACTGCTTCTGTCTCCCTCATAGCAAAAGAAATATACTTAAAACATAAAGCAATAAAGTCATCAAAAAACATAAAGAATGACTCAAAAGCACAAGGAGTAAATCCATTAAAGACAGCTGGGGTACAATCCCTTATATGGATGATACACACAAGGAATTATATACGCCGATATATTGAGATAGTAAAAACAAATCACTGATTGAAATGTGCGGAAAGAACGACAGAATCAGAAGGGTTAATAATAGCAGCACAGGACCAGAACCTAACAACTAGAAACTATTATGATAACATAATAAGAAATGGACCAAACCCAATATGTAGACTGTGTGAACAAAACCCCGAATCAATTGACCACTTACTGCCTAGTTGCCCAATTCTAACACAGAAGGAATATAAAGAAAGGCATTATAAAATAGGATACTATATTCATTGGAAAATATAAAAATCATATAAAATACTGAAATCTGGAAAATGGTATAACCACCAACCAGAACCAATAACAGTATTCAATCAAATTACTATTCTCTAGGACTTTATATCCAAACTGATATGAGAAATAAAAAACAAAAGATCAGATATAATTGTTAAGGCCAATAAAGGGAAGATATGCCTTCTAATTGATAAAGTCAGTCATAACAGATGATAACATATCAATCAAAGAGTATAATAGAATAATTAGATAGAAAGACTTGGAAATAGAAATATAAAATATAAAACTACCATGGTGTCAGTAATAGTGGGTATGATCAATAAAAGTACAGATTAACACATGGACAAAATACTTGGCAGTTCCAGCCTCCTAAAAATACAAAAAAGCCCTTTACAGAAATGGTTAATTCTTCTGATTAGAAAAGTAACACGCAAACAGTCAGCAAAAATAATAATATAGAATACATTTACTTTGGGCAAAGATCCCATCATCATCATCATCATCATCCTCATCATCATCTAGTGGATTTTGTCGTCCCAGCGCATCACACAGTGAAAATGAAAGAGAGCAAAAAAGACAAACACTTGAACCCTGCCAGAGAACTAAAGCTACTGTGTAACATGAGGCTGACACCCATAATAATTGGTTCCTATTAGAACGATCCCCAAAGGTTTGGGGAAAAAACGAGCAATTGGAAACTGGATAAAATTTTGAGAACAACAGCATTGATAAGATCGGTTAGAATACTCAGAAGACTCCTGGAGACCTTAAGAGACTTGCTGTGACTCAGTCCAGTGAAAGATCACCAGGACAAAAACCCACAAGAAGTGATATGATAATAATAATAATAATAATAATAATAATAATAACAATAATAATAATAATAATAATAATAATAATAATAATAATAATAATTCCAGAATTTTGTCAGTAAAATGTAAATTATGAAATAGATATCAAAGATCACTGGGCCAAGACTTATCGCTGAAATGATCGTAGCAGGCTGTGAAGTAAATGATTTATAAAAAGAATGATAAAATGTGGAAGGAACGAAAAAACAGTTCACAAAATATATTTCAACTGAGAAGCTAACTGGGGGAAAACTAAATCTCAAAAAGTGGTAAGAATGCGCTTTTTTAGTTAGTTGCAAACGTAATTTTTTCCCTTACTCTCGGAAATGTTAGGCTTGAGGTTAAATTCCAGAATGTTACCTATAAAAGGTAAATTCTGAAAAGATATCAAAGTCTACAGAAGCCAAGTCTTTGATACCTTACCTCACAGAAACCATTCTAGCAAGAAAATGATTAATAAAAAAACATATAAAAGGAGGAAGGAACGAAAAATACTTCTCAGAATATAGTTCTACTGAGAAGCTGACTTGGGGGAAAACTATTTCTCAAAAGGTGTAAGAATTCGCCAGATGTCAAGAGCCATCGAAAACTGACAAGTGGAATTAATAGCAGGAGGAAAACCCCTGACAGAGGTAATCATTCAAAGAGACGTCTTCCAGGGAGAATCGTTTTCGCCACTGCTATTTGTTATAGCAATGATTACATTGAATTAGGATATGTATTGGGGGCTACAAATTTACTAAATCATAATGAAAAATAAATCACGTCATATACATGGATGAAATAAAGATGTTTGCTAAAAAGGAAAAAGAACTGAAACCCCCTGTACTGACCATAAGAATATACAGTCAGGATATAAGAATATATGGGATCGTGTGTTCTGCTCGTGATGAAAAGAGGGCAAAGAGAAACAACTGAGTGAATAAAACAACCAAATCTGAAAAATTTAAGAACACTTGGAGTAAAAGAGAATTACAAATACATGGGAATATTGCAAGGAATTTTAAAACCGAGATATGAGATCAACAGGCTATATGTGTCAGGAAAAGGAGGAAGAGAATTACAGAAATGACACAATTCGAGGACCCGAAGAATACACTATAAAGAGCAAAAAAGGACTAATTACCGCAGCTAGTAACAACAATTACAATATATGGACAAACAGAAAAACAATAGAAAACAGAAACGGGATGAAAAACAAGTATATGGATACTTCAAGTGACAAACTATTATATGGGCAACATTTTTTTTTCACAATTCCCAGTAGATCATCTTTCCAGCCCAATCGTGCCTAGCTTTGTATTCCCGTTGTGCTAGTTTGCCGCATTTGCTTAGTACATGGTTTATTGTCTCATCTCTGTCGTCACATACTCTACATTTGCTGTTCTATTGTGCCTTATCAATTTCTGCTTTGATATAATGTGTTCTTATGGCATTGTTTAATGTAGCAAATATTAGCAACTTAATTTCTCTCTTGAGGTTTCCTTTTCTTATCCATGTTCAGGTATTTTCATGTGTAACCTCCCCAATTTGTCGTTTGAAGTATCCACATGATTGTTTTTCTTCCCATTTCTGTTTCCTTGTTTTTGTTGGGTTTTTTCTATTTGTTCATATGTTGCAGCTTTTGTTATTGGCTGCTGTAAACTATCCTTATTTGCCATTTTTTTTATATTCTTCCAGTTCTTGGATTGTGGCATTTACGGAATTTTCTATGTTGGCAAGACCTCTTCCATTTTCCTTTCTTGATACATAGAACATATCTTTATCGTCTCTAGTGTGTAAAGCCTTGTGCATTGTCATTAATTTTTCATTAGTTTGGTCAATCTATGAGTTCCTCTTTGTCGATTTTAACAATGACAAAAATATCTTATAATGGGAACGGTCCACCTATTTATTCCCTTGATGAGATTTCTGCTGCATAGCTTAGTTTCTATATGTTTCCTTGTTCTCTCCTAAGGTATTCTTTTTTATCTTTACCTTTCATCTCTGCTTGCTTGATAGTTTTTGCTTCTAAAATTCCTAAATATTTGTAAATTTCTTTTTTCCCGAGTGGTTTTATAGTGTCCTGATTTGGTAGTTGTATTCCGTCCATTACTTCTCTATCCCCCTTTTTCATCAATAGCATAGCACATTTTTTGATTCCGAATTCCATTACTATATCAAGGCTGTATAATTTAATGGTTTGTACCGGGTTTCTTTATTATTATTATTATCATTATTATTATTATTATTATTATTATTATTATTATTATTATTATTGTTGTTGTTGTTGTTGTTGTTGTTGTTGTTTGGGTTTTATTTCCTACAAACATCGACTGGTTCTCCTTCACTGGGGTCTGAGTCACAATAAGTCTCCTGAGGTCTCTTCAGAGTAGTCTAGCCGATCTTAACAATGCTGTGGTCTTGATAGTCTTGACTCCTCCTTTAATTTACAATTCCCCCAGTCTGTTTATTATTATTATTATTATTATTATTATTATTATTTAAGATTTTCGGATAATTTTCAGATTAAAACTTTCAAGCACCTCCACGTGGTCATGAGACAAAATTGGAATTTTTGGAATAAAAGAATTAAGGCCAGACATTAGTTTATGTATTTTTCTATAAATAAAATAACGGATATTAGTTTGTAGGCTTTGTAGAAATCATATATCCTATATTTTGTTCATTTCGACAAATGGATCAGAATGATAATCGATTCGTATTCTCGTATTAAAAATGTAAAACCATCTCCAGTTCTGATGTTACTGTCCGTCTTTTACAGAAAAGAATCCTTATTTAGGTTCCCATATCATAAGTTAAGATCAAATATTAAACGGCAACAATTACAGTGCAGGGAATTCAGATTAGAAAGTGGGGATTTCAAATTCCCATGCAAGTTCATTTTAATGAACGATTTATATTATGTTTTACCTAATTACTCCGCACGAGCAGCATGTGACACAAGATCAATTTTTAAGCCGGGTAAAAGGTTTAAATATAGAACTTTCCTTCTCCCAGACTGGTTTTCACACTTAAGTTAAAGAGCGCTACTATTCACCCATAGCTGAAGAGAGAATACATAGATTCTAAAAGTTTAGGATAACACTTCAAAATTCTCTGTATTCTGACCGCTTTAACTTCAAATACCAAACATTTTACTCTGATGAAGGCCGTTATTCTTTGTATGCTTAAAGATTTTATGATTTTCTATTATTATTATTTCATTTAATATTCAAAATAATAATAAATAGAATACACGTGTACATGAACAAACTCCTGGCCGAAACACGTGTTAGTAAATCTATTTTATACATTCAACATTTTATTTCCTTTATTTATTTTTCCTTTCAACATACCATCGGATTCATTTCCATTTTCAACTTACACACATACACACACACACACACACACACACACACAAGCACACACACACACACACACACACACATATATATATATATATATATATATATATATATAATGACTATAAAATATATATATATATTATGACCATAATATATATATATATATATATATATATATATATATATATATATATACCATAATATGACAAAGGAAACTAAATTAATGCATTTTTACAACAGTTTCTTTTGTATCTTTGCATTTTATTAAGAAACTATTCCATATAAAAAGTAAAGTCATCGGGCCGGCTTAATGTCGTTATCAGCCATGCAGCGAGATAGTCTATCCCCTTTTCAATAGCGCTAGACCAAGGAGATTGTATTGGCGTCTGAGGTGGAGAGCCACACCTACCATCAGCTCCTTACTTTACCCCACATATCCCTGTGCTACTCATACGCTGAGTTGGCGAGGGCGGGTATCGAACTAGGAACCTTGTGGTTTCTAGCCGAACGCTCTACCGACTGGGCTAACCCGGCCCTATTCCATGTACAATGCATAAATAAAATAAGCTACATAATGGAAACAGCACCCCAGAAAAATAGGTACTGTACGGTCACTTACTACCAATCACACAAAACATCCAAGTTATACGAACAAGAACCACTGAACACTGCTGGACAAGTAAGGACGAACTAATAAGTGGCCGTCTCTTGTGGAAAATTACTCATGGACACACCGACCAGCAAAGACATACATTGATCAACTCTGTGTGGATACTGAATGTCGTGAGGAGAACTTGATAGGACAAATGACTAATGGGAACAAGTGGAGAGAGAGAAAGAGAGAGAGAGAGATTTATGGAAACATGATAATGATGATTACAAATAGTGGGGTAATCTGTGTGAGGCAGGAGCTAACTTGCTCGACTTTAATAATCGATTTCAAAATCCAGTTTTACAACTATGTTCACTTTCAGACCAATACCTTTGGAAAAGTTATAAACCCCCTTCTTTCTCTACTGG
Organism: Doryteuthis pealeii; assembly: GCA_023376005.1. Lineage (NCBI taxonomy): Eukaryota > Metazoa > Mollusca > Cephalopoda > Myopsida > Loliginidae > Doryteuthis > Doryteuthis pealeii. The sequence continues at coordinate 118,918,011 of CM042139.1, forward strand.
TTAATTAGTACCATTGCTGTTCTCCTACAAAGATGGCTTTAGAATTATGTGACCCACATAGGTTGATATCCCATTAAACAAAGAAACCAGAGTAGCCCATATAGCATATCTTAAAATGCATGCAGTCCTGACATACTATGATCTTAGACTGTAATTATATACTTTTTGGTGATGCGTGTTTATCTTTTTCAAATTCTAATACAGTGGTGCCCTGACTTACGAGTTGAATTCCTTTCACTCAGTTTCCTCATATATCAAATCAATTTTCCCATTGGAATAAACTGAAATGCCATATTTCATTAGCCCCCCCCCCCCGAAAAAAAAAACACCTTAATTTATTTGTTACTTTACTCAATAAGAAAAATATATTGTATTGTAAAAAATCCCAATAAGTTAGAATGCAATGAATTAATAGCTAAGATATGTTTTAATGATTATTTTTTACAGATAATATTTTTCTTTGGCGTAATAAATTTAGAAACTTATTTTTTCATTGAACTTAACATAAGCGTATCCGAAGTTCAGTCTTACACCAGGTTTTAGCTCTCAACACAAAGCAAATGGCATGCTGTAATTCGGAAAATTCATAATTTGGTGCACTCGTAAGTCAAGGCGCCATTGTATTTCTATTGATAGGGATTTTAAGATGAGGAATTTATTTTAGAGTTAGTTTCTTTGATCATCTGCAGCTACACATAAAGTATGTAAGATACTTTAAATTTATGATTAAGTCAACTCTTATCTACGTTGAGGCTAAGTTAATGATAGAAAAATGACTGAATTAAAAGAACCATTTATTTGGTGATATCAAAAGCTGCTTACAATTTCTCAGAGTTAATCTACCGAAAGATCGGATATATATTGAATTTTTAGAAAAGAATATTCAGTCAGCACCGAATTGACATTTATATACTATCCGCCTTAAAAATTCTACTATTGATCGCAATAATAAAAAAAAGTATTTTTACCTTATTAGGTGCTAGAAGGTGTTGGATGATGGCCAATCGTGTTGAGACAAACAACACTTTCATCACTGTTTATCTTTAAGGCACTAGGTTTTGACTACTGAAACTCTAGTATTAGGAGCTCGAAACCACCCAACGGACACGAGTATACTGGCAGATGTATGTATGTATTTACCAAACCCTCCTTACAAGCAGAATGTGATTCAAGGTCAACTTTTAAGCAGATTTTAGCAGGTCTGAATTTAGAGTTTTTATTCTCCAGGACTGTTGCAATACCAAGGTGTATTCCCGTCTCAACCAAGGCAAATGGGTTCCTCTTGGTAAATTCCGAACAGAAGCTGGAATCCGTGGTGGGCGATGGCTTACAAGATCAGCAAATACCTATGACAAATACAACAAACAAAAAAACTGAATTCCCAAGAGTTATTGCTATCACTAGAAGACATTCCTTCAGCCACACTGGTCTCTGTCTTGATTGAAAAAATAATCTCCTGTAGAGTAAACGTGAACAGATTTGAAGTGACAATCTTCTTGTAGGAGTAGAGAACAAAAATATACCGGAAACGTAATTGAAATGAAAACCCTCCACAATTTGGATTTCAAAGTTTACCCACTAGAAAAACTAAAAACCTCAAAATGAGTTATTAGAAACAAGGACTTATCCTCAGCTACACCAGCGGTAATTCAAACAGTCTTAGGAAGGCAAAGTGTTACTGGCTATAAAAAGTTAACCTTTAGGGCGGTGATGAAATACAAACACAAACATATTATTTGATATTTAAAAAATCCATAATTTCCAAGGAAGTAAAAATTGAATAAAAAAAGGGTAAAACAATACATCTCTGCACCTTTAAGTTGCTTTAAATGTTCAAAATATAGACAACACTAGGTGAGCTGTAGAGGAGGTCTGACATTTAGATGGTGTGGCCAAAAAGATGGAGGGAGATTGTCCCAAGGAAACCAAATGCTTAGAGAACGATCCGACCTTTTTAAGATTGCTCAACATATACAAAAGCGAGAGGGAAATCATGGACATGAAGCATAGAAGACATATAACATCTCTAGAGACAAGAAAAATAGTGGGATCCAATAGAAAAGTAAAAACGTATGACAAAGTGGCACAGAAAGCGAGTCCAATCAGCAACAATACTAATAATCAACCAGAAAAATACTGTTGGCTGGCTGAATTTCACGGCATGTCAATCCCTGAAGACTATTTTTAATTCACTCTTGTTGGGTATTGACAATTTTTCTAAACTAATTCTTTTAGACACATTTATAAACTCATTTTCTTAGTCTATTTAACCAATAGATATGGCATAACAGGTACTACCTCTTTAAGTCAGAGTGGATCTGGCTGTTATAATAATGAACGGGTACTACATACTCTACAGAGCTCCGGAATGAGAACCTTCCCACTAAATGCAATTTAACGTAATTCCCAGGACACTAAGACTCTTATATACCACCTTCTAGAACATATATGATATAAAGGTTTAGATTTGCCATAAAATCCATATGTTCGGGAAATCAGATAGGTGCTGTAGCTTGACGTGACGAACAGATTGATCGGAGGGGACCTCTCCGACCACTGTCTAGCCAAAGATCCAAAATATGGTGTTGCATGTTATGGACTGTTCAGCCACCATGATTCTTTCTTTAAGCATCATGGGTCGCCATCCACGGCTCTACGGGGGTGCAGTTGGCGTATTCTAGAGCCCCTACCGATAGGGCGGAGATAAATACATCGAAAAACCAGTGCAAATCCGATCAAACAATTGAACAAAATTTGAGGAACAGTTAGAGAAACAACACCCAACAAAAATATTTCAAACAGAACCATAAATCAAGCAAAAGGTACTCACAAAAGACATACACACCACTGCCCAAAAATATCAACAGAAAACTCCAAAACTTCAACTAAATAAATACCGTGTGGGGATAAATGAGATATTCCCGATCCGCCAAACAATTCCCCAAATAAATCTTGAAACAAACTCCAAAGTAGAACATTCCCTTTACCCAACCAAACTCGAACCATCCCCGTACTCTTTTTTTACTTTCTTTCATTATTTTCTATCTTTCCCCCACTCTCTTTCTCATTATATTTTGTTTGTGTAAAATTTCCTTGTTCTTCCCTTTCTTTCTTTATAATACAAAATGGAATGGCACATTATTTAGCTGAGGTGACAACACTCATAAGAAATACGAGTTCGCCGAGTAAGTGACATCATATAATCAGGATGTACATTTTTGGACGATTTGGATGGTCTCATTTTTAACCAAAGGGTGTTGCAAGATGATAACGGTCGGAAGATTAAGGAAAAAAAGTGTTAATATATAGTTAAGATTATATTATTATAAGTAGTAGTAGTAGTAGTAGTAGTAGTAGTACAACAGAAGATTAAGCATTAAATAACACACAAATGTTGATATGCCCTTAAACAACAACCAGCCAACGTTAATTGTTTTATCCACAACGAAATCTTGTAGTGGTAACTTTTGTTTAAATTCGTTTGATCATCTATTCAATTGCAATTGAATATGTCTATGAGCACATTCGTATTAGCAACAATCACCAGTGGGTTATAAACATGGGTAAATATTTAAAATTTAAAATCGCCTTAGATATTGAATAATCACGTTTTTTAAATATGAACGCTAAGATTTTTTTCAAAAAAATGATGTTATAAAAACATTTGGCAGCCCTATACATTTCCTTCGCAATTTCTTTTCAAATTTCAAATCGTATAAAACACCTTAAACATTGCATATCACGTTCTTTCAGACATCACTCTAACCCCGGAGAGGTATTATCTACTATAGCCTAATCTATGGTTCTAATTGATATATTTGAAAATGATTAATAATTGATAGGAATACAGATTACAGGAAAATATTAAAAAATCAAAAAATCCAATGGAACATTGGCAATATAATTATGGCTAGATACAGCTACCCAGCATCGCTTGGGTAGACGGGAGAAACTGGTGTATTTATTTGTTTACTTTTGAGATTTACAAATGCTGGACATTTTAAGTGGGATTTCAATGCTATTTGTATGTATATTTCAATTTTTAAATATCTTCGTTGTTATGACCTAATTTCTCATGCATATATATTAATTCTTGTAACACTTGTTAAACAAAGACTAACATCAATATTCGATATGTTTTTGTCGTGAAGAAGATTTGAGATGTGTGTCTGATATGTATTTATTTTAAATATATTTTCAATACAGTAGATTATCAATCGTGAAACTAACTGCCGGCAAATATATATGTATGTATCTAAATGTATAAAAAATATCAATGTAAATCTATGCGTATGAAACAAAAGAGATATTACATGATTATTTTATAATAGTTGAAAAAAAAAAAAAAAAAAAAAAAAAAAAATATATATATATATATATATATATATATATATATGCAAAGTCGAGCCGCACTGGAGAGCCGTAATACGGCGAAACAGTAACATATGCGGTTACTATATATATATATATATATATATATATATATATATATATAATTGGTGAAGAAAAATGCTTAAACATTTTGTGGTTATATATCTTAAGGATAATGTATATATATATATATATATATATATATATATATATATATATATATATATATGTGTGTGTGTGTGTGTGTGTGTGTGTGTGTATGTGCGTGTGCGTGCATATGAGTGTATGTATGTGTATATGTGTGTGTGTGCGTGCGTATGTGTGTGTGTGCGTGCGTGCGTATGTGTGTGTGATTGTGTGTGTGTGTGTGTGTAATTACAAATATTTCCTAATCAGATAGGGGGTCAAATTTCAGGTTTAGAAATATGAAAGTTGGGCTGTGTCAATCTTCCAAGTAGATATGATGTATCTACCTTAAAAGGAAGCTTTTATCTGGTCTCTAATAGGGATTACACGTTCGATCAGATTATGGTGCTCTCAACTAGAAACACAAAAAGCCATTTTCTTGGAAAGGTTGAGATCATCGCATCGGCCTTTTTGCTTCCATAAACATTATTACGAAATATTTTTAGATTTTTTTTGTTTTTTCTACATTGAGTGTTTTTCGTTCTACTACCTTTTATCCTACATATTCACATGATCTATAAATGCCCTCTGTTTCCTTTAATATTCCTTTCATATTGATAATCCCACGTTCATTCATTCCGTATACATTGATAAGTGGTCCGCGCCAGCTCATAGCAGATAAGCTTATCCACGTCCTTTGATCAAATCGAAACATTTGGTTCTAAAAGTTTTTTCAGTATTGAATTTTTTCGCCAGTGATAGAATCCTGTGTCTCTGTTGTGCGTATGCTTCTAGTTGGTAAAAATAAATGCAAGAATCTACACCTCTTTTATGTTTGTCTTCAAAAGCTTAAACTTTGACTTCAGAAAATTTAACTCTTTGCTTACCTAAGCCGCTCACAGCGGCTTTCCCACCACTGCGATCCTACCGTAAACCTCTGGCTGTGTCTCTCAAACCTGCCACTTTTTTACACTGAAAAATAACTACGTGAACTCCCCATTTATCTTTTTCAGTTTTGAGGTGAATAGCTTGTGAAATTTAAAATATCCCATCGTACAGGTAAAATTACCAAGAAAACTTGGTATAGCCGTGGGGAAAATTTGATATGCAAGGAGTTAAGATACATTTACAAAAAGTATTTTGTATCCTGTACTTTGTGTTTCAGGCTCTTGGTTGATTGATTGATTTTAACGGCATGTCAACACGACTGGGCTTATTCTATTGTTATAGGTTAGGGAATTGCATATACACGGTTATATGATATCAAGCATTTCTATCTAATACAAATTATTGATCTATTCAAATTTTTGATGGACCTTAAACAGCTACTATCACCATCACAAAACCCGGAACTGCAGCCTTACCAAGAGATGCATTTTAATATCGTACCCTAGTATTAGAATCCGTTCTAACGAAATTCTAGAGTTAGTTCATATGATTAGTAGAAGGCTAGATGTGAGGCAGCAGTATGATGAATTATATTTTAAAATAACAAATAAGATGAATAAGTCACAAGCTGACTGATACGCCAATATCATGACATTAGTAATCTAGCGATTCAAATCAAGATATTTTCCAGCGAGGAATCGAGAGGAGATTGATCACTGACCATAAATGGTGAGTCAATCCACGATACTACTTGGAAATGCTGAAGCTTAATTCCTGCAAATATATGTTTATCCAATTCCTCTAATCATTGGAAGGTCTTTCTTCAGTGTCACTAGTGTCAATAAATTTCTTTGGTTGATTGGTTATTTTGTTTAATGGTATATTAACCTTTGTGATTAATGTCATATCTTTTTTTCTATATAAAATTCTAAGCGAAATGATTGTAGGTAAATGTTGGTCTAGTTTTATAAACTTGTAGAAATAATTTTCTATTAATTTCATGTTTATTTATAAATTGTCAGACTAATTAAACTTCTGGTTGACTCTCAGCCACACCGGTCTAGCATCCGTATGATAAAAAAAGGTTGGGGTGTTGCCATAAGAGCAATTTTAAGAATACGGTATGGACAATCATATAGGTGATAAGGCCCGACAAACCAGGTAATTCATTAATTAGGTCTTCCCCGACCGACCATCTAGACCAGATAAGGGACCACTTAGTACGAGGGTCACAGACCCTTCAATCACTACAAGCCTGTCCACGGACATTACGGGTCGCCACCCACAGTCAACAGGTGATAAGGTCTTCTCCGACCAATCATCTAGCCCAAGTAAGGGACGATTTAACACACGGGTCACAGACCCCTCAATCATCACAATCCTGTCCTGCGATATTACGGGTCGCCACCCATAGTCCACAGTTACACAAAACAGAATTCAACTGTTAGCGTTAGAGGCTTAGAGCGTAAGTGTGTGGTCCAAGGATGCCGTTGATATCTTGGTATCTGGGAATCAAGGCGCCAAATGTGGGCCTACACTTTAGTCAGAGTACTTGATGAGGATGAATTAATCAAATCTGTGACTATTACTGGATCATTGACTAGTTACCTGGTTAATAATTCCGTATCACATATTGTTGGAATCTGTTCGTTGTACTGGCAAATGGTTTGGAAAGAGCTGCCAAAAGTTGACAATCAACAAACAAGGAAAACTCTCCGTTACAAAATTATAACAATTTGTTTATTAGTACAAAACTTTCCTGCAAAAATGTACATTACACGAGAAATGAGACCTTAGTTGTGTGGGGGAAGAAATCAATGATGAATTCACCTGGTGATTAATTTTATGTTAAGTTAGGTGCTTGGTTAAGAAAAACATTTAGCGTATGGTCTGAAGTGAACTGTTCCCCGTCTATCCCTGTCATCTCCTCTCTTTGGGCTAAAAAGATTTCCACCATAGGAAATAATTAATTCCTATTGATTAATCTTATATTTTTGTTAGATATTTATCCTCATTAAAAATGTTCCATTTGACTTACGTCATTCCTCTCCAAGTAATTGAAATTGAAAAAACGACTGAGATTTGATTTGTTTTGATTTTCATATCTACTTTCTCTCTCAACAAAATTGTTTTGTAAAATCCTTTGTGTATAAACCAATATGTGTAATGACACGTTCCGCCAATAATAACATCTTTTTGAACAATTGATTTTCTTGGAAATGCTTTTATTTTCGTTGACGAAAAAAACAGAATTGTTATGTTATCAAAATATTTCTATTTTTAAGCAAATAGGATTTATGGCTAAATTTATTCGTTGTATCATATTTTTACCATATTTCATATTCAGATAATTATTACTCGGCGAATTATCCCAAGTGTTCTCTGTGTGCGGATTGCATTTATTTGTTTTATTGTTTTGTTCGTGTCACAGAGCTATTGTTCTAAACATCTGTGCAAATATATAAAATATTTCCACCGTTTTACTAAATGAACATAAATACATTATTCTTCAATCATCTTTTTAATGTGATCACAGTGATGCATTAGTATATACATTTCATTCTTGGAATTCAAATAGCAAACGTCACCTCGGAACTGAGTTTGGTTAGCAATTTTTGTCGATTCATCTAATTAGACATATTTGCAAGTCCGCGATTCGCTGGTCTTTAGAGTTAGACACCATATCTAAAATCATACGCTGGACAATATTCCAAAATGTAGAAAATAACCCAAATTTTGGCATCATCCACAACCAGCATCAAACGTGTCATTGCAGCTGGTTTACTAAATTGATTTCGCACTGTATTTGATTTCCTTTGATTTTACAATCTACAATAATTTACGAAGGTATGGTATCTTTCATCGGGCACTTTCATTACGGATTTTGGGGCAATGAGAGTCACCACATATCTTATATGCAGGGAATTTTATTCTCAAATGAAGTACTGGATAGATGTCTGGTTGAATTCTACGACATGTCAACTCTTTGGTTTTTATGACGAGGACCTTTTTGTTTTATTCGGGTTTTTTAGGGGGGTGGGATTCATTTTTTCCCTTTGAACATTTTTCTTTAAACATATTTAAAAACTATTTTTTATTCTATCCAACCCATTCTAACAGGTACTACCACTCTGCGTAAGAGTGGACCTGAAGTAATGGCAATGAACGGGTATTCCACATACCCCAGAGTTCCAGAATTGGAACTTCATCATCAGATGATTTACTCCATACCTAGGCCACTAAAACGATCGGCCTTCTTGCACATAGATGATAAAAACGGTTGAGAGTTTGCCATAAGAGAAATACGGTCGAGACAATCTTAGGTGCTAAGTCTTATCGTGACCGGTAGATTGATCGGTGGTCTAGGCCATGTAACGACTAAAATGTGTTATTGCATGTCATGGGTTGCTCAACTGTCAGGATTCCGTCCTTAAGTATCAAGAGTGGTCACCCACTGCCAACAGATGGTCCAATTGAGGAACTTAATCTTCTGCTGAGGACAGACGGCAACAGGACTGTGTAATATTGGTTAAACCCAGAGTTTTAAAGGGTTATAAACAGTAGTTAAAAGCGCAGACAAAAATGATCGACAGGTTTTAAAGACAGGAACACAACCGTTTGTTACTACAATAAATTTACTGTACAAAAGGAAGGACAAAAGAGGTACAAAAGAGTTTCAATTGATTGTTTGCATGTTTAAATCTTGAAATTCTAAACGTTCTTGCATACAATAAACTCTACAGAATTGAGATGTTTTATCCTGTTCACTTGCTATGGCTCAAATTCTAGTAGTGGTTACATTTTAGGTTGCTGGTTCTGTACATTTGTAGAAGCAGTGTGACTATGTGAAAGTGGGATGTACTCTTTGGGTCGTCGTATTTGGGCATGTTGCACCAAACCGATGACTTACTGTCTCGTGTTGGATACTGGATTGCCAAAGGTGAAAAAGAAGAGGAACCTTTGAGATACTAAAGTTTTATAGAGTATTTCATGTGACCTCTATGAGGTTCATATTTGTATTATTTGAATGTTCCACGTGCGTCAGATAAATTTCAACGCATAGGCTTCATTGGTTACATATTCTGATTAGAAAATAAAGACAAAGAGAGCAAGCACAGAGAGGCTGTGCGTGTTTATGAATGACTGATTTTACCCAGTCACTTTAAAGTCGTGAGATTAGAGGGTTAAAGCGAGAATAACGTCAATTTATTTCGTTCTTTGCTTTTTTGTCATATGACTTTGAGGTTAGAAATTCCTGTTTCAGTGGGTGATAATATTGTTGATCTGTCACCGAGATATGCTTCAGGCTCCCAATGGCCATTCAAAACCGTGGGAATACAGAAAGTAAATAAGATGGCGTACTTTTTTGTCAACCTAAATACCGAAAATGCTGATAACGAGAAGTATTATCAGCAAGAATAATTTAAAGTGTATCCAACTATGAGGCGTATATAAAGTTAATTGTATTCGTGACCATCAAGGAATTTGAAAGACTAGCCAATAAAGGGAAGTTTTTCTCATTTGATACCCGCTGCTTACAGATAATATTTGAAATAGAGATAAAATGGATGCAGATATTCAGCAAGAAAATTGTATTTTATCTTTCAGGATTTGTTGATAAAAAATAATGAAAAAAATCGATAAACTTAGACCAATTTTCTGTTACCTTATGATTACGAATAATGTAATCGATATATTTTTTGTATACGTGTAACCCTTCAAAAATACAGCCAACCATTTCCATGGAAACTACAACATACACATGAAGCACAATAGCATAGTAATTTTAAAAAAGTGATCACCTTCAAAATTATATTTTTTCATACTGTCACCACCAGTAACTATGCATTTTCCCCAGGCGAAGAATAAAAGCTTGTATGCCACGCGTTTAAGAAACCGTTACGATAGAAATGCTTTCTTTTTTATTATTTTTTTCCACAACGTCAGTCCATTAACCTACACACCAATAGTCCATTTTTTTACAGGTGACATATAGTCATTGAGCAGCAATCTGGTGTCAACATAAAAGCAAAGGTTTGTCATTGAATTATTCCATGCGGAAAACTTTTCTGTCATTGACTTTCATCGACGAGTTTTGAACGTTTGTGAAAAAATAAAAGAAATGAGTTCGACGGCTAATAATGCGTTTCAACCGTGTCAACAGTAGTGTTAGTGCTATACAGCTATTAAAACCACAATCACTGGACACCAATGACTAAACAGGCTAATCTCTAACAAGGTTCTGTAAAAGATCTGCAATACTATCCCACTACCAACAAGGGTGGCGCAATTATAATAATCCATGTTTGGTCATGTGCTACCAGCACAAAATCCATGGAATTTCCTGCAATATGATCAAGCCGCTACTGGGCACGAAAGGACAGGCACTACATACACTGCGGGATTGGGAGCCCTAAGATCTGGCAAGAGACTGGGGGAGCTAAGGAAGTTCGCAAAGCAAAAGGCAGTGTGGCTTCAAATGAAGGACTCAATGCTGCTGTAGGATATTACTACTAATACAGCGGCAGAATATAGTAAATTGTCACTAAACCAGGAAATGAAGTGCGTCTCGATTATCTCAACCAAGAGAATCGTGCCAATGAAAGATGAGCTACAAGAATAGTAAAATGACGCACTTAATTCCCACCTTAAAAATATGTGTTGAATCATCTAATGATTTCTTGTTATCAGAGAGAAACGCAATATTGGTATAAAGACAAACAAAAGATGATGATTATGTTGAATAAAACTATTTGGAGATGGAAATTTGTTTTATCAAACGGTCATTTGTTTTAGCTTATGTATGTATTTAATAACATCTCCCACAGGAGCAGGATATGACACAAGGTCAGTTTTTAAGTGGAGCTTAACAGGTTTAAATTCAGAGCTTTTCTTCTTTTTCTACCGGGTGTCATACCAAGGATAAAGAACCAATTCTGCCCGACTAATTACCCAGAGCTGAAGGGATAATATTTGGATGCATACCTTTCCAAGAGTATTACCGCTGTGAGAAATACGCACGGCCAAGGATCTAAACTCTGCTCCCCATTTTCTACGAGGATAACCATTAGTTAAGTTTTAGATTATATATATGTTTATCAAACCATCCGCATGTGCAGAATGCAACACATTATCAATTTCTTTAGCAGAGATTAGCAGATTTAAATTAAGAGTTTTCCTTTACCTAGACTGGTAGCCTAACCAAGATAAAAATCCCAGGTTACCCTACTCTTTACCCATATCTGGATGCATACCTTTCTAAAAGGTATTAGCGCTATGTGAACTGCAAACGGCTGCGTGCAGGATTTGAACTCGATTTGTTAAATCCGTTTCCTACGATGATAAACATTACACGATGCACCTCCACTGTTTCAGGCAATGTAAAAACAATTAGGAATTAGTATTTCTGAGGGCTACCTGTACAATAGATTGTGGACATTTTATTTTATCATTACATCAATTAATGGGCGTGAGGCAAATACGATCATTTCAGAAATGAAATGAAAATATTGTTGAAGAATACTCGATTGGAGTTCATATAGAATACACAATACAGAATACACGATACGAAGTGAATATGAAGAACAAGGAGAATACGATGTTGGAGAAGGTCAGCAAATAAATTTCCCATGCAAACATAATATATTGATAGCTCAGCTTAATTAAAATTGAAAAAGAAATAACAATCGTATAATGTAAAAAAAATTCTGTTTGACAGACCTGCCAATTAGAATTTTTTTTAAATTGTAAATGTTATGAGACGGTAATGATTTCAAAAAAATTCCTATTTAAACTTCCGTAGACATATAAAATAGAATACCAACTAGTATAAAGGTAAATTTATAAAGCTCATTCTTGGGAATTTAAGAATACACACACACACACACACACACACACACACACACACACACATACACACACACACACACAACCTTGAGGTTTGTTTCGCTGTCGTTTATCGCAAAAGATTTATACACACACGCGCAACCACACACCTAAAAATGCACAATGCTTTCTTTTCGATACACACACTTACACAGTCCCATACTCACACCGTAAAAGAGTATATTTGACGTCATATTTCAAACCCTCTCCTTTTTTCAAACTTCAAATTTTAAACAGACTGATAAACAAGGACTATCACTCGCTTTTCTCGTTATTCTGTGATAAAGATCTCTTATTACCTTCCACATACCAACAAATACCTTGAAGATTATCTAATTAATAGATCGAAACACTGCAGCGTCGGCCAATAAACTCACCACTTAACTCATTTAAACCTGTTTTTTTTTTAATTCTTTCTTAATATACTACACACACACACACACACCACACACATATATATATATATATATATATATATATATATATATATAAAACTAATAAATTTAGAATATATCTAACAAGATCTATAAATGTTTTGAGCACTTTTATATTCATAAAAAAATCCTGATATATTCGGTTACTTCTTTCAATTGACGGTCAAAATTGTGACTCGCTCGATTTTTTGTTTTCTACGTTAATTCATTCTCTCTCTCTCTCTCTCTCTCTCTCTCTCTCTCTCTCTCTCTCTCTCTCTCTCTCTCTCTCTCTCTCTCTCACACACACACACACACACACACACACACACATTCACTCTCTCTCTCTCTCTCTCTCTCTCTCATATATATATATATATATATATATATACATGTGTGTGTGTACGTGTGCGCACGCGCGTGTGTGTGTGCAGACACTATTAAAAAGGTGGAAAATATGTCTGACAAGATCTTTCGATCCTTTCATGTCATTCAACATCAAGGAGAAATTTGTTAACCAGTACACTTTTTTTCCTGTGTAATTTCGGTACTACGAAGTATCATCTTCAGGGCCTGATATAATCGAGTTTTGCTCAAAGATCTACTTAAACACATGAATTTGGTTGAACGAACAAGTCTTAATGGAACTATTTAGGATGGGAAACTCAAAGAAACTATATAAAAATATATGGGGATTGGGAGGTGAAGAATTAGCGGGAAACACACACACACACGTGTGTGTGTGTGTGTGTGTGTGTGTGTGTGTGTGTGTGTGCAATGCAATATTATTGAGGGTTATTCTTGATTCGCACAATATATGATGAACACAGAAGCTTCTCCAATATGCGCTGTTTCAAAAATCTGATATCATCTTAATTTGAACATAGGGAATACCTTAAAATTCTAAGAAATACTTTTTTCTATACTTAATTCTTCTAATTATGGTGCAATCACCCTCGCAAACTCTGTATGTTCACACACAAAATCAATTATATGATGAATTCAGTGAAGGCAACTGGAATTTTAAATCGGTTCACTAAATTCATTCTTCGAGAAGCTATGGTCAACTCAAATTTGCCACTCAATATTTAGATTATCATATTGGTATGTAGAAGAATAGAAGATGGTTTTCTATTAAAATACAATATGTTTCAGCATACAAGACACCTTGGACATTTCAGTCGCTAAACCCCGTGATCTTATTCACAGGAATATATTTGATTCGTTCCCTTTAAAGGTATAGTTCATGTGAACATCAATATCTCACCCTCGTTCAGTAGCATGCAATCATTAAAGCAGCATTGCATATATCATCATCATCCTCCTCATCATCATCATCAATTAAAAATTGACCTTCCTCGTGACTGGAATAATGTTTGCTTTCAAAGCCTCTTTTATGGGGCCGAATAAAGAGGGTTTGAGAGGCAAACATTATTCCAGTCACGAGAAAGTGAAATCAGTCAGCGACATTTTACAGGGCAGAGATGCATGCTCTCATTCGAAGGTGGAACATTGCTATTGAGAGAAACGGTGACTATGGGAAGAAGTAGGGATGTGATTCACAGAGAAGCAGCTTCATTTTCATATATTATACATGTTCTTGTGTTGGTAATTATACAAAAGGCATCACTTTTTTAGTCACACTCGTATATAGCTAAAGATCCAATCAAATAACAATTGCACAAATATTGTGTAAATGTAATTGCCAATAAGACCTAAGCAACCGTTGCATCGTAGAAATCGTATATCGTAATGTTTTTACATAAGTTAATCACTTCTCTTCGTATTAAGTACAATCGTACGAAAACGAAATAATGTAGGATATAAAGCGAGTAGATTTAATGCGAGACGTCAACGTGTGCAAATCTCGCCGATATAAAACGATCAGTTCATGTTACATATCGGTGGAAGTAAGTAAATAGTCCGGATCAGATTATTCGGTTTTATTTGAAAACATCTTCGGCGGCCGAGGTGACGCCCTCGACCGTGAGCCTGAATAAAATGTTGTCTGTGAGAAATTATACTGACAACAACAAAGTTCATTTACCTAGATTACTTTCCGTGGCACGTGAATATATTCTTAAAGCAAATAACAGGGAAACATGACAATGACAAAAATGGAGTTTTCACTTACGGTGTCAATTTAGACGACGCTGTGATTTAAAAACACAAGTTGTCGAATAATGCCCAAGAGCATAACGGAAAAGATCACAATTACAGAAAAATCAACAAAAAACAAAAACAAGTTTTCACAGGAAGAAGAAGAAGAAGAAGAAAGACATGAGTATAGACGAATTTGTTTTGTCAATAGATTGACCAATACAGCAACACATCGAAACCGGGAAAGAAAAATGTGCAAAGTAAATCATTTTTTCTGTTATTCCTGCTGATTTCAATCAGTCCCAAAATATCAGAAATGACCTGAAAAATAAACGCATATGCATACGTGCATATTTATATCTGCTTATGTATTGCTAAAACGATTATTTCGTTGTCTCCGTTTATATTTATATATATATATATATATATATATATATATATATATATATATATATATAAGATATATCTATAAGATATATACATTTCTATATATTATATATATATTATATAAATTACCTATAATGTATATATATAATATATATATATAACGCACATAATGATTCATATATAAATATATATATATATATATATATATATATATATATGTGTGTGTGTGTGTATGTGTGAGGTTAAGAGTAGAGGAAAATGTGGATATAACAACACTAAAGACTATGTTCAATTGACATTTCACCACATTATTGGTTGAGGCTTCTTCAGAAGTTTATTGTTTTTATAGTAAAACGTTAAATGGGTGAGGGAGGGAGAGAAAAGGGGATGGGTTCTTGGTGGGTATTCTGAGGGAATGAGAAGAAAGGGAGGGCTTAGAAGGTGTGGAAATATATATATATATATATATATATATATATATATATATATATATATATATATATATATATATATATATACAAAAAAAACAGATGAGTTGGAAATTATTCTATTTGGGACCTTCTTTATCCTCGTATATCCACAATGCATGCTCATATAGATGCAAACCTATATATATATATATATGTGAATTCTCGCAAGTCCCCGGTAGAGCTCAATATATGATGATTAATTAATATCATACAGAGGAATATTTACTCTTCCATATGAGAAAAAACTCAACAAGCAGTAATTTGACTATTATAAATTTATTTCAGTTGGTACACCTATAAAAAAGACTTCTTTCATCTCTCTCTCTCTCTCTCTCTCACCTCTCTCTCTCTCTCTCTCTCTCTCTCTCTCTCTCTCTCTCTCTCTCTCTCTCTCTCTCTCTTTATATATATATGTATTCGAAACACGTCTGTGAATGACTGATATATATATATATATATATATATATATATATATATATATATATATATATATATATTACCGTAAAATGTATTCTTCGAGACATGAAATTGTTAGCTATTATCCAGAGGGTATATCTAATAGTAAACAATAACTAATGAGAAGCAATATATCAGTTATTAACTAATCATATATAATCTAAATATCCCAAATTAAAAAATAAGATGATTTGATGTACCTAAATAATTATTCAAATTTAATTGACTATTCCTAATTTTGTTGATATGTATTTACACAAGGTGCTGGTGGGAAATAATTACGTAACATTATTGCCGGATTAAACAAACAATCCAAACAAAAACAAAAATGTTCAAATCGATAATTTCCTTAATATCATAAATATGATTTATTTTTATTATTTATTATTTCTCTACAACCCTCACCCCTGGAATATGGATAATATTAATTTAAGATATAGATATATAAATGAATATAAGTGGTTGGTTGGTTGGTTGGTTGCCTTTTTGGGCAATTTTATATCGAATGGGATTTGGTCGTCGCTTATGCTGTTATGTACATATTATTTCAGGTGATATTTCTATTGGTATTTGGTTATTCTATGTAGTTTTATTTTTTTAGAATCATAATTCTTTGAAAAAATGATAGTTAAAATATAACTGGTAAAAATATTTTTCCTGTATATGGATTTTATATATTTTATAATAAGAATTACCTTTTTTACTGTTCAGCGTATATTTATACACGATAACAAAATAATTGTAATATAGTCAACTATAATTAAAGTCTTAACCTGTTTTCGGGTGTAGAAGAGTACTTCAGTTATTACTTGATATTTCCTACGTATGTATGATAGTTTATTCCGTTATTGATTAATAAACCTTTAATACAACTTTACATACCTATTGTGAACAAAAAATGAAGCATAATGAACTCAGTTTAAGCAGT
>CM042139.1:118937534-118947534 GCA_023376005.1 Doryteuthis pealeii
TACCGTTAAAGATACATATTAGTATTTTGTACTGCTAAAGATATATTTTCTTAATTTTATACCGCTAATGATATATATTCTTGATTTTATACCGCTTAAGATATTGTTGGGAACTAGCCTAGTTTACCTTTCGTAGAGAGTGAATGAGCTGATCCAAGACTATTTATACACTGCTGTTTGAGAACATATGGGTGATTACAAACCTTCTCCAGAGTGCTTCGGCCTCTGGAGCGGCTAAGTAAAATTTACAGCGTTGATCTCAGGGGGCTATCCCCCAGGCAATACCTGTCCCCTTGATTTAAAGGGTCAGGGCTGGATTTATTGCCCAGTGCCTGAAGCACACCCTTAAGGGGGAATGCTGTCGGGACCAACGCATTTTTGTGTCTACCAACCATGAGCTTAGGCTATACACACACACACACACACACACACACACATATATATATATACAGGATGTTTGGGATGAATTTGATATATTTATATTTGGTTATTTTTCTCCGTATGTTGGAGGTATTGACGCACACTACGCATCATTTAAAAGCTTGGGCCGTTTTTCATTCATATATGTCATGACATATAGAACGGATGACTGGAACCCACCTGAATCATGGAAGAGAATAACTTGTATCATGATGATCTGCGCCGGTCATCTAAATAAGGAGATTATGCTTGCTGCCCAATGCTCCCTGAACACTGTGAAAACAATCAGGCATTAACTGGAGAATTGCAATGAAGGCTACGATGCTGTGGCTAGAAGAAAGCAAAATAACACACGATCTGATTGCGTTCGTACAGCAGAACCCCTCGAAAATCTGCAGAAAAAAGTGTTGGAGGACCTTAGCATTGGAATTCGGGGATTGTCACGTGAATTAAATGTTTCAGCCTCTACCATGAAGCTTGCACTTAATGAAGACCTTCGCTACTACTCATTCAAGCGTCGCAGAGATCAACTGCTCCAAGAAAAAGGCCCGTGAAAATCGTCTGACTAAGCCGAAGAAACTTCTGAGCAAAGTGAAACATCCTCCTGAAATACAAAGAATCTGGTTCTTTTCCGATGAGAAAAATTTTGCCAGATTAAAAGCACAACACGCAGAATTACAGATGGCTTGCATACAATCCAAAGGACACTCCTTGTGTCATGAAGACTAAATTTTCCCAAACTGTGATGGTTTTCGGATGTGTGTTCTCTGAGAGTGATGTGATGCCTCTGCATGGATTATTATGTATGGTGCGCTGTTGGGAAAGGCACCGATCGCCGTGCCAGTACTACAAAAGCCCAGTTAATTGACAGAATTAAGGTAGTTTTTGAGACCCTTCCCAGGGAAACTGTAACAGCAGTTTGCTCCAGGTTCCGGAGCAGGATTGAGGCTGTGATCGACGCAAATGGTGGTTATATATATATATATATATATATATATATATATATATATATATATATATAAGTTAGTGTAGCATGGAGAGAAATCAACGGCGAGAAACTGTGAGTAACCAAGCACCGTTGACTTCATGTCCACGCTACCAGATATACATCGGCTAACAACGATATAGAGCACTATTTACTTATAAATATATCGCAATATATTATCAAAATAAATGTAAATATATATATATATATATATATATATATATATGTATATATATGAGTATGTATGAATGTATAGATAGATAGATATATAAATAGATAGATAGATAGATAGATAGATAAATAGATAGATAGATAGATAGATAGATAGATAGATATGGAACAATTCTTTATGAATTGGAATTATTTTGGAGAACGCTCTGTCAATACAGGACTTGATCCTTCAGAAGATAGATCTTATTGATTTAATTTATCACATCCTTTTGTAAAATCACAAGTGGACAGGCATCTTCTTTATGATCTACGGTAATAGATATCCT
The DNA here is from genome assembly GCA_023376005.1 of Doryteuthis pealeii. Taxonomy (NCBI): domain Eukaryota; kingdom Metazoa; phylum Mollusca; class Cephalopoda; order Myopsida; family Loliginidae; genus Doryteuthis; species Doryteuthis pealeii. The sequence continues at coordinate 118,939,437 of CM042139.1, forward strand.
AACGGAGTAACAGAATGGTGTCTATGAGATTCAAATCGATCAAAATATAATCTAAAAATTAACGATGAAACGACAAATTCATTGGCCCGAATTTGAACCAAGTAATTAAAGGCGTGTAATGATGTGTGAAGAGCGGTCGTTCCCACAGGCAGACAGCCAAATTTCATGATCATTTTGGCGATAATTATGATTATGATAATCATGATCCGAGCGTAGAGAATTGTCAATTATTCAGTTTAGATAAAACATTTTCCTAGAGAACCATCATCCTTATCATCGAGTTTTGCTGAGAGCATGGAATCCCATGAATCTCTCTCTCTCTCTCTCTCTCTCTCTCTCTCTCTCTCTCTCTCTCTCTCTCTCTCTCTCTCTCTCTCTCTCTCAGAACAAGACGCGATCCCTTCTTTATATATATATATATATATATATATATATATATATATATATACCGAGGTAATTAAAAAGTGTTAATTCTGGTTATTTTTAGAATAAATTCTCTCTCACAACCCGTTCCTATCGAGTCTAGCGGATACTGGATGCTGTGCGGAACACCTGCTACCGCATGGCATCCGGTATCAGCACAGAGCTGATTGATGCAGGTTTTTGCTAGTCGACCTATACTTCAGTGTCTATGAGAATATGTCAGCAGAGTTCAGTATGTCTTGTTCGTCTTATTTGAATGGCTTCTGTAAGCGGAAGTATTGGCTGTATATGTACTTTTTGTGTGGTGCTGCTTTCAGGATTTCTCCAAGACAACTCGCAGCATCCATGTTTATAACAGTCCATGTCTTTCCTGTGTAATGATTGAGTATTCTATAGATGTGGTATTACTACTTTGATATGGGAAACGATCTGGTCTATATTACGGTTCAAATATTTATAATCAAAACATAAGAAAAAGAAAACAACTTCTTTTGACTGAATTTCAAAGGTTGCTTTCTAAATTCCTATAAAATGCATAGACCTAAATAACGAATGGATAGAAAACTTTGTGACTATAAAAGGCCTGATGAGGATATTAGTTGGACTATATATATATATATATATATATATATTATATATATATATATATATATATATATGTGGGGGGATACCAGGTAATTTGGTATTATGATGATTCTAACCACGTCCTTTCTTTCAATGGTAAAATGTTAGAGAGTCCAGATCCGACTTGAGAGCTCAATGTTTCTTTTTTATAAACAGAGCAATATTATTAGTAAAGACAAAAGCTTAAAAATCGGGTATTATGCGATTATGGTACCATTTCCTTCCATAGGTATCTGAATATACCTATGGAAGGAAATGCTACCATAATCGCATAATACCCGATTTTGGGGCTCTTGTTTTTACTAAATACATTACAAATATTATATATATATATATATATATATATATATATATATATATATATATATATATATATATATATATCATCAATTCAAACATAAATTATCAGCGACATTCCTTGTTTGACATTGAATACATTCTCTCCGCATAGTTTCAATGAGAAAACTTTGCATGTATGTACTCAGCTCGTATTGTAAGACTGGAAAGTCAGAATGAGTTTAGTTAAGAGAAGCTCAGCTGTAGATGTAATTGAATGTCGGGACCAAGAACCCATTTAAAATGGGAAACCAATCAGTCTTGGTTGAAATCAGCCGAGAGGCATAATATACAGTAACCAAAATTCCATTTGCACAAAATTGAGATGGAATAAAGGTAAATCCATTGGGTATTACTTATGTCTCAATTGTTATTTTAAAATAAAAGTTAATTTGATTTCTTTGGAACAGGGTGAAACCTACCATAAAATATCAACTCATCCTGAAGCAATTCATTTAACAGATATGATAAATGACTTTTGGCAATGGGAATCAACAGCGGTGGTGGAATTTAAAAAATCGTTTCTTTGGATTTTATTATTCGATCTATTCATCTTTTTAAGATGGTAGTTATTATAAAATCAACTTCTCTGAAAGTTAAATGATTACAATGCTTTAACCACTCACACACCTTATATATATATATATATATATATATATATATATATATATATATATATATATATTACAGATTTCCCCTCTATTATTGTGGCAATTATTATTAGATTTTCTCCCTTTCTCAATTTTAATGTCCTACTAACTATCAGACAATAAGGAGAATATAACTTAAAATTGAGAAAGAGGGAAAATCTAATAATAATTGCCACAATAACAGAGGGGAAATCTGTAATAATAATATCATTAGCAATAAAGATAATAATGAAGATGGTAGACACAATTGTAAATGCAGAAAGAGGAAAGTAATATGGTTCAACCCCCTTTCTGCAAATTAATTAACATTAATATATGGTAATTTATTCTTAAAATGGTAGACAAACACTTTAACCAGAATAATCCTCTACAGGAAAACCTTGAAAATGAGTAATCCCTTCACCAACGACTTAGCCAAAATAATTAATAATCACAGTACAGTAGAGAAATACCATGATAATGAGCTATCCAACAATAAACAAAACTGCAACTTCAGAGTTAAGACCGACTATCCAGTACGAGAGGAATGCGATTCGGAAAACGCTGCATACCAGGCAACCATATTTCCGAAATAAAATAGAATGGACAAAAATATATACATTGGAATTTCCACGGAAAATTGGAAACAAAGGCTTTATTACCATAGGCACTCTATTTCCCAACAATCTATGAGACACCAAACAACTCTTACAAGAATAGAGGGTTAACCCGCAGATTGAATGGAGTATTATAAAATGATCTATACCACCAAGCAGCTTGGATGGCAAATGTAATTTATGCCAGGATGAAAACATTCAAATTATAAAGTATAGAGAAAGAGACAAACTGTTGAATCAGAGAAATGAAATTGTGGCCGTGTTGCTACAAGGGCAGTTTCAAAATATCTTGAAGCCCCTTACAACAGCCATCCTCTCTTCTACTCATACAAAGGATATGTAGAAGACATACATGAATATGTAATTGTGCATGTTTAAATTTAATGATCAAACCAGAATGTAAGTTGAATTTATGTCATGTTAATTCTAACTGTAAATTCTTAGGATTAATGTTGCTTAGTGTAAATGTATTTACACCATTACATAGTCCTAAATTGAGAACAATATTCTTATCAAAATTATTATTATGGATGTCTGAATTTGAATTAGTGTAGATATATACAACTATCCTTGTTAATGTGATTAGGAAACTAAGGGAACTGAAAATAAAACTATAAATGATGTTTTATATGGATGTCTGTGTATGTCTATGTGAGTATATATATATACATATATATATATGCATCTTTTTATACTTAATTTATATATGTATGTATATATGTATGCATATGTACATATGGTTATATGTGTATGGATGTGTCTATGTGAGTGTATGTTTGTGAGTATGTATGTAAGCATGTGTCTTTTATATATGTACAAAAATATGAGTGTGGGTGTATGTGTACATACGTATCCATATATTTATAGACAGGAAATTTCACCTGTTGATATTATTCCCCAATGTTTAACTTACCTTAATTTGTAGTTTAAACTATTGTTAATTATAAATGATATTATAATCACATGTAAGATTAATTCGATTTGATTTTTCTTAGTTTGTTTTAAATCTATCTTCCATTGCATTCTAATAATGTGGGATTTGGGGAATGCTATGTTATGATATTGGAATTTATTAATGTTTTGTTGTTTGGTTTTTTTTTTTTAGGAAGCGGTTCACTGAAAATGGTAGGTGCAAAAGATATTTCGTTGTTAAAAAACTGTCACAAGGAAGCATAAAAAATAAGCATAAAGGCAGAAGAATGAAAAAGATGTATTAAATTTTATTGGACAAAACGCCAAGATTTTTTTAAGTCTACATTTATTTAAAATCTCCGATCTCTGATTAAGTAATTCGCTTGTATTTTCATACGAAGCTACTGCGAACTTTTCCTCCATGCTTAAGAGGCAAGATTTATTACCAGCCTCATATCTAGGAATTTTAAAAATTATTTCCCACTTTAAAATAGGATCTTTTCCTACTTTAGTTTTTTTAGTTTCCACATATGATTAGTTATACTAGTGCTATGTTTTTACTTCTCATGTTTGAAAGTATTTTCGTAATCATATTCTTAAAGCCCCTGGAGTAGAACCCAAGTAAACATTTTTAGTATTTTATTGCCATTAAGTCCGTTAGCATAAACTTCTACTTTATATACTACACATTCGTATTGACATTTACCTTTTAGGGGACATTCAGCCTTATAAATACAGTTACATCTAAGGTATTCAATATTCTGTTTTTATTGAGTTTTTTTAATATATTTTTTTAGAAATGCTTTTATTAAATTATTTTCCGATATTAAGCATACAACTATAACTTAGTTTAACAGTATTTTTATTGAATATTGTGTGTAGTATATTGGAAGGGGGAGTACTTTTTTAATATCTTAATTAATTCCCTACCTATTTTAATAGCTACGGCTCTGTTATAATGTGGTGTAAATCAGATAATTTTTTGTCCTATTTTCCCGCTACAGCGTACATTGTTTATTTCATTTGTAGTTCTATAAACCAGGTCAGATTTATACCCATTATTTCTAAGTGCCTGCTCATAATCATGTTTAATATGGTTAAAATATCACTATTAGATGGATTAGTGAACTATCTGAATAAAATCCCATTAGGTATATGTTTAAATATTTGTTTGGGATGGTTAGAACCTACATTGATATAACAAGGATTATTCTTCCGAAATGGTGACACTGTACCGTTATACAAATTGAGCGTATGTATTATTTGACGTATTCGGACTATTGTCCTCATTTCTATTGTTACCTACACAAAGTTTCGGCTGATGTACCCTTCGGACTCCTTCGGGTATTTTTGTCAGACTCTGGAACCTTCTTGAACACTTGAATCTTCTCTTCAAACTCGAGAACCTTCTTGTCGTAATCGGGAGCCTTCGCGGAACTTTGAATCGAACCCTTTATTCAATTCACGGGCGTAGACAGTTCTCGTTTTGTTAACGACGATCGGATACACGTGTTACGCTGTGCTAATTATTCTATGTTCCTATCGCCCTTGGATTGAACCTGCACCTCAGAGATGACTGTCACTTAGAACTGTATTAACTCAACACCTATATCTGTTGCGTCACGTGTTCAATTGGATAGATAATGCAAGATATATATATATATATATATATATATATATATATATATATATATATATATAATCTGGCCCCATCATATGCATCTATGGGCGTGGCAAAATTAGCACTAGCTTCTTTTTAATCTATAATTCCTTGTTATAGTACAATAATGTTTTCTGGTAATGGTTAATGATATCAATGTTATCATATGGTATATACATATAACCACTGGCAAGTTTCAATGTGTCATTAATAATCTTCTCCAAAATGGATTCTTTGATATCATCTCTCATGATGGAGAATTCCTCGTTTTCGTTGTACTGCTTAAACCACTCTATACAATCACGTGTATTACGTCTCTGGTCTATAGTAAGAGATATGCGAAGTTTAGCACAAATGTCTTGTAGAATACCATTGCTAATTTTTCCCATTTGTGTTTTGGTGGGATTTATTAATCTACAAGGGATACTGTAGAAATCACTTTTATGATCCTTTAAGGTGATGAAACAATTTTTAATATTAAACTTTTGTATACGATCTTCCATATTTAATTCAGTAGCTAACAATATGGCTTCTTCATTTAATTCAGTTTCTAAATTAGAAATGTATTTTATGCAATATTTAATTACCTCTCTATGTAACATTCGTTTATACCTTGCGGGACTAAGCTTGTATAAATTTCCAGATTTTTCTACCTTAACGAAAACCTTATTAGTTTCTTCGATATTCTTAAGGTCATCTTTCATTTGCAGTTGTATATTATTGTAGATATTTTTATATTTTATGGATTTGATTAGCCCGATTAAGTCGGCTTCAAAAGCATCTAATTCTTTAGTATGTGGTAGTGGAATATTGGTTTTAAAGACATAATGCTTTTGGGTCTCCTGGGATCTATCTTGGGAATTATTTTTAGAAGAAAAAAAAGATTATATTCTTATAATAATGCTAATTCATAATTATGTTTATTTTGTAACAGAATGTTTTAAAATGATAAGGGATGTGTGTTTGCTCCATAACATATGAACTTTAAAGTCCTCAATAGTAATACCTTGAGCGATTTTTGACCATTATGATAGTACCGGTTGATTATTTTCAGCATATGTTTTGGTCATTTCCCTTTTTATGAAATTTTTCACCAGGCATAGATTTGTATTTTGTAATTACAAATTATAGTTCCGGGAATTTTTTTATTACACCGTTAAAGTTTAAAAATAAAAATTAACACACACACACACACACACACACACACACACACACACACACACACACAGATTATATATGTAAATATATATATATACGCTATTACAGATATTGATCACTCTTTTTCATAGATATAAAATATATATATATATATATATATATATATGATCCGTGCGCACGCGCGTGTGTGTGTTCAAAATAATAAAGATAAATAGGTAATGGTCACTTGGATGTAAATCTATTTTTAGTAACAGAAGTTTCCAACATTTTTCGACAAAATTTTCTATTTGTATGGCTAAAACTTTATTTATCAGTCAATCAATTTAGTTCGTTGACATTAAATTATTTTAGGCTAACTTTCAAGTACATAAATTATCTGAATTTCGATCGACAATATCTAATGTATTTTCCATCCACATAATTTGTGTTAACAATTAAATCAAGTCTATAGAGAAGAAGAAAAGGATTATTTCGAATGTTCTTCTTTTCAACATTTTATGTATATATTTACACAACTCTTCCGCGATGAAGACGATGTGACACAAGCTCAATTTTTAAGCAGAGTGCGTCTGGTTAGATGTCAGTGTTCTGCTTCTGGCGTGTATGTATTACTATTTTACCATTACTAGTCAAAGGAGAACAGATGGCTTCATGCCTTTCATAAGGAAATTAATTTTACGTGTGACGAAATATATATTAGTTTGCTGATTATATATCGTTGTAATAAATGGACTCAGCGCCACGAGTTCAAATCCTGTAGTAGACTGGTTGCATTTCACATAGCATTTCAGAAAGATTTAAATGCAACTATCCTCACCCCTGCTATGGATGAATAATAAGACAGACTGTGCTCTTTAACCTGGGCAACCGGTTTAAGAAAGGGAAGACTCACATCCTGCTCTTGTGGAAGGGTTAATAAATACATATATCTGGAGAAGAGATGGACGGTAGAAGAACTTCCAATACAAGATCCATGATTGTTTGCTTCATCTCATTGTAAAATAGAAATCGACACTGCCATGCATTACTATTCGCTTTCCTTGTATCTTTAATGCTCCAATGCTTAATTCAAATAGTGACTAACTTTTACCAATAACAGAACTTCCTCGTTCCAGTAAAATGTACACATGTTGAATCATACAAAATGCACATAAGATTGTACCAGTAAATTAGTTCCAGGCTGATGTGTTTAAGGCTATCATAGATTTAGTCACGATTTTCATTGTTTTAGATTCTGATAATAAATGGATTCCTCATCACGAGAGACTTGCTTTTCCAATAGTGTTATTTGCTGCAATGACATAGTCACCGAATACTACTGAGTCAATGATGGTTGCTGAATTGATCGTCTAGTATGTGCGGGAAAACACAAAAGTACATCTCACCTCAAATTCAAGACATTTTGTTCTTTATTCTCTTCATTTATTTACTGATACCATGGAAATAATTGAACCATATAACAGGCACTGAATGTACAGGTTAGTTGAAAAGTAATATAGTTTTCGATTATAAAATGTAACTGAACATTATGATTGTATATGAATCATAATGGTAATTACTCTAGGCTGATTGTTTATTTGGTGTTTAATGACGTATCAAGCCTTGTAGGTTTTTTTAATGCAAATCATATATATATATATATATATAATATATATATATATATATATATAGAGATAGATAGATAGATAGATAGATAATAAGAGTACAATATTCATAATTAAACAGTGCTCAATATCATT
>CM042139.1:118952534-119012534 GCA_023376005.1 Doryteuthis pealeii
GACCTTGCCAGAGAATTAAAAAAGCTGTGGAATAATAGAATCAAAGTGATACTAATTGTAGTTGGTGCAACTGGAGCGTTCCCAAAAAGCTTGGAAAAAGACTGGAGGTACTGGAAATCAGAGGAAGAATTGAGACCATCCAGACTACTGTATTGCTGCAATCGGCTAGAATACTCACAAGAGTCCTGAAGACCTGAGGAGAATTTTTGTCACCCAGTCTCCAGTGAAATACCATCAGCTAACGCTGATGTGAAAACTAAAAAGGAGAGAAATAATAATAATAATAATAATAATAATAATAATAAGAAGAAGAAGAAGAAGAAGAAGAAGAAGAAGAAGAAGAAGAAAAAGAAGAATAACAACAACAACAACAACAACACAAAAGAAGTTTTAATAATAATAATAGCAAAAAGAGAGTACAAGACTAGGCACGGTTCTGTGGGAAAGGTAATCCACTGGGAACTGTGCCAGAAATTCAAATTTCGCTATACAACTAAATGTGTATGCACAAGCCTGAACCTGTCCTAGAGAATGAGACGCATAAAATTCTCTGGGACTTCGAGGTACAGACGGGTCACCTAATCCCGGCCAGGAGACTGGACCTAGTATTGATCGGCAACAATAAGAGAACCTGAGATCGATTTTGCCGTTACGGCTGACCACCGAGTGAAAATGAAAGAACGCAAAAAAATAAACAAATACTTAGACATTGGCAGAGAAATGAGGAAACTGTGGAACATGAAGATGAAGGTAGTACTAATTGTAATTGGTGCCCTTGGAACGGTCCCCAAAGCTCTGGAAAAAATTGGGTGAATTGAAAATCAGAGGAAGAATCAAGACCATCCCAACTACAGCACTGATAAGATAGGAAGAGACTTGCTGTCACTCAGCCTCCAGTGAACCACCGGCTACGGCAGGTGTGAAAACCTCATATAACGACTAGCAGGACGTTTGGATATACCACAGTATGATTAATTTTAATAACGTTTGATATGTTTACTTAAGAGCAATTGCAAAATAGTTCAATACTGAGGACACTTGCTATCACTCAGCCTCCAGTGAACAACCGGCTACGGCAAGTGTGAAAAACTTAATAATAATAATAATAATAATAATAATAATAATAAACCAAACTACAGCATTGTTAAGGTCGACTAGAATACTCAGAAGAATCCTGGAGATTTGTGCAGACTTGCTGTCACTCATTCTCCAGTGAATCACCGGCTACGGCAGGTGTGAAAAAAAATATTAATAAAACAGACTGGAGGAATTGAAAATCAGAGGAAGAATCGAAACCATCCAGACAACAGTATTGTTAAAATCGGGTAGACTACTCAGAAGAGTCCTGGAGTCCTGAGGAGACTTATTGTCACTCAGACAAGACCATCAGTGAAAGACCATCATCTTATGCTGTTTTGAAAAACTAGTATAACAATAATAATAATAATAATAATAATAATAATAATAATAATAATATGCAACAATTAGTCTTGTTTTTTAGTTACTAGTATCTGTCGAACTAACCATCTCAGTGCGTACACTATGTCAGTATGCATTAGTGTCCTGCTTTCGTTTTCTTAAACCCTCTATGGAAAAATGTCAATTGTTATTGTCCGTCATCAGATTCATCTTCAACGTTACTGTCTATCGTCTTGTAACTTTGATATTTTTCGCCATCCGGGGATTTCCTAATTGTACACTTCTCCATATCCACTACACTCTGTATGAATCGAATGATGCATATTTTCCCTACTTCTGGAGTTGGAACGACTTTTCTCTTGCCTTTTTTTTCTTTTTCTTTTGGTGACTCCGTCTATCCGCGCCTCTCGTTGTCGCATTACATTGTACCCTTCCACCAGCGAACATCTGATCGTTATCAGTCTTGGTGCTGACATAATTTTTCCGACAGATTATGCTTTCCCATCGGAATTACTGTCGAATCTGATCGAATCTATTGGAATAGCTAACATTGCTTTACGTTTTGGCTTCTCTACACCTAGAATATTTCATTTATTGATGTCCGGTTTCAGTCTTTATGACTTAGGTCATCATCTGGTCTATGATACTGGACTTGTTTTTTCAATAACTACATAGGTTCTCTAACTTTTTAGTCCGGCATGGTATGTATTTTACCCAATACGTTTGCCGCGGGTGATGTGACACAAGGCTGCAATAATATAAGACGTTCAGCAAGGATCAAACTCACTATTCATAAGTAAGTATTTATCCGACCTGTTCGCCACGGGTAGGATGTGACACAAGGTGGCAATTAGGGGGGAGCCAGTAAGTTTTGAACTCGCTATTCAGCAGTAATGGATCTGTGGGATTAGGGGCACACAATGAGAATCGAACTCATTAACAATTGTTTCCTAATGCAGATTAATAACCACTACAACACGTGATGTGTCCTACTTGTCTTGTATGAGTTACGCTTACCTAAAAGTTATGATTTATCTAAATAAAAATTCTTTGAAAAGCTATTCCTTTATCGCCTGAATTTTTTTCTCTTCCCATCTGGCCATTGACATTATGGTACTGTCTAAAAATTTGAAGGGACGTAAGTATTAACCGGATCCGATCGCTACGGGCAGGATATGACACAATGTCGCAAGTATTGGGCATCCAGGATCGAACTTGCTATTCAGAAATGTGAAGGGACATATCGTTTAACTGACAGCTCATAAATTAGTCGTGACAGATTATATCCATTACATCATCAATGATAATATACATTCTATTCAAACTTGCAAGCTTTTAATCCCGAAGATCTCATTCCGTGCTTCTTCATCTTCCTTAATTATGCCTATTCATTTCCCACCTCTTTATGCGATGGGAAGCCTTACAGTTCGATGGTGATATCAACCCGATGTAATTTATTTCAATTTGTTTCTCAACTAGTACCTCTGATATGACTACAGACCGCGATATAATTTGCCTGTAGGTATTCTTACCATACAGCTATAACGAACATGGCCTAAATCCCAAAGCCGCGTCTGATTGTGCGTGAATGAATCTAACATGTATATCAGATACTTATAGTCAGTGTATATTGTAAATGGAAGCGAATGAGGCAATGGTTTTTATCGTAGGGGATGGTCCCTGCTATTCGAATTCAAATCCTAGACGAGGCTATTTGCATTTCCCATTGCGTTAATGCCCCTGGAAAAGATATGAATACAACCATTCTTCTTCCAGCTATGTGTAAATAGTAGTACAGCCTGGGCTCTTTTTATCTTCGTTAGCGTTATAGGTGATATACCCTATAGACTAATGGAATGCGCCGACGGTTACTAAAAGTAACAGTGACAATTATGGCTTGAGAGTAAGCCAATGCGAGTCAGCTCATAACTGTATTGTCGGGCGTATTTCTCACTTCTCTGTACTGTAATTGTCTACTTTTTTGTTAATACATTTTCCTACATTTGTTACCCGTCGTTTTGTTCTTATTTGACCCCTTAAAACCCTACAACAGTTAGGCGACCTGTCTAGGAGAAGGAAAACTTAAATAAAACTTACTCTTAAGAAATTGACACAAAATTCTCTTGCGAATGGGTTAGTGTATATATATATATATATATATATATATAATATATATATATATATAGTAAATTTCTCATTATGAATGTAATGCTCGAGCTTTATTAATGTAAATATATGCTAAGAAAAGAATATCCTGGAATAAATCTACGGTAATATTAACTGATGCCTATAAAAATCTAATGTAAAAATCTGATGTATCACAACCGATCGTTTTACTTTTATCCTAATACTATATTATTGAAATCCCTTTAAACCTATCCTAAATCCTAAGTGCTATGAATCTTCTTTTCAAATAATCACATTTCGAAGGTTTCAACCGGAGATTATCTTTTGTTAGATTATTCAAAACTTCTTGAATGTGCAGTAAATGATATTCTATTGAATCAGCTAATTTACAAATATCATCCAAGTGTGCCAGAGTGTGATCTACCTGTCTTTGTTGCATTATAAAAATCAATTCCTGAAATACACAGGTTGTGTCAGGCAACCTGAATGACACGAGATTGAAATGAAATAACCCTCCATTACAAGTACAGTGGTATCTTGACTTACAATTGCCCAAGCTTACGAGTTTCCCGAGTTATGAGGTGTTACTCGGTCGATTTTTATATTGTGTTGAGAGATTACATTTCGGGTACGATTCAGCTTCTAATACGTTTATGTTAGTTTACTAAAAGCCTTTATGTTTCAAAAGTATTATGCCAAAATAAACTATCATTTATTTTTAAAATAAACATTAAAACACATTATAGCACATAATTCTTTACATTTTATTTAATCATGTTTTTTTTTTTTGTAAATACTGTCCTATTCATCATATTTAAGAAAAATTCAAGAACGGATTAATGGCCTTTCAGTTTATTTCAACAGGGAAAATTGATTTGATATATGATATTTGATATTTGATATATATATATATATATATATATATATATATATATATATATATATATATATATATATATATATATATATATATATATATATATAACCTGAAATCACGTTTAAAATATGTTCAGGTAAGTGATCGTTATTTCTCTGCGTTGTTGTGTTTTCTTACAGTGGTAAGGAAGCCTAAATTCATATGCGATTTTGTTCGAAGTTTAAAAGTAGAAATAAAAGATGCTATATATTCGGACACCAGATAATTGAGGGTCGACTCCTTTTTTAAATATAAAACCTCTACAAAGATAATATGTTAGATAAAGGGTGTAGCTGAAAAGTGGAGCGTACTTTTAGGTATTCACCCAACCTGTTCGTCACAGATAGGATGTGACAAAGAGTCACATGTATGGGATATCTAGCGAGAATCGAACACGCTATTCAATAGGTATGGATCTGCGAGACTAGCCTGCTAACAATTTCTTCATTACAGAAGAGCCAACAGGATCATTATTCTATGATAACGACCGCCTCAGTTGAACAAAGAATCCACGCAACTGTATTCACAACCAAGAAACCGATTGGAGTCTATATTCATAAAAACCTGTATAGCAACTGCGAATTGACATAGTGGACTCTAAATATAGCTGTATCAATATATTGCGAGGACATAAAGGACACTCACATACAATTCATGGTCCTGGATAGCATTAAACAGTTCATAGGAATGGGTATACTTTCATGTAGGAAAATATTGCGAAAGCTTTCTCAGAAAGTATATTTAGGGACGGATCGGAAAGAGGCAGTAGTGAAGAAAAAAATCTTAGGGATTTTTATATGCAGGCGTTTATATATAGGGAAATAAAGAAGGTGCTTCTTAGAGGTGAAGTGGACACATTTGAAGTGAAATACTAAAAGACAATTAACCGAAAATAAATGGAAAGTCATGCTTGGGGTAGATTCCGATGATGGGTTTGCCCATGAACCTATAAAGTACGTAATAACCCAACACGTTCACTACGGATAAAATGTAACACAAGTTTGCAAAAACATAGGGAATCCAGCGAGGATCGTACTCGCTATTCAGTTGTAAGAATTTATCCAACCCGTTCGTTACGGGTAGTATGTGACCACAGATCACAACTATGAGGCATCCAGCAAAGATCAAACTTGCTATTCATTAGTAACGGGTCTACGAGATTAGCTTGCTAACCATTACACCACGATGGTAAACAGATAGAGGTTAACCATTACATCCCCATGGGATGCTCTATTTACCTAACCCGATTGCCACGGGTAAAAATTGACACAAGGTCAAAAGTATTAGTCATCTAGCGTAGATTGAACTCGCTACTATTAGTAATGGGTATGCGAGACTAGATTGATAACCATTACACCACGATGGAACAAAGATAGGGACTGTGGATTCTTGGGGTTGAACGCGTAGGAATATTTCCACAACCGGCGGAAACAACGTAGGCAGGTGTAATTGACAGAGGATGAATGGTGGGGATAATCACGGAGGGGGCCCAATTAGTGGCGTTTTTCATCCGCTGCTGGCAATGTGTTCAGAGGGGTCACATAATGAGATTTTTATTATAGAGTGTGTTGCGAGACAGGAAATGTCCTTTCGTAAGATGCTCACCGATCGGCATAACATAAACCGATGCTTGTAATCGGGGCTGCAGGCTGACTTAACTCTATCACAGTAAGGTTAGGTAAAACATCCCGTAGAGCATTAATAGACATAGGTGCAGATGTTTCGCTTTTAAACAGGCGAAGGTACAGATCTCTGAAATATAGACCGAAATTAAGTATGTAATTACCAACCCCTCGGCACGAGCAGGATGTGAAACAAGGCCAATTTTCTAAGCTGAGTGTGAACTCAGAATTATTTTTCTCTATCTGATGAGGTTGTGTGGTGTTGTCACTGGTGCCACTGAAACCATCCTCTAGTTTGTGAAGGAAATCACAGAAATACAACTCGCCTCAAATTGCAGAAGCAAGGGAAATATTTGGAAACGGTGATTAATGCTGAATACTTAGTAGAGATTCTTTCTTTGTTCTTGTGGGAACAAACTCTTCTCGTATTTTTCGATTGTTCTTTCACTATCGTTTCGCTTCTCATCTAAAATGACTCCTGACTTCTTTAATCTCTCAGAATAGCGAAGCTTAATAGCTGTTTATGTAGATAGTAACTCTACCGGTCTATTGATAGGTTACCCAACTTTGCATTTAATATATATAAGGACATGAACTTAGATATATCTTCATCAAATCGTTTGGTTCGATTGACAGAGAACATACAAAAAAATCCATTTAAATTATCTATATATTAATACGCTAGTTCCTACCTACGTGTGTCCCACTGCCCCCACCCCGATCCTGGGAAGCTCTGGAGCTGGAAAATTGGTAGTGGGAGATTTGGGGTAAGGGGTGATTGTCGTCACCTCAGGTAAATAATCGATCATTCCGTTTTTATTGATACGAAAGAAAGAGAAGAAAAAGGACATGATAGAAAACAGGAAAAAATAAGAAGAAAAAATAATAAGAAAGAAAGAAAGCAAGTGGGGGAAAGATAAAGAAATAGCTAGACCGCGGAAGTGATAGTGAAAATCTGTTTTAATGGAATAGAATAAAAAGATGAAAAAACAGAAAAAAGAATGAAAGAGTGAGATGAGGACGTTAAATCAAGATTATTATACTTTTTTTTACATATTGAACTATTTGCAATAACTGTTAAATATATTTATCAAACATTGTAAATTGAATTATCGTACCGTGGTGTAGCCACAAGTCCTGTGCTAATGTAGATAGCACAAAGTGCATCTAGAATAAAATATTTCATGCAACACTCCCCTTTTCGCCAATCCTTAAACATTATTTTTGTCAATATATATATTGGATAAAATTTGAAAATGCAGACATAACATACGGTGAAATTATGGAATTGGTTTAAATGGGCGTCATTTTCTATCCAGTGAATTGTTTTGAAGAGAATAACGTATTCTTACACACACACACACACACACACACACACACACACACACACACACACACACACACATACATACACACACACACACACACACACATATATATATGTATATATATATATGCGCCTCTATGTATGTTTTTTCCGTCATACTTGAAAATGCTGGTGATTATCTGGAGAAGTAAGGACCAACTCATAATGATATTCTCCTGGGGACACTTATATATGGACACGCTAGGGTTAACTGACCAGTAAATTGATCAGCCCAGCGCGGATGCTGGATGTCGTGAGAATGACTTGCTAGGAGCGAAGACCAATGGGAACGGGTAGCAATAGAGACATGGGTATTCATGCTGCTCCTACTTCTCCAGCAGTGTCCAGCATGTTTTGTTCGTTTTATTTGGATGGTTTGTTTGATAGGCGGCAAGTGGCCATACACCTGCTTTATTGTGGGGTGCTGAACATTATTATGCGACTATCATCTAGCTTATTTTCCAGACATTTCGTTCTGGTCCAAGTAGGGCAACCATACAGAAGCACTGATACGACTGCGGTTTAAATAATATCGAAAATATTCGATATGGGCATACTTCCAGGCACCGAGGTAGGGGCGTCCGGTGTACATACATAAAATAATTTAAAAAGTTAAAGCATTACTTTTGTAAACGTTGCAAAATGTATCTCTATTTTCACGTGACTTATATTGAACATTATTTTGTACCAAAAAGATGGAATTACCCATATATATATATATATATATATATATATATATATATATATATATATATATATATATATGGAATTGCCCATATATATATATATATATATATATATATATGTGTGTGTGTGTGTGTATGTGTGTGTGTGTGTATGTATGTGTGTGTGTGTGTATCAATTTATTATACAATTTTGAAATAGAACGCTGGCTGGTTAGCTAATATCACACTGTTTTAAGATAGGACGCTAACGAATTAACATCACACAATCTTAAAAGCGAATGCTAACTAATGACTAAAAATGCTAAGTTATATCTCTCTTTTTCTTTTCTCTTTCTATATTTGTATTGAGTACTCTTCACATACTTGTGTATTTATTATGGACACATATTGGCTGACAGGACAAGTACAGGTACATATATAAACCTTGAAGAGAATTTAAAAATCTGAAACACACATGGCGCATCTAATGAATCTTTAAAAAATTAAAAACATTTTGCGAACATTATTGTTTTTTTTATTATAAGATATTATTTCTCCCATTGTACAAGACATATAATCTTACTCATTGCTAATTGGCTCAGGACCGCCCTCGATGGCGACAGAATCTCCGTAGAGGTCTGTTCATGTCAGATGTCATCCTGACGCAACACCATGAAGCTAAAAGGTCTAGAAGAAAGCAGCGGCAACAAAGCACCCTAACATCAATATCTTCAGAGACAGTGTTCAAATGCGATATCTGTAGTCGAGAAAGTTTTTCAAACATCGGACTCCACAGTCACAGGAGGCGCTGTAACTTCAGGGACATAAAAACTTTATTATAGTCTTCCGAGACTGAAATGCCAATACAATACAATACAATAATCTTATATACATACATACATACATACGTACATACATAGATACATGTGAATAAAATAGAAAATGCAAACTATCCATTGGCAGTGTTCGTTTTCGAAAAAAGATGACGTGATTGGTAGAAGTTCACACGCTCTTTTTCTCCTATTCAATAAAATTTATTCCAATTCTAACTCTTACATATCCTCATGGTTAATTCGTATATACATAAAATTGAGATACTTAAAAATGAAATCATAGAAAACGTAGATTGTAATATAAAACATATGTTTAATATTAATAAGATGCATACCAAAATTAATTACATGTGGATCTATTATATACTCTTTTCTTTTCCTTCTACTCTTTCTCATCACCATTTATAATTTATAGTAAATTTATCTTTGTGGAAATACTTTATTTTTCATTTATTTCATACATACATACATACATATATATATATATATATATATATATATATATATATATATATAATTTTTTTAGTTCTCCTGACGAGGGTGTGCCTTGAATACCGAAATCGTTATGGGTGAAAAACTTATTTCTACAACTATAAATGCTCTATATTTTACAAAATTATATTGAGCACTTTATATATATATATATATATATATATATATATATATATATATATATATATATATATATAGTTTTGATAAAGCTAAATATGTTTTACGTCTTATATCAGTTTGTAAAATTGAATGAACCAAAATTTCAAAACAAGAAGGTAGATCTTAACTCAAAAAAATATTTAAATCATCATTCATGAATAAAACTTTGCATTTTGAGTCTATTTATCGCCTATAGATTTTATTAATGATACTAATTGATACTGCTTTTACTTTCCCATCTAAATACTGTGTCATTATAATAAACTTTTTCTATTGTACTTGAAATATAGTTCAAGTAATGAATCACAAAATAATATACAATTTCTTAATATATATATATATATATATATATATATATATATATATATATATATATATATATATATATATATATCAATGTCTGTTCATTATCTATCTATCTACTGTTGACTATCTATCTATCTATCTATCTATATATATATATATATATATATATATATATATATGTACATATATATATATATATATATGTATATATATATATATATATATATATATATAGTAGACAAAACGTGACCCGTTGGGTCACCTATTAAGCTCTCTCTAGATGATTAGGGGAAAGAGTAGGATCTGCGAAAATATCATCTGCTTTTCATTTTTAAAAACGAACTAAAATTTATTAAATTGATTATGAAAAATAGTAACATAATGAGCATCAGTAAAAAAGCAAAATAATATTACACATATAATTTATCTTTGATATATTTAAAACGTTTTTTTCGTCCATTTTGATCAAGATGCCTGCCAAGAGGCTACTTAAAATCCGTTTTTACAAAATAAATTGTAACTTTTGCAATTGAAAAAATTCACACTGGATTGTCCAATTGAATACATATCCTAGTAGATAAAGGAGTTAGATTAAGACAGTTCTAAATGCCAGTTATCTCTAGACTGCAGGTTCAATCCTGGTCAGGGTCAGCAGTAACATAGAATGATAATTAACACAGCTTAACACCTGTACCCCAGCTATGGTTAGTGGAATGAGAACAGGATACCCCCGTGGACCTAATAAAGGGTTGGGCTCAAAGTTCCGTGATGGCTCCCAATTACAAGAAGGTTCCCGAGTCCGACAAGAAATACCTGAAGAAGGCCGGAGGGCACTTCAGCCGAAACTTTGTACAGATAACAATGAAGACGAGGACAATAGTCTGAATAATACAAATAATGGTAATCTTTGCTGAGTTGCGTCCTGGCTTCCTGCATCCGAAGCGATATTACTTGAAAAAAATTGCAGACCAATATTCCGTGAACGAAAATAAATTCTATTTTAGAATTACAAAAATAATCTTTACCTTTCTCCTCCAAGTGCTAATTTGTCAATCCAGTTAAGTCTCAGTGTGAGAGATCATCTATATTTGAATTCCATTTGATAATGGCCGTAGGAACATGAATGAATAATAACCCTTGTCGCCGATCTAGTAAAGTTTGCAAACAATGAGTACATTAAATATTCAATGTTTAAATATATATTTAAAGATATATTTGTTTAAATCAAGTTAATCATCCCCGTAAAAGAAGTGCTCATTGTGGTCGCAATAATAAACGTATTCTTGCTATCTGATGTGATCTCTTCTGAAATAAAAGAGCGCTCAGTAGGAAATCCTGTCATGACATGTTCAAGTGGTTTAGGATACAAATATTTTTTATCTATTCCTCTAATTGCACAGTGTGCATTCTGTTAAATTTTAATGCGAACTTCAAACTTGGCGGTAGCTTCAATTGAGAGCTCCATCAAAAACTATTGCTAAGCCAAGACCATGAATTGTTGACCTGCGTACCCAGAGTTTTGGACACCTTGTTTTGGTATTACCATCGTATATATATATATATATATATATATATATATATATATATATATATATATATGAGGTAAAATGAGTAAAGAAAAGAAATGTTGATGGATAAAACATGAATTTAATCGATATCACTTTAATCGATATCACTTACACATGTGTTTCGGTCAGTTTATCAAAATAATAATAATAGCCTAATCCGTATACATTTTGATAAACTGGCCGAAACACACGTGTAAAAGTGATATCGATTAAAGTGATATCGATTAAATTCATTTTTTATCCATCTACATTTCTTTTCTTTACTCATTTTTCCTCATATTGTCGGATTCAATTCCTATTCTTTTTTTACATATATATATATATATATATATATATATATATATATATATATATATATATATATATATATATATATATATATAAACTGGGTTTATCGAATCGTGAAGGAATAAAAATACAAATTCTAGAATATAAATTTTATAATTAACCATGAGGAACACAATTATTTACCCGACCTCGCCGATGTCAGGTCTGGAATAACAGTAGTTTAGAAGGCCTTAAAATGTAGCGGAATGTATCTATTTCAAATTCTAAACAATTTTAGAATTTGGATTTTTATTCTCTCACGCTCCGTTAAATCCAGATTATTTTTCTATATCTATCAATCAATACCTGAATCATAAGTGGTGCCCTCATATTTTAAAAACTTCAGCTCCCCACTTTATTGCACTGATCAGATTACCAATCAGTGGTATTCATATATATATATATATATATATATATATATATATATATATAAAGGAAAAGTTGATTTACCGGTGAATTTGGTAAGTGTAGTAAGTGTAGAAGTCAGCGATATAACAAACACAAAGTGCTCAATACTAAGTAGAGCAAATTTATTATAAAATGGGCACAATAGATAACCCATGCGAGTTTCACCATAAGGATCTTCAGGGTTAAATTCACTGAATTAATCGAGACACCGACCAACAGCAGTCGACTCCACGCGTGTGGTCATCGCACCAAAATGTTCGTTGCGAAAGAACGCTGACCTTTGAAGGTGAAACTCGCGTGGGTTATCTCTTTTGCCCATTTTATAATATATATATATATATATATATATATATATATATATATATATATATATGTATATATATATATTACAACTGTGTATGATAAACACTATCTAACTTGGTGAGTTAATGGTTTGCCAATACGTGCTTGTGTGTGTTTTGGCGATTTGTTCAGTTTCTCTTTTCCTACTTGAAGATTGCCGTGTAAAGATGTCCATGAAACTAAATGGTTGCAGATAAGCATCCATGTAATTCTATGTATGTGTGTGTGTGGAGGGGTGTACGCATGTATGAGTGAAACTACGAGCGTGCGTATGTATTTGCGTACATACTTGGAACAATTAACCAACCCCGAACAACTTATCATCCGACCAACTTCTTCTATCTAACCGCAATCCAAACCCCACCCCACCCGCAGTATACAAAATATTTGAAATCTTAAAATTAAAATTATTTAACATCCTTCATTGAATCGCCCCACACCCATACACCCTCTCTACCCAATCTGGTGACAGTATCCATCACCCCCCCCACCAACCCCCTACAGACCCCATGCCAACATCCGCTCATACCCAGAAAAATACACACACCCACGCACACATATGCACACGAATACAAACGCTCACATGTCCGTATTGATCAAACGTTTCACATTCGTAGAATAATGTGAATATGTGCGAGACCCGCTGTCCCGTATACATAACCTTTGCACTGTACATAAACACACATAGACATTCAAAACAACACCACATGCATACGCATAACATTCCATCCAATCATACACATCATATGTCTATTAATCTTTTTGTAATTTTCGATTTTCCTTGCATTTGAAACAACGTCACCTGAAGATTGTTTGCACCTACGCATGCATGAAACCGAACGGTTGTGACTGTTCCTTTGTCATCAAATAAATAGATATGTAAAACCTTTATATATTTATTTTATTATATATATATATATATATATATATATATATATATATATATATACTAGCAAATATATGCACCCTCCGGGTGCAAGTATTTAAGTTTTAATGTAATAAAATATTGTATTAAATTAGAAAGGCTAATGAAACTAAATAAGAATACAGATAAAAAGATTTGAAACAGAGGGAGTATAATAAAAGATTTGAAACAGAGGGAGTATAATAAAGTTTTGAAACAGAGGGAGTATAACAAAAAATGGAACAACTGAAACTTACTCTTCCATCACTCTCGTCTTTCATTGTTATTTTTCTAATTTAAGTATTTAGTTAAAAGAGGAAGTAAAGAATAAAATGACAATTATTTTATCTTGTTAATGGATTTCATTTAAGATTTATTGAAGAGATTTTTGCTTATATTCATTAAAATAAAACCAAACAGTTAGAAATCAATAATACTAAGCACATATTTATTAAATTCGATTTTTTAATATCAATATGCAAATTAGCCTTCCCGTTCACATTGTAAAGCGCTATTTTGTTGTATATATAAATATAATTGCATGTTGTTAGTATGTAGACATAGTTAACAGTATTAATAATGTAAGAACATTTTATTAATAACTGAGGTTTAGATAAAAATAAAATCATGGAGAATGTGATGTCAATAACTAAGAGAATTGTGACTTGAGTAGGAATATAGTTTCGGTTACAGACGGAAATGCACACAATCTCCATTATAATAAGATATATATATATATATATATATATATATATATATATATATATATATATATATGGTGTTCGGGATAAGTTTGAGAGTTTCATAAGAAAAAAGAAAAAGTGTTTGGTAACTACAAAATTTGATGGATTGTAAAGAAATTCAACAGGCACGGAAATTACACTAGTCAACAAGTTTCATTCAAAATAACTGCCATTAGCGTCGATCACAGCCTCAATCCTGCTCCGGAACCTGCAGTAAGCTGATGTTACAGTTTCCCTGGGAAGGGTCTCAAAAACTACATTAATTCTGTAGATTAACTGGGCTTTTGTAGTACTGGCACGGCGATTGGTGTCTTACTCAACAGCGTCACATACATAATAATCTATGGGGATAAAATCTGGGGAGCTCGGAGGCCAAACATTGGGACTTGTGTAGTCGTAAAAATTCTTCATCAACCATTTTAGACTTTTCTCAGAGGTGTGGCAGGGGACGAATCCTGCTGCCATACATATGGTCTACCATTGGCTTCCCTTGTTATCCAGGGCTTGACTACAGTGTTTAGAAACTCAACGTAGGCATTTGAATTCAACCTGATACCCTCTCTGAAAAAATGTGGAGGCATCACATCGCCCTCAGTTTTGGGTATAATAGCCAACAAATAAGACATGAAAACCTATTGGAACAATTTCCTAGGTAACGTTTTATTCTTTCTAATAAGAGTATTTTCAAACACAGCCGGAAAAGTTTTAAAACGTTGAAAAATATATAATTGTTCTATTTATCATTTGTGAACATGTCATGATGTTCAGTGCATGCATTAAGGCGTAAAAAAATTTAAAGTCATATTTTATAACTGAAATTTCGCGAACTGGGTTTTTTTTAATTCATGAAGTTTATTTGATACTACTGTTCTAGTCATCACGCTCTGTATACGTGACGATATTGATAAATATTTACGATAAAACACAGCAATACTCCTTTGGTTTTATATCAAACGCTTGAGGAAAAGCTTTCAAGATACATACCAACAGTAAACATAGAAGGAAAAAATTATCAAATTCAACTGAATCTAATAGATATCTCAACATACACACAAACTCAATAACAAATATAATAGATACTGATTTTTTTTAAAGCTAGACCATCCCATAACAACTGCCTCTGTATGACTCTAACCTGCATCTAGTGGTGAGGTTCCAATTCTGGGGCTCTGGGGAGTGTGAAGTACCCCATCATTGTCATTACTCCCAGGTCCACGCTGTACCGGAGTGATAGTACCTGTTAGGAGCCCATCTGTTTACAAGTTAATGTAAATTATTTCCACCAGTTTATTGATACACATGAAGTTATGTAAAAAAAAAAAAACTAACAGAGAGCTGTATTTCTACCAGTTTATTAATATACATGAAGTTAATGAAAATTATATCTACCAGCTTAGAAGATCAAACCAAACAAAACATTTACCTACAAACTATTCGAAGTTAAAGAAAATTATTTCTTCCAATTTATTGATACACATAAAGTTAACGAAAGATTAACATAACCAACAGCCTATTAATACACATCACGTTCTTTTCTCTATTTTATTGATACACATGAAGTTAATAAAGGTTCTTTCTACGCTCTGAATTATACTAATACAAAGCACATTTGAATAAAGAATATCATTTTTGAATGGGTTTATACCGGTGAAAAACAGCGATGTCTAAAACAACGCATTTACGAACAGTAAAGATTAATAAGAATAGGAAATAGTTTCGTTTTGTTTCTTTGTTTAATGGCATATCAATTTTTTGTGTATTATTTAATTCCAATGCAGTCATTGTAGAATAACAGTGTAATTTAACTAACCCATAGCTGGGGGATGAGGGCTTATACCTTTATACGGGTATTAGTTCAAAAATGAACGTAGTAGCACGACTCGCTTAATACGATGTCACAGTCTTGCTCATTAGCAACTGCGCTACGGCGACTCACCAGAGAAATGTAAATGCCTTAATCAAACATCTTAATGATAAAGACAATTCTTTCAGCTTTAGAAAACCTCAGATAATACTATAAAAACATAATAAATTGACTCGAAATTCATTACATCGGTAGCCATCTTTCATTATAAAACCATTAACAAAGTCCAGGATTTTATAATATATCATTTTATCAGGCTAAAAAAGAGGAGGAGGAAGGGGAGCTCTCAAAGTTTTTGACTAACAAGAAGATCCCCTTTGGTTTTTGTATTCAGACTTTTCCTTCTCTTATACTGGTTGCCATGCCAAGGTTAAAGAGCCCAGTATTTCTTATTATTTACCCATCGCTGTAGGGAGAATTGTTCGATTCGTATCTTTCCCAAGAATATTAGTGCTATGTGAAATACAAACAGCCGCGTCCCGGATTTGAACTCGTCTTGTCATGTCCGTTTCCTATGACAGTAATATTACACCTTGTGCCTCCAACACTTTTCATCTTTCTTTCTATTTACATTGATTTCTTTCTCTTTACAGATCTTCTCTTTACAGATCTTTTATTTATTAAGTACACCGAAATCAATAGATACAAAGAAAATACATAAACTCAATTTACATAAACTCAATAAAAATAAAACTCCTTATATATATTGATGATCTTTAGCAGGGTATCCTGAATCCTAACTGAGCTGACACTTTGGCCCTTTCTTGGGCTAGACGGGCGGTCGGAGAGGCCCCCTCCGATCAATCGGCTGGTCACGTCAAGCCCTAGCACCTATATGATTTTCCCAACCCTATTGCCCTTATGGCAAGCCCTAACCTCTTTTTATCATATGGCTGCTAGAAGGCTGTGGCTGCGGGTCTACATGTCCTGGGAATGGCGTTAAACTCTATCTGATGGTGAGGTTCCAGTTTGGAGGATTGGGGAATGTGGAGCAGCCCTTTATCACCATTGCTCCCTGGTCCACTCTGACCCGGAGTGGTAGTACCTGTTAGGGTCCCATCTATGGGTTAAATAGAAAAATGTATTTGTAAAAAAATTGTATTATCCATTAAGAATTGATTTATTTCAAAACTTTATCGGCATTAAATGACCCACTGAGGTTGATATGCCGTAAAACAAAACAAACCAAACCAATTAGGAAAACATCAACTCGCTTAGAGAAAATGAAAGCAATAACTAGGAATAATTGAAGTAGACACGATCAAATGGTAAAACAGTAGTAAAATATTGTAAAGAATACTTCAGAAAAATAAGGAAACTACTGAAGAACTGCATAATCAAAAGAACTGATAGCCTCAAAATCTCCAAAGATACTCTGGACCTTTTCTAAACTGGACAGGAAAAGGGCGCATATATATGGACCACAACACGAGTACAAGGTAACGCCTTACAATTCAGTGCTGATGAGAAAATATATTACAAGAAAATTAGGAGAATATTGAGTTATAGCTTAAAAGTAACCCGGTCATGCGGCAATTAAGCTAGTTATTCCTAAATTTATTTACAAGTTATAAGAATATTTAACGTACAAAAAATTTGTCACATATAATCACGTACAAATTACGTAAAATATCAAGTGAAACGTCTCTGAAATTAACCGCATTCAAAATCTCAGGTTTGCGGGTGCGGATTTGCCCCGGACTGTTTTTATTTTGCTCATGGAATCAGTCTGATTAAAAATGGTATGATAGTCCTTTAGGAGAAAAGTTGAAAATGTGATCCACTGACATTTCTATTTTTTATTAGAGTTTCTGTGTATTAAGGCATTCGAAAGATATACAAAAAGCTGAATTAATTACAGCAGCCAATAACAGCACCAACAATGTTGACACCAGAACAAACACTACAGCAAGAATTATTAAATCGAGAAAATAATAATAGGAAGAAAGAAAACTAGATGAACAGTTGGGAAATTGCGCACACTATGACCTGGACCTGGCTGCGCAGATGAAATCTATGAATGAATAAAACATGAATTATTCTACGAGTACCAATTATGAGAAACATTTTTGATTGCCTGCTATAATAGAAAATTGCTACATATTTTATAATAATTCTATTTCCGTAAATATTTTTTTCAAATGTTGGAGTATATTAAATGAAATGTTTTTTTTGTAATAAATGCAATTTTTAAATACTCAACTGTAGATTATCGCAAAACAGTTACGGCTCGATTTGACCTCCATGTAAATCACATATTATTATTTAGGAATGTTATAAAGATTATGGGCTAGGCCAGAGGTTACACCGGCTAAATCGAAAGGCTTAATAAGCTTTTCCGTCGACGCATCTTTGTAATTATTATGTTTTCATATCTCACTCTTAAGTTATTATTTCCGTTCTAATAAATATTCTGAAACTTCGCTTTTCCCTTACTTTTTATATGCCTTCGTTTTTTGCTTTTTTTGTTGTTTTTTTGTGGGAACTGGTCTTTAATTTTATCCATTTCCTTTAATTATTTTCTTCGAAACGTTCGCGCTAAAAATCATTTATTAAAAGTACAGTGCACAAAAATTGATTAATAAAACATGACCGGAAAGCAGGCGTGAGCAGCTTGTGTCTTTTTATGAGTTTTTTAAAATTTATTTATTTAGACCAACTCGCTCAATTTCATCATACCAGCATATTCTCTTTCTCTCATTTCATTCTCGCTCATTCACCCACACTTTTATCTTAATCGAGATTCGGTGGTGTAGTTTGGGTATTCACCAAATTATCAACCAATGAAACTGGTTGTTGGAATTTTAAAATTTAAATTTTAAAATGGTTTATTTGTTTTCACTAATTAAATGTGATTGTTACAACAATTCTGAGAAAACCGGAAACTGTAATCAGCCATACGCATGCGCTGAATTGACAGGGCGGACGGGAACAGTTTATCATACTGTTTCAAAGCGTCAGTGCAGGAAGTGCAGGATTGTTATTTGATTTTAATTCTTAATAACTCTTCCTTATAGCTTCATGTAAAGAAAGGGAAGCTTCTTTTGAAATCATAGAATCCAAGGATGTTCTGAATGCCTCACTGTATTTAAAGATTTTAATCTGAATCCTCAACTACTGAAAGTCTGTCTATAAAACATGAAAATGAAAAAGGAGATACAAGAAAGCACAAAAGTGAAACGCTGAAGAAGCATATTCTTAATATCATTTTGATGATGAGTTTTTAATAAATCCATTCAGGCAGTGGCTGATATTTGTTGATTGATTGATCGATGTTAAATATTTGCCTACTTTACACCGCTCACAATAGCTCTCCCACCATACCTAAGCAAAGTACAATACTGATGGTTAGTACATTATAGTTGAGCAGAAGGACTCAGATAATAATAATAATAATAATAATAATAATAATAATAATAATAATAATAATAATAATGAAAAAATGGATAAATATCTGGACCTTGCCAGAGAACTGAAAAAGTTATGGAATATGAAAGTGAAAGTGATACCAATTGTAGTTGGTGCACTTGGAACAGTCCCAAAAGGATTGGAAAAGGGTCTGGAATTTTTGGAAATCAGAGGAAGGGTTGAAACCATTCAGAACACTGCACTGCTGCAATCTGCCAGAATACTCAGAAGATTCCTGGAGACCTGAAGAGACATGCTGTCACTCAGACTCCAGTGAAAGACCATCAGCTAATGCTGATGTGAAAACTCAAAAAGAGCAAGTAATAATAATATGGTAGACTTTGCATTTCCAGCAGATCACAGGGTGAAGATAAAGGAAAACGAAACAATAGACAAATACCTGAACCTTAGAGAATTGAAAACGCTGTGGAATATGTGAGTTAAAGTGATACTAATTGTTGTTGATGCACTTGGAACAGCCCAAAAAAACTTTTCCAAAAAGCTTGAAAAAAGACTGGACGAACTGGAAATCAGAGGAAGAATTGAGACCATCCAGACCACTGCATTGATGCAATTGGTCAGTATACTCAGAAGAGTCCTAGAGAACAGAGGAGATTTGTTGTCACTCGGACTCCAGTGAAATGCCATCAGCTAACGCTGGTGTGAAAAACTCTCTTAATAATAATAGGATATTATTTAGATAGAATGAGTTCTGAGATGAATAAATAGTGATAAGCAAAGAGTTAACGGCATGTCAACCCGTCTATAATTACTGTGTGCCTATAAGATTGTTTGGGGGGCGTTTATCGTGTAATAGCTACCGTAGTAGGAAATGGACACGGCAAACCGAGTTCAAATCCTGGACGTAGCAGTTTCCATTCCCGATCGCGCTAATACCCTTTGGAAAGGAATGAATCCAACTATTCTCCTTGCAGATATGAGGAAATAGTAGCAGAAGCTGGGCTCTTTAGCCTTGGTATGGCAACCGGTCTAGAAGTAAATCTTTAAATTCTTACCTGTTAAACTCCACTTAAAAATTGGCATTGTGTCGCATCCTGTTCCTGGGTTGGGTAAATACATATATAGGATTGCATTTCTATCAAATACGAATAATTTTTAAACAGATCTACTTGACACACAAATGGGACCCTAACAGGTACTAACACTCTGGTTTATGATGGACCTATGAGAAATAAAAGGCTCCTCCATACTCATAAGATCTCCAGAAATGGAGCATTTCCATCATATGCAGTTTAGTGTCATACCCAAGTCATCCCACTTGGCGGAGGTCTTACTCCTCTATAGGGAATACAGTCAGTGTATTTTAAGCTCTAACGAAAGGTCAATGATATTTTGTATCTCAAGAAAGTGTTGTATACCCACTAACATATCTCGGGTATATAATCGAGAGAGAGAGAGAGAGAGAGAGAAAGAGAGAGAGAGAGAGAAAGAAAGAGAAAGAGAGAGAGACAAAGATTAAGAGACAGACAGACAGATAGAGAGGCAGACAGAGAGAGAAAGAGAGACTGACATAAAGAGAAGATAGGGGATGATAGATGAGGGTCTTTCTTGTTACTCTCTGCTTACTTCGTCTGACTCGTCCGGCCACCATGTCCTTCAGTCTGACTTCTTTTCAGGACTTTCTGCTGGGGGTTGATATTCTTCTTTTCCGAGCTGTCATCTCTTCTTTTAACAAACAAGGCTTGCTGTTTTTTTCTAAAGCGTTATTGCAACAACCCAGCCCATATTCCTCCACCACGGAGGGAGACTCCCACGGAGGGAGCGAGCGACTTCGAGTCTGTTTGCTCTGAAATCTTCGTCGCATCTGAAGCTAAATATCACGCTTAATCGCGTCTACCGGAATGTCAGCGGTATGTCACCGGTTGTCATTCATCGGCCATGGTCATTTTCTACTGAAATCCCGTTCTTCTGACGAACTGTATTCAAATATTCTTACTACAGGTATGTACATAGACCATAAGCTGCTAATGAATTATGTAACAAATGAAAAAAAAACGTTTGAATAATAATAAAATCGACAGAATTACACTCGGAACAGAAGGTAGGTATTTACCCACTCGTTTCTCACGGTCACAAGTATGGGGTATCCAGTGAGTATCGAGCTCGCTATTTAGCAATAATGTATCTGCTAGGGTAGCTTGCTAACCATTTCACCATGATTGGAAGCCCTGTAAACTATCGGGTAAGTGGATTTTTTATTATAAAATTATAAACAAAATGTGCAATAAAAGCTGTACAGATGATGTACTTATATTTACTAAGCTTTGCTTAGTTGCGACACAAAGCCGCATCTACGGAACGCCCAGGAGGACTCGAACTCACTAATAATGTATTGCTAGTCTAAGTTGTACAGATAATGCAATAGAAATCTATTGTCAACAACAAATACAAATAAAATCAATGTTATATGAAAACTTATAGAAAGTATCTTTAAACTAATTCTATTTTTGTGTTCTTATTTAATTTATATGTTGTTGTTTTTTTTTTGTTTGTTTTTTTTAAATATTTTTCTTGTGTGGCCCGATTGAGGATTTGAAATATCTTGCAAAGCTGTTTTCAAAACATAATTGTCATTTTATGCCAAATTACATGACTGAATATTACATTATAGAATTGATTGAATCATTTAAATCATAATAAATAATGTTATTGGATCAACGTTTTGCTCAAGGCTGACGAGTATTTTTTTCTAAATATCTGTCCACTTCATTCAAATTTACTTAAAAGCGTCATCTCTATTTTCAGAAAATATTGTGACGCATACAGCTTTGTGTTGGATAAGAAGCATGAGGCTGTTAAAATACTTCAAAATAGTAAGAGATTTTCTCGTACTCTCTGTATCTGTAAACAGAATACATCTCTTAAAGATACTCTCAAGAGACTTGAGTCGAGAGGGATGAATATTGAGTATACGTACAAATAATTTGATGATTATTCACTTAATATATGTAAATACACTCATACATACGAATATATGATGTGTGTATTTACCGAAGCGCTCCGAAACATGCAGGATGCATCACAAGGTCAATTTTCAAGCTGGGTGGAGAGTAGATATGGACTGTCCCATTAAATAATGGGAGCTTCTATAGGTAAGTATTGAATTACAGAATTTACCTCCTCCGATGATTAAAAAAGCCTAGTTATAGAGGCCAGGTAATTTGTATTCATGCTTGATACTGAATAAAGTAATTGAGTGTCAATATTACTACTTCGTTGTTGTCGCCTTTCTCGGGGTACAATCTGTTTGAATTCAGACTTTTACTGGTTACCATACCAAGGTTACAAATTCCAATCTGGAGTAATCTTTACACATAACTAAAGAGAGGGAATAGTTGGATTCATATTTTGCACAAGGATATTAGCGCTATGAAAAATGATTCTTCCAAGATGTGGACCCTAGTCGATGGGTTCATTTGCTAACTGGGAACCCCTTGATCTTCCCCGGCTATACATTAAAATACCACTACCGTGCTTCTACAAAGATGGCTTTAGAATTTAAATAGCCCAGGGAGATTGATATGCCATCAAACAAAGAAACCAATCCAATTACGTTCATATCTCCAGCTAAAATATATTTCACATTTTTACTAAGAGGTTCCATAAAATATTTGTACCATCGCAAAAATGTCTGTGAACCATGAACTGGGCCTGTTTTTCTACTTATCTATACAAAACACTTAACATCTTGATACTTAAGTTTCACTGAAAACATTTTTCTAAGAGATTTCTTTCTTTCTCGGGATGAAAATTTTTGAGTACTCCTTGTTGTAATCATAATGTATTTCATACACAACACGTTTGAATTAATTGTGTTTTTCTATATCCCGAAAGTGCAACATAAATTGGCATAAGCAGAATTAATCATTTACGTATCAAATTTAAATCTAATTGCGTAATTATTTCGTTTCTTCTCTGCATCTTCTAATTTATTGTTCATCTTAAAGATTCTGAAAAATAAAATCCTTTTCAATGATTACTAAAGTATGTACTTCAAATTTCGGAATAACTTGAAATATATTTTCAATAAAATATTTCTGTTAAATGATTATATTAGGATTTTCCATTTTAAATTTCCATTTTTTTTCCTCTCTCTCTCTCTCTCTCTCTCTCTCTCTCTCTCTCTCTCTCTCTCTCTCTCTCTCTCTCTAACGTTATAGCATCGATATTATCACTAAGAATAAATATTCATCCATTGTATAATCCCGTGTTTTTCTATATTTCTCCATATATATATATATATATATATATATATATATATATATCATCATCATCATCATCATCATCATGTCGCGCAATTAGCACGGATATCCATGACAATCTCTTGCCAACCTTCCCTATCACTCATTGCACCTGGGAGGTCCTCTGCGGAGCAGCCAGTATCCTCGCATATTTGGTCAATGTAGGTCCTTGCTGGGCGCCCCACACTTGCATGTCCATGTGTTGGCTTCCACAGGAGAACGTCGCTTATGAGCTCGTCCTTGCTTCTCCCACAGTGTCCTGCATGCCTTGTCCGTCTCACTCAGATAGTTTGTGAAATGGGGGGCAAGTGACCGTACAGTTGTCTCCTCGTGGGGTGCTGCTTCCACGACTTGTTCAAGACTGCGCGCAGCATTCTTGTGCAGCTCCCATCTAGCTTATTCTCAAGGCGCTTCGTTAGGGTCCATGTGGTGCATCCATATAGCAGCTCTGATACAACCACAGCCTGGAAGAACCGTCGCTTTAGTTTGTCAGGGAGATTGGACCTCCATACGACTGATAATTTGTTTGTGGCCGCCCATGCCTTTGCTATTCGTGTATTAACATCGCTCTCTGTGGATGAGATATTACTACCTAGGTACGTGAATTGTTCTACTGGCTTGAGAGGTGTGCCGTTGAGTGTGGTGATGTTTCTTTTCTTTTTGAAGCTTATGAACTCCGTTTTACTGGAGTTCACACAGAGGCCGATATTTTCTGCTGCCTCCTCCAAGCTATGTAGTAGTGACTCAGCCTGTGCTGGTGTATCTGCAAGAAGTGCAAGATCATCAGCATAGTCTGCATCTGTGACTGTTTGTGCGGGATATCGCCTACTTCTTGCCTTTTTCAGTGTGAAACCTTTTTCTTTTATGGTATCTAATGATGTTCTGAGTACGTAGTCTAGGCATATTATAAATATACATGGTGCCAATGTATCTCCTTGTAGGACCCCAGCGGCGATGTCAAAGAATCTGTGTCACCATCAAGTGATCGTACCATTGCTTTAGTGTCTTTGTATAGCATCATCATAGCTGCAACTGTTTCTTTGGGGATACCATATGCTAGTAGTATTTGTTCCATTTTTCCTCTATGTATGGAATCAAATGCCTTGGAGAAATCTACGAATAGCAGCGTTGCCTCTAGATTTTTTGCTCGTACCCCTTCTATGATCCGTCTAATAGTCAGGATCTGAGAGCTAGTGGATCGATTTCTGCGGAATCCGTTTTGGTTTCTCCTAAGGATTTTTTCTATTTCGGGTCGGATGCGATTAAGAAGAAGGGCATTAAATACCTTGGCTGCAATAGCCGTAAGAGTTATGCCTCTGTAATTTTTAGCGATTCCGAGATCTCCCTTTTTGGGGAATGGGAGGATGCAGCCCTTCGTCCATTTATCTATTCTATTTTGTCTATATACTGCATTGCATAGCCTAAGCAGTATGTCATTGAACTTTCCTATCTTCCATACCTCCGGGGGTATTCCGTCTAGTCCTGCCGCTTTCCTACCTTTTAGCTTCTCTAGAACTTGGTTGATTTCATCTATTGTGAAATCCCCCAGTTTGATATCTAGTTGTTTATCTACAATCTCTTGGGTATTGTTTTCTACGATTTTAGGTGGGTTCCCCAGAAGTTTCTGGAAGTGGTTTTTCCATTTCTGGAGTCTATCTTCTTGGCTGGTTGCCTTTAGCTTTGATTTAGAGGTATTTTTCCTACCACTAATTTCATTTACTGTTTGCCACGCTAATCGCGACTGTCTGTCCTCCACCGATTGTCTTATATTATTTATTTGTATTTGTATGTATTCTATTTGTTCTTTTTTGTATGTTTTGGTTAGTTCTATCTGGGCTTTCCTAAGGCTATGTAGATTGGTACTAGTTGGGTTTGTTTTATTACGTTGGGCTGCTTTTTTTATATAGTTTCTTTTTTCTCTAACTGTTTCTGTCTCCCAGGGAACACAATGTTTGGCTCTTAGTTTGGTTGGTACGCCCTCGGCCATCGTTTTAAAAATTCGATATCCTCCAGGAGATATCCGAAAGCTCCACACCAAACGAGGATATATATATATATATATATATATATATATATATATATATATATATATATATATATAATCAACATATTTTGAGATTTAATCACTATTTTATATTGCAATTTAATCGCAATTTCAATTTAATCACAATTCTATATTTCAATTAAACTTCATTATTGAAAGTTTAAATATAACCTTTATATAATAGCTAGGTAAAAATATATAGGTAAAAATTAAAAAGTGATGAATTGTACTGTAATGACTTTGGAAAAAAATTGAAATAGTGTGGACTCTAAAAATCTGATTAGAGTTGAAATTTATATCAAAACTTATAAAGATTCTTTGTAGTTGTTGTTTACATGAAATGAACAGGGAGGAAAAAGAAATATTTAACCGATAAATAATCTACCTCTGAATTATACAAACTATCAAATATATGAACCCCCGGGTGAAAGTATTTAAGTGTTAATGTAATAAGATATTATATTAAATTAGAAAGGCTCATGAATTTTAAACACAGGTGGGTATAATCGTAAATAGAACAACGGAAACTTACTCTTCCATCACTCCCGTCTTTTATTGCTACATTTTCTTAATTTAACTATTTAGTTAAAATACGAAGTAAAGAATGAAGTTATTTCTTATCGTTAATGGATTTCTTTTAAGATTTATCCCTGAGATTTTTGCTCATATTCATTAAGATAAAATCAAACAATTAGAAATCAATATTACTAAGCACATATTTATTAAAATCAAATGTTTAATATTATTATGCAAATTAGCCTGCCCGTTCACACTATGAACCGCTATTTTATGGTATATATAAATACAATTGCATGTTATTAGTATGCAGATATGGTCAACAGTATTAATAATGTAAAAAAATTTTATTAATAATTCAGGCATTTAAGCCTTAATTATTAATAAAATTGTTTTACATTATTAATAATAAAATCCTGGAGAATGTGACGCAAATAACTAAGGGATTTATGACTTGCGTAGTGATATAGTTTCGGTTACTGACAGACAACCACACAATCTCCATTATAATATACAAATTAACTAACGTCTACCACGACCTCACAAAACCAATCCCCTTACCTCAAATTCAAACATCAGAAAGCCCCAAATGTACCCTCTATTATAAATATAGAAGATAACCTAAAGGTCAAAACTGGTGGCAAGTTCATTCTCTTACTTGTATGGCTGCCTGAAGAAGGGTAGGACAGTCAAAATATGAGAATATTCGTTGAAATAAATTAATAACCGCCTACAGACCGATATTTAAGCCTTTCTCTGATCAATCATATATATATATATATATGTGTATATGTACTTATATATATATATATATATATATATATATATGTGTGTGTGTGTGTGTGTGTGTGTGTCTGTGTGTGTGTGTGTGCGCGCGCGCGCGTGTGTGTGTGTGTGTGTGCGTGCGTGCGTGTGTGTGTGTGAAATAAGGAATGAAAGAACAAAACTCAGACAAAACTGTGTAGTATATTTCGCTGGAGTGTTGAACTCCAGCGAAATATACTACACATTTATGTCTGAGTTTTGTTCTTTCATTCCTTATTTTACCTCATTCTGTCGGATTCATTCCAACCCCCTTTTCCTCATATATATATATATATATATATATATATATATATATATATATATATATATATATATTGAAATAACAAATAGAATACTTTCTAACATTCTTATGTTATCTCCACCTAAATCATTGTACATGTTGATTTGTCACCTGGGATATTTACTGTTGTAACTGTCAGTCTAAATATATGATAGCGTAATGTATATGACTGTCTAACTCCATAAAGTTCGTAACCACTAAGTGCAACAAAATCTTTTAGTAGCGTCTGTCAATCACTATAGAACCACAAATCTCGCATGTTACATTTTTCTATATTTTGACAAGCCACTTTCTTTACGATGTGTGATGATTTTGACAGTTGTGGAAATAATTGTAATTTAATTTATCGCTGAATATATTTTTATCTCTGATGCGTTTTTTTTTTTTGTTTTTTTTTTGGGTGGGGGTCTTTCTTCTTTTCTAACATTATTTCTTATTTAGTTATGGTGCTTCGAAATGGAAGAGTCGATTTATTCCGAACTCATATCCACTCAGCCTAAAGGGATTATTGAAAGTTCTATAAATCCTTGTGATAGACATTCTATTTCCCTTTGTAAAGATATATAAGAAAGAATCGTATTGATAAAACACATAAGCCATGCATGAATTATCAGATCAATACTTCGGATACAAACTCATTATATCAACAGAAAGCTATGTTTATCTTAATATAAGGGATGCAGATATGTACTTACCTAATCCCTCCGTACGACAAAGATAATATTTAAGTGGAGTTTAATAGGTTTTAATTCAGAGTTTTTCTTTTCCTAGAACATTTGCCACACCAATGTTAAAAACACCAGTCTGTGTAGCGAGAGGGAAGGTCCTGAGTTTTGCGAGAACTACTATTAGAAAAGAGAGGAAGAAGAAATAAGAGAGAGTAAAGGTTTTTAAAAAAAGTGATGAGCACAAAACGGTTGTCGTGAGTTTGACCGGGGCGTGACCCCCCGAATGGAGAATTGAAAGCCAACCGGAAGTTTTGGGTGTCGACCGGAACCGGAAGTCACGTGGTGACGTGGAACGACGAAGAAAAATACCGGTCTCTGTTTGCTTTCGGACGCGTAGGGTACGGACCGGACCTCTGGTCCCTGTTGTGGGATCACAATAATTTAACAGTATCCTCTCTCTCTTTCTCTCTGCCTTTCCTTCTCTTCCGAACAGAGCCCACGATACGAGCCTGGAAATAAAAGCTAAGCAACTTGTGACGATATATTTCTCGCGTTGTACTTTTTTATCGACAAGATGACCGCCACGTGCCGAACACCTTTTTAGTGTCGTGAATTTGGAGGCACGTTGACAAGAACCGCTATACAACATATATCGCTATTAGAACGTTACGTATATCCGTTTTGGTACCGTGAATGTACCGCCACGTTACATCTGTCCTACTATTTACCCATAGCTGGAGGGAGAATAGTTGGCTTCATACCTTTTCCCAAGTGTACTAGCGCTACGTGAAATGCAATCAACCTCATCTCAGTTCGCTGTGTTTATTGTTTTTTTTTAATTGAAATAGATCACTAAGTAAGACTGAGCCTATTCTAGTAGTGACCAACCCAAGCGAAGATTCAAGAGGTTTGAATTCAGAGTTTTTGTCTCCTATACTGGTTGCCTAACCAAGGTTAAAGAGACCAGTCTGCTTTACTATTTATCCACAGCTGGAGGGAAAATAGTTGGATTCATACCTTTCCCAATGGTATTAGCGCTATGTGAAGGATATGAAATCGGGTCGACGACACCACCGCACTTCACTACATCTATGACGATTACGCCACAAATACCAAAAAATTATTTCAATAATTTTTCTCAGAATGTATTCTTTATCGTAACTAGAAATAACTAATGTCTCAGACTATAATTTTTCCATTGCATCCTGAGAGGATTTTCTAAATTCAGGTGAAACCCTTCCTTTCAAGGGTCCTTAAAACATGTATCCCCTGTATAGTGGTTAATCTATCCCAAAGGGGTGTCCTGGTTATGATACAACTGCATTTGACTCGATCTGGAGATTGGGGAGTGTGGAGTATCCTTTCAATGCCATTACTCCTAGGTCCATTATTTTACACAGAGTGGTAGTACCTGTTAGGGTCCCATCTCTGTGTCCAAAAGTTCTGTTTAAAAATTATTTGTATCTGATAAGACCACGGACAAAAATACTTTTAAGCAGCAACTACGGAAACATGTATATATGAACATATCATAAATACGATTCCCGAACCTCCCGGCATAAAATAACCCGTGATAGTTTGACATGCCGTTGGAATCAATCAAATAATCAATTTATGAAAATTATGCAGGTAATTTCTTATTTTCATAGTATCAGACAATTACTTTTTTTATAAAAACTAGAAATAAAACTAACAATAGTTTTTCATTGCTTCCTGCGTTTTTTTTTTAATTCCTTGAAGATGGAACGGACTAAAATCCAAGAAGACAAGTTTAATTCTATTCGGATTCAGAACAAGACATTTTTCTGTAAATACATTTGTATTTTTGTCGCTTGAATTTAAGAGGAAATCTTTACTTTTTTGTTGTTTTATCGGGTTATAGGAATAAATGATACAATACATTAATACTCTGAAGTGATTGATGGTAATAACTTTTGTGGATAATTTTGCTTCTTGTCCCAGGATTATTGCGACATCCCTCCAATTTATAATATATTGTAACTTACTAACATTTATCTTGACACGACAGGTAGCTTACCTTTGAAACGTATTTCCACTAACCTTCTTTTCTTACTAATTAATTATAAATCGGTCATGTTGCGAAACAGATGTATTTCATATAGATTCCCACGACACAACTGACTTTAGTACCGCCATGTGTGTAACGAGCATTCGCATACATTTATATCTCCGTAAGTCTACATTAAAATTCCGCCAGTATTTTCAAAGACCAGTGACCGATAAGATTAATACACACACTTTCATGGACATTTGTATACATATATGCACACAAATAAAAGATGCAACATACAACAGGAAAGTCGGTGAGTCCTCCTGGCGCAGTGGATAACGTCCTGGACTGCGACATCGTAGTAAGCGATTTCGTAGACAATTCGCGGTATTAATCTCGAACTAATACCCTTAGGTAAGGTATGAACACTAATTCTCACAGCTATGGCTTTGATATTACCACTAATGTTCTTCTATGAAGATGGTCTTGGCATTAAATAACCCACGGAGGTTGATATGCAATTAAATAAAGAAACCAAAACCATACAACAATAAAAAAAAACTGCTTTTAACAGATGCGAAAAGCTGCCAAAAAATCATTGTACGAGGGTGTGTCAAGAAGTAATGCCATTTTGTTTAGGGCAGGTATAATTACCAACACAGGAACATGTATCATACATCAAAATGAAGCTAATCCTCTGGGGATCACATCCCTACTACTCCACATAAGTGAGTAAAAAATTAATGCCATTTTGTTTAGGACAGGCATAATTACCAATACAGGTACATGTATCATACATCAAAAGGAAGCTGATCCTCACACAGTCGCCGTTTCTCTCAATAGCAATGATGGCCTTTCGAATGAGAGCACGTATCCCTGCCCTGTAAATTTCTGTTGACTGTTGTTTGAGCCACTTTTTCACTACAGATATCACTTTCTCGTCACTAGAATAATGTTTGCCTTTCGAACTCTCTTTCATGGGGCCGATTAGAGGCACACATTATTCCAGTAAAGGGGGCGTTAAATCTGTAGTGAAGAAGTAGCTCAAAGAACAGTCAACAGAATTTTACGGGGCAGGGAGACATGCTCTTATTCGAAGGAGGAACATTTCTATTGAAAGAAATGGTGACTATGTGGAGAAGTAGGGATGTGATCCACAGAAAACCAGCTTCATTTTAATGTATGAAACATGTTCCTGTGTTGGTAATTATACCTGTCCTAAAAAAATGGCATTACTTTTTGAATCCACTCGTATATAAAGAAATACATATGAATAAATAAATGAATAACTATATATATATATATATATATATATATATTATTATTATTATTATTATTATTATTTATATTTATATTTTTTTAAGGCAATTACAATGCCTATATCGTATGAAATTCGATAATTATCGAATTTTATACGATATACGCATTGTAATTGCCTTCAAAAAGATAGATAGATAGATAGATAGATAATATCGGTGCAAAGCTAAATATCATGAATAGAGCATTTATATATAATGAGGAGTGGGGGGTGATTAATCGGGTGGTATGCGTAGAACAAAGTGTGTCAAGATGTACAGTTATTTAATGGTCTAATATCTACTTAATATAGGAGGTGATGTACTGCATGTCCACGCTACCTTGATAGGAAAAAAATATGAGGGTTCATCCAATGATCAACCTACACAGTGTTTTGTTTATAGTGATGATGGCTTTTTTTTTTGGAACATCTGCACTTTTTTTGGCACAGTCAATAGGAAAGAATTGGTGCACAAGGAGTGCCACCAACCCAATCAACGACTGACCTCAGGTTTTTCAAATTCAGGGTTTTCCTTCTCCTAGTCTGGTTACGTATCCAAGATTAAAGAGCCGTCTGCCCTACTATTTTACCCATAGATCGAGAGAGAATATATGGATTCATACCTTTTCCATATATATATATATATATTTGTTTATTGTCGACCAAATAACCGAAGAAAAACGATAAAAAATACTAAAATACTGGATAATAAGTGTTCCATAAGAAGCCCACAATAAAATCCACTGAATTTTGAGGCTATGTAATTTAAGAATACCCAAGCTGCAAACACTTAAAATCAACAAAGCGGATGTTCCCGTGGTTTAATGGATGAATTGCTGATCTACGCAATCGTAGTAAGCGAGTCTGGAATTCCAGTCACGTTAATACGTTTACTCTCGGACTAATAGCCTTCAGAAAGGTGAAAATACCATCATCCCCCAGCTATGAGTTATGTAATGCCAAAGCCATCCTTGTAGATCAACAGTTTCTATCTCTCTCTCTCTCTCTCTCTCTCTCTCTATATATATATATATATATATATATATATATATATATATATATATATATTTGTCTTAAGACTTTCGTTCATCATATATATATATATGACTTAACAGCTTGACTTAACAGCTACTTCTAGCCGGGAGTGAAACCCGGCTGAATTTTCGCCTGTCAAGCTCCTTATTCTCTCGCCCCTCGGCAACTGTCAGTAAGAGGCGAACAATTAATTTATACATACTTCTGCAAATGTATATTTACAATCAACAAAGAACTTAAATCTGTAAACAATATATATATATATATATATATATATGTATATATATATATATATATATATATATAAACTGGTGTTCTACAAGGATGGCTTTGGCCAAAGTTTGATATGTCATTAAACAGGGAAACCAACTCGAATCCACAATTTATGAGCTTTACAACTAAAATATTTCTTAAAAATTCACCAAGAATCAAATAGCAGAAGTAAAAATATAATATTTTCATTGGACTGTGCACGCTGCAAAAACAAGTCAGAATGACTATTTAGTTTTAGATAAACAAGTAAAGACAGAGACTCACTTCACTGGATCACGAAATTAATACTTGTAGAACAACACTTTCGCTAAAACGGTCATGATTTTAACAGATTTAAAAAAAACAAATTTACCATCATAGACAGATGTGTAATCAAATTTGCCTTGTAATCAAATTTAGGAGTCACCCTGCGTTGTGATACAATTTGAGAGTCACAAACATCTATATAAACAAATAAATGAGGCAGTGATAACCAACGGCGAATCTGAAACTTACTTCTACAAATCTTTATGTAAAAATCATTGGCAAAGTGACTTCACCATATATATATATATATATATATTATATATATATATATATGTGTGTGTGTGTGTGTGTGTGTGTGGAGAAAAGTAGACAAACACGGGATGTTATGGAAACTTGATGTTTATTGTCGACGATGCAACGTTTCGGTCTCTTATTAGACCATCTTCAGGACTTGGATATAGTTCTTACTCCAATGATGGACATTCTCAAAATGCTGAAAACGGAAGGTCGTCAGTAGGGGGAGGTGTAGTTGGGGGTGGTTAGTGGATTCTTTTTCTCTCTGGAATAGGGAGTGCCGAAATGGTGGATGGTGGTACCACAGGTGTTAGATTGTGGGGATTGGTTAGCTAAATATGTGTATGTGTGTGTGTGTGTGTGTCTGTTTAATTATTTTTTTGTTTATATGTGATTGGATTTGTCGTTAAGTTATATGTGTGTTGTTGGTATGTTGGTGTGATTTTTTGATTTTTTGATTTTTTGTAAGGGTAAGATTTGTTAAAATTGTAAGTGAGCATATGTATAATGTCATATACTATTATCGTTATTATTATTATTATCATATATATTATAATATCATCAGTGTCTGTTTATGGGTAATCTGTTAGTATCTGTCTGTCTATCTTTTTCTTTATTTATTTATTCATTTATGAATATTTAACAGTATGTCTATCTGTCTATCGGTCTATCTATCTATCTATCTATTTAGCTTGAGTGTGTTCATGTCTATCATCCCATCTGTTTTTCGATCTTTACTGTGTGTCTGTTCATCTAAAGACCAAATATAGGTGAACAGACACACAGTAAAGATAGAAAAAACAGATGCGATGATAGACATGAACACACTCAAGCTAAATAGATAGATAGATTTAGACTAACGACCTTCCGTTTTCAGCATTTTGAGAATTTCCATCATTGGAGTAAGAACTATATCCAAGTCCTAAAGATGGTCTAATAAGAGACCGAAACGTTGCACCGTCGACAATAAACATCAAGTTTCCATAACATCCCGTGTTTGTCTACTTTTCTCCACATACTGTCGGATTAACCTCCTCACATTTCTACCATATATATATATATATATATATATATATATATATATATATATATATATACTAGCAAATATATGCACCCTCCGGGTGCAAGTATTTAAGTTTTAATGTAATAAAATATTGTATTAAATTAGAAAGACTAATAAAACTAAATAAGAATACAGATAAAAAGATTTGAAACAGAGGGAGTATAATAAAAGATTTGAAACAGAGGGAGTATAATAAAAATGGAACAACTGAAACTTACTCCTCCATCACTCTCGTCTTTCATTGTTATTTTTTCTAATTTAAGTATTTAGTTATAAGAGGAAGTAAAGAATAAAATGACAGTTATTTTAACTTGTTAATGGATTTCATTTAAGATTCATTGAAGAGATTTTTGCTTATATTCATTAAAATAAAACCAAACAGTTAGAAATCAATAAAACTAAGCACATATTTATTAAATTCGATTTTTTAATATTAATATGCAAATTAGCCTTTCCGTTCACACTGTAAACCGCTATTTTTTTGTATATATAAATGTAATTGCATGTTGTCCGTATGTAGACATAGTTAACAGTATTGATAATGTAAGACAATTTTATTAATAATTGAGGTTTAGATAAAAATAAAATCATGGAGAATGCGATGTCAATAACTAAGAGAATTGTGACTTGAGTAGGAATATAGTTTCGGTTACAGACAGAAAAACACTCAATCTCCATTATAATAAGATATATATGTGTGTGTGTGTATTCTAAATAAAGGAATCATATGCAACTATCTATTATTTAATACCAAGATATGTTATGGGAGAAAGAAAAAAGGGTTATTAATAGAACAAAGATTATTTTATTACTAACGGTAAACCAGGGCTTTGTTAAGTATTACAACCGGAGAATGACTAAAAGTCAAATTGTAAGATCATTAAGTAATATGGAGGTGAACGGATATATATATAGCTGAGTAGTGCAATTTTTATCATCGATGGAAATAGACACGGCGAGTGTAATACTGGACAAGGCTGTTTGCATTTCACATAACGCTAATAATATTGGGAAAGGTATGAATCCAATCATTCTCCGTCCAGCTATAAACATTTTTAAAAGATTGTGGACACATTAACCTTGTTTAGGTAACTAGTCTAGGAGAAGGATACCTAAAATCCAAACCTGTTAAACTACGCTGAAGAAATTGACCTTGTGTCACATCCTACTCGTACAGGTGGATTGCTAAATATATATATATATATATGAGATAGAGAGAGAGAGAGAGAGAGAGAGAGAGAGAGAGAGAGAGAGAGAGAGAGAGAGAGAGAGAGAAATTGAAATATTTTAACCAAAAGATGGTTTTCATTAAAAAAATTGATATGCCACATAACTAGCACTTTTTCGTTTCATCTCTTGGAAACTTTTTAAAAAAACTTTCTGAAACGTTCTTTTACAAAACCATTTTCTCATGATGACCCAAGGGCCAAACTAATTGAAAAAAATGAAAATATAAATGACATTAAAGAATACTCCTATTTGTCTTATCAATGTTCTCTCTCTCTCTCTCTCTCTCTCCTCTCTCTCTATATATATATAATATATATTATATATATATATATATATATATATATATATATGTATATATATATATATATATATATATATATATATATATATCCAGAGATGGTTTCT
The DNA here is from genome assembly GCA_023376005.1 of Doryteuthis pealeii. NCBI lineage: Eukaryota > Metazoa > Mollusca > Cephalopoda > Myopsida > Loliginidae > Doryteuthis > Doryteuthis pealeii. The sequence continues at coordinate 118,988,453 of CM042139.1, forward strand.
GAAGAAACTTCCCTGTTTTATATAAATTTACCTGATTTTTACATTGCTATCATGAATCAAGCTGTAATTCAAGTTATCAAACAGAATATTATCCTGAAGGTATTTAATATATATTATATGTTACAGATGCATTGTTTTTCATATTTCTGAAAAGTCAGTTATGACTACAGTTTTTAACAGCTACCTTAAAAATACTAATCATATTAGATGGAAATGCAAAGTTGATGTAAGAATTATAACGAATTTGAACAATAAATAAACACGAAATCCCTTGACCCTGAGATATAATATAAAACTGTTTAAAACAACAACAAAAAATGTAAAAGATAGATTATAGTCTTCCTTCAGAAAATATGTATCATTAAAGCTATTCTATCTTTCCATTAAAAAAAAGCTGTTATTTCTCGCTATACTAGGCCATCTATTATTACCTAGTAGGGCTACCCGGCGTTAACGGGGATTTAAAATGTTAACGATAAATCTGTTAACTATATCTATATATATAGAGATTATTAAGAAATTATTTTTCTATATTTTTCTTTTATCTCTTATTCTTTATAAATTCTTGTTTTTAGGTTGTTAATTTTTATAAAACTAACAAACAACAACGTCAACAAATAATCCCCTGAAAACGATCATGGACGTATTCTAAAGTCTTTTGGACGAATATGAAGTACCTTCTCTCCAAATGGGACCCCAATATAAGAAAAATTAGACTGGGGCTTGAAAGTAATCAATTGAAAATCAATATGAATTAATATGCTGTTTAAACAATAATAATAATAATAATAATAATAATAATAATAATAATAATAATAATAATAATAATGATGATGATATATATATATATATGTATATATATATATATATATATATATATGTGTGTGTGTGTGTGTGTGTGTGTGTGTGTACTGGTGGGGTACCATGAATTTGGTATTAGGATGATTCTAGGCTGGTAGTTTCTTCCCAAGGTACGGTGTTGAAGAGTTCATGTACGAATTGCGAGCTCATGTTTAATTTTTATAAACAGACCAAAGTAATTAGTAGAGACGAAAAGCTTAAAAACCGGTTATTAAGTGATCATGGTCCATTTTCCTCAATGGGTATCTGAAAACCCTATGAGTTTTGTCACGTTCTTTATAGAAAATGGTATAAATATAAATCCAGCTTGCTTTCATACATTCTAACCTGTACCCTGTGATGATATCGGGTTTCAATTCATCTTATCCTTTTTGGAGTGAATGTATAAAAGCAAGCTGAATTTATATGTATACTATTTTCAATAAAGAACGTTATCTGACAAAATTCATAGGGGTTTCAGATACCCATGGGTGGAAATGGACCATAATCAATTAATACCCGATTTTTAAGCTTTTTGTCTTTATTAACACACACACACACACACACACACACACACACATATATATATATATATGTGTGTATGTGTGTGTGTGTGTATGTGTGTGTGTGTGTGATTTTTTTAAAGCGTATACTTCTTTGTAGATATATAAATAAACGGCAACATAGCCCCCACTCACCTATAGCCAAACATTTTATTCAACCAGAACACATACTAGACATTAAATCAATTTTAATAGACTACGATTTTTCAACTCAAACACGCAAAAAACACGAAATGGATATTTATAAATATCACACACAAAAAGGCTTAAACACTGATCTAGATACGTTAAACGCATATAAATATTTCCACCAATGCAAATAACAACATTGCTCTTCACAAAAAAATAAAGCTATTCAGATACAGAAACTTACCCCCTATTTCCACTGGAGTGAAAGTTGAAAGTTAGTGGGTTAAACCCAAAGATTGAATGGAGTATTATAAAGGCATCCACAATACCAAGCAGCTTGGATGGCAGATGCAGTCTATGCCTGAAGGAGAAAATTCAAATTATAAAGTATCAAACTGTTAAACCATAGAAACGAAATTGTGGCCATGTGTCGACACGAGCAGTTTCAAAATATCTTAAAGCCCTTTACAATGACCATTCATGATGAAATATGTAATTGTACATGTCTAGACTTAATCAAACCAGAATGTAAGTTAAGTTGGATTTATGATATGTTATTTCTAGAGTTAAGCTCTTAATATTAATGTTGTTTAGTTTATACTGATATTTTGTCATATCATTACATTGTCTCAAAAGGAGAATAATATGGTTAACAAAAGTGAACGTCTAAATTTGAATTAGTATAGAAACTGTTATCCTTGTTAATATAATCAGGAAACTTAAGTAACTAGAATAAAATCTATTAAATAATTGTCTTTATATAGATGTATGTATACGTATTTGTGTGTATGTATATATATGTGGGGGAAAATGTTGGTAGATGTATATATATAGACATGTGTGTTTTTGCTTACGTTTTTTTATGTGTACGTATGGGTATATGTATGTAGATGCGTGTGTGTATCTGTGTGACTCTTCATACCAAGGATATTTGGAAAACATGCATGAATCTGTAATTGTACATGTTTAAATTCAATGATTAAACCAGAATGTAAGTAAAGTTGAATTGATGTCATGTTGATTCACATCGTTAATTATTAGGAGTAATGTTGCTTAGTATACAATGATATCTCTTCACACTGTCCTAGAATGAGAATGATATTGTTACCAAAATCATTATTCGGAGTATCTGATTTTGAATTGGGGTAGGTGTGCCTGTCCTCTTTTATATGATTAGACAATATGGCGAACTGAGAGTAATACAATTGAATGATGTTTTCATGTGGATGTCTGTGGATGTATCTGGTAGTATATATATATATATATATATATATATATATATATATATATATATTACATTTTATATTGTATGTATATGTATATATGCATGTGTACGTTAGCGGTCTGATGAAACTCATAGGTATATACAATACAGATACCTATGGGTAGGATTAGATATATAACCGCAAGATAACCGGTTTTAGGCTTTTTCTTTGGCATGCATATATATATATATATATATATATATATATATATATATATATATTTGGGCAGCATTCTTTCATTTATACATGTAGAATCAAACAAAAGACACGTCTCCTGTTAAACAATTTTATTAACGATCTTTTCGAGCTTTCTGGTCAAATTCTTTACATATGGATGGAATTCGTGGATTAGTCCACCAAAGTTTTTCCATTCTCACTACTACTAACTTGAAAAAAACGGGAACACAAACACATAACCCCTGATGCTGGCACTTCGAATTACAGTACTTGAGATAAAAACTTCGGTGTTAGATTATTGCATACCCCCCTCTCTCCCCCCCCTCTCTCTCTCTCTCTCTCTCTCTCTCTCTCTCTCTCTCTCTCTCTTAATATAATATATATATATATATATATATATATATATAGAGAGAGAGAGAGAGAGAGAGAGAGAGAGAGATAAATAAATGGATAGACAGAAAAATAGATTAATAGAATAAATAGATATTGATATAGATATATAATTATTTTAGATTTAATTTTGTACAATTCATCCATAAAATAAAGTAAGTAAGAGACACCGTTTTTCGGATTTTCAGAGAAAGTATCGACTTTAAGTTCAAATAATTTTTCTCTATTAGGTGTTAACCGAAATTAAACAAAAAATTATTAAAATATTGATATATTTATTCATATAGAGGACTTTAGTATTATTGGTGAAAATTTTCCGCACATAGGAGCATGTGAATTTTTCAGTACTATTGGTATAATTTGTAGTTAGATGTTGTTTTATGGCGCTGAAAGGTCGTGTGTAAGGTGAGGGGAGATGGTGGTTTTAATGTAGCCAATGTGTGTGTGGGGGTGCAATTGGGCAGCATTTCAGCATTTAGGCATATTTGGTTAAGTAGTTCAGACATCTTTTGTCTAGATATTCTGGTTTTAATTCGCAGTATGGATAATACAATATACGGACGGAATGGGATAGTAGATGTGCAAAAACTAATTTTCCCAAGTACTTTCGGCCCCGTCATGTGCCACTGAGGGATAAGTATATTGTAAAACCTATATAACTTTGTAAGTGTTCTATTTAGACTATTTAGGTCGGATATTATATCATCCATTCGAGGATTTAAATGGATTGAAAACAGAATATGTATACAAAATATATCTGCACTACTTAAGCATATATATATATATATATATATATATATATATATATATATATATATATATATATATATATATATATATATATATATATATATATATAGCATATATATATATATATATATATATATATATATATATATATATATATATACGCTTCCCGTTCTCGGTTGAGCACTCTATTTAGAAGGTATATAATTGCAGATTCACCGTATTCGGCTCGGCCAAATCTCACTTTGTTTACAAAGTTTGAGACCTCTAGGTGAAGGTCATTTCCCCTTAGAAATATAGCAATTAAATAGCCTGCTATACTTGGCGACTGACTGTGGATGTGTGGGTAAGAAGCTTGGCGAGCGTAAGTTCGTTCGGGTTTCGAACCCAGCCAGAGGCAGCTGCTAAAACCGTATAACTATACTGATGAGAGGTGATACCTCGAAACACGTGTCTATAGTTTACCCCTATATATATATATATATATATATATATATATATATGTGTGTGTGTGTGTGTGTGTGTCTGTGTGTGTTTTGTGAAATATTAATATTTCTTAATGAGTTGAAATTCATGGAGGATGATTGCAAATCTACTATATATTATTCTCTGTTGTTGTCGTTATTATAGTTAATTATATAATCGGTATTACATTTATTGGCACAATCGTAAACATCCCCTGGAGATCCTATCTGCAGTCGGATTCAGTGAAGGGTCCTCAATCATAGATATTGCATCAACTCAAATAAATGCTAATGAGATGTTTATTGAATGGAAAGACTGATAATTCATTTAAAATTATTATGTATGTGTTGGCTTTGACATTTGTCCTTTACATTGCATATTTGATATGCTTCAGGCACAGTGGGGTAAGGATTATGTGCTTGTGTAGCCACAGCTTGGGCGTTCATCACAAAGGTATGTTACTGGCCCTAGTGCAATCAACACAGAAGACAGGTGATTTCTCTTAAGTTTCTAACATTAATAAAATAGTATTCAGTTTCTAACATTAATAAAATAGCATTTAACACCGGCACTAGCACATTAATCATCTTTAATAACTAAAGAAATAACCAAATAGCCCCAACAATAGTAAACTCATCCAACTGAAAAAATATTATACCCACACTAAAGTAAAACAAACTAAACCTAAAAAATAATCACAAAAAAAAACTGTCAATGGATGTGATCGACATTCTTGAGATCAAAACTTGGGTCATCTTCTCTATTAATTGAATCGCGACATAAAGAAACTTGCACGAAAGGTAGCGATAAAAAAACACCAGAAAGAAATTTTAACCAAACATGTTTAAACAAATTCTAGCACATATATGATAAAAAGGTCTTGATGTGCGTGGTGTAATGGTTAGAGTAGTAGGAAAGGGACTCGTCGACCTGAGTTCAAATCCTATATGAGGCTGTTTGCATTTCACATAGTACTAATCCCCTTGGGAACGGTATGAATCCAAATAGCCTCCCTCCAACTATGGGTAAATAGTAGAGCAGACTGGACTCTTTAACCATGGCTAGGTAACCAGTCTAGGAGAAGGAAAACTGTTAAGCTCCACTTAAGAAATTGACATTGTGTCCCATCCTGCTCGTGTGGAGGGGTTGATAAATATATATATATGATAAAAAAGGTGCTACGCCTTAACGTCATTACAAGCTTCATCAAAGTGGGATTCTCCGACCAGATTCTCCGTCTAGGCCAACTTATGGCTAAAGTGGATTGCTGCATGTTATGGACTCAATCAACAGGATTACTCATTGGGCCACCACCCACGGTCAACAGATGGCCCTATTGTTGGGGTTCTAACCTCTCTTTAGAGGTGCAATCGGCATATTCTACAGCTTCAACTGACAGGGCTCCAGAAGAAACATGAAATATTTTCTAATTCTCTTAAATAGTGAGTACATAAACTGTTATATCTGCATAATTTTGGATATGCTGAGTTAAATACTTACAAGCATTGGTCAATCGAGCAAGATTTCCCAATGTTTAAAATGTCTGATTATATTAGGGATAATTAGGATATTTCATCTCTTTTGGGAATATCAGAAGGAATAGGTTGAGAAGGAACAAGTTGAAAGTTTTATTTTACCACTAACTTGCTAACCCTGGGATGCCAAATTTTTAATCAACTGTATACAAGATTGACCTTGAGTCGCATTCTACCGGCAGTGGGTTGGGTAAATACATACATTGACATAGGTCGAAAAAAGAGACACACCCCCATGAAAGTAAATTAAGTAACACAAATTAGAGGGAGTTCGCTTATTATATAAAGTTGCTACCTTTGCCAGAATAATGGAGGCTGAACGACGTGACAAGAAATCTGCTTGAATCGTTGCTTGAGTATATTTTAAGAAGCCATGTGTATTCCAGGATTTTCTTCATGGCCAAATAGTCTTCGTCTGTGTGGATGCGGAAAACTTAGCTCGAATCTGAAACATTCCCATATGTGCTCAGCTGGGTTGAAATTCGGAGCGTGCAAGTGTCAATTGAGAAGCTGTAAATTAATCAAGTGCTTCTGGAACCCCTCTCATGTTACCCACTCACGATGAAGGTTGTAGAAACTTTCAGCTACAAGCCCTTAACACTGGAAAACATATCTAGCATAAAAGGCAGTAAATTTACAAGATACGTGCATGTGCCAACTATTAAGATATAAAAGTAAAGTAAAGTCGTCGGGGCGGCCTAAAGTCGGTATCAGCCAGTCAGCGAGGGAGTCTATCCCTTTTTCAATAGCGCTAGACCAAGGAGATTGTTTTAAGCATCTGAGGTGTGAAAAGGAACTGGATTTACAAAAAGTATTCTTTATTCTTAATAATAAAGTTATGAGCTGTCATTCGGTGGACATTTTGCTTTGAGTTGTGAGTTATAAGTCAGCTTCAGATACGTTTACATTAATAAGTTCACGAAAAATATTTATATTTTCAAATTCATTACGTCTAAAAATATAATCTATAACAATAAACATGATACATGGTGTGTGTGTATGTATGTGTGTGTTTATATATATATATATATATATAAATATATATATATATATATATATATATATATACGTTTTTTTAAAGGCGAGTGTTATAAAAGCGAGTTTTATAAAAAATTCCTACTCCAGTTTCATGCCGGAGCTATTCATCTAGGGAATAGTCACTTTCTCCACTTATATATATATATATATATATATATATATATATATATATATATATATATATATATATATATATATATGCTGGAGAAACTAATATTTATTGTAAATCAAAATCTTAAATACCTTTCTTTAAACTGTCAACACCGAGCTCAGCGTAGTCAAAAGGCGGCCCAATACGAATATAAATAAAACTAACTACAGCATCTTTCATTCTATGCACACAAACACTTCTTCAGATGCTATAATCAAAACTGTAAAGAAAAAAAACACTTACAGATCATATTTGTTAGATTTTTTACTCTTAATGGGATGGGTATCTGCGTTTGAAATATCTCAGCGAACCATTTAGGAAACTGGCAAGAAGATCTGTTATATTTTTCGAAATAATACATCTGCTTCTAACGAAGGTGATTGTTTGCCTTGACAGTGCTATATACGCTTCTTTGTTTTCTTTTGCAATATGGAATAACAGAGTGGAGTCAAATATTTTCCTTTTACATAGATCCTATTTTCAGGCTGCAGGAAAGGATGATTAAGGCTATTTATTATCAACCTACCAACTTTTGTTTATGAATCTGTTAATAAATTATCACCCTTCTCTTTTGATGATTTCTTCTCTATGAGTTCATCTGTTCATTCAAATCTGACTCGAAAATCAACTGATGGTCACATGTCTTTTTTTTTAATTTATAGAAACAGTCAACAATATGGATTAAATTCAATTTTCTATCTCCTTGACAAATTATGGAATGCACTAAGCATTGAAATTTCTCCATCTAAATATTCATTCAAAAAGAATTTGAAAATATATTTGCAACAATGTTGAACCATAATGTAATTATTTGTTATTTTAGATAACGAGCTGAATTATTATTTTAATGCTATATTTGGTCAAAAGAAACTTTCTTTTCGCAAGTCAAACTACTCTGAGTGCTCATTCTCTACTATTAATTCACCTCCTCCAGTGAATATTTGAAAATACTTGTTTAATATGATTATAAGCCATTATACTCATAGTTTGTAAATTTACATGTATGTACCTTTAGAAAAAATAACTCTTAAAACATAAAGGCAAGGATAATATATATTATTGTGGACCCTCTTTTAGGTTTTAGAATATTTTATTTTTTCTACACAATCCAAAGATTGATTGTATTACCTTGATTTCGAAACATAAATAAAAGATGATGGAATTGGTGATAATTTATTCTAATTGTAGAACAAATATTCTTGACTGTACAGAAATGCAAATTTACAAACGTTGGCAAATAATTTTTTATAACTAGAATTCTTGAATGTACATATGTGCATTAACTAATTTGAGTCATAAAGTCGAATGATCGTATAACATTAGAAATCTTGAATGTACACACGCAAATTTACAAACATTAGATATAAAGGCGAATAATTTTATATTACTAGAATTCTTAAATGTGTACACAGGTGAATTTACAAATTTGGAACATAAATGCGAGTGATTTTTATAAAACTAGAAGTCTTAAAGCTACATACATGTAAATTTACAAACTATGAGTATAATGGCTTATAATCATATTAAACAAGTATTTTCAAATATTCACTGGAGGAGGTGAATTAATAGTAGAGAATGAGCACTCAGAGTAGTTTGACTTGCGAAAAGAAAGTTTCTTTTGACCAAATATAGCATTAAAATAATAATTCAGCTCGTTATCTAAAATAACAAATAATTACATTATGGTTCAACATTGTTGCAAATATATTTTCAAATTCTTTTTGAATGAATATTTAGATGGAGAAATTTCAATGCTTAGTGCATTCCATAATTTGTCAAGGAGATAGAAAATTGAATTTAATCCATATTGTTGACTGTTTCTATAAATTAAAAAAAAAGACATGTGACCATCAGTTGATTTTCGAGTCAGATTTGAATGAACAGATGAACTCATAGAGAAGAAATCATTAAAAGAGAAGGGTGATAATTTATTAACAGATTCATAAACAAAAGTTGGTAGGTTGATAATAAATAGCCTTAATCATCCTTTCCTGCAGCCTGAAAATAGGATCTATGTAAAAGGAAAATATTTGACTCCACTCTGTTATTCCATATTGCAAAAGAAAACAAAGAAGCGTATATAGCACTGTCAAGGCAAACAATCACCTTCGTTAGAAGCAGATGTATTATTTCGAAAAATATAACAGATCTTCTTGCCAGTTTCCTAAATGGTTCGCTGAGATATTTCAAACGCAGATACCCATCCCATTAAGAGTCAAAAATCTAACAAATATGATCTGTAAGTGTTTTTTTCTTTACAGTTTTGATTATAGCATCTGAAGAAGTGTTTGTGTGCATAGAATGAAAGATGCTGTAGTTAGTTTTATTTATATTCGTATTGAGCCGCCTTTTGACTACGCTGAGCTCGGTGTTGACAGTTTAAAGAAAGGTATTTAAGATTTTGATTTACAATAAATATTAGTTTCTCCAGCAAATACATATATATATATATATATATATATATATATATATATATATATATATATATATATATAAAGTGGAGAAAGTGACTATTCGCTAGATGAATTGCTCTGGCATGAAACTCGAGTAGGAATTTTTTATAAAACTCGCTTTTATAACACTCGCCTTTTAAAAAACGTATATATATATATATATATATATATACGTTTTTTTAAAGGCGAGTGTTATAAAAGCGAGTTTTTTAAAAAATTCCTACTCGAGTTTCATGCCAGACCAATTCATCTAGGGAATAGTCACTTTCTCCACTTTATATAAATCAAGGTAATACAATCAATCTTTGGATCGTGTAGAAAAAATAACTCTTAAAACATAAAGCCAAGGATAATATATAATATTGTGGTTTGGTTCGAGTTGGTTTCTCCTTTGCTGTCCTGGCTTCTTTTACCGGACATTTTATATGTGAATGTTTAGGTTGATCAGGAGGTTTTCTTGTTTACATTTTGTGGTGTCCTTCCAATGTCGTTTTCTATGTTTTGATACGATAAAGTTCTCTTTTATTTCCGTTTTGTTTTTCTTTATTGCTGTCATGATTTCATTGTATTCGTCTGTGTTTATTTGTTTTTGTTTATTATGTCTTACAGGACGCTGACCTGCGAATTTTATTCGGAATTCTTTTTTGTGTGTGTGTGTGTGTGTTCTAGAATTTTGCCGTGTTCTTCATAAGGTCGAGACAGAACTGCTCAAACCAGATTGATAGAAAGTCTTCATCGCAATTACCGATTAAAGGGCCCAGTTCTATATTGAAGTTGGCTGGAATAAGTTTCTTTTTTATGCATGTCTGTAAGAACTACAGGTATGAATCATGAAATAAATTGATAAATTACACATAGATTTAATAGTCTACTGAAACTTAAAAATAAACAATATTTTTTTCCTAAGGTTATTACTTTCTATGACAGATTTCCTTCAATTATTTTTTGAATTTTTAGATAAGGCTTCATAGTTTGTCTTCAGTTGACCAAATGGCAAAACGGATATAAAGGTTGAGTTAATACAGTTTTATTCTATCATCTGGAGGTTGAGAATACTTAACATCGCTTAACACTTGCACCCGGTTATGATTAAGGAATTGGGAAAATCTTTAAAGCATCTAATAGTTATAATTGAAATATTCTTATTGTATATTTCAGAGATAGAGTCGTTGACTGGAGAGGTGACAGAGAGGTCATCACGGACAGAGTTGATTGGCTAAGAATTTATATTCTAATCTCTGTTTAAACGTGTAATATAGGGTGGTAAATTTCACTTCCCTTTCCTTTTTTTAGTGATATAAAACATATACTGAGATCAAAGTAATGCATTTAGTTATACTTGTATAATAATATAGATGATAACGTTTTTGTTAATTGATTAAGTGTGAACGGACCTGCATTTGAAATATTGACCCATACTATTTTCACCATCATTATTATTAGAGGTAATATATATATATATATATATATATATATATATATATATATATATATATATATATGTGTGTGTGTGTGTGTGTGTGTGTGTGTGTGTGTGTGTATATACGGGGAAAAATTTTTTTTAAGTTAATAACAGAACACAAACAATCACATTCAATTAGTATTGGTTTTAGAATCTTTATCAGAATCTTTATTATTTCAAAACTGAATGCTTTTATATACAAGGTCAAAAAGTAGAAAGATGAGGTAAAGGGAGGAAATAGAGGGGGAGGTGTTCTAAAATGTAAAAGTAAGAGGCGGAGAGAGGGATTGAGAGGGGGGGTGTTGCTACAGATAAATAGTAGATCGCAAGATCAGCTGGGGGATAAGATGTTCCAATAATTGTTTAAAAATTGTTTTAACTCATCATCTTCTGACTTAGCTAAATGCACGTTTGAGCCACCTTTTAAGAGCTATTAGCTCGGTGTTGACAGTTTAAAAAAAGAGTATTTAATAATTCTGATAAATATTTGTATCGCCAGCAAATATATATATATATATATATATATATATATATATATATATATATATATATATAGAAGAGAGAGAGAGAGAGAGAGAGAGAGAGAGGCAGACAGAGAGAGAGAGAGAGAGAGAGAGAGAGAGATACAAGTTGTTGCATTTTATATAAGCACATTAAAAAAGTATTCAACAAGCGATTTAAATAACTATTTAAGATCTTGATCATTTTCGGCAAATGGGATAGCGAGTTAATTAATTATGCTAATTTCTTAGTAATACTTTTGAAAATCTTATATGTTTAACTGTCTATGCTAATACAAGGAATTATCGATATTTCTCTAATCTATGTTACGATTATAAATAGAAATATATTGAACGTAATGATACAATGTTTTTTTCCTATGGCTTAATAGTGAAAAAGTAATAATCATTTTATTATTAGTATCGTAATGATAATTTAAGGCGGGTGACTGCTTATACGTCTATTTAAACAAATCTGGAGTAGGTTATCAGGTATAGAACTGAAATCATGAATTGGCCTTCTTCTGATTATACCAATTTTCATCAATTTACCAATGGTCGACCATATTAGGAATAATTGCCCCTCTTAAACCCATGAAATATCAATAATAGTCGCTGTATTTACCGGTTTGGTGGAATTACGTCAAATCATGCAGCCAATTTTATAGATGAATTATTGCATTAAGCATCAACTAAGCTTTGCTTGTCTGTGTGAAAGTGTTATTTTGAATTTATTACACTAAGATTAATAAGGCCTAATGCTTACGTATACTCGTTAGTAGAAAGGTATCATCATCATTATAATCATCAGGCTGCGCTGTCAGCATGGATTCTCATGACTCATTCTAGTCAACAGTCTCTATCGACCATCTCCCATGGCAGGTCTTCCACATCCAGAATCCATACACTGAAAGATGTAGGTTTTTGCTGGTCGGCCCACACTGGTGTGTCCATGTGTAATTGTCTAATGAAGAACGTTTCTTCTGAGTTCGTCCTTGTTTCTCCTACAGGGTCCAGCATGTCTTGTTCGTTTCACCGGGTTGCTTTGTCTAATATGAGGCAGGTTACAGTATAGATGTTTCCATGTGGTATGCTCCTTACAAGATTTACATCTTTGTGTAGCTACATTGTAGTTTTTACTCTAAACGTTTGGTTAGGGTCCAGGTGGTCATAGTAGTTGTATAGTAGCACTAATACGGCTACGGCTTGGAAGAATACTCACTCTATCTATCTAAATAGACAAATAGATTGATAGATCGTTAAAGAAACGAGGAATAACGCAACCATTTAATACATATTATTGTTCTTTCAGTATAAAACAGTAACATTTAGTGATATTTTTCTTAGCGCCAAACCATTAAACTATCATCTCTACAAATAAATACGAATGATAGTGATTTATTGTGTCATATTTTTTAAACTTTATTCCTAGAGGCCGTAGCACAACATATCATACCGATTTCGAATCAAACTGATTATGTGAACAAATTAAAATCACCCAGAGTCGAATATGACCCAAAATATATTGAATGTTGAATTCCTAAGTTTTAATTACTGCAATTGTATTCGAATATTTTTTACGAAATTTTTGCGACGATTTTTTTTTTTTTTTTGTACGACAATAATTTTTATGACTTGGACATAAATCTGGGAATAACTAGTTTAATAGCCGCTCGATAGGGTGGCTTTTAAGCTTGTGGAAAATAAACCAATTTCGAATACATTTTCAATATTGCTATTGTATCTGCATTTCTACGAAACTCAGATTTCTGGAGATAATTCCAAGTATAATAAATGTTTGTAGAGTAAGTAAGTAAAAGTAAAGTTGACGGGGTGGCCAGTATCAGCCAGAAAACGAGGGAGTCTATCCCCTTTTTACTAGGGCTAGACCAAGAAGATTGTTTTTGCGTGTGAGGTGAAGCGCTACACCTACCATTAACTCCTCACTTTACCACAGATATCCCTGTGCTACTCATATGCTGAGTTGGCGAGGGCCGGTATTTTCCAAATACTAGGGCGGGTCAATGGGTTTTCAATATTTTGGTACTTGCTAGTTTGTGGTGCGAACATCACGTGACCGAAGCAGTTCAAAGCGTGGTGCTAGCCACTTGGCAAGTAATATCATCATAGTCGGTGCGCTGACACGTTGTGCATCGCTTCACTCCGTGTGTGATTTGAAAGCGGCACAAATAAACGTGCAACGAAGTCTAAATCGAGAACTTATGCTTTGCGAATTGGAACTGGGCCGCAAGGCCGCGGAATCAACCAAAATTATTTGTTGCGCAAAATGTGAAAGTAGAATTGATCACAGTAAAGCAACCAGAGGTTTCATAAATTTTGCAAGAACCTCAACAACCTGTCGAAGACCATAAAGGACTAAAACCATGGATTCCGAGGACATGTGACATAGAGGCAAATCTGGCAAGTAGGACTCGGAAAGTATCAGGTGAGCCCGGAACATTACCAAAATATTGCAAACTTGTTACTTATCCTTGAAATTAAAACATTTATATATTTCTCTAAAGTATCGTGTTTATATGTATGTAATCATAGAACAGAAAGACCGATACAACATAGCGCAAATTTTATCAAAGCAATATAGTTAAAATATTCTTAAGAATAAGCAAATTTCCAGTCCAATTTGCTACTGAATGAGAATATTGTCCAGTTCTGAATTAGCGCAGAACGTTCATTTTAAATTAGAAATTATTCTCATGACGACGGAGAAAACTAGATAATGGTAATTATAATCCTATATTCCTTCCCAAAGAGAAGCATTGCTATCATCATGGACAGCTGTTTTAACTGGAACGAGCTGACAGGTTATTTAGCAACGTCTCTATATTCAGAGTAATTTGATATTCTGTAAATGGACGGTCTTTTGATGAGTAAATATAAATTATAAAAATAAATGTGTTTTTAACAAAATGCTGATTGTATTGCAGTTTTAATGAATTTAAATAAGTTTAAATCTGAAATTAAACAGAATCTCATAAGCTATTAATTTAACGCAATACTGAAAATGTTATTTTGTAAACAAACTAGCTTTCGTTTTTAGCAAAAACATGCAGACCTACTGTGGATGTTTAACTGAACAAAAATTAATCCTTTTTCTTTCTTTCACTCAATCAACATTAATTATATTACATTATCATATTAATAATTTTCTTTCTTCTACCTAATCTCTACACACAGACACACAAACACACACACACACACACACACACATATATATATATATATATATATTTCCGAAAATCGTCTTTGAAGATAAAGTTTTACTTTGAAATCGATAAGACAAAAAATAACATCTTTTTGTTTTCATTTTTTACTTGCATTGTAATTGCTTTCAAATTTAATACATTATAACATACTTAACAATGCTTCAAGCAAAATACCAATTACTATATATATATATATATATATATATATATATATATATACATATATATATATATATATGTGTGTGTGTGTGCGTGTGTGTGTGCGTAGTGATTAATTGGAAGAAGGAAAATTATTGATATGATACATAATGTATTAACCTTGATATATAGATATATATAGTTATATGTTTAGTAAATAGTGCTCAATATCGTACATAGACTATGTATATCTAAGCTAGCGTAGCATGGACATGAAGTCAACTGTGCTTGGCAACTGACAGTTTCTTGCCTATGAGATTTTCAAACCAAGCACTTCGTTTGAAAATCACATAGGGGAGAAACTGCGAATAACTAAGCACCGTTGACTTCATATACACGCTACGCGAAATATATATATATATATATATATATATATATATATATATATGTATATGTGTGTGTGTGTGTGTGTGTGTGTGTGTGTGTGTGTGTATTATTCATTATTTTCTAAATTAGTAAATATACGCATATCTTTACACCGGAACGTATATATTTATTTACTCTGCTTAGTGGTGGGACAATGCAAAATGTATGAGACACCCAGTAAGATTCGTGCACACTCGTACTGATTGGCTACACTAGTTCACTAATATAAATAGATGATGACCATAACGGGTACAATAACTCTGGGTTAGCGTGCGACTAGAAGTAATGCCAAAAAGTATAGTCAGAGATCCCGTACCTCACCACTAGATGCATTTTAGGTTTGTGAAATTTCTGACCTCAGAGAATGCTTTCTTTACTTTGTTTAATGGCATATCAACCTACCTGGTAGAAGAAAAGAAGTAATATTTAACTCATAGTTGGGGATGTGGGGTATCATACATTTCCCAAGAGTTGGAAAGTGAAGGTAATAACGCGACTGGAGTTCGAACTTGATTACAACGATGTCGCACTCCTGTGCGTTAGCCAGTACGCCAAGAAGACTCTTCCTACCAGGAAACGAGCTGCCTATCGCGTGTGAAGTCTAACAAGCTAGTCTCACAGATCACGAGAGTGGGCTCAGTATTCACTTTATGCACCACTTTCATTGCCTTTATCCAGCACAAGATTAGAAAATTAAATAACTCAATATAGGCATTGGTAATTGATACTGTCCTCATTGAAAAGTCAGAATAATGTACACTTCAAGTTAAATTACTTGCTACAAGAAGATAAAGTAATGTTTACTAACACCTATATATATAACCAAATACATAGATTATTGTCAAACTTAAAGAAAACTTGACCCCCAATAACATGGAGAATAAATTATGATATTATATACCATCATCATCATCATGTCGCACCGTCAGTATGGATACCAATGACACTTACTCTGTCTGTCTGTCTGTCTGTCTGTCTGTCTCTCTCTCTCTCTCTCTCTCTCTCTCTCTCTCTCTCATTCACTTACACACACACATACACACACATTTTGTCCTAGTCTCTGACAGGTCCTCTGCACAGTATTCGGAATCTTTACAGAGATGACTGATGTGGGTTTTTGCCGGTCGGTCTACAGTGGTGTATTGATGTGCAGATATCAACAGGAGAACATATCTCATGAATTTGTCCTTTCCACCCAACAGTGTCCAGCATGTTTTCTTTGTTTTACTTGGATGGTTTGTGTGATAGGAGGTATGTGGCCGTACAGCTGCTTTCTTGTAGGGTGCTGCTTCCAGGATTTGTTCAAGACAGCACGCACCATCCTTGTGTAATTTTCATCAATCTTTTTATCTAAGCGTTTTTTTAGAGTTCAAATGGTGCAGTCTTACAATAGCACTGACTCGGCTACAGCTTGTATGAATTCTCGCTTCATCTTATAAGAAATCAGATTTCCATATGATCGATAATGCCTTTACTAGGCGTTTATTGACATCGCTTTCTATAGATGAGATATTACTACCTGTAGAATAAACATATTCAGTTCCAATTACCGTCGAATAGGTAAGATTAGGCAACAAGGAAGTCGTAACTTAATACGGATCTAACTTTTTTGCAATCCTACTAGAGAATGCCACAGCATTCATGAAGCCTCGTCACATTATAGAAAACAATCAGCCAATCAGGACTCAAGGAATGCAATTACCCAAAATACATGAATGGACTATTCTTGAGTTCCATAAATACCAGGTGTTTTGGGTACCAGTCAGTAGAGCTTAGTTGCTGTTGTTCAAACCAGCAGCATATACCCAGCTCACAACACAGTTGAATGCTAATCACCCAACAAATTTCTACACTACCTAGATATGTGAACTGGTATACTAGTCTTACCATCCAGTATAGAGATGCCTCCATCTTGTTTGAAACACATGAACTCTGGTTTATCTTAGATCAGTTTGAGGTCAATGCCACTTACTGCTTTCCCTAGGCTATATGCAGCTGTCACTCGGTTTGGGCTTAACACCTAATAACACGAAGAATATATTATTCATTTATGTATAAATCCGTTTTTTTTTTATGTACGGAAGAAGATGTACACTTAATTGCAATAAATTTCAAACCAATATTTTTATTTAAACTTTCATCTTTATTTGCTTTTTATCGTATCCAACTGAACACAATTTCCAATTCCCTCTAGTTTCTGATTCACAATCTGAGTGAGTTCCATTAAAAATCAAAATTAAAGATGAAAGAAAATACATCACAAAATTTATAATAAAAATAACTGACAATGCACCTTCAAAAAATAAATAACGCACCTGATGTCCAATTGTTTTTAAATATCAAAATATTTTTCTCAAAAACTGATGTATACTCAAATAACTGCATGAATATTTATATGCGCACTCTTGAACATACAGATGTTGACCTGCATAGATTTGTATCTTAATAGTGTTAAAATGTGTTACTAGATAAATGGTTTGAATTTCCTTTGGGTGAACATGTGCATGGAATGATTTGATATAAGATAATATATTGTCTTGGCTGTATAAGGTGGGAATATTATCTGATACGTTGAGGCTAAATAATACTTAAGTAAGAAACACACACACACAAACACACACACACACACACATATATATATATATATATATATATATATATATATAGAGAGAGAGAGAGAGAGATAGAGATGAGAATGGAGAGACTCACACCACACACACACACACAAACTCACTCACATATACAGAGAAATTGATATAAGGCGGAGGACTCCAACATTGCTGTCCAGGTACGTGAATTCAAATTCATTTCTCGTTGAATATGTTTCTGTTCATGTCCAACTTAGTTTATCGAGATCAATATATATATACATATATATATATATATATATATATATATATATATATATGTGTGTGTGTGTGTGTGTGTGTGTGTGTGTGCGTGCGTGCGTGAGTGTGTGTGTAAGTGTGTGTGTTGGGGCGTCACAACAAATACGTAAATATATCAGTAAAATATAGAAAAACTAATATGGACACGGACAGAGGTTTATCCATCGTGAAATAAATTTGAATCCTCGCATCTTGAAAACAAGGTTGTTGTCGTGTCTTATATTTATATATCTCTGTGTGCTCTCTCTCTATTTCTTTTTCTCTCTCTCTCTCTCTCTCTCTCTCTCTCTCTCTATATATATATATATATATATATATATATATATATATATATATACACAGATATGTGTATGCTTATCGTGTTGTGATGGTTAGCAAGTAAGTCTCGCAGATCCATTACTACTGAATACTGAGTTTCAATCCTCCCTGGAAGCCCCATACCGGCGGCCTAGTGTCACATCCTACTGGCGGTGAAAGTGTTGGGTAAATATTTACTTTAATCTTCGCTTGATGTCGCATAATTACGACTAAGTGTCAAATTCTACTTGTGGCAAACGAGTTGGTAAAATATCTACTTTTAGATATTGACATCTTAACTTTTTGGTAAATACAACGTATATTGCTCAGAAAAATATTCTGGTGACTCTCCAGAAATAAAATCTCTAAGTACTTTCAGTATTTCCATGTACACTAAAATAGACTATTTCTACTAAACAAGAGGCCACACCGTTCAATTTCTTGGTTTTGTGGCGTGGCTTCCCGCATTCCGTGTCCGTTGGTCACATGATAATTTAGTCCCTTAAAATTTTCTCTTTGTCCCCGTTTTGGAACGGATAAAATGTGGAGTGAAAAACGACATGTTTTTCATTTCAGTTCGTAGAAATGATGTATCTTTAACTTTGCATAGCATTTTATTACACCTCAGCATGAAAACCATTGAAGTCTTTTCTTACCATTTCTTGTAAGTCTTCTAACACTTTATTTGATTGTGGAAAAATATATATTTGTACAGTTTATCTGTTGGGGTCATATAGGTTATGCTGTTATGTTGTTGCACCTGTATATATTAAGAAGTCATATGTGCATTGTTCATGTAGTCTGTATTTCCTTATCAAATGTTCAGTGTTAGTGTATCCATGAAGCATTAATGCATTATAAAGACCTAGTGTTGGTTAGAAACTAATATGCATAGTTAATATACTATGTTTATAAGGACGCACTTTTGGAAATACAACGTAATCCATTCTGCCTGAAAAGTTACATTGAAGAACACTTATAGATTGATAAATATGAACAGACTTAGATAGATAGATAGATAGATAGATAGATAGATGCTACGAAAATACTTGAAATATTATATGGTTCATTGATTTCACCGATATAATGCTAAATAGGAAGAAAAAAATCCTAAGCATATTTTATTATTAAATTTTGTTCGAAAAAATCGAAAATGTCAGCTACAATTTAATTTCTAGTATGTGTCTCAAATCCGATGTTAGGTTTTGAAGTTTCGTAAATGATGGCTGCCTTTGTTAGATATATAAGAATTATAAGTTTTTGCAATCATAATCTTTTTCCGGCAATTGTGGAAGCTTCCATGATCAGATAACTTTTCTTCAATGCAACACAAGTTAGAATTGTATTTTATTATCGGGATCATAGCAATTGATGTTATTTTTCTTTCTTTCTTTATTCAAATCCTGTGCTAATTTCATCGTTATCAACATTGTCGAAACTAGCTCAATAAATTCTATCAAGAAATAAGAAGAAATCCATCTATTTTTTATATCCTTAATCGATATTATATATATATAATATATATATATATATATATATATATTATATATACTAGTACAAAATGTATCCTGACATTGCATATGGCTTGTGTGTTACTCGACCCATATACTGAACTGCAATTTTAAATCATACTATTCAAATGAAGAGCATGCAGTTTTACTTGTAAGATGGCGTGCAATGTGGTTATAATTATAAAGAAACGGAAAAATACAATTCCTTAATATTTGTCTGCATAACATTTGACAATGCTGAGTGCCTAAAAAAGATTTCATATTACCACACACACGTTTCTTGCATCTATCAGCTGGCTTACAAGTCCTTGAAGTATAGGGGATCCCTTTTTACAAAAAGAAGAAATCATTTTATCATCATCATTATAATCACGTGTTTCAAGTTTTGGCCGCTTACACATTGTAGATAGTTACTTCATCAAATCATCATCATCATCATCATCGTCGTCGTCCCGCTGACAGCACGGATGCTTATGATTCTCTCTTACTACCCATCCCTATCGGCCATATCCTCTGACAGGTCTTCTGTGCAGCATTCAGAATCCGATCAGAGATTCTTGATTTTGGTTTCTGCTCACTGATCCACACAGGTGTTTCCCTTCCTATAGGATAAATTCACTTGTGAGCTTGTCCTTGCTTCTCCATCAGTTTCCAGTGTGTCTTGATCGTCTTACTCAAATGCTTTGTGTGATAGGAGGCAAGTGACCGAACTGCAGATCTTTAGAGGGGGCTGCTTACCGGATTTGTTCAAGATAGCACGAAGAATCTTTGTACAGTTTCCTTCCATTTTTTTTGTTAAAGTCTAAGTGGTGCTGGCATACACTGACACAGCTGGGAAAATTCTAGCTTATCAGGGTGATCAGATTTCTATATGAACAATAACCTGTCTATTACAGGTCATGCCTTTCCTATATCAAAATCGCTTTCTGTAAATGAGTCATTGCTACCTAGGTATGCGAATTGCTTTATTAATTTCAAGAGCATATCGTCTTGTATAGAGATATCTCCATCTCGGTTATAATATGAATTCTGTTTTATCTGAGTTCACATTGAGAGCAATGACCCTTACGGTTATCTCTAGGCCATGTAGCAGTTATTTGACTAGTACAGGTGCATTTTTATTTTATGAGATCTAATGATGTTCACAGTACGTAGTGTAGATAGTCATTGTCACATACTTATAATTCCATGATTTATATAAAGCTTTTATCACACATCTTCTATCAATCAGTTCCCATCGATAATAATCTATTTCGTTACACACAGAAGAGTACATCCACTAATCTACAATCAATTGTAATTTTACCCGTCTCTAAGTCTGTCGTCATAACAAAATACCAGCCACATTGGTTCACACATCTACATAGATACGGCGGCATTATCCGCGTACAAATAAAAGTAAAGGCCGGCAAATCTCACCATACACTTAAGATATTTTTTGTATGCTTTATCCGTAATTCCTTAATAATAGCATTTCATCATCGGTTGGGAAAATCGATAATTAATAAGAAAACACAACTGCATAATTATACGCAAGGAATTCATGATGAGTGGGGAGATTTGCTGAAGGAAACAGTTAGATAAACATTAATAGAGACCTTTTTGTGAATAGTTTCAGATAAAGACAAATGAAAACTCGAATGCGACAAAAATAAATAAATAAAAGACTAAATGATAAAGGACAAAGGTAGTAGAAAGGAAAAAAATTCTATATCGTAATGTTTCTATTTCCTCGGTACTTTACTGGAACACGATGTAACGAGGTGCTCGTTATATAATGGTTATCGTCCTACGAAATGGACGCAGGGAACGAGAATTAAAATTCTGGATGAGGTTTCTTGCATTTCACACGGCGATTTTCATAATTCATTTAAAATCTACGCTTATATATCATCTATTAAATGCAATAATTGTTTACCTTAAGTGAGGGAAATTATATTTTATTATTACTATCTAAACTCAGAATGTAAGGGCTACCCCATCGTATTAAAAAGACACGGCGACCAGTATTCAAATCCTGGACCAGGCTGTTTGCATTTCACAAAGCGATAATACATTGGAAAAGGCATGCATCCAATTAATCTCTCTACGGCTATGTGTGAATATTAGGACAGATTGGACTCTTTATACTTGATCTGGCAAGCAGTCTAAGAGAAAGGAAACTGTGAATACAAACCTATTAAACTCCGATTAACAATTGAGTTCTATGTCAGATCCTGTTCGTGTGAGGGGATATATTTACTGGAAGACAAAGAAATGGCACATCATAGCAAGATTTGTTTAATACTCTTATCCGATATTTAACTTCATTAACTAAATTTGGGATACAACCGAAATGAACAAGAACAGTTTGTTGTTGATAGAAAGAAAGAGAGAGAGAGAGAGAGAGAGAGAGAGAGAGAGAGAGGAGAGAGAGAGAGAGAGAGAGATCTGGAATAACAAAAGATTTATCATCATGGGGTCCACTGTTTAGAAAAAAACATTTCCTCTATGATTTTCATTGATGCACCAGGAGGAACAGGAAAACATTTCTCATTAATCTGATCCTATCCAAGATCAGGGTAATGATTCCGTGGGTGTTGTTTTGGCCTCATCAGGTATTGGTGCAACTTTAATGAACGGTTGAGGGACCGCACCTTCTCGATTAAAAATACCCTTTAATGGTTTAGAAGTCGTTGGGTAATGTCAAAAGTCATTCCAATACAGCCGATTCGATCAGAAGATAAATATTGGATGAATGTCCGATTATTAGGAGGGAAAGCTTTGAAGCTGTGGATAGATCTCCATGACATAGATATAACAACAATAAGTCCTTTTGTGGTGGAATATGAACAGTCTACTGTATTGATCTTCGACAATAACTTTCAGTTGTCAAAAAGGGACTGATGCAATTGTGATAAATGTGTGCATAAAATAATCATATCTATGGAGTAGCCTCCGTAAGTTTCATTTGAAGACACATATGTAGTTGAGTAAAGGAGAAACTAGTTATTCCCGACTCTTATTGAATTCCTAAGAATAAAAAAAAGCAACTAGAAATACCAGAATACATGATTCTAGAAGGAAGAACAATCAAGGATTATATTGATTGCATCTAACCAACTTTTGACAATATTTCTGAACTATTTTCTAATGGTGTTATCTTAGTTCTATTAGATGGAATGGTGTAATTCATCAATTCAGCATGCATTACCCGATTTCCAGGAACAATGAGAGAATATTGTTCTCTCAACACTGTTAATGAAGGAATTAATGTTTCTCATTTTCCTACAGAATTCTTTAATTTAATTGAGATCTCTCGATCACCGCCATATACATTGAAATTGAAAAAGAAATCTCCAATAATGTTAATGAATCCAACCACAACTCTGCAATGGAACAAGGATGATTGTTGAAGAAATGTATGACAACCTGATCGTTGTAAGAATCATCATTGGGACATTTAAAATGATATTGTTATGATTCCGAGACTAACACTTAGCTTGATAGAAGGAGACAATATTCCTCTATAGCAGACGCAGTTTCCCATTCAATACTGTTTTTCAATGACAACCCATAGAGCACAAGGTGAAACTATGGAAATCATTTTGGTTTATATTGAGAAATCAGTATTTCAGCATGGACAACTGTATGTAACTCTGTCGGTGTTAACGAAATGAAAGTGTAAAGATTTTCTTGTAGGGTGGACAATCAACCAGGATTATTGGGCAGAAGATTGTGTTTTGGTCACTAATGTAACTTCAGTAGTTACAGTGATTCCATTTGTTGCCTTTCAAAGTATTTCTTTTTCTTTCACTTTGGTCAGGGTTACAATTGTCAATAATATTCGCAGGATAATCCCTTAAAATGACCAATGACCAATTATTCATACTAAATATACCTT
>CM042139.1:119015034-119207534 GCA_023376005.1 Doryteuthis pealeii
TCTTGTGTAACAGCAACTTCTACTTTTTAATAGAGTTTCTCTTCCTTTCATGTCACTTGTGATAAAAGATCTTTGCCTGAAGTTTAATTAATTTCATTTTTATAGATTAATTTTTAATGCATTCGTCTAGTTTCAACTTTTATTGTCCTTTTTATTCCCAGTGTCTATTTTGCACCTAAATATCTCATTCATATTTGTGATATATTTGAATGCAGAATATGACATAACGCCATATTCAGCTATTTTCTATAGATGAAATAAATTTATTAAACGCTGTTTCAATCCTGATCGTATCGCATGCATGTTCCTTATAGTTAGATGTAAATACTTGGATAAGTCAAAAGATTTGCAATACTCTGGTTTCGCTTTTGGTTTTGGTTTCGTTGTTTAATGGCATATTAACCTTTGTGGATTATTTAATGCCAAAACGATCCCTATATAACAATACTAGTGATAATATTTAACCCATTGCTGAATGGTTGAGGGGGTTCATACCTTTCCCAAATATACTAGTTAGAAAAAACGTAAAAGTGCGACTGGATTTTAAACTCGCTTACTATTATATCGCAGTCCAGTACGTTAGCCATTACGCCACTGGGACTCCTACGCAATATTTTGGTAACGTGAGGCACAATACAACTTTGGATGCTTTTACCGAGGTTGTGAAGGTGACTAACCGCAGAGGGCTGTATGATACCAAGGACCCCAGTGCTATTTACTGGATTCGCCTCTAAGGATTTGAGCACAGCCTCAGAATGTACGGTTCAAGGTCTACCTGATGTTGCCTGATCGCTGACGTTCTTGCAGCCCGAGCGAATTCTTTTGAATCATCTAGTGATCAAGTTCAATATTCGCACCAACTACAATGATAATATCAACCACAGCGTGTATCTTACTCGGTTTGCTATGCTTCGGTCACTCGATGTATGAGCCGCGAACGAGCACGTACTAAAATATTGCCAAATAAATAGGTCAATTCGACAAATTGGCGGAGATATTAGCTTTAAATACTCCTTGAGAGTATCTTAAAACGTACCTATTTTCGTACATATTTTAGGTGTCGATTTTATTGTGTTTCCTGTTAGATGTCGATGCGTAGATTACAATGATAACAAAGAAAGTGGTCAGTTAGACAAATTGGTGAAAATATGATGCTTCAAAAATGGAAATGAGTGTGACCATATATAGAACTGAAAAGTTTATTGTAAGTTTCCTAGTTACAGGTAAATTACTTTACCCGCGCACACATGTCAATATGATACCTGACAATATGTCACCTTACTAAATTACTTACATTTCTCATAACTTCATTTTCTCATAAAAAGACGACATGTTTTCGTTTGTTCTTTTACTACAGGGCATTCCGTATCAGTTATTATAATTGTGTGTCACCATTTTAGGTTGCGCTGACAGCATGACTCTCTCTCTCTCTCTCTCTCTCTCTCTCTCTCTCTCTCTCTCTCTCTCTCTCTCTCTCTCTCTAGCCCTCCCTATCGGTCATCGCTACTCTCAGGTATCTGTACGGCATCCAGAATCCGCACAGACAGGATTGGTGTAAGTTTTTTGCTGTTCTGCCCACACTGGCATGTCCATTGGGGTAAGTCAGTTTCAAATCCGTAGCCGCTCCCACGTGGCAGTCGTTTTAAATTAACATAATAAATTACCACGCATAATATTTCTCTTCAAAACATTTTCCTCATTTGAGGAAATGAATTTAAAAGACTAACATAATAGTAAATTGTCATTATTTCGGTACTACTCAAAAAGATAAGTAGGTCAGATTAAAACCGGATTTTGAAGAAAACAAGTAGAAAATATGTTTAATAATAGGTATTTTGAAAATTGAAATCACCGTAATGTTCTCAATAAATCGAATATTTTTTTAAATTAAAAAGAAGAGAAGCATCCTCGTGTAATTCCCATCTAGCTTTTTCTCTAAGCGTTTTATTAGAGTCCATGAGTGGAATCCATACTGGAGCATTGCACTACTACAGCATGGAAGAATTCTCACTTTATCTTATTAGAGAGATCAGATTTCCATATGCTCGATAATCTCTCTATAATAATTCATGACGTTCCTGTGCGTAAATTGACATCGTTTTTTAATAGATATTTTACTACCGAAGTATGGAAACTGGTCTACTAATTTCAGAGGCTTTCCGTCCAGTGTGGAGATGTCTCCATCTTGTTAACAAAACATCTCCGTTGGGTGGACCTGGCAGTAATGAAGATGAAGGGTTGGTCCACACTCCTCATAGTTCCAGAATTTGAATTAGGATTGGATATTCATCCCTAGATGTAGTTTAACGTCATACCCAGGAAGCTAAGACCCTCAGCCACCGCTTTCACGCAAGGAGTTGGGTTTTTTCATAAGGTCAATAGGGGGTGACAATCATCTAGGTTCTAGGACTTGACGGTATTAGCCAAATGATCGGGGGTGCTCTCTGACCGACCGTCTAGCCTAATTAAGGGCCAAAGTGGAGTGTTGCATGTCAGGGTCGGCTTAACCACCAGGATTCCGTCCTTAAGCTTCACAAGTCTCTACGCACGGTCAACAGATGGCCCTACCTGGGGGATTTTACCCTTCTGGAGAGGCGCCGTCGGCGTACTCTACAGTCACAGCCGACAGGGCGGCTATTGAGTCGTAACACAAGTAGTATCAATTGGCTTTAACTAGAAGTAAGTGACAATAAGTTTCCTGAAAATTCTCCACGGCATCGAAATTTATTTTTTAACATTGTTGTCTGGGTGTTTTGAATTCTTTCTCAGATTTCCAGTTGTTGCAACCTCTTTGCAAAACTGTTCCAGACTTTTACAGGCTTTCTAATAGGAACAAATACAATTGTCAACTCATTTCAAAATTTTCTAAAAAGGAAGTACTTTCCCATCTATTCAATCTCAGTTCATTATTTCAGAGAATTTAGTATCGTTCATAACATTAATCAAATATGGTATCCTCGTCTAGATTGAATAACTTAATCGAAATTCTATGCCCTATAGAATGTAGTATTTATATAATGAAAAACAGACTCTAATTTAACAATAAGCCCTTGGTTAAAACTGTTCTTAGTTTATCACCTTTCCTAAAAAAATAAGATATATATCTTTCTGTAAAACTTCTGAGCTAACTCACCATAATAATAATCGTAGAGACGTTTTTATTGCTGTCACTCCAAACAAAACATTTATTACTTTGTCTATTTTAACAATCTCTCTGCATGTGCGTAGTTGCTTTCTCCTTTCTCGTCTTTGGGGCTTTCAAACCATTCTCGGAGTAAAGCAATACATCAAGTGACAGTGCATTACCAGCTAGAGCGAGTAACTTTCACACAGTTTTAATACTGTCTTTATAAGTGAACACTTAGTTTCTCCTTTCTGGTCTTGAATCAGCTGTAAGAGTCTCTTTTCTATAGATAGTAAATTCTTTTTCATTTTGTTACATTTCTGCGCCATTTTCCAACCTTAGTACAAGTATGTTCTTCGTTTGTGCCATACATTCCTATTGCAGATTGCCTTTCAGGAATTTATACGTCAGAGAGACACGTAAAACGACTGTAATTATTTGCAATTGTTTCTTTGTATTGCCTCTTCCAAAATAAGGAATCTATTGGCCCAAGAATCTTTACTTTCATAGAATATTAGTGCAGATTTTCTGGCTACTTTCTCATACATTGAAATGTATCTTTCAAGGAGAAACATGTATATAGCATCTTGGCTTTTAACTTTCTAGTTTACAATATTTATTAGACTTTTCTCAATGTATAATTAATTTCATATAGAGGAACATTTACACTTTTATATAAGTGAAAACCTCAACAAGCCATCATTTGGCTATTATAAATCTATTTCAGTGGGTATCTCTATAAAAGAAACCAGTCTATTGAGACAACAATATACTTTATATATATATATATATATATATATATATATATATATATATATATATATAGTGTGTGTGTATATACTGATGCCCCAGTCGTGTCCATCTTAAGTTTACCCTTTTAACTTTGCTCCTTTTTGCTGATTTGACAACCACTCTATTTTCCTACGCTCCCATAATCTACTCAAACTTCCTTTGTTTTTCTCGTGTCAGGGTTTAGTATTTTCTTTCTATTATTGTGTAGGGCTTACTTTTATGGAAATGCTTTTTGTTTTGCACTTTTTAAACCGATGTCAATGTCTTTTTGCCTACCTTGTCTGTTTAAAACCCTCTGATTTTTCGTTTATTACAGTAGCTTGTGCATTTTGTTAGAAAATGTTGGAGGCATAGTTCTAGCAGCTTTTGAGTTATAAAATGTCAGACCGAAAAAAAAAAAGACGATTACAATAAGATCATAAGTATGTTGGTTGTGAATTGTAATCTGCCCCCCCCCAACACAAATATATACGCCCGCTCTCCCTGCTCATTGGGACTAGAATTAGCTGATTGCATCCCCTATAGTGGGGTAAACCCCTTTCCAAAAAGGGTATGACACTATAATGTATCCGGAGGGATGGTTCTAGTTGTGGAGTCATAATATATTATATATATATATATATATATATATATATGTGTGTGTGTGTGTGTGTGTGTGTGTGTGTATGTGTGTGGTGTGTATGTGTGTGTGTGTGTAAAATGAAAATGGGAGTGAATCCAACGGTATGTTGAAAAGAGAAATAAAGAAAAGAAAGTATTAAATGGATAAAATAGGATATTTTAATTAATTTAACTTACGTGTTTCGGTCAGAAGTTTATCCATTCTATAATAGATAGAACAATGTACACATGGATAAACTCCTGACCGAAACACGTGTAAGTTGAATTAATTAAAATATACTATTTCATCCATTCAATACTTTCTTTCCTTTATTTCTCTTTTCAACATATATATATATATATGTGGGTGGGTGTATTAGTTTTTTGTTTTTTCTCGTGTTTTTCCGTTTGTTTGTTTTTTATTGTGTTTTACGTCATATCAGTTCTTTTTCGGATCATTTAATGCCGAATCAATCGTTTTTTATAAACAAAATACTCTTAAAGTTATTTAAGTAGGTGCTGTTGCTTATATGGTCAACTAATTAAGTATTGAACAGGATTATTATTGCTTAACTTCGGTGATCTTGAGAGAGTCAGTGCTTTCAACGAGACTTGACCGTAATGTGTCTGTCTTTGACCAATCTATGGGTCAAATAGATTTTTTTTGAAAATTATTAGCATTGGATATTAGATATGAATATCTAAATCAATAAAAGCTATAATTGTTTACATCTTTCTATCTTTACTTTGGGTTTCTTACAATCTTTCACCGTGTCATTACCCACGAAATAGAATGAGGGAAAGTAGTGAATATGAGTATTCTATGTTTCATCGATACTTTTCTGTGTTATTTTTTTCTAATCATATTGATAATAGTCTCCTAAAGAGATGAGCAGGTCAGAAAAATTTATTTGTTTGTATTTCATATAAGCTGGTTTGGCTAGCTATTTTCTAATCCTGTTTATCTATCCCTTCTTAATCTAGCACAATGCATAGGTGTACAATGCATGCATATGGGTGTATATATGTGTGTATGTATATGTATGTGTAAGTGTGTGTGTGATTTTGAAAAATCACAAATATCCAGATGTGTGTGTGTGTGTGTGTGTATGCAAACTGGAAACATTAGAGAAATTAGAATATGTTTATGTACATGCATATGTATATGTATGTGTGGGCTAGACGGACATTATATGGCAAGGGGTATGTACGTACATGCATATATATATATATATATATATATATATATATATATATATAATATATATATGTGTGTGTGTGTGTGTGTGTGTGTGTGTGTGTGTGTGTGATCTTGACGAATTACAAAAACAGGATCTGTGTGTATCAATCAAGAGAAGTTAAGGAAACTATAAAAATCAAAGCCTTAGATAGGAGACAGATAGTCTGGTATTGTACAGGTTTTAAAATAAGGCAAGGGCTTAAGGTCTGGAGAGGATTAATATAACACCTAGTTTCTAAAATCCATAAAAATTATCTAGTGAAGAAAGAAAGAGAATCAGATAGATAAAATCTATAAGTAGTTATAAAAAATTAAGGATCAGTGATGGTTGTTGGTAGTCCCTGAACCAAAAAAAAAAGACTGTCTGTATATTCAAATCTCGGTAAATCATGTGGGTTGAGGAAATGAGACTTTGACAGTGCGACTTAATTAGTTGTCAGTTGAGATGTGGGGTTACTTGAAGCCGGATCGCGAAAGAAGCAGGTCTTGAGTTAAGCGGGGTCCGCCTCCTTGGCCCGGTCAGACATACAGACTAAGAGATAGGAAAGAATGAATGACAAAAACACAGAAGACTGAAAAAATGAACGAGAACAAGAAGAAATGAGAATGCTTTATATGAGACCTACTTTCCCTTCTGACCAAGTATATACACTCTTCCTCTGTTTTTTTTTTTTTTTTTTTTTCTTTGTTCTCTTTATTGTTTCTTTCTTTCTTTCTTTTCTTCTTTCTTTCTTGGTACCGGTGTCCCTCATCGGATAATGTTCGAAATGATGGACACAACAGTGTGGTCCAGACCAGGGTAACGGCACGTTGAGACCAAGCTAACGTCACGTCCAGGCAATGCTAACGACACCTTCAAACTATGATAACGACACGACCAAAGACTATGCTGAAGACATAGCGAAGAAGACGAGAATGTGCACTAATCCCCGAGTGAGGGGGGGGCACATATTGTCATACTTGATCATACGAAGACTTTCACTATAACTGACATGATGATAGTTTTAAGGCGCCACATTATTTTCAATTTCTATTTCTAGGTCTTTGTATTACTTATTTATTATACTTCTAATACATATGTTATCTGTTGGCTCTGATATAAATTGGAAGGCATATTTCTCTTTTATAATCTTTAACTAATATATCTGCTCTATTATTATTATTATTATTATTATTATTATCGAGTTTTTAACACCTGTCGTAGCCGGTGGTTCACTGGGGGCTGAGTGACAGCAAGTCTCCTCAGGTCTCCAGGACTCTTCTGAGCATTCTAGTCGATCTTAACAATTTTAATCATTATCATTTTTAGTTACTCGGTGAAATATATTTTTGAAATACTTTAAATAATATAGATGTGGTTAAATAATTTGTATTAGATCGGTATACATGAAGCCACATAAATGTAGTAGTAGTAGTAGTAGTAGTAGTAGTAGTAGTAGTAGTAGTAGATAGGGTTTGTTTTATAACAAATAACTGTGTGCAGATCATTAGTATTAGATAGGAATACCTAAAAACAAACAAACAACCAACACACACCCACGCACAACTAACGTATGCACGCACGCACACACACACACACACACACACACACACACATATATATATATATATATATATATATATAATATATATATATATATATATATATACACTAATGAATTAACCTCCTGTTTTATGCTTGCCCGTGCCATTTTCACGCTAAAACAACAAAATACATTAACGTAATCTTTGGCATGAAAATTCATAAGAGCTCCACTTATGTCCTGTGAAGTGGACCTTAGTGCATATTTGAGGTCACCATAAACAGTCACACACAGAGTATATTTAGTTCTAACCGTTTAAATCAAATAACACTTTTTCCCATCTTTAGTCTTACTGATGTCACACTGATTTATTATAATAATAGTAGTCTTCATACACGTACTTGATGTTTAACCACCTTCCCATGACGCTGGAGTGCGACACAATGTTGCTTGGGGTGTAGGAGGATTCAATCACCCCGGAGAGACTGAACTGTTAAAAAAAAGAATAGATCAGTTCCATCTGCATGCCTCTTTAAGAGTGCCTTGGGTGCCAGGTTATAAACTTCCAGTATTTAAAGAAGGGGGCAGTTGCTGCCAATGGGTAGGCCCCTGAAATGGAACTGATTTTTTCTACAAATTTTCAGTAATCTCTCGTTATATATATCGCTTTTTCTTTGTTTGGTATTAACACACACACACACACACACACACAAACACGCGCACACCCATATATACACACATACATACACATTGGCGAATACTCCGTGGCGTAGTGGCTAACTTTGCTAGAATGCAACATCATAGTAACCGAGTTCGAACGCCAGTTTCGCTATTATGTTCACTTTCGGATTAATACCCTTGAGAAAGATATAAATCTTCTCATCCTCCCGCTCTGGCACTGCTACTGTTCCTCTACAAGGGAGAGTCATGTGGCGTAGTGGCTAATGTGTTGGACTACGACACCGTATGAAGCGGGTTCGAACTTTAGTCGCCCTATTACGCTCACTTTCGGATTAATAACCTTGGAAAGTTATGAAGCCCCTATTCCACCTTTAAGGGGTAAGCAGTGCCTATCCTGTTCTTCTACGATAGTGGCATTGTCATGAAATAACCTACGATGATTGATATGCCATTACAACAAAGAATACAAACCAACAAACACAAACAAATACGAGGGTGATTCAAAAAGTAATGCCATTTTGTTTAAGACAGGATTAATTACCACCACAGGAACATGTATCATGCATAAAAATGAAGCGGTCCCTCTGTGGATCCCCACCCTACTTCTCCACATAGTCACTGTTTCTCTCAATAGCAATTTTACACCTTTGAATGAGATCATGTATCCCTGCCCGTAAAATTCTGTTGACTGTTCTTTGAGCCACTTCTTCACTATAGAATTCAGTTCCTCGTCACTGTGAGGTGACTATGTGGAGAAGTAGGGATGTGATCCACTGAGGACCAGCTTCATTTTGATGTATGATACATGTTCCTGTGTTGGTAATTATACCTGTCCTAAACAAAATGGCATAACTTTTCGACACACCCTCGTATAATATATTTGATGGATACGTCTTTGCTTCTTTTTAGAAATGGTTTCAATGTATACCTGATAAATATATGTTCAGTTGCAGGTTCGTATTGACTGTTTTTTATCTTTATTTTACTGGAATTTGCCTACAGGTAGAAATAATTTATGTTACATGCAGATTCTCTATCATTAAAAATTGAATTTATCTACAATAAAAATCCATATTCACAATCCTAACGATTTATGCATATCTACGTTTACATCCATATAGGTATACTTTGTTTCCATGTCTGAATCTACAAAGTGTTAACTCCTCCAACGAAAATGCGTATTAATCTATTTGAAAATCCAATTTGACAACTTCGATTTTCACACAATGCCCCCCTCTCTCTCTCTCTCTCTCTCTCTCTCTCTCTCTCTCTCTCTCTCTCTCTCTCTCTCTCTCTCTCTCTCTCTCTCTCTCTCTCTCTCTCTCTCTCTCTCTCTCTCTCTCTCTCTCTCTCTCTCTCTCTCTCTCTCTCTCTTAAGAATGAATTACCACCATCATCATCATCATCGTCATCATAATCGTCATCATCATCGCCGACACCTCGAATTTCCTTGACTCTCTCTCTCTCTCTCTCTCTCTCTCTCTCTCTCTCTCTCTCTCTCTCTCTCTCTCTCAAAGACACACACACACACAAACACAAACACACACATACATACAGATATATTCGGCCAAAAAGTATTTCGGTTTGTTTGGTAAAAATTCGAGACATTTTTATTTATATTTGTACATTAACTTTATTAAATATATTTCATATTTCTTGGCACTATTTTTACCATCTTTCAGACAACATCATGCTAATCCGAAACACCATATCAGCAAAACACGATGAATAAGAGAAAACTATTCAGGCTGTAGCATCTTTTGTCTGGGTATCCAAGAAATATCCGGCTTAGCGTAATGCTGATTGAATATTACGCTATTTCATTTGACTAATTTCGCGGGTTTTCGTCTATTTTTGCGTCAACTTGAGAGCACTATTTGTTCAGATCATTCATCTGATTCTCTTGTAGGTTCTCATAGTAGAAAATACCTTCCAATTCCAACTTATACTCATAATCACGACATTTTTAAATTCTTTTTTCCTAGCGTTCTACGTCGTTCATCACTATCTATTGCAAAAAGTGAATACTAAGTAGTTAATAAAACACAAATATAGAGTCCATTCGATTTATTTTTATTTTTGCTACACATCAAAGTGACTAACATAATCAAGCTGTTTTAAATGATTTGCAAAACTTAAATGAAATATTTTGGGTAAATTGGTTATATCCAACATAAGATACGTTCTAATATTCTGAAATTTCTTGATTGAATGCAATTAATATGAATTGGTCTACCTGGAAGTAAAGCATCTATCACCCAAAATATCCACCATGGAACTTTGCAAACAACATTTAATAAGTTCGATCCTTTAAAATACCTTCTCGATAAATTTCAGAAATCGTATTTTGCATTTTTACATTATTCAAAATAGAAAAGTATGATATGCCGATATGTCAATTTTTATAATTCATTAATAAATGTAGTTTGATATTTCATCTGATGAAATATAATAAAAAGTTAGGTTTTTTTTTGTTTTGTTTTTTTTTTTTGGGGGGGGGTTATGTAACTGAATTTATCTCTTATAATAAGGTCTAAGTTGGGGTGCTCATAATGTAATGGTTACCATTGTAGGAAATGGACACGAACAGATTTTGTATTTCACATAGCGCTAATACCATTGGGAAATGTATGAATCAAACTATTCTCCCTCCTGTTATGTGTAAATAGTAGGGCAGGCTGGACTCTTAAACCTTGATATGGCAAATAGTCGAGAAGAAAAAAAATATTTGAAACCTTTTAAACTCCGCTAAAAAATTACCTTTTGTCGCATCCTGCTCGTGAGGACAGACTAGGTAAATAGATACTAACACCATTAAACCTCAACTGCAGTATGAAACTTTAGGGCAAAGTGATAGATAGATAGATAGATAGATATTTTACCAACCCCTCGCGCGAGCAGGATGTGACACAAGGTCAATTTATTAAGCGCAGTTTAACAGGTTTGAATTCATCGTTTTCCTTCTCCTAGACCGGTTGCCTAACCAAGGTTAAAGAGCCCGGTCTGCCCTACTATTTACCCATAGCTGGAGGGAGAGTAGAATTTATAACTTTCCCAACGGTATTAGCGCTAAGTGAAATGTAATTATCACGTCCAGGATTTGAACTCGCAGCGATGAGCCCATTCCCCATGACTTTAACCATTACACCACGCACTTCTACAAAGATAGATAGATAGATAGATAGATAGATATAGATATCTACAAGATAGATAGATAGATAAGCTATTTGATCTTAATGATCAATGGAAATTCAAGTTCGAGCTACGACATCTAGGTAAAAGCTTTAATTGAAATGATTTAATTGAGACATCTAGCATTTTTCCGAGCGTTTTTTTAGGGTCTGAGTGGTGCAGCCATACGATAGCACAGATTCGGCTACAACTTTGAAGAATTTTCCTTTCATCTTATCAGAGTGATCAGATTTCCATATGATCGATATTCATTCTATAGCAATTCATGCCTTTCCGAAATGCATTCTGACATAGCTTTCTGTAGATGAGATATTACTATATCTTCGTAAAATATAATATTTTACGAAGATGCCAAAGGTATTCATTAACATTTGAACATCTAACTCCCTACTAATGGTCTGTGAGCTATTAATTTCTTGCTAAATCTGGAACACAGACCTTATAGTTCTTACTGCACGTTCAGTTCATAAATAGTCACCCATGCAAGTACTGAACTGACCCACCATTGCTTAATCCTTTGGATTTAGAGAAAATCGGTGCTTTAACCATATTCCATAGCTATTCCCTAACCACACGGCAACATACATTCTAGTGTGTTTCTTCTAACTGAAATCTTTCTATGACGATAATCATGATGCTATCCACATCTTCGGCCATCCACATAGGTTAAAAATCACTATCCAATAGTAAAGATCTCTAAGACCAGCTTGGTGATAATTACGAGGCGCCAAAAAGTTAGAATAATATTTGCAATTCAACGGAAACAAAGACATTGCTAGGAATTTGCTGAGATACGGATTTCACTTTTTGTTTATATAGAGACATAGTAAACAAATTTTATCGGATTTCAGATTAAGCCGCTCTCTCTCTCTCTCTATCTCTGTCTGTCTGTCTGTCTGTCTGTCTCTCTCTCTCTCTCTCTGTCTGTCTCTCTATCTCTGTCTCTCTTTCTTATATATATATATGTATATGTATATATATATATGTCTGTGTGTGTGTGTGTTGCGTGTGCGTGTGCGTGTGCGTGTCTGTCTGTCTGTGTTTACAGCGTACTTTAGCAGCTGGGACATTTTCAGCGTTTTATCACATTAATGCAAACGAGTGGGTTGCCAATTTTTCTCGCTTCCGCAAATAATTCCCAGTGCATAAACAAGAAATAAGTACTAAAGAATAGAAACGTTTGAATCTTAAAGAACAAAACAATATTCTTATTTGTTAAAGATTCCTTGATAGTAATTCTTGTGAATAATACTTAAAGTATATATATATATATTATATATAAGTACAGAATTTCTTGATTTGGAGATCTGTTTAAACTTTCTTAATGCTAACTAAAAACATTTTTTTAAGTAAACTAACTATAAACTTATTTTTCTGCAGAGGCACGTGACGTAATGGCTATCGTCGTAGGGAATGAACACGGCAACCCGAGTTGAAATCCAGGACAAAGCTGTTTGCATTTAACAAAACGCTAATACACTTGGGAAAGGTATGCATCCAACTGTTTCTCTCTGAGTAAAATATTTAGGGAGAATGAGCTCTTTAACATTGGTTAAGCAACGAGTCTAGGAGAACGAAAACTCTGAATTCACACCTGTTAAACTCCGCTAAATAAATTGTGCATGTTTCACACCCTAATCGTGCGGAGGGGTTAGTAAACTGATTCTTCCCATTTCTTATTGTGCCAATAAGCACATACATAAGTCTGAACTAATTTTTTATAAGTTAATAAACGTCGTCGAAAAGTTTAAGATTTATGTCTTCTGATTGTTATTATACGTACTACAAATCTAAACTTGTAACATTTTTTAATGGCCTGAAAGAAATCATAAAAAAATAATGGCCTTAACTTTATTTTCTCACGTATCATGTTTAGCGTAACATTTACGTTGTAAGTCGAGTCTATTGCCGAATACTTTAAAACATTTGGGACTTTCTAAGACTCATATTATAAAGAGATACACCTGGGCTCTATGATTAGTAACAGTAAATCTAGCGATCATACCTCTAGCCACCCTTGAATACCCCATACGTGCGACCTTGTTGTGCGTATCAGCATGGTGTACTAATTAGCAATCTCGTCTACTGAACGGGTTGGGTAAATATCTACCTCTAGACACCTATGCGATTAAAGACGGAAGAAAAAAAAGGAGATTTGTTGTATTATCGTCAGATTACTACATTCTTTCATCATTAATAAATTTGAATGCACCGAGTGTGTAATGGTTATCGTCGTAGGAAATGGACACATTGACACAAGTTCAAATCCCATAGTTGCATTTCCCATAGCGCTAATAACAATTGAAAAGGTATGAAACTAACTATTCTCCCTCCAGCTATGGGTAAACGGGAGGCTTGCTGAGCTCTTTAACCTTGATATAGCAACTGGTCTTGGAGAAGGAAAACTCTTAAGTTAAACCTGTTAAACAACAACAAATTGATCTTGTGTCACATCCTACTCGGGCAGAGGGTTGGCAAATATGTATATTCAGATGTGTACGTTATGCTGGACAATGCTAGAGAAACAAGGACCGACTCATACGTGACGTTCTCCTATGGACTCCTACTCATGAACACACCAATGTATGCCACCCAGCAAAGACCTACACCAATCAGCTCTGTACGGATTCTGAATGTCATGCTGAGACCCCCCCCCACCAGTGGCGATGACCGATAACGGAAGTTGGCGAGATGGAAAATAATAATAAGTGTGGAAGTTAGTCTGTAACGTCAGTGGTGGGTTGAGGTGTTATTCAAGAGTAAATGATAATGAAAAAAACAGTTGGTTCAACGAATGGGTGATGACATCGAAGCCACTGACCTTGGGCAACTGTGCGAAAAGTAAATGAGAGAGTAAGAAAGTTTTGGGAGTCTGGCTGGGGTTTTTGAAGGAGACAGATGGAGAGAGTTGGCTGGTTGTTTTCAGAGGACAGACGCAAGATGATGATCTCTCCTCTGTGGGAATTTACTTAGATCGAAATAAAATAAAGAGCACTGAAAAAACAGCATCAAGTCTTGTGTACGTTTCTAAAAACTAAATACGGGTGCAAGGAAAGAAAAGACCCAAGAAGTTCCCAAGTGGTTCCCGACCAATAAAAGAACAGAGTGAATGCCAGACCAACAACAGCCCTAATACTTAGATGTCCAGTAGTAAAGAGACAAGAAGGTCAGAAAATAAGATAGGAATGCCTATGTAACTTACTGCTAATTTGGTACCATGACTTAATACCAGAACAAGCTTTAGAACCATGGAATAACGAATCTACCACCTGGTATAAGAAGTTAAAGCTTGCATTCCACTAAACATCCTCTATGCATTGTTAGAAAGTCACAAGAAAACGAATCCATCATCAACATCAACATCACGCTATACAACATATACTCCTTAAACTGGACCCAGCAACGTTACACAGAGAGAGAGAGAGAGAGAGAGAAGAGAGAGAGAGAGAGAGACTCATGGGTATGCATGATGTCATCGTGACCTGATGATGACAATGCTTATTAAGAAATCTGGCAGCATTATGCTTCATTTTTAACGATGATTTTGATTCTACCACAAAAATAAAAATAAAAACATTTAAATCCTAAAAGATTTTCTTGTCTTCCAATCGATCTAGGAGTAAACAAAAACTGCTGTTTGTTATTTGTAAAAGATGAGATTTGCCTACAGTTATAACAGCTACATTTTGCTTAAAGTACGTGCGTTTGGCTTGGTTACATGTAAGAAAAAGCGTCACTTTTCATTGAAGAAGTAATCTTTTAATGGATCTAAAGGTCGAAATATACGAAGCCTTTTTTTTACTTTTACTTGTGATGCTTTTATATTTTTTCCCTCTTTTCCTCATTTAGGTGTCGATTCTTTATTTTAAGCAAGAACCATTTAAACAATGAAGCAAAGAACAATGTTAGGTTTTACACCTCACTATGTTAATGCCTTTATTCTCTGTGGTTGTCTAAATATTCTTTCTTTTTAAAGAGAAATATTTTTGTAGCCTTGAATGCTTACTAATTAGGAAACATATTATTTGAAAACTCGAATACACAGAAATGGATTAAAGCAAGAAAGTGTATAGGCATTAAAATGATAACTACAGTATATCTAATTAATTCAGAATTATATATCAACCTTTTATTTTTATTATTGTTTAAAATCTCTATTCATATATTAGATGAAAACCCGTTTACGTTGAATAAGGTGTCAAGATGTGGATTATATTGTAGGTATCACCTGAACAGCGAGGGGGTCTATCATTTTGCATCTGAGATGGAGAGACAAACCTATGCCAATATCAAGGCTATGCTACTCCTGCACTGAGTTGGCGAGAGATGATATCAAACTCCGAACATTGTGATTCCTAGGCGAATTTTCTACTGACTGAGTTTACAATATTTGCTATTAATTTAAAAATCTGCACCAATAATCAACATAACAGAAAATTAATTTAGCAGCCACAAGGTTTCAGTTTCAATACCGTCTCTCTGAAACTCAGCTCAAGTGTAGCACGGCTTGGATCTATGCAGTAAATTAGTGAGCTCTACTTCAGACGCAAAAACGATCTCCCTGGTTTAGTGATATTGTAAATGGTATAGACTCCCTTGTTGTCCGGCTGATACCTACTATAGGTAACTCCGAATATTCTACTTACTTTATTACCATATACATATATACCAACTCCTCTACGCGATAAGGATGTGACACAAGGTTAATTTCTGAAACGGAGGTTTAACGGAGTTGTCCTTATCCTAGACTGGTCGCCTAACCAAGGCTGAAGAAATCAGTCTGACATACTATTTAACCATAACTGTAGGGGGAATAGTTTGATATACTGTTGGGTCAGTAAAATGGGAAGTCTGGATGGACATAAGTCCAAAATGAGTTATCTCCCCTTGCTGCGGTTCGTTCACCGATAGGTGGCGTTTGTATTTGGCCACAAAGCGGGAATTCTGAATTCCTGTCTCTTTTCACTCAGGCTGGCAACGAGTTAACATGGTCTAGGCACCTGCCGCCTCTAACCTCCAACCAGCTACGAGTATGTATTTCCCTTCGACGCGAATTGTACGCCTAATTCCTCTTATAAAGCGTTTATATATCTTTTCTTTTAAATATATCTTTGTCATAAACGTATCTCCGTCACTTACAGAATAAATATGTTATTGTACACGTTTGTCGAAATGTTTTATGTATACACTTGTACCCACGTTGGGAGGTTACTTAAAGACTTCCAACGTTAATATAACTCCCCCACATGTTATATGTTTCCTAAATATGTTAGTGCTATGTGAAATGCAGCCTCCTCCAGAATTTGAACGTGGATTGTCGTGTCCATTTTCTATGACGATAACCATTACACAACCTGCCTACACATATAAAACCGAAGTGAATGTCTCCCCATAAAACGTTTCAGAAAATTTTGCAGAGAAATATTTTTTTAATTTCAGTGAGTGGAATATTCATTGATTTATACATTTTGATTTTGTTCGGGTTGTTAGTCATAATAAGCCAATAATTCTATATAATCATTTTAAATCTCGAGCTTAACGAATTTAAATCCTCTTCATTAGTTAGGTCTTGCAGCAGCAATATCATATTTTATTGCTATAAAAAGCTGACTAAATGAAGTGCATTGTGTAATGGTTATCGTCGTAGGGAATGGAAACGGCAAACCGTGTTCAAATTCTTGATGAGGGTGTTTGCATTTCACTCAGCGCTTATACCCTTGTGAAAGGAAGAATACAACTATTTCCAGCTATGAGTAAATATTAGGACGGACCGGGCACTTTAACCATCGTTAGGCAACCAATCTAGCAGAAGGAAAACTCTTAATTCAATCCTGTTAAAGTCCTCTTAAAAGATTGACTTTGTGTCACATACTGCTCATTCGGAGGGTTTGGGTAAATATGTAAAAGCCGACCCGGAAACAGATGAGTAGTCCATGACATGCAACACCCCACTTAGGCTAGACTGCCGTTTGGAGACGCTCCCTCCGATTAATCGGCAGATCACGTAAAGCCCTAGCACCAATACGATTGTTCCAACCCTATTGACCTTATGGCAAGCCCATAATCCTTTTTATCATATATGTGCTAGATGGTGATGGCTGAGGGTATTAGTGTCATGTAAAACTGCATCTAATGGTGAAGTTCCAATTATGGAGCTTTGGGGAGTTTGGAGTACCCCTTCATCACCATTACTCCCTGGTACACTCTGACCCAGAGTGGTAGTACCTGTTATGGGTTAAATAGAAAAAATGAGTTTTAAAAATATTGTGTTTAAAAATTGAGTCTAGATTTAAAAAATTGAGTACCCATCAACATTGAATAAAATAAAGCGTCGTCGGCATAAAATAATCCAACAAGGATTGAAATGCCTTAAAATCCAACCAATCTAATCTATCTAATACATATAATTTGCGCACAGTTGTATGTTTTCAAGTATTTTTATCTAATACTAATTTATATACAATTATGTTTCCATGCAACTAGTTCTATCAAATAATATGTATTTGTTTACACAGTTATATAGTTTTAAGTAACTAAGGATAATAATAATCCTTAGTAAACAAATATAGCTTCAGGTTCGTATTCTTAATACAAATAAATATCACACAGTTATATGTTATCAAGATTTCCCATCTGATACAAATAACTTGCACACAATTGTATGGTTTAATGTTTTTGTATCTAATATAATCTTAGCTGCATCCAGCATTCTCTCTAATCTTTATTTTGAATTATTTGGCATGCTCAAGAAGAAATGTCCACCTGATGACACATCTATCTGCCAGCCAATATTATATTCACCTTCACCTGATTATGTCTCCCACTCTATGAGGCTTATAATACGTCAACTGCATTCTGTGTAGAGGAGTAAGATACC
Organism: Doryteuthis pealeii; assembly: GCA_023376005.1. NCBI lineage: Eukaryota > Metazoa > Mollusca > Cephalopoda > Myopsida > Loliginidae > Doryteuthis > Doryteuthis pealeii. The sequence continues at coordinate 119,033,064 of CM042139.1, forward strand.
TTTATAAAAGTGGATGTACCGCATATAGCATTAAACTCCATCTGGGCGGGAACTTCTGGAACTCTGAGTAGTGTGGAGTATTCTTCTGTTGTCATTACTCCCAGGTTTATGATGACCCAGATTTAGGGTCCCATCTACAAGTCAAATAGATATTTTCAGAAATTATTAATATTAGATAGGAATACGTGAAAAGTATTATTATTTCACTTCTTCTGAGTTTTTCAGATCAGATTTAATTAGTGGTCTTTCACTGGGTGACAAGTCTCCTTAGTTCTCCATGACTTTTCTGTGTATTCTGACTAATCTTAATGTTGCTTTTGTTTGGATGGTCTCGTTGCTTCCTCTGATTTTCAATTCCTCCAGTCTTTTTTCAAATACTGTGGGGACCGTTCCAACGGTATCAACTAAAATTGGTATCACCATTAACTTCCTTTTTCTCAGCTTTTTTAGTTCTCTAGCAAGGTCCATGTATTATCTCTGTTTTTTGTTTATTTTGTTTTTCATTTTCACTTATACCGGAACGGCAAAATCCATTAAATGACATTAAAACTAGCTCTATTCTTCTAGCAAAGATTAGGTGAACTGTTTGTATCCTGAATTCCAAGATAATTTTATGCGTCTCATTTTCTCGGACGGATTCTAGTTTGAGCATATACCATTTGATAGTAAGGTCAAAGTGTAACCTCTTATACAATTCCCAGTGGATCAAACTTTATTCATAGTTATGCCTAGTCTCAATTATTATTATCATTATTGTTAGTATTATTATAATTATTATTATTATTATTGTTAGTATTATTATTATTATTATTATTATTATTGTTGTTGTTGTTGTTGTTGTTGTTGTTGTTGTTATAAAATAGGCATAGCCAGTTGAAACCATATCATCAACATCATCAAGTCGTTCTGACAAAAGGACTTTAATCATAGCTTGGTCGGTGTTCAAAACGATTCTTGTATTATTCTAGGTAAGAGTGTGGTGTTACGGATAGTAACAATCTTTTTCAGTGTCTTATTTTCTGTTTAATGTAGGAATTTCGGTTGGAAGGAAATGCATTATTTATTAGGTTGACTCTTCGTTCATTTTATGTACATGTGGGCGTTCCAGAAAAAAACTATATTTAAGTGCTTGCAAATTATCAATATTAAATAGGGATATTTGAAATTACATTATTCTGTTCGAATTATCAGTGTTAGATTGGAAATATTGCCAAGAGCTATATAAAAGCTGGGAAGGTATTTGTGTTAGATGGAATATTTCATTGAAGATATATAATTGTTAACAAATTATTATTAAATAAGAAGTTACCTGATACCTTATAACTGTTGGCAAATTAGTATTAGAAAGGAATACTTGAAAACATAGAATTATATATAAATCATTAATATTAGATAGGAACACCTTAAACCATATAACTGTGTAAATTATTATTCTTAGATAGGGATATCTTAAACCATATGATTATGTATAAATTATTAGAAATGAATAGTAATACATGAAACCATAAATTGTGTATAAATGATTAATATTAGATTGGAATACCTGAAGCCATATAATTGTGTATTAATTATTAGTATTTGATAGGTATACTTGAAACAATTGACTGAGTCCAGGTTAATAGTCTTAGGTAGGAATATTTTAGACCATATATTTTTTATGAATTATTAGCACTAGAGAGAAATACTCGAAACCATATAATTATGTATGGATTAATAGTATTTGATAGAAATACTTGAAACCATATAACTGTGTGCAGATTATTTGTAATAGAGAGAAACACTTGAAACCTTATAACTGTTAGCAAATTAATAGTACTAGATAGGACTACATGAAACCATATATGTGTGTATAAATTATTATTAGCAGAAAAGAATACCTGAAACGATATAACCACGTGAAAATCATGTGTATTAAGAATATTTACTTGAAACTATAATTATTTACAAATGCTTATTGTTATGTGAATTGATGTCTTTGTGTAAATTATCAATATTGATAAGAATATATCATAAATAGAGCGACTCTAATGACATGTTATTAATCATATTAATTTATGTTTGAAATGTAAATCTCGTCCTAGCGTACTGAAATATTAATTTCCTCGCGTAGTATTTACATATATTCATATGAAAGCATTACTCCTGAACCAGCGATATTATATATGTCTGCGTGTGATTGCCGATGTTGCAGAGAAAAGACATCTGTTCAACAAGTGCCACTTTGATGAGAATAATCATGAGAGTTTAATATAAACACATCGCTTTCTTCCCTCGAATCTGTCTTACCTGTTGTAAAACAATGCAAACAAAAGACGCATTCCTTTGTTGCCCATAACTTTGAGTTTCTCTAAGATCATTTATTAGTCTGCCTACAATAGGTAGGAGGCAACATCAGATTCTCTACTGGAAAAGAAAATCCGCTAAGTTTTATTCATCATAAAGGAAACGGAGTTTAGCTGCCAATGCTTCTATTTTTCGTAACAGTTTTCATGATATATTGACTATTAATCAGTTAACTCTTTTAAATCTGCCATGCAAAAAATAGAGTTTTGCAGTCAAAGCTTTTATTTTTCTCCTGAGATATTTCATTATATGTTGAATATTGAAGAGTTAAAACTTCGAGAAATCAAAACATATTTATGCAAATATATAATACTGCTATATTTAAAGGATAAAGAAGATATTCGTTGATTTTGACTGTTTTGCTGGTGAGAAGAAAACAACACAGTATAGAGCAACTCTATTACTATTTGCGATCTATTCTTATCTAATATTGATAAATTACACAATAATATGGATTAACATAACAAGAATCATTTGTAAACAATTACAGCTTCAAGTAAATATTCTTTATACACACTAGCATAACAAAACCGCCGCCCGGGCGGTGTAAAAATAAGGTTTTGAAAAATATAGCCTGAGCCGAGTGGGATTTAAAATTCAATGTCAGAGGGGCAGTATCCAAGTAAAATTAATAAATGAATTGAAGTAATAAAAAACAACAATGCCAAAATATGCCAAAAACTTTAAAAGGATATTCAACATTTAATGATTTTAGTAATTAAAATCATCAAATTCATTAAAGGAGTAAAAAATAAACAATTTGAAATAGAAATTAGGAAAGTTAACTTTCTACATAAAAAAATTTTTCCTGAAATAATATTTAATGATAAAATTAAATTTGGTTTATCAATGAATAAAACAATTAACTATACAGAATGATTTTTTATTGTTTTGATTATTGCTAAAAATTTTGAAATAAAAACAAAAAAAACATTCACCTTATTTATTTTACATTTAATAAACATTTAGGTTTAGTGTAAATAAATATTATATAAAATAAAATAGACTAATGATACTTAAATCAATTTTTAAATGCTAAATAATTCTTAATATTAATTTTTTTTTAATCGGAGGAAATAAAAATATCTAATTTATAGATTTATTTTCAACTAAATTTTATTTGGTACAATTCTGTAAAAATATAAATTCTTTAAAAATTTTCTTCAATAAATAAAATCTTTTGATAATAGATTCAGTATCAATTTGTCTGTAACTAAAACTATGTCACTGCTTACATCACAATACTGTCATTGATAAAATATTATTTAATTAATAATCAATAGATGCATGCAACATTTTGATTTGAGGGGGGCAGAAGTAAGTTTCCATTTCAAATGGTTTCATTTTGTTTTTACTCCTTTAATAAATTTGATGTTTATACTGATAATACAAACCCTCTTATATGGAAATTTTAACTCAGGCAATATCTTTCAAAAATTAATTTTTATACTGCCCAGATGGCGTTTTTGCTAGTTTATGTAAAAATGTGTGTACAATAAATTAATGAATATAATATATGTTGTTACACTCTTAATTTATTTTCTTAGAGATTTAATAAATGTTATATCCATTAAAGTAAGCATTAAATTGAATAATTTTATTTATTCAATTTATAGAAACAAAACAAAATTGATATAAATTAAAAGTAAAATTCTATTTTCAATCATCAAATACAGAATAGTATTCCACTTATTGATGAATGTGTATTGTTTAAACATTGAACAAAATACTATTAATTTCTCGCTCCAATTAATTTAAATAAATATATTGCTGATGTAAAATAACATCAGTAATAAGAAATAACAACCATAAACAGTTTTGGCATTAAAAATAAATGTAAAAATTCCTAATAGGATTTGTAAAATTTGAAATAAAAATTACCTGTTATATTTATGAAGGTGCAGCGTTAACAAATGAAACTTAATACGAAAAAGAAAATTTTTTTACCTTATCAATAAAAATGATCATGCAGCCTTGTTGGTAAAGCCGATGTCTGTACCATTTGTTAATTGTTTCAAGTGTCTGTATAGCCATCTTAGTCTTAGGGGAAATGCAAATTATTTTTCAGGTATTTTATATATTGTCAGTAGATCAACAAAATAATATGATTAATCTTTAGTCATTTAACGACATTGTTCTTAATATTAAAGTTCTTTATGCTCTAGATATTGGCTTCTGCATAGAGATATACAAATAGTCCTGCAGTGTCAATGTAAAATTTCTGTGTAGATGATGTTGTCCACAAAAGTGCCATCTTTTCCATCAAATTTCCCATTATTAACCAAGATCTTTAAATTGTCTCTTCTCCCCACCCTGCTCAATGAAACATACAGTTGGCCATGAGAGAAAAAATTAGTTGGTAAGTAGAGACCCATGCGTTGTAATGTTTGACCTTGAGCTTTATTTGCTGTCATTCCAAAAGCCAACTTAATTGGAAACTGCTTTCTCTTCATCTCAAAGGGGAATTCATGCTCTTGTGATATATGAGGAATTCTTGGAATAAGCAGGACATTGCTAGCATAGCTCCCAGTAGCCACTACCGCTTCAATGATGTGGTTATGCAGCTGTTTCACAATGTATCGAGTTCCATTTGTGTGACCATTGTATGGATCCAGCTTCCTCAAGAGCATGATTGTGCAGCCAACTTTCAGTCTTAAGATGTGAGGAGGGAATCCTGAAGGATTAAGCCGATTTATAAACTCGATAGGATATTGCATCTCATTATCTACACTGTCACTGCTCTTGTAGATACGTTCATCACCAGGAAACTTTGGTGATATTGTTTCAGGTATTCTTTTCTACTAATAATAATTTATAGACACATAAATTATACTTTTTAAAAAAGATTTAATACACCCCTTCCAAGTGAAGGAAGCTAAATATAAATCAATAAATGAGTTTTACTGGTAGAAACATAACATTGAAGTTAATACTTTTTAAATGCTAAACAATTTTTAATGCTAAATAAAAAAGGGAAAAATAATTATCGGGTATATTATCAGCTAATTTATTGTTTTTTTTTTTTGTTAGTTTGTTTTTGTTTTTGTTTTTTTTGTTTTTGTTTTTTTTCTTTTCATTTATTTGTCTTTATACTTACTGCGCTGACATGTTTTGCAGTTCTTCACTCCGTGTGATATTTAAAAGCCTCACAGATGAACGGACAACATAATCTAATTCGGACATTAAGGGTTTACAAATGGAATTGGACCATAGTGCTGCGGGAGTAACAAAACACATTTGTTGAGAGAAAGGTGAAGGCGCAATTGATCAAAGTACAGTAAACACACAGTTCAAGAAATTTCAATAGAGGCAGATCGGGCGAGTAGCACTAGGAGGGTATCAGGCGAGTTCGGCAGCCTACAGTCCAGTGTGATTCGTCACCTTCCCGACGAAAAAATCATCCGGTGTTGCCGAATTTGTCCTCACGTTACCAAAACCTTTGAAAAACTTTGAAAATATATACCAACATCTTATATCCAGTAATCGATGATATAAAATGAAGCAAGAAAAATTAATTATTAATAAATGTTGAATCTCTATTTAAGTGAATATACTTCCATTGCTAAAACAAACATAACCATTTTACCCTATCTTTTCACTTCATATTCCTGTAAAATGTAACTTTCTTCTCTAACATGAACTGCAAGAAATAGAAATATTCCTGTTCACTGAAAAGGTGACGAAAGTTTATCTGTCTCAAGTGCATACTAACATAGAGAACTTTCATTGAAAAAAGAATACAAAAAGCCCGTGTTTCCCTTTGATAGATATCCTTCATATACATAGTTAAAAAGTAATTACTAATAATGTTCTGCATTTGGGATTATTGTTACATAATTTATGAGCAGTTATAAATTATGAACGTACCTGTAGTTAGAATCTTGAATGACGGGGTCCTATGGAAAGTTACTCGCTGGTTAGGAACCCTTAAAGGCGCGCGATTGAACGCGTGGGAATAGGTTTTAGTTTAGTTAGTCAGATACGAGCCGGCACCCTAGAAACATCTTAGGTTTCGCAACTCAACCGCGGCGGAATGATGGGCTGGGGAAATAAAGTTTTATTATTAAGAAATACCATGTCTTGTTGTATTAATTAAATGTTAAATGAAGCAATGTCCAGTTCTGCAGAAAGAAGAAAACCAACCCTTAAAATAAGCCCTACAGATCAACAGAGAAAATGGCCGACGAGATAGAACCAGTAGACGAGTTAGCAGGAACCAGCAGTAAGCAGAAGTTACCAAGTAAGATCACTTATCATCAACTATCATCCCTAATCTATCTAACTGTCTGTCTGTCCGTCTGTCTGTCTGTTTCTCTCCCCCCTCTCTCTCTCTCTCTTTATATATATATATATATACCTGTTGTTTTATAAGTGCTATATAACATTATTCTATAAACTAAAACATATGATTGCAACACGATTTTTCTTTGGAGATTCGATCCCTGATCCCATAGCGATAATTCCCTGAGTTGGAGATCCCTTTAACCACGCTGAATCTAAGATCTAAACAAATCTCTGCGTTTACTGTCGAACCATTGCTGAGAAGTCGACGGCTGCAAACGACAATTAATTAATGTTGACGGTTTGCGTGATTTCGAAAAAAAAAGACGAAGTAGCCAAGTTGGCACCTGATGATATTGACTGCCCGCCATATCGGCAAGACTTTTTATACGCTGACTATCCCCTGCAGAGGGGTAAGACCCCATCCCTCAAAAGATGCGTGTTCTAGGTATGATACTTAAATTTATCAAATTGTGAGGTTCCAGTTCTAAAGATCTGGGGAGTGTGAAGTACCACTCCACTTCCATTATGCCCTGATCCACTTTGACCCAGATTGGTAGTACCTATGTAAGATAATGAGAGTGACTGGGACAGTGTATGACGTCATTGGTGGTTTAGCGTGTGGCGCATACGTAGAGAGAGAGTGTGTGTTTTGTGTGTGTGTGTGTGTGTGTGTGTGTGTGTGTGTGGACACTGAAAAGTGTAATAATGAAAAAAGAACAGAATAAAGAGACGTGTAAGTGAGACCAGTGAGTGAGTGAACTTCATTCTGATTGGACAAAGTGAGGGATCTCCGATTTGATTGAACAGAGTGACCTTCGTTCTGATTGAATTGAACATGCCGTTAAAATATATCAATCAATCAATAACGAATGCGTATTGCTCTATTTAGTGTTGTTGGTTATAAACTTCTCTCGATTGTCCTTACCCTTCCCACAGTTTATCGGATTAACAAAACACTAGACTTTCATTTGATCTACCTCGACTTAGTAATGGGACTGCGATCACTGGTCAAAAGAAATACAGCTCTTTCTGTCAAATTCATTTAGTGGCAATAATAGAAGATGTCTCGGGCCTGCTGCTAAACTGTTTTACCCAGTCCAGCAATGTAGCGTCTTATAGAGGTTCACCTACCCCTCCGGTTCAATTTGGCGCGTGCTGGGTCTTCTTTTTTATTACCTTGATTTCAGCGCTAATTTCCGTTCCATTATCCACTCGGCGTAAATGGCTTAACCCTTAACACCTGTCTCTACGTGGGACTGTTATAAAGTGCTAATTCTCTTATAATATTTAACGATTCTTTTGGCACTCTGTGCAACAATTACAATAACTTCACTCATCCGACAACACTTCAGTCGGATTGGTTCGCTTCTCAACCGAGCGCGCCCACTTTGTTAAATTTTCCTTTTCAACTTTATTTGGCTGGGAATGTCCAGAATATACGAGAAATCTATCTCTTTATCCCGTCAACTATCCCACACCTCTAAAATAACCTCCTGTGTGTTGTGGTTCTCTATTTGACCAATAAGCCGTTTTTCGTTAGTCGGGGGATTCCCCGTGGCGTAATGACTAACGTGTTTGACGATGATATCGTAGCAAGCGGTTTCAAACTCCTGCCGTTCTAGTACGTTCACTTTCGGACTAATCCCCTTGGGATAGGTATGAAAATCCCCTCATCCCAAATTATGGGTTAAATAGTACCACAACTGTTCTTCTACAAGGATTGCTTTGGTATTGAATACTCCATGAAGGTTGATATCTTCTTATTATAATGGAGATTGTGTGTTTTTCTGTCTGTAACCGAAACTATATTACTAATCGAGTCACAATTAACATAGTTATTTTCATCACATTCTTCATGATTTTATTTATATTTAAACCTCAATTATTAATAAAATTGCTTCACCTTTTTATTAGTGTTGTCCATATCTACATACTAATAACATGCTATTGTATTTATATATACAAAAATAGCGGTTTGCAGTGTGAACAAGAAGGCTAATTTGCATATTGATATTAAAAATGTGATTTTAATAAATATATGCTTAGTATTATTGATTTCTAATTGTTTGGTTTTCTCTTAACGAATCTGAGCAAAGATCTCGGGGATACATCTTTAAAAAAATCCATTAACAAGACGAAAGAACTGTAATTTTATTAAATACTTCATAATTTAACTAAATAGATAAATTAGGAAAAATGAAAGACGGGAGTGAAAGAAAATGATAGAAGAGTTAAATCTAAAGCTGTTCTATTTTTCGATTATACCCCCTCAGTTTATCATTTTCTAAATAGTTTATAATTTGATACAATATTTTATAACATCAAAATCTAAATACTTGCACCCGAAGGGTGCATATATTTGCTAGTACCATTAATAATGAAAGCAAGAAACCAAACACTCATTATTAGAATGTCTTTCTATATGGCGATATATTCCTTGGCCAGATTAGATTCAGCAAATTAAATTCTCTTGGCTGACATTCACAACCATCTTGCTGGTTTATTTCGTGTAAATATTTGAATTCTAGGATATCACCGATTAATTTCATTTCATTCAAGTAGTCGTAAAAGTGGTATGATTATTGTTTATTTACATTTAATTAGTCTGGTTAACTGTAATTTAAATTTAGATTAGTTCCCTAGGAACTCTTTTCCCTAGATAATGTTTTCGGAACCGAATATCCCTCTTAATTAATTTAATCTCTATTTGTCCATATTTACGAAGATCCCCCATCCCTCTCTCTTTCTTCTGATATTACGATGTAAAATGAGTACATTACATTAAGCTATACACCAGGATTTACCAACCTTTTCAGCCCGAGGGATACAAAGTTTAACCCAAGAGAAAATTTAAGGAGCCATGTGGCCCTCAGACTGCGGTTTGGAGATAACTGCTTCATGTATTAACCCAACCTCTTCGAACAAGCAGGATGTGACACAAGGTCAATTTTCAAGCGCAGTCTAACAAATTCAAATTCTGACTTTTCCTTAGCCCAGTTGCTATACAAATGTTAAAGAGCCCAGTCTACCCTACTATTTGCCAAAGAATAGTTGGGTGCATACCTGTCCTAATGGTATTAGTGCTATGTTTAATACAAACAGCCTCGTCAATTACCGAGTAAACCACAGATTGCAACATGTTATAGGTGTAGTAAAGTCTATGGAGTGGCTTATTGTCGGTATCAGCCGAACAGCAAAGGAGTCAATCACCTTTTCACTAGCGCTAGACCAGGGGGATTGTTTTGCTGAGGCGTAACGCCACACCTCCCAGACGCCTTACCGCACAGATCAGATTACCCAAGTTGCGCTACTTAAGCACTGAGTTAGCCAAACTGGTATTAAACACGGAAACTTGCGAGGCCAAGGTGGGAGCTCTACCGACAGAGTTAAACGGGTCCCTGTTATAATGGCAGTAAAATGATTCCTGACTGCTGATAAAGAGCGGGTAACTCTTTCCGCCAATCAACCTATACGAAACTGCTGGATCTATATCGTACTGAAAAGTCTGAAAATTCTATATAAACAAAATACCCAAATGATATTTACAAACAATGTATTTTTATCATTGTTTCAGCATTGCTCAAGAACAAAACAGTTATTTTTCTGAATCTTTAGGGTTATAGTTATGCTGTAGTTTTACAAGACTTCTATACCACTATGAAGAAAATTGAATGCATAGCTAATAGATAAAAACCTTTGGGAATTTATATAAGATCGTTACAATATTTATTACCTCTCTTTATTACAAACAATAAAATATTTCATACTATCTTTTATTGTTGTAGCGATGTTTCCAGAAATTGTAGTTCCCAATATACATCTACGTATGTACTTTTGAATTACCAGGCAATAAAACAGCAATGATTCTATGGATGTTTTTCCTAAGTCTTTTATTTTCGCCAACAAATTCTATTTTACAATCTTACAAACGGCAATTATTTTTACAAAGGTAAATCCACTCTGCTGAAGTAGCACTGTTGGCTGGGGTTGTAGAATACGCCCACGGGACCTCTTCAGAGAGGTAACATTCCCCCCCCCCATGTGAGCATCTGTTGGCCGTGAGTGGTTAACTCTAATGCTTCAAGATGGAATCCTGGTGGCTGAGAAGTATGTCATACGACACAATCCCCTTTGGCCCTTATTTAGGTTAGACGGGCAATCAAAGAGCCTTCCCCGATCAAACGGCAGGTCGGGTCAAGCCTTAGCAACGATATGATTCTCAAGACCCTATTACCCTTATGGCACACGCCCAAACTTGTTTTTTATCATATGTGCAGTACATAGTACTGAGGGTTTTAGTGTTCTGGTGGTGGTGAGATTCCAGTTCTGGAGCTGGGTGTGTAAAATATTCCTTCATCGCCATTGCTCCAATGTCAACTCTGACTCGGAGCGGTAGTTCCTGTTAGGGTCCTATCTATGAGTTAAATAGATAAGAAAATTAGAAATATTTTTAAAAATGAGTCTAAAATATATTTGAATATCCAACAATAACGAATACAAACGTCTTTGGTATAAAATAACCCGAGGATTGACATGCAGTAAAATCCAACCAACCAATACCACAGAAGAAAAAAATGATATCGTTAACATATCCTGTGAAAAGATAGTGAGTTTCGTTTAGAATTATGTTTTAAGAGATTTGCTTTTTATCTTTATGCGAATCGTGTCTTAATTAATTATCAGCATGTCACACTATCATTATGTCACACTGTCAGCACGAATTCCCATCACTCTTTCTCGCTAACCGTCCCTATCGATCATCGCTCGCGGTAGGTCTTCCGCGTGGCATCCGGAACACGCGGAGAACTGATTCATTAGGTTTTTATTGGTCGGCCCACACTGTTGTATCTATGTGTTGGTGTCCAAAAGAGAACGTCACTAATGAGTTCGTCCCTGCTTCTCCAAATCCAGCATGCCTCACCTGGATAGTTTGTGTAATAGAAGGCAGGTGACCGCACAGCACGAAAATACGTTACATTCGAATACTATTGTTTAAAAGTCTCTAATATCCCCAAATTCTGTATCTGATTATCATGGTTATTTAAAATTCAACATGCCCAAAGGAGTTGATGCTGCTAATAATTACAAACTATAATCCAATTATTTAATGAGTTTCCTTCGTTTCTTGATAATTGTATTTTCCAATTTTTATGGGCACGTGGCTTAATGGATTTACGCCAATAGCTCAGGCAAAGCGAAATGATTAAAACAAAAATTTACAGAACAAACTTTTATTTTTCAACGTAATCCTCTTTCTTGTTAGTGCACTTCATTCCGTAGGAAATATTAAACACACAGATAAAAATGCATCAAATATTCATATGTGCCGTTTTGGGGTCATTGATAGAGACATTTGCATACGCAAGGTCTAATATTACGCGGTTCATATCAGAGTTTTCTTTCTCTTAGACTGGTTGACATACTAATGTTAATCAGTTCTACTATTTACCCATAACTGGATAGAGAATACTTGGATTCATACCTTTCCTAAGAATATTAGTGCTATGTAAAATGAAAGAGCTTCGTTCAGGATTTGAACTCAATTTGCCGTATCCATTTTTTTATTTTTATTATAATAAACATTAAAGCACAAGTGATTCCCAGGAACTTGAGTATAAGTGAAAAAAAATAACCGGGAAAGATAAGTAACTTACTTTTATTTTTGTATAGGAATGTTACATAGCATTTTCTTACACCTATCGTGTGTTTTTGTCTTCTTAAAATCTTCTAACTTCTTATTGTGCAACTGCTTGTCTTTTATCGCCATTTTTCATCAGGTTGAATCGGGGTTCTTCTTTATTGTGGTTGTTTGCTTCTCTGCGTTCCATCTTTGTTAGTTGTTTTAATCGATAATGTACACAGAAACATTTTCTGGTATATACGGGGAAGCATTACATAGACAAAATATACGTCTGCTCAAAAGAGCAGATTGGTCTAAACTAAGTTCTACTTTCCCAAGAGCCGTCTGGTTACTGAGCCAATGACAGATAAACTTGAGATTAAGACCTGCGTATCAAATTCTCAGTTATTTTCTATTAAGTCACTGTTAATTTTAAAATCTAAACAACGCTTCCTTACAAAAATGTTATGTGTATTTATCATGTAACAGAAATACTTTTATGCAAAAAGGAAATTTGCATCACAATTATATTGAAAATTGGGGTTCAGTCGACATAGCACAAGAAAAACGGAATTATGTTAAATCTGTTATATAAATTGATATCCAATGTTTATACATATGCAACATACTTGAAGCCATTTCACTTTTTCGAACAATAGTGTCCTTTCCTTTGATCAATGAAATCCTGGTTTAAAATAGATTTCAATTTCAGTGAAGTTATATTTGCTATGAAAAAAAGAAACATAACATGAAGAGAGAATGGACAGAAGAGAAAAACGAAAGAAAGAAAGAAAAAGAGTCGAACATCAAAAAGAGAGAAGGCACAGAAAGAAAGAAAGAAAGAAAGAAAGAAAGAAAGAAAGAAAGATTGACGTGAAGGAAGAAGGAACAAAAAAGAAAAACAAGGGGACTACAAAGAGAGTATATATCTAGTACGAAAGAAAGAAAAACGAATGAATGACTAGAATGGAGAGGGAACAAAAAAAGAAACAAAAAAGCGACGAAAATTAAAAGAGAGGGGATACATGTAGCATAACCGAAAAAAAAAGACAGAAACGACATGAATGGAAAAGGAATAAAAAAAAGAAAGAAAAGGTACGAAAATAATAAAGAGAGTGTACAAGTTAAAAAAAAGGAAGAAAGAAAGAAAGAAATGACATGAAGAGAGAAAAAAACGTAACTTTGATTACAGGCTTTCATCTTCAATATTTTTGACTTTGAACCTACACATCTCCATTGTTTTCAATAATCTTCTAAATATACTAGTCGATCTTAACAATTCTGTTGTTTGGACCCTTCCTCTGGCTTCCTTTACATTTACTCTCTTTTCCAAATTATTTGGGACCGTGTCATGGCTACGATTCACAACCGGGACCGCTTTTAACTTTATGGTCTTGTGTTTTTTCCAGTCCTCTGACAAGATCCAATCATAAAATAACCCAGGGGTCGACATGCCGAAAAATCCAACGAATCAATCAACCAGCCAACCAACCAACCCGAATACTTAATAAATCTTGTTTTAATTTATAAAATAATTGCTAACTTACAGGCATTTGACATTAAAGTAATCGATTTTGCGGCGACGCATGAGTACGATTTTATCAATTAAACCAAAACAAATTAGAATTCCGAAAATAGAAAAACAGTTTTCTATCACTGACGAGCTTTTAAGATTTATTGACTATGAAAAATACATTGAAGCAATAACAAACCAAATATCAATATAATTAAACATTAAAGTTATTCAAATACTGTGATAAAAATGTACAGTGAAATAAAATTTATTATCAATCAATATTCAATTATATGCATGTACAATATTTCCCATAAATATGTATACCATTACCAATTATATATGTGTATATAATGTCCTTTGCTATATTCATAACTATGAACGATATTTACATCCAAGTTAAGATAGCGTAGACACAAAATCAATGCTGATTGGTAACTGTCTGTGATCGTATATGCCTGTTTATTTTAAGAGAAAAAAGGGCGAAATATAAACGGTCTTGTTTATAAGCCGGATCTGAAATAAGCCGGAAAATTCGGGATTTTCAGTACTTTACTTTGTGTCTCCAGTATTTCCGAGAATGGTACAATTTTGTTAATAGGATTTAAACAATTTTTTTTACTACTGAGAAGAATTTTATTACGAAAAAGAAAATTGACCTTTTTTAAATACTACGAAAACAAATTAGGTAATTATGGTCGTACATCTGTTTCACGATATAAGTTAATTTTCTTCGGAGCCAAATATACGAGGATTTTATTATTTCTAATTGAACATTGTACAATCTAAATGGATATTATCAGTTTTAATATTACCAAACTCAATTTTTTCTGGTCATATAGAATTTTTTCAAATCTAATACGAATAATAGAATACTAATATGTTTAGTTTGATAGAAAAATAGTCTTTTTAATATTCTTATAAGAATATCATTGAGGATTTATTTATCTATTAGGGAGACTGTATTTACAAAGCATTGCAAAGCTTAGTCTGGCACATGAACATTTTTTCTGTCAACATTCAATGGCAAATTTTGGTAATTTAACAAAATATATTTGCACATGATTGAAAAGTGAGATCATACGTGATTAAGTATTTTCAAGGGAAAAAACACAATTTCTATAAATGTGTCAACATCAACTTCATCATCATCATCCTATCGTGCTGACAGTACGGATTCTCATTACTCCCCCCATTCCCCCCCTCTCTCTCTCTCTCTCTCTCTCTCTCTCTCTCTCTCTCTCTCTCTATCTATCTATCTATCTATCTATCTCTCTCATCACTCGTTCATATAGGTCATCTCTCTTAGCAAGTCCTCACTAGATCCAGTATCTGTACAGAACTATTCAATGTAAGTCTTTCCTGGTCAGCCTACTCTGGTGTGTCCATGTGTAGATGTCAAGAAATGAACGTCACTAATGAGTTGGTCCTAACTTCCCCAGCAGTATCCCATCTTTTTTGTCTTACTTGGATGTATGCAGCGCTTATATAAGCATGTTTGGGACTGTAAAAAAAATCATAGAATCGTTTTTTGAAAACGTTTAAACCAATGTGTGCGTACTAATGTGATGTAATGGTTAGAAAGGTAATCTTACAAATCCATTACTACTGAATAGCAAGTTTGATCCTTGCTGGATCTTCCATACCAGCGACCTTGTGTCACATCCTAACCCTGAAGGATGCGTTGGGTAAATACCTACTTTTAAAGCAATGTAGTAATCTTATCAAAAATAATGACAATAACGGAACTATTCATACAATCTTTTAAAGGAGTCTTCAAATTAATGTTTCCTAAGATTTAACCATTAGATAAAATGTATTTTCTGTGTATTTAGGAGTAGGAGGAAGGAAGAACTCTCAAAGTAGTTTTGACTAGCGAGAAGAGAGACATTTGGATTTGAATTCAGAGTTTTCCTTTTCGTAGACTGCTTGATATACCAAGGTTAAACAGCACAGCCTGTCCTACTATTTACACATAGGTGGAGAGAGAATTGTTGGATTCATACCTTTACCAAAGGTACTAGCGCTATGTGAAATGCACACAGCCGCGTTCAGGGTTTGAACTCATCTCGCCGTGTCCAAGACGGTAACCATTACGCCACGTACCTTCATTCATTTAGTTATTTACCAGCCGCTTCTTGTGCAAAGGCAGGATTTGACACGCAGGGAAATTTATTGCTATATCACTACCTTATACGGGTGAGACCTGCCAAAAATAGATAGCTTTGTTAACATCTCTCTTTTTAAATTGCCTCAGGTATCAGGGACTGACCCTAATTCTTTTTTTAATGCATTTTTGGGGAAGGAGAGAGATAACTCAGTGATTGAAACCCCTGCAATGTTTTCACATGAAATCAATTTTCTCTAGTCAAGCATGTGCATAATGTAATAGATATGAATAACATAAAAAAAAGTTTAATTCACCTATATCTGAAAGAAGAATCAATTTATAGCGTTTTCAAGGATTTTTTTTCAATTTATGTTTGTCTATTTTTAAAGGTTTCTAACTGAGAAACTTATAAATCAATGTTACATGAAAGATTCATATATCAAATGTCTGGTTCGACTTTTCTCACTTTAGTCAATTTTTATTTTGTTTATTTCTTTTACGTTTACAATTTTTCTTACTAATGTATAATATAATTTGACATTAAAAGTTATTTCATGATATTTCGCCTTGGAATTTTTTTCTCTATTCCTGGATATTCGAAACTGTTAGTCCATACCTTTGCGTTTTCTACAAGGTCTTTTTAGTGATTTCTGATATCTGCCCAGTCCTTTTTTTAATACGGTAAAAGACAAAATGGGTATAAGAGCATTGTGTTACACCAGCGTTTCTAATTGGGTGAGTTGGGGATTTTGCCTACTTTGTAGACTCATGAATGAGAGTCCTGATTTTGCTCTGTCATGGGTCCCATAACCTAATTCAGTCATGGGAGAGCTAGTCATTGCCTTTAGGCAAACAACGTGTGGGGCACATCTGTTTCCAGATCTACAATTGGTTTAAATCCAGTTTTTTTTTCTAGACCAGTTACCATACCAAAGTTAAAGAGTTCAGTCTGCCTTACTATATACCTATTGCTGGGCGGGGAGAATAATTTATCTAATGTTTACATATGGTTTTCTATTATTGTTTTATTTTATTTTTAGAATAATCTTAATTAGCATGCTGTATATGTAAATACATTCCCGTCGAAACAGGTATTAGCATATAATGAATCTAATCCATACAAATATATTTATGTTTTTCCATTTATCTTCTCAACATACATATCGGTGTGTGTGTGTGCGCGTGCGTGCGCGTTTATCTACCAAACCCTTTCCACGAAAAGGATGCGATACAATATTAATTCCTTAAGCGGAGTTTAACTGGTTTGAATTAAGAGTTTTTTTCTTCTCTTAAACTGTTTGCCATACCATAACTGGAGAGAAAATGGTTTGATGCATAATTTTTACAAGGGTATTAGCGCGAATCGAAATGCAAACAGCCACGTCAAGCATTTGATCTCGGTTTACCGTGTCCATCTCCTATGACGATAACCATTAAACTCCACGCCTACACATATAATACACTAATATTATTTATATTAATATATTAAATAAGCTTTGATATCTATAAAAAAAGTGAAAATATCTTTGATAGAATCTATAAAATGCTCATTATGTTTGTATAAAATCACCGTTCAATTAACTGTTGTACATTTTCATGTTTGCTGGATGTTAACATGGCATTGCTTTTATCGATGTTGAATGAATTTAGCATTATTCTCCCATTCATAAAAAGAAAATATCGTGAGAAGAAAGTAACAGGTCGCCAGTTAATATCCTTATCAATGTTATCAATGTTTTAAATATGTATAAGATTTACTTAGCTCCACTACTATGTTAGGACGTGGCACAAGATCAGCTTAATTTAATCCCTATCCTGGATGTTAACACACTCTCTCTCTCTCTCTCTCTCTCTCTCTCTCTCTCTCTCTCTCTCTCTCTCTCTCTCTCTCTCTCCGTCCCATTCGGTCATTGCCCCTAGTAGGTCTTCCGCACGGCATCTAAAGTGACCACAGTGTTGATTGATGTATGTTTTTGCTAGTCGGCCTACTCTTGTGCGTGTATGTGTTGTGTGTAGCATGTATTGTTCCCCTTACTTGGATGCTTTGTGTGATAGGAGGCATGTGGCCGTATAACTGCGTTTTTGTGTGGTGCTGCTTCTAAGATTTGTTCAGGACAGTGAGCAGTCCTTATGTAGCTCCCATCAAGTTTTTACTTAAAGCGCTTTATTGTAGTCCAAGAGATACACCCATACAGTTGCACGGACACGACTGGAAGAATAAATTATGAAAATAAAATCCTACTCGATATCATCTCCCCTGAACACGAACTTTATATATAAACTTGAAACGGCTACTCGGCGTTGCCTGTGTAGAGGTGGGTAATAAAATGTTAGTCTCACAGATCCATTGATTACATAATTGATTTATGTTTTAATCACGAACGCCACCAATGATTTTCCGTCTCTTACTATTCAAATCCTAATTTTTAATGTCTTCCCAGATATAAATAGAATATTCATTATTTTAACACAAAAAGCAAGCTCTGATGATAATGAATGCGTATATATATTTACTTTGTTACTAATTGTGTTATTTTCGTAGTTTCCTCCAGACATACATACACACAACTGTCCTTTCTATATGAATAGATAAATGAGAAAATGAATGAAAAGAATAAACGTTCTAAGTAATCAAAGAACATAGGAATATATATATATATATATATATATATATATATATATATATATATATATATATATATATAGTCTTCGAGACAAGAAACATTTACTTGATGAAGCTCAGTTAACAAGGCCTGTTTCATAAATTACCCCGGTAGGGCACACTAAGTCTGTACCGTAAATTTCAGTGGATGCTCAAAATAACAGTAAAAGTAGCAATAAAAAGAATGCCTGATGCTCATAATTTGATTGCTAACTAATTTATGTTAATAGCTCTGTTTGACTTTCATAATGCACTTTGCGAAAATAAACTTTGACATCCGGTGGACTTTGATCCAAGCTTTCTCACACCGGGGCCGGGGTGGGGCTTGGATCAACTTAGTAGTAATTAACTGAAATAAATAGTAAAAAAAAATGCGCGTTACCAACCGGCAAACCTGCTACATCAGTTTACATTTTTTGACGGCGTGGCGGAAATCCATCAAGCGTCACCTATTCACTTAATCGATTATTGTGAATGGCCTATTTCCTGGCAACCATCAAATGCGAGATAATGATTTTGAGGCAAATATTTATTCATTGTTCTCACATAAGCAGAGAATTATTCGCGAGGGTCTTTAGATGTGTGATTATTTATTTGTAATTATATTTTAATATAATTCAACACTAATTAAACATTTTATTTTATTACTTTTATATTTTTTTTCAATTCTTCCCTGTGGTAATGGGTCAGTATCGTGGCGTACACAGAGCTTTCTATTAATTCTCTTTCATATTCTAGAATCTCTACATAAGTGACGTATTGTGCATATAATAATAATAATAATAATAATAATAATAATAATAATAATAATAATAATAATAATAATGAATGAACTGATGGAAATTGAGGAAGGGCCTGAAGAAAGTAGCAAATTGGAAAACACCAGGCCATGATGGAATACACGGATTCTGGTTCAAAAGATTTACGTCTATCCACAAAAGAATGGCCCAGCAACTGAACAGATGCCTACAAGAAACGGAAGTACCCGAATGGATGACAAAAGGGATAACTACACTAATCCAGAAAGACCCACAAAAAGGAAATTTCCCCAGCAATTATAGACCAATAACTTGTCTACCCATGATGTAGAAAATTCTAACTGCTGTTATAAAAGAAGAAGTATACTTTTCACTCAATTGGCGGAAACTTCTCCCAGAAGAACAGAAAGGATGTCGAAAGGAAAAAAGAGGAATCCACGATTTACTCTATATAGACCAATACATTCTTAAAGAAGTAAAAAATAAACGAAAAAAGATTGCAATGGCCTGGATCGATTACAGAAAAGCCTATGACATGGTACCACTTACCTGGATTTTAGAATGCCTACAAATGTACAAAATTTCCAACAACATTATAAACTTCATTAAAAAAGCCATGGAAAACTGGCGAGTTCAATTAAAAGCTGGAAAACAGTCCCTGGCAGAAGTAAAAATCCAAAGAGGTATCTTCCAAGGAGACTTATTATCACCACTACTATTTATTATAGCAATAATGCCGCTAAACCATATACTGAAAAAATGTACCGGGGGATACAAATTTAGTAACTCACAAGAAAAGATAAACCACCTGATGTACATGGATGACATTAAAATTTTTGCAAAAAATGAAAAAGAATTGGAAACCCTAGTACAAACTATTATAATATATAGCCATGATATAGGGATGGAATTTGGAATCGGAAAATGTGCTATGCGTGTAATAAAACGGGGTGAAAGAGAATTAATGAATGGAATACAACTACCAAATCAGGAAACAATAAAATATCTTGATGAAAATGAAGGCTACAAATACTTAGGAATTTTGGAAGCGGACAATATCATGCAAGCAGAAATGAAAGGAAAAGATAAAAAAGAATATCTCAGGAGAACTAGAAAACTTCTAGAAACGAAACTTAACAGCAGAAATCTGATCAAAGGAATTAATACCTGGGCTGTCCCTATTATAAGATACTCAGGACCATTCTTAAAATGGACAAAAGAAGAACTCAGACAGATTGACCAAAGGACGAGAAAATTAATGACCATGCACAAGGCTCTCCTCCCTAGAGATGATAGAGATAGATTATATGTGCCAAGAAAGGAAGGAGGAAGAGGGCTTGCCAACATAGAGGAATGCGTAGAAACCACAATCCAACAACTTGAAGATTACACAAGAAAGAGCAAAGAAAAACTACTTATGGTGGCCAACAATAGTAGAAACGGCAGATGGACAAACAGAAAAACGACAAAGACTAAAAAACAAAAATGGGAAGAAAAACAATTATATGGACGCTTCAAACGACAAATAGAAGAGGTTGCACATCAAAAGACTCGGACATGGTTAAGAAAAGGAAACCTCAAAAGAGAAACTGAATCACTTATAATTGCTGCACAAACTAATGCCATAAGGACAAACTACATCAAAGCGAAAATTGATAAGACCCAACAAAATATTAAATGTAGACATTGCGGGAATAGAGATGAGACTGTAAACCATATACTCTGCGAATGTAGCAAACTAGCACAACGAGAATACAAAACTAGACACGACTGGGTTGGGAAGGTTATCCACTGGGAATTATGCAAAAAATTTAATTTTGACCATACAACAAAATGGTATATGCACAAACCAGAATCTGTTCTTGAGAACGAAACGCATAAAATTATCTGGGACTTTGAAATAAAAACGGATCACCTTATCCCAGAAAGAAGACCAGACCTAGTGTTGATTAACAAAAGAGAAAGAACTTGCCAACTGGTGGATTTTGCAGTGCCAGCAGATCACAGGGTGAAGCTAAAGGAAAATGAAAAAATGGACAAATATCTGGACTTTGCCAGAGAACTGAAAAAGTTATGGAATATGAAAGTGAAACCAATTGTAGTTGGTGCACTTGGAACAGTCCCAAAAGGATTGGAAAAGGGTTCGGAAAGTTTGGAAATCAGAGGAAGGATTGAAACCATTCAGAACACTGCACTGCTGCAATCTGCCAGAATACTCAGAAGAGTCCTGGAGACCTGAGGAGACTTGCTGTCACTCAGATTCCAGTGAAAGACCATCAGCTAATGCTGATGTGAAAAGTCAAAAGGAGTAAATAATAATAATAATAATAATAATAATAATAATAATAATAATAATAATAATGAAGTCTTTACCATACAACAAAATAGTATATGAACAAACTAGAATCCTTTCTTGCGAAAGAAATATATATAGAATCCTCTGGGACTTTTACACACAGATCACCATATCACAGCCAAAAAACCAGACCTTGTATTGATTAATAAGAAAAAGAGAACTTGTCAACTGGTATATTTTGCAGTCCCAGCAGATCACAGGGTGAAGGTGAAAGAACAGATAGACAAATACTTAAGCCTTGACATAGAATTGAAAAAAAAAGACTGTGTAATATGAGGGGAAAAGTAATTCCAATTGTTGCTGGTGTCCTTGGAACGGTCCCCAAACCTAGAGAAAAGAGACTGGCGAAATGGTAAATTAGATGAACCATCCAGATCATCCAGACAGGATGATCGGTTAGACTAATCAGACGAGTCCTGGTGACCTGATAAGACTTGTCAGACATTCCAGTGAAACGCTCGCCGGGTCACTATGGTATTCATTGATATTGATTTATAAAATTCACATCCATCCACAAAAGCCAGACAGTTGAGTAAACGCATACAAGAAGCAAACGTACCCGAATGGTTGACAAAAGGAAAAAAAACCGGATCCAGAAAGCTCCCCCAAAAGGAACCATGCCCAGCAACTCTAAGTCAATAATATGTCTACGCATGATGTGGAAAACCTGACCGCACAGATAAAATAAGAGATATACTACTCGCTTGAATGCTGCGGACTATTTCCGGAAGAACAAAAAGAATGCCGTAACGGATCAAGAGGAACAAACGACCTAATATATATAGATCAGAATATTCTTAAAGAAGTCAAAAAAAGGCGGACAAATTTAGCCATAACGCTGATTGACTACAAAAAAGCCAACAGTCAGCGATACCGGATGTGTTTCTTTGAAAATAAATGAGTCGCTGCAGTGGTGGAGATATTTTAATAGATATCCACAAGCTTATATACCCTGAGCGTATTTAAAGACAGACAAGTTTTCACAGTAAAATTATTTAACTGTATAAATAAACACATAGAAAATAACAATAGCAAACACATAAAAATAAATAAATTAAAAAGCAACAAAAACTATTACAACAATAATAAATAACAATATTAAAAAAAGAATAATATATAAGAAAATAATAAGAAAATGAAGAACACCATAAACAATAAACAGCAAACCACAAGGTCCATCAATAAAAAGAAATAGTAAAAATAAAAAAAATAAAAAACAATGAGTAAACAGTAAACTAAAAACAGACCCCCAATGAAATTTCCAAACAGCACTCCCTTCTCCTCAGAATCAACAACAAGTAAACAGTTAACAGTAGAAAAATAAAATTCCAAAACATTCCTCCCTCCTCTGAACCATAAAACTAAACCACTCCCCACTTGCAAAGCCCTATACTACAGTATATAAAGGAACACAAAATTTATCCAACTACTTGGTTTGAAAATCGCATGTTCGAGAAACTGTCAGTAACCAGGTCCCGTTTACTCTATTCAAGATATTGAGCAGTATGTTCTTATAAATATAGCACTCTATATCATCAACACACACACTCACACACACACACACACACACACACATATATATATATATATATATATATATATATATATATATATATATATATATATATATAAGAAAGCGTATATGTTTGTATGTCTGTATGTTTGTATGTCTTTTGGAGACCAGAAAATACTAAATATCAATAAAATTAAAACCCTAATTAGTCCGAGAGACGATTCAGCATTGTTCTACTATGTGCCCATACCTGGTGTGAGAACAGATGGATTAATGCCTTTCCCAGTAACATTAGCTCGAAATGAATACAAATAGGTTCACCAATTATTTATTTAAAATGTCTATATATAATGGAGATTCGATCTCTTTTTGTCTGTAACCGAAACTACGTCACTGTTTACGTCACAGTAACTTCGGGAATTAAGCAAGTGTCGCAATGAATATTTAATTTATAGTCAGTATCAAGTACTGTCATAAAACAAAACAAATATATCAGTGGAGTGGATTGAATATGATGCTTTTTAAGCAAGTAATTAATTTTTTTTAAATATTAAACGTTTGATTTTATTTATTTAATTCCCGACACCCAGGTAATATCTTTTAAAAATGTATTTCTAAGTCGCCCAGAGGGTGTTAATTTTTATTTATTTATTTATTTATTTGCTAGTACTTTTTAAAATAATTTGATTTTGATAAACTTTCGCGGGTGATAACGTTCAACGGCATTTTATATTTTTACAAGAACTTCTAAGTTGAACGTGACGATTTTATTTAATAAAATCAGACAATGTTTTTATTGATGTGTGATTGACGCAATGTTCTTATTGAACAGATTATTTTTTTTTTGTTTTTTTTTTTTGTATGATTTTCTATTCTTTATTACTTTTAGCTAGCACTATGTCTGTACTATACGAGCCTCAGTAGCGGTGTTGGCCGAATATTTGTCGTAGAGGTAATGGAGAGGAAGAGTGAAAGAGAGAGAGAGAGAGAGAGAGAGAGAGAGAGAGAGAGATACAGAGGGAGAGAGAGACAGAGATACAGAGGGAGACAGAGACAGAGACAGAGACACAGAGAGAGAGACATTGAACATTCGTTCCATTGATTATCTGGTCTTGGTGGCTGGTGCGTTAATTATCTGTAGCCTTGTATGAGACTCAGCAATATGTGGTAAAATTGTCTCGCAATTACCAAATAAAGAAAAACTCAGTACTTATAAAATTCTCTTTTACTTATCGGTGATTCTTTTACAGACACAAGTGCACATGAATACACAGAAACACGAACACGAACACGCACATCTAATGGGGAACTTCCAGTTCTAGGGCTCGAGGGAGTATGGAGTACCCCTTCACCACCATTACTCCCAGGTCCACCTGACCTGGATTGGTAGTACCTGTTAAGGTTCCATCTATCGATTAAATAGAAAAACGAGCTTTAAAAAATTGTGCTTAAAAATGTTCCATAACCATCGAGAATAAATTAAACAAAATGTCTTCGGCATAAAATAACCCAAGAAGTGTTGACAGGTTGTAAAATCTAAGCAACCAGCCAGCCAACCGATCAACAAACACGCGCGTGCGCACACACACACTCACACACACACACACACACACACACACACACACACACACACACACACATATATATATATATATATATATATATATATATATATATATATGAGAATGAACAGCTATAGCAAAAATGAGGATTATTTTTGTATTTTAGAGAAGACGTATAAAGCCAAGTAATGCGACAAAATTAAGATAAGATCCTAATTGAATTTAATCTCTCTCTCTCTCTCTCTCTCTCTCTCTCTCTCTCTCTCTCTCTCTCTCTCTCTCTCTCTCTTTCTCTGTATATATATATATTATATATATATATATATATATATATATATTGGGAACGTTTTTAGTTACATTAGTAGCATAGGAAAATACAAGAAGAACAAAAAAAAGTCTAAAAGATGAATATTGTATTGCCTTTAATCTTCTTTATGTTATCCAATAGTTTGGGTAGACTTGACCTTTTTGTATACAGAGTATAATCCAATCTAAAAACTAACAACTATATATATATATATATATATATATATGTGTGTGTGTGTGTGTGTGTGTGTGTGTGGGTGGGTGTGTGGGTGAGTGTGCGTGTGTTCAATCATTTTTATGTTGCTGAGATCTTGCATTTCTAAAGAATCTTGGCTATCTCCGTTTTTCTTTTCCATCTTTTATTTCATTCTGGAGTCCTACGAGGAAATACATTAGCTATTCATAAAGTACATATTACGAATATCATTAGATCTAATAAATTAAAAAAAGGCTTCACACTATAACAATAGGCAAGAAGCCGGTGATATCACACAGAAGCTATTACAGATGCATACTATGCAGATGATCTTGGGCTTCTCGAAAATACGCATACAAATCCTGGAAATAGAACGCAACAAGAAAGCAGCAGTACTTCTATTTATCTCCTATCGCGCAAACCATCCAAGTAAAGAAAAGAAAAAAAAAGAAACATGCTGGACACTGCTGGGGAATCAAGGACGAGCTCATAAGTGATGTTCAGCTATGGACATCCCAGTTTAGGCCGACCAACAAAAACTTACATCAGTCAGCACTGTGCGTATTCTGGATATAATGTCATATGGCGATGGTTGATTGGGATGGGTGGTGAGAGAGAGAGAGACAGAGAGAGTAGTTGGAATCCATGCAATCAGCATTACCTGATCATCATCATTTCACATGGTGAACCTATTTATTTTCTTTATAGTTCAAACTGTTGCATAATAAATAAACATTGTCTATAATTTTTGTAAGGTAGAACAGATTCTAAAATTAACGGTAAACTGAAAATATATACAACGGGAGTGATGGTTTGATTGGTAATAACCTTGCATCCAGTGTCATTTCGATTCATTGGCTTAGAGAATCACGTGATCATTATATGACTATGGGAAATATATGAGTTTAGAGGAGCTGAGACCAGGCAGCTCTGCTGGGTGGACGTATTTAGCGTCTCTACTGTATCTCTCCCCACGCGTGTGTTACAAAGAATGTATAGGCAATCAGGGTAATAAAAGTGTATACACGAACATATACCTAAATATTTCTTCCATGATAGCCAAAAAGGAACAATTAGAACAAGAGTCAGAAACCAACGCGCCAGCCGGAGAAGAAAGTAGATACTTGACCCATTATGAGAATAATCCTCATTGGAAGACGGAACACGAAGTCATTAGAAGTAGATGTCAATATAATTAAGAAGAGTATGTAACAAAACTAAATGATTTTATTTAATCCTTTCTCTTAAAACCTTTCATGTTTACTTAGCCAATTTTCTTAACTGTCTATCTGAGAGTGTCCAATCAGGGTGTAATCGTTAGCAAGCTCGTCTCACAGATCTATTACTACTGAATAGTGAGTTTGATTCTCGCTAGCTGCTCCATACATGCGATCTTATGTCACATACTATTCGAGGCGAATTGTTTGGGTAATTATACCAGTATAATTTATCGTAGTGTAATGTTTAGCATGCTAGTGTCGCAGTTCCGTTGTGAAAGGGTTTGATAAATACCTACTTATTTGTCTACAACCTTTTTATATAACTCTGTGGTAAGATTTATCACATTTAGTGAAACATGCCAGTTGTTTCTCCGTTAACGTTAATCAAATGAACGTTTTTTGATAGAATTTATACAGACAATGGGAAAAACTGTAAACCATATATTCCTTTCAGACTCTCCCGTAACCAACACTCAGCTGGAATTTGATTTTCTTTCTCTTTTTTTCTTTCCTTCTTTCTTTCTTTCTTTATTCATCCACTCAAAATGTCCGTCCTCTTACATTATTTATTTTTATTCCTTTTAAAATACCATTATCACATATAATAGAGGAAACCTATAGCAAACGTCTCGACAACCACTCAAGTTTATGATTTTTGAAAGTTCAAAAATCATTAACAGCGATTTTTTACTTTCGTTTTTGAGCATTACATTTCCTTTCATTACAGATACATGCAATGATATTTTCGGAAAGATTAATAATTTCCCCTTGTATTTCAACTCGTTCTCTTTAATAAATGATGACCTCTAACAGGTGCTGTTTCTTATCAATACGCCTGCGTTATGGAATTTCAGTTACTTCTTCTAAAAAAAAAAACGATAACATCTAATAGACAATGAGATTTCTTGGAAACATTATAATCCAAAAATGTTCAATATGCTTAAGAAATTTTAATATGCTTTAAAATTATCTAAATGAAAAACATTCACACATTATAGATTATAACCGATTTTAAACGCTACCTTGTGTTAATCTAACGATCGCAGAAAATCTACGTTTTGAATGTCTTCGTGACTTCACGTAATTGGACGAGTTACAGACACCCAGCTATTTGCTTTTCAGTAGTTTTAATTGATCTTTCGTCTGCTAAACCTTTGTTGACTTGATTAAAGCCCGGTGCCTTTTTTTTTTTTTTTTTTTTCTTTTTTTTTTCATTTCATCTCTCATCACAACTGAATCAGAGAAAGTGCGCAGCAGGGGTTATTTAAGTACATTTAGACTTTTCCATAAAGCAACTTATAAAGTTGCTCTTTGATAATCTATCAGTCTAGCATAGCAATAGTGTTATTCAAAAGATCTCTTATTACTCCTTTAAACAGTTTATTTTCCCAGTGCGTGCGTGCGTGCGTGCGTGTTTGTGTTGACAGTAGACAGATATTCGATGCTGAAGATGCTTTTTTATTATTTACAGAAATAGGAAAAGTGTTATAGCTCAGTATTGTATTTTGCTATCTGAATTAACTTTACAACACACGGGAAGAAACTCATAAAACCTCTTGTTCATTTTCAGTCAGGAATCATCAACAATTTTTTTGCGTAGATTCAGATATAGAAATAGGTAGTGATTTGTCGAGTTATATACATGGGATAACAGATACAAGCCTTGTGTTAATATAGTTCTAAGTGACAATCATCTCAAGCAGCTCAATGATGACTACGGACGAAAATAACAGAATATTTAACATAACTTAAGACTTGGTTAATGGAATGAGAGCCAGACTGCTACTGTGAATCGAATAAAGGCTTCCATTTGGAATTCCGCAAAGGCTCTCAGTTAGGAATTAAAAATGTCGACAAGAAAGTTCTCAACTTAGACAAAAAACACCCAAGGAAGGCCGGAGGTAAGATTGGCCGAAACGTTGTACATATGTAAAGATAAGAACAACAGTCCGAAAGATTTTATAATACAAATATGTAGTCATGTTTATCTTTTTCATTACTTCCTTTCAGCACTTTGTCTTATTGGAACAGTTTGATCTTTTTTTTATTGTTTTTGTTTTATTTGCTTTGTTTTTAATTGTCTATGATTCTGCTTCGTATTTATGGTGTCTTCTGAATATCCTTATCTACAGAGATCAATACATTACCTATATATTTTATTTGCTCTCTGGAATTCCCATACACAGTGTGTTTAAAAAAAGAATGGAAAAAATCTTTTTGACAACTTATATTTAAATTATTCTAACTTAGCACTAAAAATAGTATTTGCAGACAACCCGATCTGTGGAAATGTCGTTCTATGAGATTTTCTGGGTGAGCGAGTTAAATTCTTGGAAATATCATCAAGACATTTGGCAGTTACTAAAGATTACCAGTCTTAGCTCTTTCAATCCGCTGCACTTTTGTTCACATCAACTTGACCAACCGAGAATAATATTGTTGACATATTGGGAAGTGTAGACTGGCGAATATTCATAGTAAATTCTTCTCTCACTAATTTATAAATGTTAGATTTATACAAAAATAGCTTCGTCCTTTAAAATAAAATAATTGGACGGACGTTCGAATAAAAATAACACATGAGGCAATGATATCAGCTGCTATATACCGTTATCTCTTAAAACAATGTTTCAACATGATTAATATTACATCGTTCGGTTTGGGTGGAGTCATGAATAATTTTCCGTTTGGGTAAAATATAATTTATTCATGAATTATTTATTAAGGAATGGAATTTAACCAATAGTAAGTATTCATGCAACCCGTTCGTAACGGGTAGAATGTGCCACAAGGTCACAAATATGGGGCATCCAGCGAGGAACAACTCGCTATTCAGTAGTAATTGACCTGCAAGATGAACTTGCTAATGATTAAACTACGACGGGACCCCTAATTTCGATCAATAGTATATATTTGTCATTATTTTCAATCACCTCTTGCCATTTTCAGGTAAGCTTGTTGATTTCTTTCTAGTAGAATTCAGCTTGTTTCGCGATCTAGAATTTACCCACAAACTTTTTCATTTGATCTTTAGAAAATTGTTTATCATTCAGAGGATTTTGTAGTGAATGAAAAAGATGGAAATCGCTTGGCTGAAAGATTGGTGACTATGGTGAATGGGGTCAAACAGACCAGCAAAAATCCAATATTTTTCCCGTGATGTTATTGTTGAATAAGACAGCGTTATCATAGAGAACGTTTTCCCAATTACGAGTGCGTGGCGTTTTTTTAGAAGATTCCATGCACACGTTGCAGTTCTTGAGTGTATGTCTACATTCAGTTCCTGATTGTTGTTTGAAAACACAAAAAAATACGAGGGCGAGTAAAAAATAATGCTATTTTGTTAAGAACCGGTGCCAACACAGGAACATGTATCATACATCAAAACGAAGCTGGTCCTGTGTGGATCACCTCCATACTTCTCACATAGTAACCGTTTCTCTCAATAGCAATGTTCCACCTTTGAATCAGAGCAGCATGTATCCCTGTAAAATTCTATTGACTATTCCTTGAGCCACATCTTAACTATAGATTTCACTTCTTCGTCACTGGAATAATGTTTGCCTCTATCAGTATTTGAATACTGACAAAATGGCAACAAAATTGCAGAACAGTCGATAAGATTTTTTTTTAAATGACATAATGACCAGTAAATTCATTCAACAGTTTCACTAAAATACTTGGACCATATGACGTTTAAGTATCCTTTTTTCGATCTCAATTCATAAGGACATTTGTTTTCATTTACACCCTCAAAATCCGGTTCTTTGTTAAATGACGATTTTTAGAGGTTTTTTTTAAATTACAACCCTAACCCCTAACAAACAACCGGATTTTGACGGTGTAAATGAAAAAAATGTCCCTATGAATCGAGATCGCAAAAGGGGTGCCTAAATGTCATATGATCCAAATAGTTGAAAAATAATAGTATAACGTGAATGAATTAACGTAATTTAATATCAAGCAGAAATTTTTCCAAGTTGTAGCCGTGTACGTGCTACTGTATGACTGCATTATTTGAACCCTAACCAAACCACATTCTGGAAGCTGAATCTCTCATAGAACTGCTCTCCAACCACTTGACTCTTATCCCACAAACCATACAGGTGAAACGAACAAAATATCCTGGACACAGCTGGAGAAGCAGTACGAGCTCATAAGTTACGTTCTCCTGTTTGAATGCTTCCCAGGGACCCAACAGTGTGGGTCGGCCAGCCAAAACCTATTACTATCAGCTATGCATGGATAGTGGATGCTATGCAGAGGACCTTTCAGGAGCGATTGCTGATAAGAATAGTTGGCAAATTAGAGTCATGGAGAACTGTCCTGCCAACATGACTTGATGATGATCATGATAGTGATGATCATGATGATAAATATATAAACGCTAATTGGAAGACACAAACACAAATATCCTTTATAAGTATCGTTAATAATACGGAGAATATTTGACTCCTTACACTGTTTAACTATTTTCTATTTGCACAAACACACACACACACACACTCTCTCTCTCTCTCTCTCTCTCTCTCTCTCTCTCTCTCTCTCTCTCTCTCTCTCTCTCTCTCACACACACACACACACACACACACACACACACACAAAACCAACATGCACACAAACATCTAATCGGCAACCAAACAAAAAACATACACAAACACACGAATATATATATATATATATATATATATATATATATATATATATATATATAGTATACAATTGCCACTTTAACTTTATTCTATTATATATACTAGCAAATATATGCACCCTCCGGGTGCAAGTATTTAAGTTTTAATGTAATAAAATATTAGATTAATTTAGAAAGGCTAATGAAACTAAATAAGAATGCAGATAAACAGATTTGAAACTGAGAGTGTATAATCAAAAAATAGAACAACTGAAACTTACTCTTCCCCCACACCCGACTTTCATCGCTAAATTTTCCTCATTTAACTATTTAGTTAAAATAGGAAGTAAAGAATAAAATTACAGTTATTTCTTCTTGTTAACGGATTTCTTTTAAGATTTATCTTCGAGATTTTTGCTAATATTCATAAAGATAAAATCAAACAATTAAAAATCAGTAATACCAAGCACATATTTATTAAAATCACATTTTTTATATCAATATGCAAATTAGCCTTCCCATTCACACTGTAAACTGCTATTTTGTATTATATATAAATACAATTGCATGTTATTAATATGTAGATATTGTCAACAGTATTATTAATATAAAGCAATTTTATCAATAATTGAGGTTTAAATAAAAATAAAATCCTGTAGAATGTGACTTAAATAACAAAGAGAATTGTGACTTGAATAGTAATATAGTTTCGGTTACAAACAGAAAAACACACAATCTACATTATAATAAGATATATATATATATATATATATATGTAAACACAGTTTGTTTAGAATGGCTTTTTGCCGATAATTTTTGGGAGAATAAGTGCTTAATTAGAGTCGTACCTAATTTTGAAAATTAATTAATTAGTAATGAATTAGGCGGGAATACCTATTAAATGTATGGCTAAACAAATCGAGAAAAATCAATCTCTGTATGTACATTTCGGCCTATTAGGCTTCATCAGCAGAGCTATAGATCGGAAGACCGCCATGTGCGTGATTTGAAACCGGACTGCCAAGCTGACAGGCCGATCCCATAACCTCTACACCAAACGGACTTCTTAGATTTTACGATTTGTTTAGAGTAGGTTAATATTCCTCTTCTAGTGACTTTTATTACACGACGATATGATAAGTTGTAAACACAGTTTGTTTATAATGGCTTTTTGCCGATAATTTTTGGGAGAATAACGATTGGTGTAGAGGTTATGGGATCGGCCTGTCAGCTTGGCAGTCCGGTTTCAAATCACGCACAGGGTGGTCTTCCGATCTATAGCTCTGCTGATGAGGCCTAATAGGCCGAAATGTACATACAGAGATTGGTTTTTCTCGATTTGTTTAGCCATACATTTAATAGGTATTCCCGCCTAATTCATTATTAATTAATTAATTTTCAAAATTAGGTACGACTCCAATTAAGCACTTATTCTCCCATATATATATATGTACAGAGTGTTCAATATCATTGATAGAGCTTGTATATCTAAGTTAGGATAGCGAATACATGAATTCAATGGCACTTGGTAACTGACTGTTTCTCGCCTATACGATTTTCAAACCAAACTTGGATTAAAATGGCATAGGCGAAAAACTGCCAGTTACCAAACGCATTTGACTTCATGTATCCGTTTAGATATATCTGAATGTCTTGTCATGCCCTAGATATATACTTAGAGGTAAATAATTTCATGATACAGCCCAAAATTCTGAAAAATAATTTATTTTTTTAAGATTTGTTTTACATATAAATTAAGTACATAACGTATATATCTAAATTATTCAAATAAAATAATGCAATTTAAAACAATATATGGGGTTGACAAGACTTTCGGAACATCCTCTATATCATTCTTAGGTTTGCTATGATATTGGTGAAAAATCATTATTTGTAAATATTCTGACGACATCTTCACATAAAGTTTTAATAATTTTTTCACAAAGCTACTAAAAACAATTGATTTTTCCGGTTATAGTTATTCTGTATGTAGTCCCGAATGACTTATTATACTAAAGTAAAAACCAAATAAATAATTGTACAAAATGAAATATGAATTTTCAAAATGTATTGCATGACTTTCTTGCAATATTGTATATTATCATTGCAGCCATGGCGCCTTCAATTTCTGTCTCCAGTGTGCATCGCCTTATGTATTTTCAGATTCCAAAGAAACTCTCAAAAGAAAGTCTAAAAATGTATACAATAGCAGTGATCATTCCATAGATCTTGGTGACAAATATCTTCTGTTTATTTTAAATTTTCTAAAAAAACATCCTGAAGCTTTCTAGACTTATTTATTGAAAATACACTGCTGAATTACATCTTCAAACATTTACGATGATCAAAATCGCTATTCAGTAGTAATGGATTTGTGAGACTAGCTTGCTAATTATTATGCCACGATGGGACACTGCTTTATCCAAACCGTTCGTCACGGGCGTAATGTGGCACTAAGTCGAAAGTATATTCAGTATTAATGGATCTGCGAGTGGTTCCCCAACCATTACACCACGATGGAACACCCTCCTCTCAATCCACGAGAAGGAAGTGACACAAGGTTACAATTATGGCGCATCCAGCGAGGATCGAACTCGCTCGATGGGATGCTCCTTTACAAAATCGATTCATCATGTGTAGGATGAGACACAAGTTCGCAAATATGGCGACTCGAGCAAGGATCATACTCGCTATTCAGTAGTAATGGATCTGTGTGATTAGCTTGCAAAAAATTATACGATATCACCCAACCCGTTTGCCAGGTAGGATGTGTGGGAATCCGGCAATCATGAAACTCGCCATTCAGTATTAACAAATAAAAGTAGTTCTAAACACTAAGGCACAGTTTAATTCACCTATATGTGATTAATAAGTAGGTGGAGTGGCCTATTGTCAGTATCAGCCAGACAGCGAGGGAGTATATCTCCTTTTCAGTAGCACCAGATCAGGAAGATTGTCTTGCGGCAAGGGTGGAACCCCACAGCTACCATCAGCTCCCCACTTTACCGCACTGATACAAGCTGTGCTACTCATACACTGAGTTATCGCAGGCCCGGTATCGAACCCGGAACCTAGTGGTTCCTAGGCAGACACTCTACTAACTGAGCTAAAACAAGTAGTATAATGTAACGATATCAAGAACACACACACAAAAGAATTATACAAAGATTAATGCATTACTAATGAGGTATTTCAACACATTTGTAGAAGTAATAAAATGAAATAACCAATGCAAATACTTTTGTAAACAATAATCACTAATTATATAACGGCAGTTTTGTAAATTCACAAATATTTGTACAAAGGAACTACAAATAAATACATACGCCACAGTTTGCTCTTTTCGGTTTATATCTAACTACTAAAATATACATATACTTACATCACATATTCATGTATGTACTTTTGTATGTGTGATATCAGTACTTTTTCTCTACTATCAACATAGGGACAGCTGCCCAGCAGCAATTATCAAACTGACATACGCGTGCGAGAAAATCTTCTATCAAACTGCTGTCAAGAATGATTTAACATTAACCTTCTATGAGTGAATCTTTGCTGTACAATTCTGTTTTCAACAAAAAGAAATATTAAGAACATTCGCAAATTTTCCTCTTTTTTTTGTAATTACTTACTAAGGTTACTTATACTCATTCTTCCATCTATGACGAATCAAAATATCGATTTCAACACCTATATATATATATATATATATATATATATATATATATATATATATATATATATATATACGTATTTGCAAAGGTCCTCCGCCAAGAGAATGGTTGGACACAAAGTCAATTTTTAAGCGTAAACTGATTTTAATTCCGATTTTTCGTTCCCTAGACCGGTTGTTAAAGGGCCCTGCTGGACTACACTATTTACCCATAGCTGGAAAAGAAATAATTTTATGCATACCTTGTTGTATTTGTGCTATGTGAAATGCACACAGCCTCGTCTAGGATTTGAACTCTGATCTCCGATTAGATTTCCTATGTTTCTTATATATGTGTGAATATATATAATATATATATATATATGTATATATATATATTTGTATACATATATATGTATGCATATATATGCATACATATATATGTGTGTATACATATGCACACATATATATATATGTATACAATGGGGTGTGTATGTGTATGTGCATATGTATTGAATGGTGATCCCTAGAGGTCGAGAATGATGATTTTCTAGTCTCAATCCTATCCATGAATCCTATCCTTAAAGGTCTGATGAGACCCATTTTATCTCTGAAACTTCGTCTACACTGCGGACGTTGATTCTTAGGGCAGTGCTGTTTTGGTTCCTTCAATATTTGCCACCTTTCCTTTAGCTCGGCAGCTCGCTGGCATTCGAAAGTACTGGTGTCATACCGGATAGTGGTTCTCCTGTGCGTCCTGTCCTTCGCTTCTATCTCCCAGGTTTTGACGTTAATTTTACATTTTTGAGATTTGATTTCAAGATGTCCTTAAAACGCTTCTTGTGTACAACTCTGGTCCCTTTTCTTTCTTTCAATTGGGAATTGAAGGTCTGTTTGGGGAGATGATCGTCAGACACCATACCAAGTGACCGCTCCATCTCAATTGGTTTTTGATGACACAGGATTCAATGCTGGACACTTTTGCTTCCAGCAGTACACTGACATTTGTTCTTTTATCGGACATTGAGCATCTTCCGAAGTGGGCGCATCTGGAATTTTTCGAGCAGTTTCATATGATGGCGGTAAGGAGTCCAGGCCTCAGATGCATAGAGAAGTGATGGAATAACGATTGCTCTATACACCATGAACTTTGTTTCGCTATGGATGTCACGGTCCTTGAACACTTGGCTCTAAAGTTTACCAGCATTCTTAAAACGGTGTTGTATCTCCTCGTTGAGTTCAGCGTGAGAGGATAGGTAACTTCTGGGGTAACAAACATTGGTGACGTTTTCCAATTGATTGCCGTTGAGATGAATTGATGGCAATTAGACACGAATGGAGTTACGTGGAGGTTGGTAAATCACTTTCGTTTTCTTGATGTTGATCTGCAGCCTGAGTTTAGTGTACGCCAGTTCAAAAGTATTTATGATCTGCTGAAGGCGTTCTTTCTTCAGTGCTGCCACGCACGTGTCATCAGCATACTGAAATTTTAACAGGTTTTTTGTCTTCGTTTTCCTTTTGCTTTTCATCCGAGTAAGGTTGAATAGTTCACCATCCATTCGGTCCGAAATGTCTCTGCCGTTTGGAAGATCCTCCTGTATGATTCGTAGATTGATTGCAACGAAAGAGATGAAGAGCACTGGTGATTTACTCTCGAGCTGACTTTAAATGGCTCCGACCTGTTTCCGTTCGTCAACATCCCAACAACCATCGTTATGAGTTCGGAGTATGTGGATGAACATATCAGGACACCCAAGAATGTCCCAGAGATGTTCTTTTGATACTTGATCAAAAGCTTTGGACAGATCGATGAAGGCTATGCAGAGTGGTTGGTGTTGTTCTCGACATTTCTCTTGCAGTTGTCGCAGAGTGAAGATCATGTCCATTGTAAATCTTGATGGTCTGAGAAGCAGGTAGAATTGTTTCAGATAGTATGCTAAAGCGATTGACTAGAACTCGTCCAAGGATTATTCTATCGATTGCTCCTTTCCTACTCTGGCATTAATGTCGTCCAAAAATATGATTTTATCGCTCTTTCGGATAGTAGAAAAGGCGCTGCCAAGCTGGCTGTAAAAGGTTTCTTTTCTACATCGTCGGGATCAAGTGTTGGAGTGTACGTACTGATGATGGTTACATGCTGTTTTCAAGCAAGTTGAATGCAAAGCGTCATGAGTCGTCCGGAGATTTCCAATAGGCTTCTCATTCGGCTTTGACAGGATGCTGTTATGGATTGCGAAGCCCACAATTGTTGAACGGGGTCAATATCCTGTAAGTGTAATGATCACCATCCTCTCACAGCTGGCTTTCTCCTGCTTTGCTTGTTTCCCTAAGGGATACGATATTAAAAAAAAATGAAACGCTGGAGTTCACGGGCGATGATGGCGGTTCGTCTTTCAGGTCTGTCCAAGTTCCTATTTTCCATAAGCGTCCGTTCAGTGTCTCCAAATTTCATTTTCCTTAACATTGATTTTGATTTTCGACCGCATGTTGATGAATCTCCCCAGAAGCGGTTTTTCGAACGATATGATGAAGCAGGCTATTTTTTGGACACATTTTCAAGCCTCTTCCTAGTTCAAGTGTGTTGAGCGGATTTTAAATATGGTTGCCCAGTTGGGGACTCATCCGCCAAACATATTTCCTGCTTCGCTCGAAAGATAGAACGACAGAATCATGACCACCGCATACGTGTCTTCAAGAACCTGCCCCCGTCGTTCAGTGCTGATCGCCGAAGGACTTTGTTAACGAACTTGACGCACCCGCCTGTGTGTGTACTTGAAGATGCACAATCAAGCAAGCACACCAACAGCAAGGCATTATTATTATTATTATTATTATTATTATTATTATTATTATTATTATTATTGAACCCATGTTGTTACTATTTTTAACTGTTTAAATGATAAAAGATAGAATAAACAGCTCTAATGAAAAGAAAATAGTAGAAAAAAAACGTTAGAATCCGGGGTGCCACTACTGAAAATGAATTAAAGTAATATGAATTTAAAGAGTTAAAAACTGAATAAAAGAAATAAAAGAAAGTAGATACACATATACATACTTATATGTATTTCTAAATGTTGGCCATCAACGTAAATAGATCAAAGTATATTATACAAAATGGAAGTAGACGGGTCGACGAGTGTTATTATTATTATTACGATTATTATTATTAAATTGTATTTCATTAATAATTAATACTAATAATATTATTCTACAATATTTAATGATAAAGATATAATAAACAGCTCTAATGAGAAAGCGATAGAAATTAACATTAATAATCGAGACACCATTACATCAAATGAATTAAAGTAACTTATATCGTTACTAAATGAAAAAGGAAATATCTAGATAAATACATATATTCACCGATAGTCTTTTTATGATATCAATTTCAGTAACACTTAGTTTCATATTTCAATAGGAAAATACGTGTAATGCAACTGTTACAGAATCACTCTGTATAAATTTGTGCATATATATATATATATATATATATATATATATATATGTATGTATGTATATATATATATATATATATATATATATATATATATATATATATATATATATATATATATATATATATATATATATATATATATATATATATATATATATATATATATATATATATATATATATATATATATATATATATATATATATATATATATATATATATATATATATATATATATATATATATATATATATATATATATATATATATATATAGGGCCGGGCTAGCTCAGTCGGTAGAGCGTTCGGCTAGAAACCACAAGGTTCCTAGTTCGATACCGGCCCTCGCCAACTCAGCGTTATGAGTAGCACAGGGATCTGTGCGGTAAAGTAAGGAGCTGATGGTAGGTGTGGCGCTCCACCTCAGATGCTAAAAATAATCTCCTTGGTCTAGCGCTAGTGAAAAGGGGATAGACTCCCTCGCTGCATGGCTGATACCGACATTAGGCCGCCCCGACGACTTTACTTACTTTATATATATATAAAATAGATATATCATAACAGTAATAATAATTATTTTTCTAAATCTGTACATGGATTAAATACGGGGTAGTTAAATAAACTTATGGAACGTAATTTACATTTCTGAATAAAACAATTCATACTGGAATCGTAAATAAATAAACAGTAAACAATTTTGTACACAATCCAAATTTATGTAATTTGTATATAAATCTGATAGATAAATAATATGATTCAATAATAAATAAATAAATAGATAGATAAAAAAATAATGATCACATCCCTCTTTCAATTTGATAATAAATACAATCGCTAATACAACAATAAATACATTGCTTTCTTTGAGCGATCGAAAACGACATCTGTTTACCTGCGCTACCAGCGTTCAATATATATATATATATATATATATATATATATATATATATATATATATATATATGTTGTGTGTGTGTGTGTGTGTGTTTCTTTCTCACAAAACATATTTAAAATGAAACTGAATTCTCCAAGTTTATTTTGCCAGAAAGTGCTGCAGCTATTGCACATCGCAGTCACCCCTTCCATCTCTCCCGACCAGAACAGATTCAAGGTCCCCTTAGCTGTATTTTGATCTGGGCACAATCAACTGTCACCGGATCTTGGGGAATGCCAATTGTAGCTATGCCAAATCTATTAAAGCTAGGATCGATAAGAAAAGTCTTGTTTCATGTGATTTTTAGAGAATTACTGGTCTTGATGTCTGACAGAGCTTAAAATCCCACTCCGGTAGAAATGGAAAAATTGCTATAATAAGCTTGAAATTAATTCATTATTCTCAGACGACACACATATTTTTGCAATGCATTTTTCTTCAAATTTTACCCATGAATACTAAGATCATCCGTTTCCTAAGGTTCTATCTTGTTTTACCTACAAACTAATTTTATAATAACAAAGAGATTTCTAACTTCATGCAAATTGAATCAGGAAAAACAACTGACAGGGAAAACATCCTAGTTGTTCTTCTGAAAGCTCTTTATCCTGAGATATCTCCTATACAAAGTTGTGCAATCGTTGTTATCAAAGAGATGCTTGTGTGTGTGTGTGTGTGTCTCTGTGTGTGTGTGTGTGTGTGTGTGTGTGTGTGTGTGTGTGTGTGTGTGTGTGTGATACTAATGTAGGAGTTCCCCAAGACTCTATTCTCTCTACCTATTTTTTCCTGATTTTTATCAATGATTTCACAGAAAGTTTTCTTAGATCTATTCTCAACACATATGCCAATGATACAACACTTTATGGCCATATTCCAAAATCCTCAATCATTTTGACATTGACTTCTGATCTTTCTTGTGACTTAACTAATTCTGTATTAATGAAATAAGTGGCTTGTCAAGTACAATACATTGAAAACTAAGTTACTGTCATTTCGACGACTAATCTGAATTTCCCCCAGATGTGGTCGACCTAAAGGAATCTTCATATCTTGATAGAATTACGATCTATAATAATCTTCATACAATGACTGCTATTTACACAGTAGCATTGCAACCAACAAAGCCTTCATCAGATGATGACTCTGGGTTCAGGCATGGTTTCGGGGCCGAAGCATCATTACCACTAACCCAGAGCGCCCCAGCAGTATCTCACGATACCACCAGACTTTGTCGGTTTGATGTCACAATATAGGACTGCCATATCCACGCTGATGCGGTTAGAGCTTTCTCCTGGATCTTATTTAAGTATTTCCTTTTGTCTGGTAGAGAAAGTCCAAGTTTAGACAAAAATGTCGAGGTTGAGTTGGCAATAAACCCCCGACATCCGACCTCAATGGGAAATACATCCGTGATCCATCCGTTTCTGGCGCATTACTTCTGGCTTGATGTATGACTCATTCATAAGATCTGTTTCTGTGTGAGGAATAAGAAGATTAGCCTCTTCCCCTTTAGAAAAATATTTCTTACTCAAAGTTCTACTTTATCAGTAAGGATATCAAATCTGCCCAAAAATGAAATATTGCTCTTACATTTGAGCAGGGGCCTCCCAGCATATATATTGTCGGTCTTCGAATGGGAATTCTGTTTCTATTCTTCATATAATCAATCATTCTCCAGTGGGGGTAATACGGGTCGTGTGTTATTTCAGTTAATAATTTCTTAGATGTTCAGATGAACTTGATGCACTAGTGCCATTAATGCATTTTCAGTCAAAACATGTTTCTTCAAATCTGGACACAGTTATATGTTATCAAGTATTCGTATCTAATACTAATAATTTATACACAATTATATGGTTGCAAGTAACTAGTACTATTTACCAAATAATAATAATAATAATAATAATAATAATAATAATAATAATAATTTGTTTACACCTATTTATATGGGTTCAAGTAACTAATAATAATTTTTAGGGAGCAATTT
This sequence comes from Doryteuthis pealeii, assembly GCA_023376005.1. Lineage (NCBI taxonomy): Eukaryota > Metazoa > Mollusca > Cephalopoda > Myopsida > Loliginidae > Doryteuthis > Doryteuthis pealeii. Next base: position 119,074,175 of record CM042139.1, read on the forward strand.
TAGTAAGTAAATTTGGAGGCGTGGCCTATTGTTGGCATCAGTTGGTTACCAATGGAGTAGATTACTTTTTCGCTGGGAAGATTTTTTTTACTGAAGTAGAGCACCCCACTTATCATTTTGCTGAGGTGGGGCATCACACCTTCTGTCTGCTCCCCACTTTGCCATACAGATAAGATTACTCATTGATGCACTACTCATGTGCTGAGTTGGGGAGGGCCGGTATCGAATCCGGGATTTGCGATTTCTAGGCAGATGCTTTACTGACTGAACTAAAAAAGTAAAGTCGTCGTCGGGGCGGCCTAATGTCGGTATCAGCCATACATCCAGGGAGTCTATCCCCTTTCCACTAGCGCTTGACCAAGGAGATTTTTTTAGCATCTGAGGTGGAGCGCTACACCTACCATCAGCTCCTCACTTTACCGCACATATTTTTTTTTCATTTATGCTCAATTTTTTAAACATATTTTCAGTCAGCGTATTCTACAGGCCCAGCCGATGGGCGGGAGCCTGATTCACCATTATCAACAATCTCTAGACCTTTGTGAAGAGATGCATACAGATATATTCTGAATATCAGCCGGCTTAAGATTTACAATACTAACCTATGGCAGAAAACAAAGTGGAACATCATCATGCAAGATTATAGATAAAAGCGGGTGTTGATTAGACATACTCGATGCATAGCAGCTGTCAATATCATACGGTAGATCCTAGACTGGAATCCAAGCGGGAAGATAAGACGGAATCTAGAGATCAACTGAGAGAGAAAGAGAGAAAGGGAGAAGAAAAGAAATGAAGAGAGAGGGGGGCGCAAAGATGGAATGATTTGCATAGAATCGAATGCTGTTACTCCAATTATCGGCGTCATAAAGAGTCTACAGCAATAAACTAAACGATTTCTATGCAGACATATGTAAATATATTGCATGCGTAAAATATCTGTTTATATAAAAGGAGCCGGTTTAGTTCAATCGGTAGGGCATCTAACTAGTAAAGCTCAATGTACCGGATTCGATACCAACCCTCAGAAACTCTGCATATAAGTAGCACAGCTTGGATCTGTGTGATAAAGACACAAAAACAGTCTGTCTGGTCTAGAATGAGTGAAAGGGGGATATACTTCCTCGCTGTCCGGTTGATACCGACAATAGGCCACTCCGCCGGCTTTAATCTTTCATATAAAAGAAAGATTCTGTCTCTCTGTCTATCTCTCTGTCTGTCTATTTGTATGTATGTATGTATGTTTGTACAACGGCTGATCGCACGTCCATTTATAAAGGAAAATTGGTAGACATCAGAAAAGACCAAAGTTCAAGAAAATCCACATCCTTTTTTTTTTTGTCCGAGAGGGGGTTAAAACATTTACACCTCATTTCTATAAGAAATTAAAAAAAAAAAACATAATAAGGGTATAAATGAATAATATATAAGAAAAATAATTTTGAAAAGAATTATTAAAAAATTAAAAATGAATAAATAAAGAATAAAACGTAATAATAGCAAATAAAAGAAAAAGAAAAGAAAAAAGTACAAACAATGAGAATGATAGAAATAAACCCCTTATAAACAAGAATATATAAAGAATAAAATTATTTTTATAAACCTATATATAAATATAGATGAGAGATTTATGTTTAACTTATAAATCCCGGGTAATGCCGGGTAGTTCTGCTAGCATTACATAAGTAAGACACAAAGAAATTGTAATATATCATATTTGTATTCAGCCGAATAGCTGCATATATAAACACATACTTACGAACATACACACGGACTCATACTCCACGCTGGATGACCTATACTTGCGACCTTGTGTTGCATGCGAGTCGTAGCAACCGGCTTTGGTAAATACCTACACACGGACACACACTTGAAATTAATTACCATTCCGATAAAACACTGGAAATCAGAAGCCATAGAATTTTATTCAAAGATAAAAAGAAAGAAATTGTTCTAGTCTTTTATTAAAAGAAATGGTCCACACATTTGTTATTCTAATCAAAATTCAGATTGATTTTTTTTCCTTTCGGTTTTGCTATAAATTCAGCTTCATAACTTTTTACTATTCACACAGAGACAAATACAATCAGCGTCAATGATATTATTTACATTTTCACTTGTCCCTGCGTCACCTTTTAGAATTTCATTTTGTCTGTTTTTGTTTATTTCTTTTTTGAAAATCACGATATTATCGTTCATAAGATAGACACTTTACCGGAATTGACTCTTATTAAAGTTTCTAGATAGAATTTGAGATAGAATGATTAACCTTCACAAAGAAAAGGAACAAAGCAACGAAATAAAGAATTTAGTAGTTAAGCTACATTAAAGTGGAATTCATTTCTTAAACGATACTGAATATGAGTTAGATTTATTATTTGATTAAATTCTGCACACACACACACACACACACACACACACACATATATATATATATATATATATATATATATATATATATATATATATATATGGAGAGAAAGAGAGAGTGAAAGAGAGAGAGAGAGAGAGAGAGAGAGAGAGAGAGAGAGAGAGAAAGGTGGAGCGAAGGAGATGCGTTGTGTAATATTTATCGACGTGGGAAATGGATTTGGCGATCCGAATTCAAAATCCTGGACGAGGTTGTTTGCATTTCAGATAGCGCTAACACCCATGGAAAGGTATGCATCCGACTATTCTCTCTGCAGCTATGGGTACGTATTAGGGTAGACTTTTGGTATTTGTCTTTCTGCTCTAAAACCACAAGTAGAATAATAAAGTTATTTCAAATTATATTCTATTGATCGAGTTTCAACCAGGAATGTTTCTTCCTAATGAATCCGCTATTTTATTCTCCTGTTGGCTTCCTTTCAATTGACACTGCTGATGACCATGTCCGGTTGCATCCATGTTTCTTCAATGTATCTCTTTTTCGGCAGTATAAAGTATGAATTGTTGATTTTATTCAATGACATCCACTGTTCTCGCCGATGATATGGATACGTAGAGATCAATTAATGCCACTGATTAAAATCAACTTCACTGTCCTCCGTATAAAATGTCAGCGGCTGTACGGCCCCATATTTCAATTCGCAGTTCTTCCTTGTTGGAATGGTGATATGCGAAAAAGCCTGTCTGTAAAATTATATCAGATTTTGAACATTTGTTTTCATTTCTAAACACCTTCCTAGAATATACAGTAGTACATTGACTCACATACCTGTTTTTATTTGTGGTTAGGTTGGTTGGTTTTATTTACGGCATGTGAAAACTTGGGTTAATTTATGCTAAAGACGTTTTGTTTTATTCATTCTTGATGGGTATACAATTTTTAAACACTTTTTAAAACTCATTTTCTGGTTAAATCGAACTTAACGGGTTTAAATTCCACGATCGTATGTCACCCCGCCGAAAGAAAAAAATACAAAAAATCAGGGAATTAACCGAATTTAATGAAATTTTCAGGGTTGATATATTAATGAATAAAAGGTATAACGCACCAGTTATTTTATTTAAAAACTTTTACATTTTTCATGTCAGTTTACTTTGAACCACTTATCTTTGAGGCATAACACAGATTCTCAAAGTTACGTGGTTATCTGACCTGAAAAAATGTAAAAGTTTTTAAATAAAATAACTGGTGCATAATATCTTTTATTCATTAATATATCAACACTGAAAATTTCATTAAATTCGGTTAATTACCTGACTTTTTGTATTTTTTTTTTCGGCGGGGTGACATACGATCGTGGAATGTATGTCCGTTAAGTTCGATTTAACACATCTTTTATTTGACACAAAGATGGGACCGTAACAGGTAATACCACTCCGTTCAGAGTGAACCTGTGAGTAATAACCAAGGCAATGACTTTTTGTGTATAAATCTGATTAACATATACGAGACAGCCAAACAGTTTGTGGTTAAGCTCAAAGATTTTATATATTCAGCTCCAGGGAATTGTTTCAACGTAATTCAATCTGTAAATAGAGTGCCTTGATTTGCGAGTGCCCCAAGTTAACAACGAGGTTTCCAAGCTAAGAGCTGTTACTCGGTCAATTTTTTGCTTTGTGTTACGAACTAAATTGTAAGCTACAAACAAGTTTCAGATAAGCTTATATCAATAAGTTCACTAAAATATTCTAGTTTCTAAATTTATTACACTAAGGAAACATATTTATAGAAAAATAAAAATGTGGGTTTAGCTCAGTCGGTAAAGCAGCCACTTCAGAACCATAAATGTTCTGGGCTTAATACCTTGGCCAACTTAACCCATGAGTACCAAAGCTTGGATCTGTGCGGTAAAGAGGGGGGTTGATGCTACGTGTAGCACTCCACCACTAACGCAAAACAATCTCACTAAAATATCTATATTTTCGTATTGATTACAAAAGAAAATGTCACGAATAAAAACTTAGATATATTACAGTACATAATACATTAGGTTCTATCTTATTACATTTTTATACAATACCATGTTACTTCTTATTTTTTAAAAACTTAACAAAACTGAGGGTGTTTTTGTTTGAGGATAGAACGTATTAATAGCATTTCAGTTTATTTCAATAGGGAAAATTGATTTGATACACGAAGAAATTGAGTTGCGAGTGGACCGAATTAAACTCGTAAGTCAAGGTACCATTGTAACACTTGCCTGTACTATTTGACGGACAACGAATTAAATCAATGTTATTCAATGATTTCTTTTATGATCAGAAGACGGAACCGAAAATATTTGTATACAAACTTAAGTATATCATTTTCTCTTTTTACATTGCTTGCAGCAAGGAAAAAATCTAATATGAAATAAGTTAGTGATAGACGAAATATCTCGATACGTATAGCTTTTGGCTTTGCAAACGAAGATTTATGAAGGCGTTGGCTGATTGTGAGATAAGCAAGACCAGCCACGGCGCCTGCAGGGAAACGTCTTAGAAGTTTTTGTTTCCATTGCAACCCAGCTGATTTTCTATACTGTCACTATTTCTCCATACAACTGTTGTCAAAGAGTTAGGTGGCTTTGGTGATTTTTGGTGCCAATGGTTATGACAACTCTCAGTGGCCAATTTCACAGAAGGTGAGATCAGTATTAAGAATAGGGAATGGTTATAAGTTACCACCGTGTCTAATCTGATCTAGTTCGTTCTCCTGTAGCTGGAAAACTATTGTAACAAAAACTACAGGAAAATTGAGTTAAAATGAAATGTATTAACTCTATCGTGGTACTCAAGTGAGAAAGTGACCGTTGTACGGTTTTTCAAAAAGTGCACTTTTGTGAAGGCGATAATTTTATTTTCTAGCAGCGGGGCTTGTTCAACAGAGCTTGGCAGATTCAAAAACCTCGATGTTGGTGATGAAGTCGCTCCAATTAATTCTCAGTATTGAGTGGAAGCACCATTTTGAAATCATTCAAGAAAGTGCCATATGGAAGGGTGGTCAGGAATACTGCTTTGTAGGCTTTCACTGTGGAGTCTTTCCTGATTATGCTTCATTTATAGATGAATGTGCGTGTAAAATATGCCAAATGCAATGTCCGCCGTTTTTATTTTGGCATCAGAGAATATCAGAAGACCATGTAGGTGAAATTTTTAATTATTTACAGGAGACAGTAGAAGGATAGTATCTGTTTTGTGGTGCCGGTTTGTTCAGGACCTGTCTTCTTTAGGTAAGCCTCCAGACCAAAATTTTCAGAGGCCTCTGTAAAGACGGATATAAAGACAGTACATTTTGTGTATAAACAATAAAGGTAAAAAAGTCAAAGTCATCGGGGTGGCTTAAAGTCGGTAACAGCCAATCAGCGAGGTAACCTATCCCCTTTTCACTAGCGCTAGATCAAGGATATTTTTTGCGTCTGAGGTGGAGCACCACACCTACCACCAGCTCTTTACTTTACCGCACAGATCCCCGTGCTACTCATACGCTGAGTTGGCGAGGGCTGGTATCGAACTAGGAATCTTGTGTTTTCTAGCCGAACGCTCTACCAACTGAGCTAACCCGGCCCTAGTGGATTGGCAGGGACAATCATTTTTAGCAAGTGGTGTAGGGTAGCTTGAAAATAAGGATAAATTACTGAAAGTTCGATAGACAGTTCTTGAACACAGGGTCCCCCGGAGAGGACTTTTCATTGACTTAGAGGATCACATGACCAGGCAACTTTGGCAAAGTAGAATTATAAGTTAATGGAGTTGGGGCTTGTGGCCCGTTGGGGACAGACATGTAATTCCGTCTCTACTGCATCCCTACGTGAGTGCGACAAATAATGTATCGGACAATGAAAAAAAGTATGTAATAGGCTTGTCTCTGAGAATCATGAAAATAACAAGAACACAAAGATGGAACGAAGAGAGAGATACCCGATCTTGTCCAAGAAGAAGGACCCCGATACGACCAGATGTAAGGTATAGTAACATAAACACAATAGACATTAGAAGAACATAAGAAGCTGTATACAACAATAAGGGCAGCGTCATCAGCGAACAGCAGTTCCCTGACCAAGGTCACGTGATTGACTCATGCAGCCAACCACTAAACATACTGCGTGGAAGACACACTATTTAAACCCCCATTTGTCATAATTACAAATGCGCTCACTGCGGACGGACATAGGATTGCCGGATCTTTACCACTACTCAGGAGATTATCAGCGTAACCAAAGGATATATTATCGAATGACTCTTTACCATGAACTGAGAACTCTTTACCAGAGTAACCAAAGGATTCATTATCGAGGGACTCTTTATCAAGGATCCAATTCCACTGGAGAAGCGCTTATGCTTTCAGGCCAAAGAATTGCGTAACAACGTCTCGGAGTGGACTTACATTCCTCTTGGGTTAAACAAGCTACCATCTGAGAGAAAACAAATATATGCCCTATCCTTGTTGTCCATTTATTTTGTTCCCTGTCTCAATATCATGCCGAACTATACTGAGAACACGGTGAGGAAATGACGCGGTTCTGGTTCACTCTGTTCAGAATAGGAAATAGTTGTGATAAGTTATCACCGTGTTTGGACCTATTTGGTTCCCATGTAGATGGAAGACGACTGCAAGAAACATCTAGAGGCAGTGTGACTATTTCCAGGGTTCTTCAAAAATCAATTCTGCACACTGTGGCAAATAAGAAAAACGGAGTTCAAATGAAGTGGTCTGGAGAAATTTCTATCACCCCTTTAACATGAATATTATGTTACGTAGAATATAATTATGGCTATCATATTCTGTGTTTGTTTCTTACATTTCTATAACTTCTGCTGGGCCGTGTCGAGTTTTCTTCGTGATGTCTCATGATTGTTCCGAGTTTCATTTTTCATACAATTTTGTAATTAACCCTGGAATATCTAACCAGCACTGGACGCAGCATGCGTCTGCTCACAGGAGTCAATTTTGATACAACTTTTTACACAGTATATCGTTAATTGTCAATGCTAACTACACGTCATTACAAAACTGAAATGATATGCATTTTATGTAAGTAAATAAAGTCTGCGAAGTGGCCTATTGTCGGTATCATCCGTACAGCGAAGGAGTATATCACCTTTTCATTAGCGCTATTGAGATTGTTTTTTTCGTCTGGAGTAGAGCGCCACCCCTACCCCCAGCACCCCACTTTACCGCACAGATCCAAGCTGTGCTAATCATGCGCTGAGTTTGCAAGGGCTTATATCGAACCTGGCACCTTATGTTTCCAAGGCGGATGCTCTACAGACTGAGCTAAAACAACCCATATCATTATGTAACAATGAATATTCTGGGTCCTCTCAGAAATAAAGGAATTGGGTTCTGTTTGTTTTTTCAGACGGTCTGAAACCAGGAAAAAGGACCCAGCTGTGCGGTGTCAATCTGTTAAAGAGAAGCCTATATTTACTCTCTTTTTTTAATTAAGCTAACATTGAAAACATTGCATCTGCCAAACATCAACAAGGATTTTTTTTTTCACAAGTCAACCATGAAATTTTATTTTTAGTAAATACAAGGATTTCATCTTTGAAATAACATTTGAGAAAACAAAACATGATGAGTTATGTAATAGGAGTTAACTTATATATATATATAATATATATATATATATATATATATAATGTGGGTGGTATATTTATAAGTAAACAGTACTCAGTATCATGGATAGACCATTTATATCTAAGTTAAAGTAGCGTGTAAACGGAATCGAGCTACACCTGATTACTGATAGTTTCTCACCTATGCAATCTTCAGACCCACTCTTCAATCGGGAAGAAACTGTTAGTAACCGGGCGCCATTTGATTCCATGTCCAAGCTAATTTAACTTATATATGATTTTGCAACACCCTCCGTTTAAAAATGAGACCCTCCAAATCATCCAAGAAAAAATGCAAAAATGTAAATCATGATTATCTGGTATTCCTTAATCGCCGAATTCTTATTTCTTATGAGTTTCCTCACCTCAGCTAAATAATGCACCATTCCGTTTTTCTTATAAAGTTAGAAAGGGATGGAAAAACACATGCTACACATAAATGGAAAAAAAAGGGCAAAACTTGAATCATTGATAGAAGGAGAATAAACACGAACAGCGTGCGACACAAGGTCAATTTCTTACGCGGAGTTTAACAGGTTTGAATTCAGAATTTTCCTTCTCCTAGACAGGTTACCTAGCCAAGATTAAGAGACCAGTCTGTCCTGCTATTTACCCATAGCTGTGGAGAGAGTAGTTGGATGCATACCTTTCCCCGAAATACCCTTAATACTAATTGTAACTTTCGAAATAATTATATTTCAACAATTTTTCAAATTTACCCCGAACTACCACAGATAATAACTGTTATATATATATATATATATATATATATATATATATATATATATATATATATATATATAATTTAATGTCTCATTTTTAGTTTTGTTTTATCAATAGCAGTTTTATGTTTTCTATGATATAGAAAAGAGTCTCATCACATGAAACATGATATTTCCTGTAAAATAGAAAATAGAAAACTATTAAAACTTTTAGTAATAAAACAAAATTAAGAAAGTAAAACTTGTTTATCTTCTTCATATTGCTATAAGGTGCTTATCTTTCCTCTTTGTTCGTTGTTTGATTTATCGGTTCGCTTATGTTGTTGTTTTTTTGTTTGTTTTTTTCTTCTCTGGAAACCAACAGGCTTCTTTCTGTAACAGAGATTCGGATTAGTACGTTAATATTTATCCAACAAACGTCAGGAATTTATATTCACGGTTAGCTTTATTTTGTGTGTGAACAATGAAAGGGGTGGTAGTTGTACAGATAACAATAAATATGCAAACAATAACCCGAATAATCCAAATTATCATGCCTCATCTAAATAATTCAGAGAATTCGTAAGCTAATATTTAGCTAAAAAAAACCAGAAATTACTCTTCACTTTTAGTGTTATCTTGTACATGGATCCGGGGTGAGGGAGAGAAAGAGAGAGAGAGAGAGAGAGAGAGAGAGAGAGAGATTCTAAAATGGCCTTTGATTAATATCTTTTCGCAGTAGGAAACTTTGCTCTTCGCTAGCCGATTTCACATTTTTCTTGATTAACGTCTGGCGTTCCGAATGGTGTCTGTCTGTCCTGACTTCTTGACGGTCACAAGCTTCTCTGTATTATCCCCTGACTGCTCTTTGACGTTAAAAATCTTTCTCTCTTCTTCCTAAAAATACTAGTCTTATTTATCTAACTTTGAAAATAAATTTCAATCTAGAATCTTACTGTGAGTGTTTGTTTTTTTTTCTGTATCCTTTAAATGGTGATAGTAATCCTTTATTGACTCTCCTTAATTCTACAGAGTAATGTAATAAGTTTCTTTTAGCCTACTCAATATCAAAAGAAAAGACATCAAATGCTGCTATCAGCTAGATTCCAAATCACCACCCACCTGCTAATGGCCAAACAAGCACTCTTCTAAAATAACACTTAAAAGAGCAATTAAACACAAACTCTGGATCCGTCGTGTCTGAAAATAGACTCATTCTGTAACTCTGTTCTGCTAGCCAATATTTTGGCATTTTCGCTTGATCAAACGCTTTGTAAACGGTTAATTGTTACGATCTGTTAATCATATATATATATATATATATATATATATATATATATATATATATATATATAGAGAGAGAGAGAGAGAGAGAGAGAGATACATACATACATACATAATATAATTATCCATCTATCTAGTGATGTAAAGAGTGCTTACTCTTCTTATTATAATGGAGATTGTGTGTTTTTTCTGTCTGTAACCGAAACTATATTACTAATCGAGTCACAATTCACATAGTTATTTACATTACATTCTACATAATTTTATTCATATTCAAACCTCAATAAATAATAAAATTGTTTTACATTATTATACTGTTGATCATATCTACATACGAATAACATGCAATTGTATTTATATATACAAAGAATGGCGGTTTGCAGTGTGAATGGGAAGGTTAATTTGCATATTGATATCAAAAATTTGATTTTAATAAATACTTGCTTAGTATATTGATTTCTAATTATTTGGTTTTTATCTTAATGAATATGAGCGAAAATCTCTAGGATAAATTTTAAAAGAAATCCATTAGCAATATTAACAGTAATTCTATTCTTTACTTCCTAATTTAACTAAATAGTTAAATTATGAAAATTTAGCAATGAAAGACAGGAGTGAAGAAAAGGCAAGTTTTAGTTGTTCTCCCTCTGTTTCAAATCTTTTTATCGGCATTTTATTTAGTTTCATTAGCCTTTCTAAGTTAACATAATATTTTATTACATTAAAACTTAAATACTTGCACCCGGAGGGTGCATATATTTGCTAGTATTATTAATAGAGCATGTACATCTAATTTAGGGTAGCGGAGACATAAAGTCAACGTCGCTTAGTTACTTATTTTTTTTCCAACCAAGTGAAGTATTTGTGTTCCTCATTAGAAATAAATATTTGTACATGTAGAAATTTATTTACATTCACTATGTAAACGGGTCTGTTTAGCTTAGTCGGTAAAGCATCCGCCTAAGAATCGCAAGGTTCCGGGTTCGATAACAGTCCCAGCGCATGATTGGCAAAGCTTGGGTAATCTGATCTCTGTGGTAAAGTAGGGAGCTGACGGTAGCTGTGGCACTCCACTTCAGCAAAAACAATCTCACCAGTCTGGCACTGTTGAAAAGGGTATAGACTCCCTCGCTGTCTGACTGATACCGACAATAGGCCACTCCGCTATCTTTACTTATTAAGCATAAGAAACTCAGAAGCTCTGTAACAAGCTATTAACTCTTTAGATGACAAACCTACAAACTGTTCCCAGTTAGTGATATAGATTTTAGTTTTAGCTAATAATGAGGAGAAAAATATTCTTTGAAAAAATGTGGTGCATTTGTGGAGCAAAATGGACATCACAAATGCAGTCACTCTGTTCGGGAAAAGTGTTAAAAGCCATATTGTGTTTTCACAATGCGATTTGTTAATATAAACCTTCACATCCGGTGGACTTTGATCCATGCATTCTCACATGGAAGTCGAAAGGTTTGGATCCACTTAGAAGTAATTAACTGAATTAAATAGAACAGAACCATCAACTTGCCGCATCAGTTTACTTTTTTGGTGGCGAGAGTGAAGTCCATAAATTGTTTCTTTTGACTTAATCGATTATGAAGTGCCTATTTCCAGGCAACCAACAAATGGAAGCAATGATTTTAAGCATTTTTTGCTTGTTCTCCTTAGGGCAATTTGCCTAAGGTTTATATATATATATATATATATATATATATATATATATATATATATATATATATATATAGTGGTAGCTTTACTTGCGAGTTACCCAACATACAAGTTTTCTGAGTTACGAGTTGTCACTCGGTCGATTTTATACTTTATAAGTAAACTAATATCATTTAAGTTTTCAAATTTATTACGCCAACGAAAAATATTATTCATAAAAAATAAATATTGATACATATTACAGAACATAATTTTTTGCACGTTAGTTTTTATACATACAGTACTATTTAAAAGAACGTGACAAAAATATGAGGGTGTTTTGAAGTCGGAACTGGAACGGATTAATGTCATTGCATTCATCAATGGGGAAAATTGATTTGATATACGAGCAACTTGAGTTATGAGCAGAATGATTAAAACTCATAAGTCGATGTACCACTATATACTTTTATATATATATATATATATATATATATATATATATATATATATATATATATATGAATATGATATAATGAAAAAACAAAAGATGTTTACAACTGCATGGGCTCATCAGGAGAGAATGTGCAAACCGTTTCGGGGCCTACCTCTCGACAGTTTAAAAAGCAACACCGGCCCTACTTCACTGATATGAGGACCCTCGCAATATAATGCATCGACCGCACGTGGGTCGGTCATCAACAAAAATAAGACGGGAAAAATGACCGTTAGCAAAAACAGAACGCTGCTAGTCAAACGTTGGAATAAATCAAAAAATGCGCTGTCTCTATTAAAAATAAAATGAATTTTAATTAAAAATAAAATGAATTTTATTTAAAAATAAAATGAATTTTATTTAAAAATAAAATGAATTTTATTCTTAATTTTAAAAATAATCAGAAGCATTATAGTTATAAAATAAGACTAAAAAAAGTCTGATGTAGAGTTATTTAAAAAGTGTAAATTTGTATAAAAAGTGTATATAAAATATCAAAATTATTGTAATACAATCCAACTGTAAAATAAGTCTTATTTTTGTTGATGACCGACCCATGTGCGGTCGATGCATTTTATTGCGAGGGTCCTCATATCAGTGAGGTAGGGCCGGTGTTGCTTTTTAAACCGTCGAGAGGAAGGCCCCGAAACGGTTTAAACATTCTCTCCTGATGAGCCCATGCAGTTGTAAACATCTTTTGTATTTTCATTATATCATATTCACACTGTCGGATTAATTTCCATTTTATTTTCACATTATATATATATATATACATATATATATATATATATATATATGTGTGTGTGTGTGTGTGTGTGTGTGTGTGTGTGTGTGTGTGTGATTATTATTTGCTTTTAATTAAGTAAGTGCAAACACATGAGATCCTTCTGTAGACACATACACATGGAGAGACCAGAGTGAGCCGAACCAACAAAGATTTACATTGATTAGCTCTGCGTGTAAAATGGATGTCGTGAGATATCTCTTCAGTTTATTGCTTGAAGTACCCATTTATTTTTCTTCCCACTTATGTTTTATTATTATTATTATTATTATTATTATATTATTATTATTATTATTATTATTATTATTATTTTTACTCCTTTTGAGTTTTTCACATCAGCGTTTACAGATATTATTATTATTATTATTATTATTATTATTATTATTATTATTATTATTATTTTTACTCCTTTTGAGTTTTTCACATCAGCGTTCACAGATATTATTATTATTATTATTATTATTATTATTATTATTATTATTATTATACACCAGCCTGAGTGGTCTTTCACCGAAATCTGAGTGACAACAAATCTTCTCGTGGCTCCAGGACTCTTTTGGGTATTCTAGCCTATCTTTACAAAGGTACCAACAACAATTGGTTTCACTTTCACCCTAATATTCCACAGGTTTTTAGTTCTATGTCAAGATACAGGTATTTGTCTATCTTTTTTTATTTTGTTTGTTTTATTTTATTTTCAGTCTGTGTCCCGGTGGTACGACAAAAGCTACTAATTGACAAGTTTTATTTTTCTTGTTAATCAATACTATTTCGAGTCTTCTGGCCGGGATAAGGTGATCCGTTATATCTCAAGATCCATAGAATTGTGAGTTTCATTCTCTAGACCGGATTTCGGTTTATATAAGTATTATTTGGTTGTCTGGTCTAAATTTATCATCTTGCACAATTCACAGTGGATCACCTTTCCAACCCAATAGTGCCTAACCTTGTATTCTGGATCTGCTAGTCTACTGCATTTTTATTATCAATTTCATCTTTGCTAGTTTTCCACACCATTAATAACCGGTAATTTTCGCTAAAGACCAAGTGACAACAAGTCTCAACTCTTTTCTGTATTCCAACCCATCTCAAATCCATTTTGTCTCGACAATCTCAATTTCTAATCCCCTAAGCTGTTTTCTAGGATCTTCCAAATTGTTCCAAGAACTACAACGGTGAATTATATCAGTATTCAGAAATTTTTTCCAGCTTTCTGGCAATTTTCAAGTATCATATGCAGACCGATAGGTGATTCCCTAATCACAGTCCGTTAATGCCCTGGGTCAGTGATCCTTACACACACGCTGTCTAAGATCTGAAAAGGTCTTTTAGGTCTGAGACGAAGTGTTCGGGAGTCGTCGCCGGCAGTGGGCCACAATCAATCAAGTTGTCAGATACCATCAGATCAGAAATTTGAAGAAGCTAAATAAAGTTTCAACAACAGAAACTGAATATATTGTTATATATATATATATATATATAATAAATTTTTGAAGGCGTAATAATGCACATTTATGTTTAAAAAACATATTTATTTCTTTTTTTTTCCTTTTTTTTTTCATATTAAGGGTCCAAATATTTTCAAGCGAAGCTCATCATCAGGGAATGAATTATTTTCATAATTTTCATCTGTATTTAATAAATTCAATCGTGTTGTTGTTCATTGAATGTTTGTTGGTAACTGTGAAAATTTTTTTTTTTTTTTTTTTCCGGCGAAGATATAGTTACGCTCGGTAAATTCCGTAATAAATCGGTGCGGTGATCGTGTTCCGCGGGATTTTTTGAAAATTATTTCATATATAAATTCTTTTTTCTTTTTTTTATAATACTATAAAATAATGAAGTCCTGCTCAGGGACACTGGAATAAAGATTTTTTTTGTCATTATTTTCATAGTGAGTTCGAAGCATTAATTAAAATGTAATAATAAATTTTTGAAGGCGTAATAATGCACATTTATGTTTAAAAAACATATTTATTTCTTTTTTTTTCCTTTTTTTTTTCATATTAAAAAAAAATGTTTGTTGGTAACTGTGAAAAATTTTTTTTTTTTTTTAATATGAAAAAAAAAGGAAAAAAAAGAAATAAATATGTTTTTAAACATAAATGTGCATTATTACGCCTTCAAAAATTTATTATTACATTTTAATTAATGCTTCGAACTCACTATGAAAATAATGACAAAAAAAATCTTTATTCCAGTGTCCCTGAGCAGGACTTCATTATTTTATAGTATTATAAAAAAAGAAAAAAAAGAATTTATATATGAAATAATTTTCAAAAATCCCGCGGAACACGATCACCGCACCGATTTATTACGGAATTTACCGAGCGTAACTATATCTTCGCCGGAAAAAAAAAAAAAAAAAAAAAAAATTTTCACAGTTACCAACAAACATTCAATGAACAACAACACGATTGAATTTATTAAATACAGATGAAAATTATGAAAATAATTCATTCCCTGATGATGAGCTTCGCTTGAAAATATTTGGACCCTTAATATGAAAAAAAAAGGAAAAAAAAAGAAATAAATATGTTTTTTAAACATAAATGTGCATTATTACGCCTTCAAAAATTTATTATTACATTTTAATTAATGCTTCGAACTCACTATGAAAATAATGACAAAAAAAATCTTTATTCCAGTGTCCCTGAGCAGGACTTCATTATTTTATAGTATTTAAAAAAAAAGAAAAAAAGAATTTATATATGAAATAATTTTCAAAAAAATCCCGCGGAACACGATCACCGCACCGATTTATTACGGAATTTACCGAGCGTAACTATATCTTCGCCGGAAAAAAAAAAAAAAAAAATTTTTCACAGTTACCAACAAACATTCAATGAACAACAACACGATTGAATTTATTAAATACAGATGAAAATTATGAAAATAATTCATTCCCTGATGATGAGCTTCGCTTGAAAATATTTGGACCCTTAATATGAAAAAAAAAAGGAAAAAAAAAGAAATAAATATGTTTTTTAAACATAAATGTGCATTATTACGCCTTCAAAATTTATTATTATTACATTTTAATTAATGCTTCGAACTCACTATGAAAATAATGACAAAAAAAATCTTTATATATATATATATATATATATATATATATATTATACACAAACACACGCACACACACACACACACACACATATATATATATATATATATGTGTGTGTGTGTGTGTGTGTGTGTGTGTGTGTGCATATGAATAGACATCATTTATATGTTAAAATGTAAGGGTTTCGCATCTACTTCTCATATTAGATGACACGTTTATTAAAAGATAAATGTACTGGATTTTATTGAAGCATGAGAAAATGATGGAGCTAAGGTTACAAATGGGCTAACATCCAAGCAATATGGCTTATTTACCTCTTTCGTTCGGATTAATGGTAAAAATGATACTAGTCTAAAGATATTTATATAGAGACTTCTATTCGTTGACTTCCTTAGAAAGTTTGGTAGCTAAATTTGATTTGATCTAAAAATATTTAAGGTTAATGAATTTTGATTAGAAAGTGATTTAGAAATGTATTATTTACTATGGAGAACTAATAAGTTGTCATATAATATCTTAACTAAATGAAGTTTAGTGATATCTAACGAAATTGTTGTAGCACTCTTGTAAAGGTTTGGTGTAGGACAATTCTTAAATTATAAGGAATCCTAGGTGATGGAATTTATATATTTACCATGACAATCTCTCGCCAACCGTCCCTATAATCTATTGCCCTAGGGAGGTCGTCCCCGTAGTATCCAGTATCCGCACAGAGCTGGTCGTAGGTCTTTGCTGGAGTGCTAATGTGCTGATTTCCACTGAAGAACGTCACATGCGTTGTCTGAGGATGAGATATTACTACCTAGGTGTGTGAATTGTTCCACTGATTTTAGAGAGTGACCGCCAAGTGTGGTGATGGCTCCATTTTAAAAACTGTTGACAGTTCACATAGAGACCAATGTCCGTCACAAACGGCACTAATGGCAAAAATAGGGCACTTTGAGATTTCTAGGTTTTAACTTAGTATAAGTCCTAAGTCATATTCCTTGAATGTTAGCCCATTTGTATCTTTAGTTTCATAATTATTTCATGCTTCAAAAAACCTAGTACATTTATTTTTCATAACCTTGTCATCATTTATACATTATATATAGTTCAATTATTGTTGTTGGTTCAATTATCTTAAGAGTCGAAAGCAGAGTATATTGTAACTTGATAGCTTTCCCAAAAGTTATCATCTCGACAAGGGAACGAATTTCTTATCAAACTATTTGGCACAATCGATAAACTAAGACCTTTTATTCTGAAAGAATTGCATTACTGTCAGTCTGTTTTCGGCAGCAAAGCCCTTCTTTTTCTTCTTATTATTATTTCACCCCTTGCGAGTTTGTTTACACTAGTCTTAAATAGTGGCCTTTCACTAGAGTCTGACAGCAAGTTTCCTCGGGTCTCCAGGTCTCTTCTTAATATTCTAGTCAATCTTACCAATGTTGTTATTTGGACGGAATCGATTCTTCCCACTGGCTAGGTGGCCTTGATGTCTCTTCGACTTCTCCTGTTCGCTTGGCGGGTCCCTTCCGACTACGTGCCTGTGCCTCTTAGCAATCGGTTTTCATGGCGGTAGATTCTTTGTTCAGTCAAACTTAATGGACGAGCGTCGTAAGAATTACCTACTTGAATGCTAACGATTTTCCCTTAGCTTGAATTAGGTTAACTGACCGAAATTTCTTTGTTCTCGACTTGACCGATGAAGAAAATAGCTGTGACACGAATAAATAGTAACTGTCGCGCAGGCATTTATCTGGTTTTACGTTTTCCTTTCATTTTATTTTGTGATCTACTGGAACGGCGACGTCTAATAGCTGACAGGTACTTTTTGTTTGCGTCAACTAAATCCAGGTCTGATTTTCTGGTTGGGATTAGAGGATACATTTTCTTTGATCTCAAAATACCATAGAACATTATATGTCTAATTTTTCTTTAACAGACACTGGTCTGTGTATTTGCCCTTGTTCTATAGTTTACTAGTTTAGAAAATTCTTAGAGGATCATAGTCCGCACACAGTTATGCCTACTCTTGTACTTCAGTGACAATATCTTGCGTATCGTTGACTCTTTCATTTCTCTCACCAAAACATATTACCTTCACTTTCTATTCTTATTTTTATTCCTATTCTTATTATTACTACGAGGTTTTCACACCTGTCGTAGCTGGTGGTTCACTAGAGGCTGAGTGACAGCAAATATACTCAGGTCTCCAGGACTCTTCTGAGTATTCTAGCTGATCCCAACAGTGCTGTAGTTTAGATGGTCTCACTTCTTCCTCTGATTTCCAATTCACCCACATTCATTTCCAGAGCTTTAAAGACCGTTCCAAGGGCACCAATTCAATTGGTACGGCCTGCACCTTCATGTTCCACAGTTTCCTGGCAAGTATCTGGCAAGGTCTACGTATTTGTTTATCTTTTCGCTTTCTTTCCTTTTCACTCGGTGCCCGACCGGAACGGCAAAATCCACGAGGTTCTCTTCTTGTTGGTTAATACTATATTAGATTATCCGTCTGTACCTCGAAGTCATAGAAAATTGTATGCGCCTTGTTCTCCAGGATAGGTTATTATTATTATTATTATTATTATTATTATTATTATTATTATTATTATCTGAATTTTTGTATGATGGTAAATCATCTACACTTGTGGGACAAATTTAAACTAATAGGTAGGGAAGAATATTAGAGAAGAATATATCTCAAATAAGTGGCGCATATGTTTGGCTAAAATGAACTCTTGAGTACACCAAGTATAGAGATTAATACCATATAATTGAAAAGGCTAGATTATTTTTTTCTCTAAGTCATTCGTTAGAATCCATGTGTTGCAGCCATACAGTACCACTGGCAACCACATCATTTACACTTTATCTTCGCAGTAGATAGTAAATGGTAACTGATACGACTCTGTATTAGGTAAAAAAATATCCAAAGAACCTGTTGTAGATAATTGTTGTTCTGTTGGTCTAATCGCTGTGTCATCCGTTACTGAATCCAAAATTGATAGACGAAGGACGGAAATCAAAATAACCCCTTTGTGTAAATTCTCCCATTGATTTCATTGCCACTTCAGCACACGAACAAAAAATATTAAATTATATAACGTGAAATATTCGCGTGGTGATTGTTGAATTGTTGTATTTATGGTTAAGCAAATAAAGAAATTTTAGAAAATAAATGGAAACTCTAAAGAGGGTCACTAAACAAAAAATAAGTACGAGATACCACAAACAGACAGGAACGGAGTTATAATAGTTATGATACAAATCTCTAACAAGCCACATTGTTAAGGTGACTGTTTTTTCTTCTCAACAATATCTCCTGTTTTTAAAGCGAACACTTCATGCTATTTTCTTTTTTTTCTTTTTTCAGTTAATCTTCTTTAAAACTTATGATATTACTTATCATTTCTACTAATTTTTCTTTCATCTTATTAAATGTTGCTATTTTTAGCACAGCTATCATGTTCTTTTATATTCTATGACTATTAAGCAGTATACTATTGTCCCATTTATTGGATGTTTACAAAACATTGCTATATTTATATACTATATGCACCGAATGTCAAAAATGGGACATGTTTTTACATAAATATTTGCATGGTTATATCTAAGAATCTTTTAGTTTTTAGTATATTCAGAAATGGAAGGATCATAAAGAAAGTAAGTCTATGGTCTGACAGAAAGAAAGAGTGTTTACGTAGGTTTAGGCCTTCAGCCGGCATTAGACGGAGCCAGTTAAAGTTAGGTGAATGCGATATAAGGAGTCGATTTTAAGAGCTCGGGGTTCAGAATCGGTTAATCACATGAGGCTTGCAGTTGCTGAGTTAGTACCGGTAAGGCCAACAAACCATTTGGGCAGATGGTCTCTGTCTCCACTCCCCCTGCTCCCACAATCTTATGGGTCAAAATATATCCAAGGAAAATAAAACTTTACCGGTTAAGTTCTATCTCCGTGTTGTTAATACAAGTAACCGAGTGAGATGAAGCAGCATGAGACGGCCCCCAAAAACGGATAGGCGATACGACCCAAGGGGAAGCAGTGACATCAAGTACATGGCGAGCTTAAAAAGGTGACGGTACTACATATACAGATATACAACAGAATGTTGAGAGAGTTACGCACAAGAAAACTAGAAACTCTCTAATATAAATGATTAATGTTTCTCGGTTTCAATCTACGTATCATCATCATCATGTCGCGCAGGCAGCACGGACATCCATGACAATCTCTCGCCAACCTTCTCTATCATTCATCGCCCCAGGGAGTTCTTCCTCTCTGTAGAACCCATGTTAAAATCGAGATTATTCCCATTAGCTTGACAGATTACCTTAAATGTTATATTGCTACCTATAAAAAGAGTTATTTAAATGTAATAAGAATACGACGTGCAAATAGATACAGATGTTGCTGCTATATAATGAATTGGGTAGTTTATTCATTTTGTAATGTAGTGTAGATAATATTCAGATTTACCAGTTAATGTTAATTCTGGAGTCCTGAAAATTTACGGTAAGTCCAGATAAATTTGACAGGTAGCCGCTGACCCCTAACTGATCTGGACTTGATATTCTCGTTGTTTGGCAATGTCACGTGACTGAAATATGTGGCAAAGCAGTTGACTTGACTTGCAGACGGCCCCTGGGCCAGACACATAAATGGTGAACTCTGAATCTACTCCACGTGCGGTAAAGGTGGTGTGTCGGGTGTAAAAAAATGTATACACATAACAAACTGAAACTTCGTTTTCATTAATAAGAACTAAAAAGATGGATGCAGAGATATCCGACTCGAGACGAAAAACCCAGACACCACCAGACCCAGATGGAAAGAAAACTCGACCCGGCTGATGAGAAGATGTTGCAGAAATAGAAGAAACAGAAACGAATATAATAGAAATAATGCTATCCAAAAATTTGTTCTGTCTGGAAATGGTCCATTTATCATAAATCGCATTTAGCATTCTTATATATTTTCCGCGCTTTTTCTTATTTCCTCTTTTTCCTCAAGTTACATATTGTTCATACTATCAACCCAGAAGTACCCGTGGTGTAATGGTTATCTTTGTAGGAAATGGAAACGGAGACCCGAGTTCAAATCTTGATTGGGACTGAATTTCACAGTGCTAATACCCTTCAGAAAGTCCTGAATCCAACTATTCTCCCTCCAGCCATGGATAAATAGTAAGGCAGAAGGTGTTTTTAACCTTGGTACAGCAATTGGTCTAGGAGAAGGAATACTCTGAATTCAAACATGCTAAACTGCGGTTAAAATTGACCGTGTATCACATGCAATTCATGCGAAGGGGTTGGGTAAATACATACTATCAAATTTTACATAACATTAAATATATCTCTTCACAAACGATGTCTTTTAAAAATTTGAAACTATACCTGGAATAAAGTTTAGGAGGCGCCTGTGGTGCAATGGTTATTAACACTGGAATTGGACACGATTAAAAGAGTTCCAATCTTGTACGATAATGTTTAAATTTCAAATAGCGCTAACACCTTTTTAGAAAGGTATAAATTCAACTATTCTCCCTCCAGCTATGGGTAAATAAGAAGAAGAACTACCGGTATAGGAGAAGGAAAACTATGAAATCAAACTCCGCTTAGAATTGGCCTTGTGTCATATACTGCTACTGTAGGGTTTGGGTAAATGCATGTATACTATAAATTTTTACTGAAACACTTGATATTGTATTTCTTCATATTGTTTTAATCTCGTGAATGTATACCTTGTATAAAATTCTGGAGGCACTGGTGGTGTAATGTTTAACGTCGTTGGAAATAGATACGGCGAACTGGACGATACTATTTAAATTTCAAATATTATTGGGAAATGTAAAAATCCAACTATTACCCCTCCATCTATGGGTAAATAGTAGGATAGACTGAGTTCTATAACCTTGGTAGGGCAACCGGTCAAGAAGAAGGAAACTCCAGAATTAAAATCTGTTCAACTTCGCTTAAGAAATGTGGAGGGGTTGTGTAAATATATATATATACCTGGTATATTCTTGCTCATCTCCTGATCAAAGCACATCAAAAGGTGACAAAGAACAGTAATGTCTGGCGTGATCAAAGGACACGGATTTTATGGAGGGGAAGATGAGGTAATTAACGAAATCTATACGACATGTTACACATACGTAAAAAGAATACGTGTCGAATTTCGATTTAACAAGGAAACGCACATATAAAGAAACTAAGAATCATTCGACTCAGCATGTGTACTCAGTTTCTTATTCCTAGCCTTTCAAATTTTCAGCACTTCTGAAGAAAACGAAGCAACCTATAATGTTTTAAGTGATCAGGTGATTTGAAATAACGAAATCTTCTTGTCATCTTTCATCAATCAAATACTTAATCTTCTCTCTCTTTATATATATATATATATATATATATATATATATATCTTATTATAATGGAGATTGTGTGTTTTTCTGTCTGAAACCGAAACTATATTCCTACTCAAGTCACAATTCCCTTAGTTATTTACATCACATTCTCCATGATTTTATTTTTTATCTAAATCTCAATTATTAATAAAATTGTCTTACATTATTAATACTGTTAACTATGTCTACGTACTGATAACATGCAATTATATTTATATATACAACAAAATAGCGGTTTACAGTGTGAACGGGAAGGCTAATTTGCATATTAATATTAAAAAATCGAATTTAATAAATATGTGCTTAGTATTATTGATTTCTAACTGTTTGGTTTTATTTTAATGAATATAAGCAACAATCTCTTCAATGAATCTTAAATGAAATCCATTAACAAGATAAAATAACTGTCATTTTATTATTTACTTCCTCTTATAATTAAATACTTAAATTAGAAAAATAACAATGAAAGACGAGAGTGATGGAAGAGTAAGTTTCAGTTGTTCCATTTTTTATTATACGCCCTCTGTTTCAAATCTTTTATTATACTCCCTCTGTTTCAAATCTTTTTATCTGTATTCTTATTTAGTTTCATTAGCCTTTCTAATTTAATACAACATTTTATTATATTAAAACTTAAATACTTGCACCCGGAGGGTGCATATATTTGCTAGTATATATAATATATAATATATCTTATTATAATGGAGATTGTGTGTTTTTCTGTCTGTAACCGAAACTATATTCCTACTCAAGTCACAATTCCCTTAGTTATTTACATCACATTTTCCATGATTTTATTTTTATCTAAATCTCAATTATTAATAAAATTGTCTTACATTATTAATACTGTTAACTATATCTACGTACTGATAACATGCAATTATATTTATATATACAACAAAATAGTGGTTTACAGTGTGAACGGGAAGGCTAATTTGCATATTGATATTAAAAAATCGAATTTGATGAATATGTGCTTAGTATTATTGATTTCTAACTGTTTGGTTTTATTTTAATGAATATAAGCAACAATCTCTTCAATGAATCTTAAATGAAATCCATTAACAAGATAAAATAACTGTCATTTTATTCTTTACTTCCTCTTATAACTAAATACTTAAATTAGAAAAATAACAATGAAAGACGAGAGTGATGGAAGAGTAAGTTTCAGTTGTTCCATTTTTTATTATACTCCCTCTGTTTCAAATCTTTTATTATACTCCCTCTGTTTCAAATCTATTTATCTGTATTCTTATTTAGTTTCATTAGCCTTTCTAATTTAATACAATATATTATTACATTAAAAGTTAAATACTTGCACCCGGAGGGTGCATATATTTGCTAGTATGTATAACATATATGTATATGTTATACCCATCTCTATGGATATTATATATCTATCTATGTATATTATATATCTATCTATATGTTATACCCATCTCTATGTATATTATATCTATATCCATCTCTATGTATATTATATATCTATCTATATGTTATACCCATCTCTATGTATATTAAATATCTATCTATATGTTATACCCATCTCTATGTATATTATATATCTATCTATATGTTATACCCATCTCTATGTATATTATATATCTATCTATATGTTATACCATCATCTCTATGTATATATATCTATCTATATGTTATATCTCTATGTATATTATATATCTATCTATATGTTATACCCATCTCTATGTATATTATATATCTATCTATATGTTATACCATCTCTATATATATGTATATTATATATCTATATGTTATACTATGTATATTATATATCTATCTATATGTTATCTCTATGTATATTATATCTATCTATATGTTATACATCTCTATGTATATTATATATCTATCTATATTATACACATCTCTATCTCTATGTATATTATATATCTATCTATATGTTATACATCTCTATGTATATTATATATCTATCTATATGTTATACACATCTCTATGTATATTATATATCTATCTATATGTTATACCCATCTCTATGTATATTATATATCTATATATATTATACATATCTATATATATATATATATATATACATATCTATATGTATATATATATTATTATACATATCTATATGTATAATATATCTATCTATATATCATACATATATATATATCTATCTATATATATATATATATCTATCTATATATATCTATCTATCTATATATATCTATCTATATATATCTATATATATATATATATATATATATATTATATATATATATATATATATATCTATATATCTATCTAGATATCTATATATTATATGTATATATCTATATATCTATATATCTATCTATATATCTATATATCTATCTATATATCTATATATATGTATATATATATATCTATATATCTATCTATATATCTATATATATGTATATATATCTATCTATCTATCTATATATCTATCTATATATCTATATATATGTATATATATATATCTATATATCTATCTATATATATATATGTATATATATCTATATATCTATATATCTATATATATGTATATATATCTATATATCTATATATCTATATATATGTATATATATCTATATATCTATATATATGTATATATATCTATATATCTATATATATATATATATATATATATATATATATATATATATAACCCCTCCGCACGAGCAGCATGCGATACAATGTCAATTATTTTAAGCGGACTTTATCAGGTATGAATTCGGTGCTCTAATTCTCCAAAACCAGTTGCTATACCATATATATATTATATATATATATATATATATATATATATATATATATATATACTTTTGGAAAATGTCACCAAGTAAATCGTATTGCCTTGAGCGATGGCATATCACCCTGATGACCTTCTACAGTATAAGAAACACACACCCGTTTTGAAATATCAAGTTACAAATACAAATTTGTCTGCATATCCCTATTACATACTTCTTCATAGACCGTTTATTGCTGTCGCAATGCAAGAGGCTCCGAAATATAATCAACATTAGTTTTTATTGAGTCCTCTTCTCATTTAGAACTGTGATTAGTGAAACAATTTCAAAAATAAGGTTTTTCAGGTTTCTTCTTTATTCAAAACATTAAACTGAGAGAACAGAAGAAAATCATTATTTGTCTGAATTTTTCAAAATGAACATTGGAATACATAACGCCCGAAAAAATCAGCACATATATATCTGTATGTATGTATGTATGTATATATGTGTGTGTGTGTGAAACATTTGTTTCATAAGAAATAAATTAATTAACCTCTTCAAATCTGATTTCATAATGGACAATAATTACATATTAGTTCTATATAAATATGATTTTGTTTTCTAAACGCTTTAGTCGTAACATTCCTTTTAGTGCTTGTCTCTTATAAACGCCATCTCATAAACAGGCCCACACTCATGATTTAAAAAGATGTTTTGTTAAATTACGTGCATTTACTTTCACAACCCATAGATTTTCAAATTTTTTATTTTTTTATTTTAAATTCGGCCTCACATGTTGACAAAGAGACCACTTGTTGTTTTTTAGATTTCCAGGAAATAATCGAGCTTTCGTCCGATAATTTAAAACAGTATCCTGATATACTTTTTCGATCACTTGAACCCGCCCAGTCGGCATCACAAAATCCCCGTAATTTCAAGGGTTCAGATGATTTTTTAAATACTAGCGCCTGACTTATTGTGCCTTTCAGATATTGTAAAACGTGCTTCGCTCCTTAAATGGATTGATGTTGGTTTATCCAAATACTGAGATAATTTTGAAACTATATACGATATATCTGGTCAAGTAGCAATAAAAGTAACAATAGTCAAAACTTTTTACCTTGAAATTGTCTGTTACAAAAAAGTCAGGCCTTTTTCGTTCACGCTTCGGGTAACGAGATTCTAATTGTTGTGTTAAATCAGTTGGAGGTTTATTTGCATAAACATGGTCTGGATAAGTTGGCAAAACTAGTATATCATCTATTTCATCTGACTTCGGGGTTTTACCATAGGAATCAGTGAATTTTACACATCTGATTTTTTTAATAGCACCTGTTTCTGGAAAGTAAATTAGATATGCCGTACTTTGTTTATCATACCAGATAAAAATACCCTCCTTAGAACGGGGATTCAATTTCTTTTTATTTTGCACATAGCAAAAACAAGTCGTCCCAAAAATATGCATACGACTTAAGTTCGGTCTAGAACCGGTAAAATATGAATTAAAGTAACGATTCCTTATATAGGCAGAGGCAAGTATAGCGTAAACCCATAGATTTTTCGGTAATGAAGATTCAATAAGCATACATCTAGCCATTGAGAACAATGTACGCCAGGCCCTTTCAACTTTCCCCACCTGATGAGGGGGATAAGGGGAGGATAAATCATGTTTAAACCCATTCTCAATTAATACATTTTGAAAGTTTTCTGACAGGAATTCGCTTCCATTGTCACTTCGTATGCGTTTGACTTTGCCATATTGACTTACTGCTAAGTATTGTTTCGTAGCTAGCAGAGTATCAGATTTATGGGCTAAAAAATATAACATCATAAGTCCAGAAAAATCGTCAATAAAATTTAGAACTTACCTGAAGATGGATTTCCCAAGAGGCTCAATTGGACCAGCTAAGTCCCAAAAAACGAGCGACAATATCTCCGATTCTCTTTTCTTTAACACTTTATTTTTAGTCTCGACCATTTTTCCCTGAATACATATATTACAACAATTAGTTTTAAATGAGAGGGTAAATTTTATTTTCATTCCATTTGCTACTTTTGGCAGTTTTTTGATATCATTTATGTTACAGTGTCCTAAGATTCTATGCCAAGTATTAATATCATATTTCGCAG
Organism: Doryteuthis pealeii; assembly: GCA_023376005.1. NCBI lineage: Eukaryota > Metazoa > Mollusca > Cephalopoda > Myopsida > Loliginidae > Doryteuthis > Doryteuthis pealeii. The sequence goes on from CM042139.1 coordinate 119,101,439, forward strand.
TCTTAGAGGAATTAATATGTTTTTTAAATAATACAAACAGTCCATTCTTACTATATTAAATATAGTATCATTTGGGTAGATCAACTTTGATGTTTTGTGTCCAAAAATTATGTGGGCCCCGGAAGCCGTAGCGGCCCTAATTGAAAAGATGTTTTGTTTAAAAGTGGGGATATACAGTGACCCTTTCAAAATGCTTTCGCAAATTTGGCCTTTACTATTTTTCAAATATACACGTGACACTCGGCGAGTCTATAAATAGAAGTGACCTTCTGGCACCCGCCTTATATTACGTGGTATAATGGTTAGCAAGCTCGCTTCGCAAACCATTGTTAGTGAGTTCGATTCTCACTGGGAGCCCCATACTTCTGGCCTTGTGCCATATCTAAGGTAAGCTTAGTAAATAACTATATCACAAAATTCCAACAGTTTACTTAAGAGCTATTGCTAATAGTTCAATATAAGTATAATATTCATTTAAGTATCTCTCACTCTTTTTTCTATCTTTCTTACTTTTCAGCTTTTCATTATGTTCGATTGAAATAAATTAGCGTCATTGCTTCCGTATGCTCACCCCCTCTCTATATATTTCCCTTACTTTTTTTCTTTCTTTCTGATTAAATTATTTTCTGCCTGCCAATTTTTTATCTACCTCATACCAACCCAGAATATCACCCCTTTGTTTTTTGTTTTTTCCAGCTCCCCTGCACTCTGCTTTTTTTGTAGACATCTTATGTCTGTCATCAATATCTCGGTGTCTTATATAAGCAACATCTAACGCCATGAACTCCATTGGGTGAGCTACGTTATAGGCAAATTAGATGGTGATAATATTACTGTCCGGATGACAGCAATTTCTTTTTCATGTTTTCATCATTCAACACGCATAAAATGTTGTGCCTTAAAAGCTCATTTATTGAAGAATTTTCCTTTGTCTGATTTTCGCATAGGTGAGAAACAGTCACCAGGCGCCATTGACTATGTTCACACTACTCTAGCATTATATATATATATATATATATATATATATATATATATATAAGACGAACAAAAGGGATGTGAAAAATAGGAATATTTATTTTTATGTTATTTATTTTTTAGTTGTTATCAACTATTTTCGAAGTCGGGTCATCGTCAGAAGAAAAAGAAAAAACATTATTTCTAAAAGTTGTTTAAATAGTTTTCAAAGTGATAAGCCACAATAGAAGGTACGGCAAATGTACTGGTTATGTGGCATATCCATTTGTTGAGTAAAAACTATGTTTTGGTTACATTATCTTCTAGTTTTTATTTGTACATATGTATCTGTGGTTAAGGAACATGGCTAACGATTTTTTAATTACGTTTGGGAGTGGTTCGTGTCATGATAGATTGAGCGACCCGTGGCTGATGCTTTTATTTATATAAGTGTTAGCAGCATTTACATCTGGGTAATGTAAGATTTATATTCAAATGCTTTTTTGATTAGCTTTGCATTCTAACTGACTGCACACGATTTTATTTTACTTTGAGGAATATTGGTTTTTAGTTAAATCAAACTAATAACTGTACAATTCATTTCACTAAGTGCATAGTAATATTTTTCAAAGACACGTTGGTTATGCTTTATTGTCGACCTTTTGCAAATGGTAATCAGATAATTAATTTCAGTTGACAGGAATATCAATTTAGCATTGCTGACATTTTGCTTTTAGGAATAAGTGTATCGATAGTAGACAGAATGTGTTAAGTTGGTGTGATTTACGGGCCATTTTATTGTGAATTTAGATAGGTATTTCTTAAAATCAGGATTTTTTTTTCAAGCGCATACCTGAAGAGAGTTTTTCCTAGCAATCCACAGGAGAGAAAAAACATTGCAGTCTTTCTCCATTGTGTTTCAGTCCTGTCAGCTGGAGATGTAGAATACACAGACTGTGCCTCTTGATGATTGGTAAGACCCCCTCCCCCAATTGGACCACATGTTGGCCTTGGATGGCAAACCATGATGCTTAAGGATGGAACACTGGTGCCTGACCAGTCCATAACATGCAACACTCCAGTTTGGCCCCTACTTGGGCTAGGCGGTCGGTCGGAGATTCCCCCTTCCGATCAATCTGCTGGTCACGTCAAGCCCCAGCACCTATATGATTGTCCTGACCATATTGCTCTAATGGTAAATCCTCAACAATTTTATCCTATATGTACTAGAAGGCCGTTATTGAGGGTCTTAGTGCCCTGTGTATGGCGTTAGACTGCTTCTAGTAATGAAGTTCCAGTTTTGGATCTTTGGATGTCTTTGGAGTACACTTTCATTTCTATTATTCGTAGGTCCACTCTTACCCGGAATGTTAGTAACTGTTAGGGTCCCATCTAATAGTAAAAATGAGTTTCAGAAAAAGTTTGAATACCCAACAAGAATGAATAAACATCATCGGCATAAAATAACTCAAAGCTTGACAATGGCGTGAAATCCAACCAACCATTTTGTTTCACCCAATATATATTTAATCAACTTAGGTCACTGCTGTGACCTTTTCCTTAATCTATTAATACAATAAGTAAAATCAGAACTTATACAATATTTTGATTTTTGCATTTCAAAAAACCCATTTCGTTTAACTAACAAAAATAACTTTTACACTTTCCTCTAGTTGACACCAACAAAGAACTCGCCGTGTTATATTTATTTAATAATGTATGTATCGATGACAATTTTTCTTCCTGAAAAAAATAAAATCATACCAGAATAAACTTCAACTTATCACTAAAAGTGATTACCAATTCATTTAGTAAGAAATAACTGCAGACAAATTATTGTCAAAATCAAAACAAAAAAACATTGGTAAAAAAATAACAATAAATCTAACCATCTCTCTCAGTTTACAGCTTGGCATGAAATAATCCTGTGCGGGTTTATATGGCCGTTAAAATACATCACTCAATCGTTATGAAATTATTGTTATTACTCACTGATATTTATATATGTGATCATTGTAAAATAAGTAACTTTCTAAATAAGAGGATGACAAAAAAAAGAAAAAAGAAAAGACATTTAATTTGTTTAATCAAGCTAATCTAATGATACATTTGGTCCAGTGTTATCTTTTTACGAATATTTCTGATTTATCGAATAAGTAATTATGAAAAAGTTTTTTTCCCTTCTGTATCAGTGTAGAATCAAATTTGTTGACTTCGAAAATCTACTTTTATATATATATATATATATATATATATATATATATATATATATGTGTGTGTGTGTGTGTGTGTGTGTGTGTGTGTGTGTGTGTGTGTGTAAATGTATTATATATTTTCACGAGTCATAATAGTTACTTTCTCTTTCACTATAATATTTCTTTTTCCTCGATAACTTTCTATACTACATTATTTTCCCTTCTCTAAGTCTCTTCCTGTTTCTGTTGTTTTGTTTTTGTTTTCTCTTTTTCAGTTTCTATTCCATCCAACTCTTTTTCTCCATACTTTCTTTATTTCGGTTTAATCAAGTCAATTGAAACGATTTCAATTAACTGCTTCTCGTACATTCTCCATTCACAAACAAAATTGCAGCCATCACCTCGACCGAGAATCAAGTAGAAGTGCTCGTCCATACGTGAAATAATTTTGTCATTATGCTAATTTTTATTATGCTAATTATTATTATAAGACTGTTGGTCTAAGAAAATTGATTATAAATTTGGTTTATAGATCGTTTTTCCGAACTAATTAGCAAACTACATGTGTAGAAATCATTTTGTCCATTTAATAAAAGCCAGCAGTAATTGTTCAAGGAAGAGGCTTGGGATATAATGAATATTTAGCATGTTATTTCCCTTCAGTTTTCGCTTCTCGTAACAGATCTTCTTTTTTCTTGATGTTTGTCGGATAATATAATAGGTTAATTGAAATGAATCTCCATGTCCTTGAGAAAGTCTCATTTTGTTTGTAGTACCCAGTCTTGTGTAGGCAATGTCGTTTAAAACATGCCCTGGTATTAATCTCTGTGGATGCTGTTGCTGAGATTGGAGTAATGTGAAAAAGAGGTCAAAATTCGTTTCCCTTCCTGTTGCTCCAATCTTGATATTGTCTTATTAGATATTAAATTTATTCAATTTATACACTTTGACTGTTAAACGATCTGCCGGTTGTAAAACTTTTGAAAATGCACCGGCCGAAAGGGCCCTTAAGTTCTGCATCTTTTTAAACATTTCATTTAATAAGCTGATCTGATTTAATAATTTATGATATTGCTTAAGCTTTTTTTATAAATGATTATGCAAATAGTATAATCATACATACATACATGTATATATAGTTAGTCAGAAATATATAAAAAACTTTTAAGAAAAATGTTAAGAAAAGATTTACTGTATTTTTACGAGGTATGGGACTAATAAATGTAAAATGTACTAAAAAATTGAACATTCAAATAAATTAAGATTAACGGGTTTTCTTACCTTGCTCTCTGGGATCCTGTTAAGAAGTGATGCGAATATAATGTATCCAATTTTGTCTGTTGGGCTTCCGATTTCAAACGGGATTTAAGTTATATCTAAATTAGAGATGAAAAAATCATCTGAAATGTTTAATAACATTTAGAATTGTAAAATAAAAGAAATTATTATTGATTATTAATTAAAGAAGAATTTAGGTTATATATTTAAAATTAAACTACTGAGAGATAAGAGCAATATAGGTAATTCTATAAAAATTTTGAATCTTATCAAAAATTGCTACTTATGAAAAAAATAAGTAAAATAAATAAAGTAAAAACAAAGAAGTAATATTTATAATATATTCCTCCCCAATTAATTTAGAAGCATAGGAGAAATCTTAACAACTATATATATATATATATATATATATATATATATATATATATATATATATATATATATATATATGTGTGTGTGTGTGTGTGTGTGTGTGTGTGTGTGTGTGTGTGTGTGTGTTTGATATAATAGCGTATATATGTACATATAAAATATAATGATGTATATCTGTCTGTCAGTATGTTTGTACAAAACCCTATCGGAAGTTTTTCTACAAAGGAAAATTTGTGGAGAATAGCAAAGACTAAAGTTGATTAAACTTTATTCATATTTTTGTCCGAAAAGGGATTAAAAACGTTTGCAACTAATTTTCTTTAAGAAATGCTAAATAGAAATTTAATAAGGGTATAAATCAATGATACATTAAAGAATTGTTGAAAATAAAATAATAAGGGATAAAACATAAGAGAAAACAAATGAAAGAAAAATAAAAGAAACAATACAAAGAAGCAGAATAATAAAAATAAAGAATTTAAAAACAAGAATATATAAAGAATGAAATAAAAGAAAACCCATATATAGAAAAAGAAAACAATAAAGCAATCGCTTTCAATTATGATATTTGCAAAAAGTACCTTTACAGAATCCCACAAAACAATGCAGCCACCGAGCGATGTGTCCAAACATTAATGCGTTGTTCTCCTTCCACTTTTGAATATACTAAAAATTCTAATCTTAATCCTGGCCATCTTTTATCAACTACAGGTCAGTCATATTGTCTCCGTTATTATCTGTATGTGGAACCCCATTTTTTTATTTACTTGTAAATAAAAGATTTTCTGTTGTTTTTTTTTTCTTTTTTTTTCTTTTTTTTCTGTTTTTTTCATCCGTTATTATCTGTATGTGGAACCCCATTTTTTTTATTTACTTGTAAATAAAAGATTTTCTGTTGTTTTTTTTTCTTTTTTTTCTGTTTTTTTCATCCGTTATTATCTGTATGTGGAACCCCATTTTTTTATTTACTTGTAAATAAAAGATTTTCTGTTGTTTTTTTTTCTTTTTTTTCTGTTTTTTTCATCCGTTATTATCTGTATATGGAACCCCATTTTTTTATTTACTTGTAAATAAAAGATTTTCTGTTGTTTTTTTTCTTTTTTTTTCTGTTTTTTTCATCCGTTATTATCTGTATATGTAACCCCATTTTTTTATTTACTTGTAAATAAAAGATTTTCTGTTGTTTTTTTTTTCAATTTGTTTATTTTTTTTCCATATCCTAATTTCCTTAAACATAATGCAACAAAATGACAAACCCAGTGTCATCACATGTCACACCATCTATTTAGTGATTTTTGTATCAATTAAACATTTATATCAAACAGTGACAAACCCTAATTGTTGCTAAGAAATGGAATTCATACAACATAAGAAGTCTAACAAATTACAATTTTATATTATCTCATTTTGTAATCGGAAATAATTCACAAAGTTTTGCAGAGAAATATTTTTTTTATTTAAGTAAATTAGATTTATCGATGTAAAGATATTTTTGTGTTCACATTATTGGTCCTCTAATTCTATGTACTTATTTCACATCCACTTACGGTCAAGTCCAGTTGATTGCACCGGTTCTTACAAGTTCACTGAAGTTAAGCAGCGAAGTTTTCAATACTTAGATGGGTGATCATTTAAGCAACAATCAGGTACTGTAAGTAACCTGAAATCAAAATTACATGATTCGGTATTAACCAATCCGAAAAGTGTTGATACGTCGTAAAACAAAACAAGCAAACCTTATTTTACACCCCTAGCTTGATGAAACTCTTCTAAACTTAATATCCAATGATATTGATGGTGGATATTGTAATGAGTATCATCGAAGGAAATGAACTCAGTGACGCGAGTTCAAATCCTGGAGAAGCTTTTTGTACTTTACATAGCGCTAATACCCTTGGGAAAGGTATGGATTCAACTATTTTCCCTCCATCTATGGGTAAATATTCGGGAAGACTTGGCTCTTTAATCTTGGTTAGGAGAACGAAAACTCTGCATTCAAAACTGTTAAACTCCGCTTAAGATATTGACCATGTGTCACACCCTACTAGTGCGGAGGGGTTGGTGAATATATGAATTTAATTATATTTCATTAAAAGTAAATAAGTATTTTATTTAGTGAAATGATTCGCTACTTTTGGAAATTTAACTTCTATGTGAGTAATCGGGCAGTTAAGTAACATTGCTTTCCGCTGAATATGATCTATTGTAAGAAATCCTTTCCGATTCGAGGCCTCTTTTCTCCATGAATAAGACATATAATTTATCTTAAAACTGTTTCTGGGTTCAATAATCCCGAATACCAAATTAGGCTGCTTTACCTGAATCGTCAATACAGAACAACAACTTCTCAAATAATAATGTGTATTCTATAGCGGCCATACACCCCAAGGTGAGTTAGAACAGTTCATGTGATGAATATTATATTCTCTATTTTTACGTCCTCTGCTTGGAACAATAGCTGCTTCTGCCACTGCTGAATTTGCATGTTCTTAAACTACCATAAAGGTTGAATGACCTGTTAGCATATTTTCAATGAATGCAATAAAAGCCCCCCTAACTTATTTTACGGTTTAAGACAACAAATTGGGTTTTATAACCTTATTTTACGGTTGAAGCCAAAACATAGGGTTTATTACCTTATGTTACGGTTAAAGACAAAAATGGGTTTTTATAACCTGTGAATGGTGATGACAGAAAATGCAGCACAAAGGGCAAGGCGAGAACAAAAATATGATCATTCAATAAAGTACCGAAACCTTAAACAATCACAGGGTATGTTACGAACTCACGAAAAATGGGGAGTCTTCGTAGTGTAGTAGCTAACGTGCTTGACAGCGACATCATAGCAAGAGAGTTCGAAATCCAGCCGTGCTATTACGTTCTCCTTCTGACTAATAATCTTGGGAAAGGTATAAAAAAAAACCTTATCACCCAATCAGATATGGCTTAAATAGTACCATTAATTTTCTTCTACAAGGATCGCTTTGGCATTAAATAACCCGCGAAGGGTGGTATGACATTAAACAAATAATCTATACCAAACCATGAAAAACTATGGGTATCATCTAAGTTCATGAGGTAAGACATAAAATGGCAAAATTACAATAGAAAAATAGAGACAGGGGGCGCTTAGCGTAATGGTTATCCTTGTGGGAAATTGAATGGTGACCTGACTTGAAATCCTGAACGAAGCTTTAGCAATGTATTCTAATGCCCTTGGATAAAGCATTAATACATCAGTTCATTCCCAACTTTTGAGAAAATAGTAGGGTAGAATGGGTACTTTAGCCCCGGTTAGGCAACCAGTCTAGGTGAAAGAGCAATTTGAATTTCAAACCAGCTATACTCATCTTAAGAATTGACTTAAAACTTCTGGATTTCGTCTCTAGTCACTAAGTGCTGTTTTCTCTTACAGGGGAAAGGAAACTCAGCCTAACAATAGTTTGTTTTTAATATGTGACGAGCATAATTAACGGAAGTGATTCATTTCTCTGTAAAAAAAGTTGGAGACTAGCGTTATACTTTCTAAAATCCTGATAGATATTAATGCACTCTAAAAGTGCACACAATAAATTTTGTTCTATATTTACATGTACTACTCACTCCCTTTCTAAAAGTAATACATTTTTCTTTTTTTCTTACCAAAAATAGCATAGCATAATGTTTCCAAAAAAATTCAACCAAGTCTGACATGTATCCAAACTAATAGTACCAATCGAAAATCAGCCTGAAGCAAAACAAATAAAGATATATTGAATTATCATTTCATGAAATATGTTATAGACAATACTTGTATTCAGTAAATATGTGTCATCTTTTGGTTACTTTTATAAATTTCATATACAGACATACCGGAATCATGGCTATTACAGAATGCTGTGGTACCTCAATTCGTTCCGTTCGTAAGTCAATTTTACTCGTATATCAAATCGATTTTCCCCATTAAATAAACTGAAATGCCATTAATCCGTTCCAGAACGCCCAACCACCCAAAAAAAGAACATACCCTAATTCTTTTGTTACGCTATTTTTAATAAGAAAAGTAGCACTGTATGGTATACAATTATAATAAATCAAATTGTAATGAATGATGTGCTGTAAATAAAAGTAAAGCAGGCAGAAATGGCATATTGTCGGTATCAGCCGGACAGCTAGAGACTCTAACCACTTTTCATAGCACTAAATCAGGTAGATTGTTTTTGCGTTTGAGGCTAAGCCACGCCTATTATCAGCTACCTAATTTACCGAACATATAAAGGCTGTACAACTCATGCGCTGTGTTTGCGATGGCAGATATCGAACTGAGAACTGCTGTTCTGAGGTGGATGCTTATACCGACTGAGCTAAAACAACATGTTTATTTCTTATAATTAATATGTTTCTTTGGCGTAATAGATTTGGAACATTAAATGTTTTTAGTGAATTTATTAATATAAACGTATCTGAAGCTCGCTTGTACTTCAAATTTTAGCTCACAACACAATGTAAAAAATTAACCGAGTGACAGCTCGTAAGTTGGAAAACTCGTGATTTTGGACACTCGTAAGTCAAGGTACAATTTTTTTTAAATATTCAAATCTTGTAGTGAAAATGTATTGCTCCAGTTTAGTTATATGAATTCCTTTGATATGTGAATACCCAACAGAAATGAAATTCCAAAATTCAAATATAATCTAGCCAGTAGCTCTAACACACACGTGTGGATTACCGTGGTGTGTGTGGGGGTGTGTGGAGGTGTGTGGAGGTGCCTGTTTTCCTTAGCTAGACTAGGGAATCTAACTGCTAAATCCGGAAAGAATTCTACATTATTAATTTAGTAAACCAAAATAAAAGACTTTTTTTATTTTAAATTTTACGAAAAATACGACAGAATTAGATTAAAAATTCAAACAAAAATTATTAAAAAATTAGTTAACAAACAACTTTTTCTGTGAAATGAATTCACAAACAAATATTACTTACGAAATTATCGTCAGGGATATATGTCGAATATTACCAGCTTTTTTTTAAATAGGCTCAGTTTTAGGGAAATAGGATGTTGTTAGCTGGGCGACCAAATTCAAATATAATCTAGCCAGTGGCTCTAACACACACGTGTGGATTACCGTGGTGTGTGTGGGTGTGGGTGTGTGGAGGTGCCTGTTTTCCTTAGCTAGACTAGGGCATCTAACTGCTAAATCCGGGAAGAATTCTACATTGTTAATTTAGTAAACCAAAATAAAAGACTTTTTTTGTTTAAATTTTACGAAAAAATACGACAGAATTATAGATATAGCATATTATATTATCAATATTAATATATAGATTAATGATCAGTATTAATATTTATATATATATATATATATATATATATATATATATATATATAATAATATATATAATATATAATATATATATAATATATATAAATATAATATTAATACTAATATATATACATATATAAATATTATATATAATATATATATATATATATATAATATATATATATATATAATAATATAAATTAATACTAATATATATATATATGTGTGTGTGTGTGTGTGTGTGTGTGTGTGTGTGTGTGTGTGTGTGTGTGTGTGTGTATTTGTGTGTGTGAATATTAGCAGTTACTTTAACATATGTGTATGTCTGATATATCTCACGCATGTCTTTCGGTATTTATTTACATATTTTAAATCAGAATTGGTAAAAAATACAGCACTTACTTTTCACTTGAAGATGAGAGTTATTTTTGTTCATATTAAGTATGCTATTTTCAAAGGTTATTTCAGGTTTCTAACATGCCGCCCACAGCAACTTGAAATGTCTATAAATAGTAAAACTAATTATTTTTCGCCAACCATGCGGTCGGACACCTGATTCGCACTGTTCTGTACGCCGGTCTTTTTTCGATTATGACCCGAGTGGTGTCGGCTTGACGAAACCCTCATTTTTTCTCAAGTGCATGTAATGCTTATAACATCTGTGTGGATCACTATACTCTTTGCACAAACCCCAGCTGTTTCGTTTGTTCTATATATTATATTCTTCTACGCTTTAATTACAGAACTCCTTGTATGCACAGATTTTCATTTGCATTAAATTTTAGGATTGCTTATATTACTTAATGCAGTCTTATAATCATATGGAAATCTGATCTCACTGATAAGATAAAGCGAGAATTTTTTCCAAGCTACGGCCGTTTCAGTGTTACTGTACGGCTGCACCATTTAGACCCTAAAGAAGTCAACTGTGTCAGCGGGAGCAAATACAATACGACGTCTGCAACTCTGCAGAGGGGTAAAAACCACGGATCACCACTCACGGCTAACTGATGTCCCATTGAGGGATCTTACCCTTTTGCAGTGTTGCAGTTGTCGTATTCTAAAATGCCTAAGAACGGAATCCTGGTGACTAAGCAGTCCATGACATGCCACCACTTCATTTAGCTCTTCCTTGTGCTAGACAAACTGTTGTAGAGGCCCCTGCGATTAATTGGCTAGTCACATCAAGTCCTAGCACCTTTAAAATTTTCCCAACTGTGTTGCTCTTATGATAAACCCCAAACCCTTTTTATATATGTGTTAGAAGGATTTGGGTTTGGGTTTGGGTTTTAGTGATCTTGGCATGACGTTAACTGCTTCTAGCAGTAAGGTTCCAATTCTAGAACTTAGGTAAGTGTGTGAGTACCCTTTCATTGTCATTACTCCTTGGTCCACTCTGACCCGGATCGAAGTCCCTGTTAAGGTCCTATCTATGGGTTAAATAGAAGAATTGAGTTCTTAAAAACGATGTCCGATGGGGATGGCTGGAGAGAGAGAATCATGGGATACCAGAATGATAGCACGACCTGATAAGGGAGGATTTGTGGTGCACCATTCTCAGTCATCTATAAAGTCTGGGTGATCCTACAAAAGCTTTGAGAACTATAGATATGTCACTTCTGTAGTTTATTTGTTAATTTTCTATTTTAATTTATATATATATATATATATATATATATATATATATATATATATATATATATACTAGCAAATATATGCACCCTCCGGGGTGCAAGTATTTAAGTTTAATGTAATAAAGTATTAGATTAAATCAGAAAGGCTAATGAAACTAATTAAGAATTCAGATAAAAAGATTTGAAACGGAGGGGTATAATCGAAAATAGAACAACTGAAACTTGCTCTTTTATCACTTCCGTTTTTCAATGCTAAATTTTCCTAATTTAACTATTTTGTTAAATAGGAAGTAAAGAATAATTTACAGTTATTTTTCTTGTTTAATGAATTTCTTTTAGGATTTATTGAAGAGATTTTTACTCATATATTCATTAAGATAAAACCAACAATTAGAAATCAATAATACCAATCACATTTTTATTAAAATCAGTTTTTTTAATATCAATATGCAAATTAGCTTTACGTTTACACTGAAAACTGTTATTTTGTTGTATATATAAAACAATTGCATGTTATTAGTATTTAGGTACGGCCAACAGTATTAATAATGTCAAACAGTTTATTATTAATTGAGGTTTAAATAGAAATAGAATCATGGAGAATGTGACGTAAATAACTAAGGGTATTGTGACTTGAGTAGTAATATAGTTTCGGTTACAGACAGAAAACACACAATATCCATTATAATAAGATATATATATATATATATATATATATATATATATATACAAATAGCAAAAACAAGGTATTCATATTGATGATTGTTTAATCATCATCTGAATAACTTGTTTTTCCATTTATTATATACTTACATACCGTCGGATTTATTAAAATTTCCTTATATATATATATATATATATATATATATATATGGGAGAATATGTGTTTTAAATGAAGTCGAACCTAATTTATGAAAGTTAATTAATTAATAATTAATTAATTAGGCGGGATTACCTATTAAATTTAAGGCTAAACAAATCGAGAAAAATCAATCTCTGTATGTACATTTCGGCCTATTAGGCCTCATCAGCAGAGCTATAGATACAAAGACCGCCCGTGTGCGATTCGAAACCTGATTGTCAAGCTGACTTGTCAAGCGTCTTACCACCACACCAAACGGACTCAGCAGATTTCTTCGTTTTGTTAAGGAGTAGGTATTAATTGTAGTAAACCAAAATAAAAGACTTTTTGTTAAATTTTACGAAAAAATACGACAGAATTATAGATATAGCATATTATATTATCAATATTAATATATAGATTAATGATCAGTATTAATATTTATATATATGTATATATATATATATATATATATATATATAAATATTAATAATATATATATATATATATATAAATATATAAATATTAATACTAATATATACATATATAAATTAATACTAATATATATATATATATACATATATATATATATAAATATTAATACTAATATATATATTATATATAATATATATAAATTAATACTAATATATATATATATATGTGTGTGTGTGTGTGTGTGTGTTGTGATGTGTGTGTGTGTGTGTGTGTGGTATTTGTGTGTGTGAAGCGAGAACAAAAATATGATCATTCAATAAAGTACCGAAACCTTAAACAATCACAGGTATGTTACGAACTCACGAAAAATGGGAGTCTTCGTAGTGTAGTAGCTAACGTGCTTGACAGCGACATCATAGCAAGAGAGTTCGAAATCCAGCCGTGCTATTACGTTCTCCTTCTGACTAATAATCTTGGGAAAGGTATAAAAAAAAAACCTTATCACCCAATCAGATATGGCTTAAATAGTACCATTAATTTTCTTCTACAAGGATCGCTTTGGCATTAAATAACCGCGAAGGGTGGTATGACATTAAACAAATAATCTATACCAAACCATGAAAAACTATGGTATCATCTAAGTTCATGAGGTAAGACATAAAATGGCAAATTACAATAGAAAAATAGAGACAGGGGGCGCTTAGCGTAATGGTTATCCTTGTGGGAAATTGAATGGTGACCTGACTTGAAATCCTGAACGAAGCTTTAGCAATGTATTCTAATGCCTTGGATAAAGCATTAATACATCAGTTCATTCCCAACTTTTGAGAAATAGTAGGGTAGAATGGGTACTTTAGCCCCGGTTAGGCAACCAGTCTAGGTGAAAGAGCAATTTGAATTTCAAACCAGCTATACTCATCTTAAGAATTGACTTAAAAACTTCTGGATTTCGTCTCTAGTCACTAAGTGCTGTTTTCTCTTACAGGGAAAGGAAACTCAGCCTAACAATAGTTGTTTTTAATATGTGACGAGCATAATTAACGGAAGTGATTCATTTCTCTGTAAAAAAGTTGGAGACTAGCGTTATACTTTCTAAAATCCTGATAGATATTAATGCACTCTAAAAGTGCACACAATAAATTTTGTTCTATATTTACATGTACTACTCACTCCCTTTCTAAAAGTAATACATTTTTCTTTTTTTCTTACCAAAAATAGCATAGCATAATGTTTCCAAAAAAATTCAACCAAGTCTGACATGTATCCAAACTAATAGTACCAATCGAAAATCAGCCTGAAGCAAAACAAATAAAGATATATTGAATTATCATTTCATGAAATATGTTATAGACAATACTTGTATTCAGTAAATATGTGTCATCTTTTGGTTACTTTATAAATTTCATATACAGACATACCGGAATCATGGCTATTACAGAATGCTGTGGTACCTCAATTCGTTCCGTTCGTAAGTCAATTTACTCGTATATCAAATCGATTTTCCCCATTAAATAAACTGAAATGCCATTAATCCGTTCCAGAACGCCCAACCACCCCAAAAAAGAACATACCCTAATTCTTTTGTTACGCTATTTTTAATAAGAAAAGTAGCACTGTATGGTATACAATTATAATAAATCAAATTGTAATGAATGATGTGCTGTAAATAAAAGTAAAGCAGGCAGAATGGCATATTGTCGGTATCAGCCGGACAGCTAGAGACTCTAACCACTTTTCATAGCACTAAATCAGGTAGATTGTTTTTGCGTTTGAGGCTAAGCCACGCCTATTATCAGCTACCTAATTTACCGAACATATAAAGGCTGTACAACTCATGCGCTGTGTTTGCGATGGGCAGATATCGAACTGAGAACTGCTGTTCTGAGGTGGATGCTATACCGACTGAGCTAAAACAACATGTTTATTTTCTTATAATTAATATGTTTCTTTGGCGTAATAGATTTGGAACATTAAATGTTTTTAGTGAATTTATTAATATAAACGTATCTGAAGCTCGCTTGTACTTCAAATTTTAGCTCACAACACAATGTAAAAAATTAACCGAGTGACAGCTCGTAAGTTGGAAAACTCGTGATTTTGGACACTCGTAAGTCAAGGTACAATTTTTTAAATATTCAAATCTTGTAGTGAAAATGTATTGCTCCAGTTTAGTTATATGAATTCCTTTGATATGTGAATACCCAACAGAAATGAAATTCCAAAATTCAAATATAATCTAGCCAGTAGCTCTAACACACACGTGTGGATTACCGTGGTGTGTGTGGGGGTGGTGGAGGTGTGTGGAGGTGCCTGTTTTCCTTAGCTAGACTAGGGAATCTAACTGCTAAATCCGGAAAGAATTCTACATTATTAATTTAGTAAACCAAAATAAAAGACTTTTTTTATTTTAAATTTTACGAAAAATACGACAGAATTAGATTAAAAATTCAAACAAAAATTATTAAAAAATTAGTTAACAAACAACTTTTTCTGTGAAATGAATTCACAAACAAATATTACTTACGAAATTATCGTCAGGGATATATGTCGAATATTACCAGCTTTTTTTTAAATAGGCTCAGTTTTAGGGAAATAGGATGTTGTTAGCTGGGCGACCAAAATTCAAATATAATCTAGCCAGTGGCTCTAACACACACGTGTGGATTACCGTGGTGTGTGTGGGTGTGGGTGTGTGGAGGTGCCTGTTTTCCTTAGCTAGACTAGGGCATCTAACTGCTAAATCCGGGAAGAATTCTACATTGTTAATTTAGTAAACCAAAATAAAAGACTTTTTTTGTTTAAATTTTACGAAAAAATACGACAGAATTATAGATATAGCATATTATATTATCAATATTAATATATAGATTAATGATCAGTATTAATATTTATATATATGTATATATATATATATATATTATATATATATAAAATATTAATAATATATATATATATTATATATTAATAAATATATACATAATAATATTAATACTAATATATATATATATAACATATATATATATATAAATATTAATACTAATATATATATATATATATATATAATAAATAATACTAATATATATATATATGTGTGTGTGTGTGTGTGTGTGTGTGTGTGTGTGTGTGTGTGTGTGTGTGTATTTGTGTGTGTGAATATTAGCAGTTACTTTAACATATGTGTATGTCTGATATATCTCACGCATGTCTTTCGGTATTTATTTACATATTTTAAATCAGAATTGGTAAAAAATACAGCACTTACTTTTCACTTGAAGATGAGAGTTATTTTTGTTCATATTAAGTATGCTATTTTCAAAGGTTATTTCAGGTTTCTAACATGCCGCCCACAGCAACTTGAAATGTCTATAAATAGTAAAACTAATTATTTTTCGCCAACCATGCGGTCGGACACCTGATTCGCACTGTTCTGTACGCCGGTCTTTTTTCGATTATGACCCGAGTGGTGTCGGCTTGACGAAACCCTCATTTTTTCTCAAGTGCATGTAATGCTTATAACATCTGTGTGGATCACTATACTCTTTGCACAAACCCCAGCTGTTTCGTTTGTTCTATATATTATATTCTTCTACGCTTTAATTACAGAACTCCTTGTATGCACAGATTTTCATTTGCATTAAATTTTAGGATTGCTTATATTACTTAATGCAGTCTTATAATCATATGGAAATCTGATCTCACTGATAAGATAAAGCGAGAATTTTTTCCAAGCTACGGCCGTTTCAGTGTTACTGTACGGCTGCACCATTTAGACCCTAAAGAAGTCAACTGTGTCAGCGGGAGCAAATACAATACGACGTCTGCAACTCTGCAGAGGGGTAAAAACCACGGATCACCACTCACGGCTAACTGATGGTCCCATTGAGGGATCTTACCCTTTTGCAGTGTTGCAGTTGTCGTATTCTAAAATGCCTAAGAACGGAATCCTGGTGACTAAGCAGTCCATGACATGCACCACTTCATTTAGCTCTTCCTTGTGCTAGACAAACTGTTGTAGAGGCCCCTGCGATTAATTGGCTAGTCACATCAAGTCCTAGCACCTTTAAAATTTTCCCAACTGTGTTGCTCTTATGATAAACCCCAAACCCTTTTTATATATGTGTTAGAAGGATTTGGGTTTGGGTTTGGGTTTTAGTGATCTTGGCATGACGTTAAACTGCTTCTAGCAGTAAGGTTCCAATTCTAGAACTTAGGTAAGTGTGGAGTACCCTTTCATTGTCATTACTCCTTGGTCCACTCTGACCCGGATCGGAAGTCCCTGTTAAGGTCCTATCTATGGGTTAAATAGAAGAATTGAGTTCTTAAAAACGATGTCCGATGGGGATGGCTGGAGAGAGAGAATCATGGGATACCAGAATGATAGCACGACCTGATAAGGAGGATTTGTGGTGCACCATTCTCAGCTCATCTATAAAGTCTGGGTGATCCTACAAAAGCTTTGAGAACTATAGATATGTCACTTCTGTAGTTTATTTGTTAATTTTCTATTTAATTTATATATATATATATATATATATATATATATATATATATATATATATATATACTAGCAAATATATGCACCCTCCGGGTGCAAGTATTTAAGTTTAAATGTAATAAAGTATTAGATTAAATCAGAAAGGCTAATGAAACTAATTAAGAATTCAGATAAAAAGATTTGAAACGGAGGGGTATAATCGGAAAATAGAACAACTGAAACTTGCTCTTTTATCACTTCCGTTTTTCAATGCTAAATTTTCCTAATTTAACTATTTTGTTAAAATAGGAAGTAAAGAATAAAATTACAGTTATTTCTTCTTGTTAATGAATTTCTTTTAGGATTTATTGAAGAGATTTTTTACTCATATTCATTAAGATAAAACCAAACAATTAGAAATCAATAATACCAATCACATTTTTATTAAAATCAGTTTTTTTAATATCAATATGCAAATTAGCTTTACGTTTACACTGAAAACTGGTATTTTGTTGTATATATAAATACAATTGCATGTTATTAGTATTTAGGTACGGCCAACAGTATTAATAATGTCAAACAGTTTTATTATTAATTGAGGTTTAAATAGAAATAGAATCATGGAGAATGTGACGTAAATAACTAAGGGTATTGTGACTTGAGTAGTAATATAGTTTCGGTTACAGACAGAAAAACACACAATATCCATTATAATAAGATATATATATATATATATATATATATATATATATACATATAGCAAAAACAAGGTATTCATATTGATGATTGTTTAATCATTTCATCTGAATAACTTGTTTTTCCATTTTTTATATACTTACATACCGTCGGATTTATTAAAATTTTTCCTTATATATATATATATATATATATATATATATGGGAGAATATGTGTTTAAATGAAGTCGAACCTAATTTATGAAAGTTAATTAATTAATAATTAATTAATTAGGCGGGATTACCTATTAAATTTAAGGCTAAACAAATCGAGAAAAATCAATCTCTGTATGTACATTTCGGCCTATTAGGCCTCATCAGCAGAGCTATAGATACAAAGACCGCCCCGTGTGCGATTCGAAACCTGATTGTCAAGCTGACTTGTCAAGCGTCTTACCACCACACCAAACGGACTCAGCAGATTTCTTCGTTTTGTTAAGGAGTAGGTATTTATATTCCTCTTAAGTGACCTCTACACGAACTTACGAGAAGTATATATATATATATAATTCCTAGGAAACACAATAGTCCAAATTCGATACTACTCATCGTGAACTCAGCGCATGAATAGTACAGCTTGTATCTGTTTGGTAAAGTGGAGAGCGAATTGTAGGTTTGGCGGTCCACCTCAAACACAAAATCAGTCTCCCTGATTTACTTTCTCTGGTACAGGTTGTCTAACCAAGCCTAAAGAAACAAATCCGATCTACTATTTACCTATAGCTGGGAAGGAAACCGATGGATTCATGCTTTTCCCTAGAAGTATGTTCTAATGATTTATGTCTAATGCAAGACAAAAAGAATTCATAAACGTAATTGGATGACAGACAACTTTATTCCATTTAGAAGAGAATAATTGTCTGCATATGAAAACCTCCAAGAAAAAGTTGTATGAACATGAAGTCACACGAAGTGACTGTTGGACTTATATGATGTTTGGTTAAATCTCAATTCTGATTATTTTGACTTTTGCGATATACTCTTTAGTTATGGAAAGAAAAAATAATATAAAATATGGGCAGATGTAAAATGAAACGAAAATTACTTATTTATAGCAAGAACTGACAAGAATTTTTGGACAAGGTTACCAAGTTCGACAAGAAACACCTGAAGAACTGATCTTTTTAATTTAACGGTATGTCAACCCGTCTAGGGTTATTTTATTTAAAGAATCGTGTTTCTTGTTCGTTCATATTTACAATTTTAGAGTAGTTGTTTCTTAAGAGTTTTTTTTTTCTTTTCTTTTCCTTTTTTGCACACGATCCTATCGAATACGAACAATTCTTAAACAGATCTATTTGGCCTATACATAGGTTTTTAACAGGTGCTTCTACCTCGGGTCAGATTAGACATTGAAGCAATCACAATGAAAATGAAGGGTTATTTTACACTCCACAAATCTCCGGAACTGAAGCTGAAACATCGGATGCAATTCAGAAAAGATAAAAAATAGAAGCCTATAAAAAGCAAATATGTTCTAAATCACCAAATATCATTGATCGTAGAATTGAGAATATAAGAAATAATATATTTCCCCTAATTACAAACAAGTTCAGAAAATACTTAGTCGTATTCTCTCGCACTTGATAATTTGACATGCGTGCGACAGACTTATTTATAATCGTTCTTTGCATCAACTGTGAACTTAATGTTATCCAATAATTAGTATCAGGATGTATCATGAACTGCAAAGTAATTGAGAAAGGCAATTTCAAAGAATTACAAAACAAACTTTAAATCTAATAAACTTTAATGCGTGACAATTAATAGAGAAAAGAAAATTATCCCTGATACAGATCTGATATGATTTGTTTTGACCCACAGTGCAGAACGTACCTTTCTATCTTGTTATATTGTGTGACATCTTAACCGTGGCGAACGGCTTGGGTAAATACATGTAATATTAGACTTTTCTGATAGTAATCGTTAATGTCCAAATGGTGCAGCTATACATTAGTACTGATACGGCTACAGATTGGAAGAATTTCCGTTTTATTTTATCCAAGAGGATAAGATAAAACTGAAATTCTTCCAGTCGTTAGTCGTATTAGTACTACTGTATGGCGGTACCACTTTGTAACGATTATTATCAGAAAAAGTCTAACATAATCAGATCAAATAATGGATTTTTCTAATGGTTTGGTAAACATTTTTATTTTATACCAACGCTTGTAAAATTTTTTAGAAAAAATGAATTAGTATATGTGATAAAAGTCCTGAGCTCCTTATCCAACGTAGTTGTGTATACTCTCTGTTTACTTCCTAAACTAAAACTCTAAAGCTGTGCTTCTCAAAGCGATTCATGTAGACCCTGTGGGGTCGTTAGCTATGGTATTAGTGAGTAAAATGACGATTGGTTCTTTATATGATTTCCTCGATGCGTATACTTATAAGAACATTTGCCTGAATTTTTTTGTGTTGTATTCTATCTCACAAGCTTAATTGATACCGGTTTCGGGATTTTCTGAAATGAAATAATTCTCTAAAATGTTAGCATCGTTATAATACATCAGTTTTGCCTTTTATGTGTGGAAAGATTCTATGAATAAAATTGATCCATCTCTCACAGAGAATCGATCCAAACCACTTTTATCAAACACTGATTGGATACGGAAATTGACCGTTTTTTCTCCTTTTTCTCTTTTTTTTATACGTGAGAGTTGTATTAATGTGAGGTTGCAAGGTTCGTCAAATTTGATTAATGATCTATTCTACAGTTCCGCATCTACTATCATCTACCAAAAAGCATTTTACGAACTCATCAATACATTCAGAGTAAAGCTGATGATATCTAAAGTATAGGTAAAAGTTAAAACTTTGGGTTATTTCCTTCGTTCAATGAAGAAAGTGAAACAGAATTGCATTTCTCGGTAAAGGTCAATTTCAGGCATAATGTTCCTCACGAGATAGAAAATAGATCAAATAGATTTTTTTTTTTTCAAATTCATTTAACTGCAATGTTGAAAAAGGGAAAATTCAGATTTCAAAGGGAAATATTGATCAGCAATTAGATTACATGCGAAATACGAGAATGAAAAAAAAAGCGGGGGGCCTTATCTGATATTGTAAATATTTACAGTTTCGAAATTTGAAGTGATTGGTTTATACTGCTGTGTCTGTTTATGGTACAGTGTATAAAAAAAGCATTTTCAAAACTGAAGTATATCAATC
Source organism: Doryteuthis pealeii (assembly GCA_023376005.1). NCBI lineage: Eukaryota > Metazoa > Mollusca > Cephalopoda > Myopsida > Loliginidae > Doryteuthis > Doryteuthis pealeii. Next base: position 119,122,831 of record CM042139.1, read on the forward strand.
GAAAATAGCGAACAAATTTATCTAATGAGCATTCAAATTTCATTCTTATAATTAGCTCATCAATCTTGAAAGCACAGTTTAGCAAAATTTTGAAATTGAAAAATAGATGAACACAGTTCCATCATTAATCTTATGCAGAACTTCGTAGTTTGTTCGTTATGGTTGCAAATTACAATTGACCGACTTGTGTAAAAAGTTATAGACGACATTTTTTCTATGCCATTATTGATGGATTTAGTTTATTTGAATTTTTCTAACTTATTTGGGTTTCTTTTATTTTTCTTTCCCTTTTAATTTATCGAATTTGTTGAACTGAACTTCTTTTTAAAGATTTATTGTGCGTCCAAATCCGAATTTCACGTAAACAATTAGAGAGATTTCAGTAAATAATATATAAATAATCCAAATCTTTTTCATCAGCAGTTAATTCTTTGAATATTTGTGTCTGATATTTTTAACCATTAACTACCATTTCTCGAACTACACCCAAATTACTTTTCTCTCGAATAATAAGATTTGCATTTTGTTCAGAAGAGTAAAATGTTATTTAAAATATATATGTAAACTCATTCATTTCAATTTTAGCAATTCTCTAGCTTAAAAGCCACCAGGCAAAAATTAAGCTAGTTCCTGCGGAGGTCTCCTCAGCCCAACAACGACATTTCATCTAAAGACAATTTGATGGACGTAGGTCCTTACTCTCTGTACAAAAAATTGTTTCTATTTCATGTGTGACTTTGGCTGTAATTTAGATTATTCCCAAATTTATTTTCAAGATATAAATTTTGTTATCTTACAAAAAATTCGCCGCAAAGAATTACGTAATAATCGCTGAAAACAATCGCAGTAATTAAAACTTGGGAATCAAAAATTTCAGGATTGCGGGTCCGGATTCAACCCGGAATACTCTTAATTTGCTTGTGATGTCAGCCTGATTCCAAAATGGTATATGTTGGGATCCAGCCTGTAGAAGTAAAGTTGAAAAATATGACACACTGGCACACTGACATGCGCATTTATTATTAGTGATTAATAAATCTGCCCTGTTTCGAAAGATAGTTTGGTGTTTGCCCCCCACCCCACTCAAATTTGGAGAGCTAAAAATCGACATAACTCCATCAATTCTTGGAATTGGAAGCTCAAATTTTTGAGGATTGTCTAACTTTAACATAATACACATCTTTACAAAATTTCAAAAAAATTGAAGGGGGCGGATGACATGGCCTGGATGATTTGACATGGAATTACCCTTATATTTCATTTAATTGTTTTGAGACACAAAATAAAATTACTTCCCTTTTGAGAATATAGACGGAGCTACCCGATTCTTGTTTCCATTCGTGACATCCAAATTCAAGCCTTTAGCCATTTCTAGTTTAACGACTCGACTTGAAGCGAAGCAATAATTTTTATAATTTTATCAGTTTTCAACGCGTTTTCATACTTTTTTTTAGAGTCCCAAAAGTTCAGTGATGTAATTTTTTCTTGTCTTTTCTCTACTTAATATTCAGTGTCAGGTTATTCTTTTTGATAGCCTGGAGCATTTTAAGGAATGTAAGTGTTAGTTTCGATCTAATACACTGATCATTCTTATAATTGTATCAGATTTCGACGCCTTTTCATAATTTGTCTTGGCGTCCCAAAAGTTCAATGACGTCATTTTTTTTTCTAGATGAATGTTCAGTAGCAAACGTCAATAAAAGACAGCATATATGTGTCTGCCTATGTAGTTATTTGTTTTTATCGACTGCTTAGGGAAACAAAATTGAGAATTTATTGCAGTAAAGTGGGCGCCCCCTTATACACGCAGAAAAAATTCAAGGTGCGCTGCGAATTTCTCTTGGAGCGGCAAGGTGACACGAGAATCAAACGAGAATTTGTATTTACAAATTCTTGATAACAATATACAAACCTGAAAGAATAGAAATAGGTGTGACCACGTCTTTATTGCTTGAAAGATTAACGTTCTAAATCTATATATCAATACGCTAGAACCTACCTACGCGTGTCACTCTTTAACGCCATCTCTGATCCGGAGTAGCTTCATAGTTAGGGAGTCAATAGGAGAAGAGTTAGGGGTACGGGAATGGGTGTCGTCACTCCAGCCAAATAATCGACCATTTCGTTTTTATTGTGAAGAAAGAAGAAAAGAATATGTTATGTATCAGAAAAATATAAGAAAGAAAGAGAAAAGAGTGTGGGAAAGATAGAGCGATGGGGAGAAGAGCGCGGAAGCGATAACACTAATCTGTCTTAATGGAATTGAATGAAAAGATGAAAAGAAGGAAAAAAGGAAGAAAGAATGAGAGGTAGATTAAAGATTATTATACTTTTTACAAACTTAACTATTCGCAATAGCTCTTAAGTATACATATCAATGTAATAGATAAATTATCATACTATAGTATATTCAGAGGACCCGGTAGTTTTGTATAAAACTAATACCAAAAAGTGTTATTTTTTATGCAAATGTATGAGTACGCTCTTGGTGGTTGGGGGGGGGGTCAGGAATAAAGGGTGTGGAAAACCGAGAAATTTAACGAAATATTAATTTACAGTCTTCGAGCTTTCATCATCATCATCATCATCATCATCAGTGGCCGTGCAATTGCTTTTTTGTGGGATACTGCCTCCAGGATGTTTTCAAGACAGCACGCACTATTCTAATGTAGTGCACATCGAGCCTTTTTCCCAAGGTTTTTGTTAAATTGGTGAAGCCATACGGTAGTACTGATACGGCTTCAGTTTGGAAGCATTCTCGTTTTATCTAATGAAAGATCAGATTCATGATGGATAATCTGTAAATAGCAGCCCTTATATCCCCTATGCGTATATTGATAATACTGTATTGTTGTAGATCGAACGAGAGAAACTTAAATATTTATAAGACAAAAGCAGATGAGATTTGGTACCTAGTTATGTCAACTGGTCGACAAAATTTCAGAGGCTTGTCATCCAGTGTAGATATGTCTCCATCTTGTTTAAAACACATGAACTACATTTTATCTGAATAAGATAATGCCTCTTGCTGCCTGTTCCAGGTCATTCAGCAAGGCTTCGACTTGGGTAGATGTATTTGCAAGAAGCGCTAGATAATCTGCTTAGTCAATAATAGTTTCTGTAGGATATCGTCTTTTTGTTGACTTTCTTTAGTGTGAAATCTTTTCTTCATTATATGTAATGACTTTCGTAGTACTTCGCATAATAAAGTGACGTAATTCTGCTATTTCCTATTAGTATGAAGCTAGCACGACGGGTTAATGTTTCTCTAGTTATATAACTTATGCCATTTTCTTTCAGAAGTGATTGTAAGCTACATTCTTTTTGTTAATGGATTATGCGTTTCTGCATCAAGAATTCTTCAATTCAGTATCGTCAATTTTCTTGCAACTCGACTGAAAAAAACGCTAATTATCTTAGTAAAACAACCAACAGAATCCGAATAATTATTATCCCTGTTGTTTTCGTAATATAACAATAAAAAGGCTTAGACTTCACGAAGTAACAGTTATCTTTGTCATTCAGATAATTATAATTTTGTTATTTTAAGTAGTGTAAAGTATTTCCTCTCGGGAATAAACACTTGGATGAGTAAACGAGACGACTAATTTTCATCAGATGATATGCAATTATATTTTTTAAATTGAACACGGCAAACTATGCGACAATAACATATGCTAAATGGGCTCTTGTTTTTTGTCAGAATATTACTTGAAATTATTGAGTGTGATGGCTCTCGGTTACGACAAGAATGTTCCCGATTACAACAAGAAGGTTCCCGACACCGACAAGTAATACCTAAAGTAGGCCTGAAACGTTGTACAGATAACAATAAAGATGGTGACAATAGTCCGAATCATCCAAGTAATACTAAATTCTAGAGAACTGATCCCACATTAATAAGACAGGTACTTTTCACAATATAATGTGTAATTAATATTTTTTTAATTGATTAAGGACAAAAATCATGTGGTGCAACAAATGAACAACATTGGTGTATATGTATATTTGATATTACTGATTGGCTTTTTGGAGAAAGTTTTATGTTCATTGATTCCCTAATTTTGACTGCACTTCATTTAGTCATATCACGATGTTTTGAAGTTGGTCATATATTGATTTCCACTTACTTAAAAAGCGGAATCATCTTAGAACCATATAAAAATGTTCCGTGAAAAGCAACTCAGTTTTAAGAATACATAATATGACAAGCCGGGATAAAGCCCTCCTTTCTCTCTCTCTCTCTCTCTCTCTCCCCTCTCTCTCTCTCTCTCTCTCTTTCTCTCTCCCTCTTTCTCTAACTCTTTCTGTCTGTCTGTCTGTCTTTCTCATTTGTCTGTGTGTCTCTGTCTCTTTGTCTCTGTCTCTGTTTATCTCTTTCTCTCTTCTCTCTTATCTCTCTCTCTCTCTCTCTCTTATATATATATATATATATATATATATATATATATATATATATTGTATCCAAGTACCGCTTCAACGTCTTCGGTGGAGTTGTATTATTTCAGTATTTTATCCAGGAATGCTCAATACTTCATAACAAGTAAAGTAAAATGTACGGTCCTAAATAGATCATGACGATCAAAATCGTGTTTTCACACGCACACCACACACACACACACACACACACACACACACAACACACACAAACACACACACAAATATAATATATATATATATATATATATATATATATATATATATATATATATTATATATATAAGCTCCAAAACTGAAATTCATCACTCGATACAGTTTAACGTCATACCCAGGACACTAAAAACCTCAGCCACCACCTTTGTGTTTGTGTTAATATCAATATGCAATTTAGCCTTCCCGTTCCCACTTTCACCGCTATTTTGTTGTATATATAAATACAATTGCATATTATTAGTATGTAGATAAGACCAAAAGCAAAATATACCGTATCCCTAATCTCATTTGTTTTCTCAGGAACAGCAATAGCAGTAAGATTGCGATACCTGCTACTCGCATGGATCCCCAAATGGGTTAAATGTGACTCTTTAGCCTTGATCGGTAACCCTAATCAAAGTCAAGGAAAGTCCAACACAAAACCTCTGCTGCCTTTCAACATATATATATTTGTGTGTGTGTGTGTCTGTGTGTTTGTTGTTGTTGTTTTGTGTCATTTTAGATGAATGCACAATTAAGAAACAAAACTTATCGATTTAGTTTGTCAACATCCTGACAAAATATTAGATATCTGTCATCTGTTCTTAAAGAGTAGAACTCTTATTTTGTCTTTTAAACATATGGACATCCAGATATCATTATATACAATTACGATAATTGTCCACACATTTCCAATGACAGCTCCAGTGGAAACCAAACCATTTTCTAGACAGGAACAAACTGAGATGACAGATGGCCGAAGAATCGTAAAAAAAAAACAACACATTATCAAGTCAGCACTAGAATTTTAAAATTTGCCAAAAACTATCTTACTTCAAGGAAGAAAATTTCAAATTGGCTGAATAATGCTAGTTTTCATTAAAGATGCAGATATTTACACAATCCATTCGACACGGAGAATATGTAACATACGATCGCAGGTATGGAGAATATAGTGAGGATCGAACTCGCTATTTAACAGTAATATATCAACGACTTCATCACAATGGGTCACCCTCAAAGACGTAGATATTTACCCAAAACGTTCACTACAGGTAGGGTGTGACACAAGGTCGTAAGTATGGGGCATCCAGTGAGGATCCTATTTAGTAATGGATCTGTGAAACTAGCTTACTAACCACTACACCACGATGGGAGCGCATCTTGCAAGGATCAAAATTACTTTTCAGTAGAAATGGATAGAACTCGCTATTCACTATTGATCGATCTGCGAGATTAGCTTTCTAACCATTAAACTACGATGTGATGTCCTGTTTACCCAATTTGCTTGCCAAGGGTAGGATGTGACACAAAGTTGCAAGTACTGGCCATACAGTGAGGATTGAACTCATTAGTCAAGAGTAATGGATATACGAGACTAGTATGCTAACAATTGCACCACAATGGAATGCCCGTTTTATCAACCCAACCTTTCACCACGGGTAGGATGTGACACAATGTCGCACATATAGTTCATCCAGCGACGTTTGAACTCGCTATTCAGTACTAATGGATTGGCAAAACTAGTTTGTTAGCCAAGACACCAAAATCGGACGCCATTAAAAAGGTTAGTATTTACCCAACCCGTTCGACATGGACAGGATATGACACAAAGTTGCAAGCCTGGGGTATCCAACATGGATTGAACTCGCTACACAGTAATAAGATCTATGAGAGTAGCTTGCTAACTAGGACACCATGATGGACAATCACGAAAAGGTATGACTTTACCCTACTCGTTCGACACGGTTAGGATGTGACACAAAGTGGCAAGTATGGGGAATTCAATGGGAATCAAATTTGCTATTCAATAGAAATGGATCTGTAAGACTAGTTAGCTTTCGATTGTACCACTTTTTATCTAACCCATTCGTTACAAGTAGGAGTTGGCACAATATAGCAAGTATGAGGCATCCAGGGAGAATTGAACTCACTAATCAGTAGTAATGGATATACGATTCAAAATTGCCAAACATTACACCACGATGGGACGTCCTTCTGTACCCAACCCGTTAGCCACGGGTAGGGTGTGACACAATGTCGCAAGTATGGAACATCTAGCGAGAATCGAACTCGGTATTCTGGAGTAATGGATATGTGAGACTAGCTTGCTAACCATTGCACCACGATGTAATGTTCTTAAAGAAAGTTCCCGAGTCCAAAAAGAAGGTTCCCGAGTCCGAAAAGAAGGTTCCCGAGTCTGAGAAGGTTCCCGAGTCCGACAAGAAATACCTGAAGAAGGATGGAGGGCATATCGACCGAAATGTTGTACAGCTAACAATGAAGATGAGGACAATATTCCGAATAACGCAGATAATACTAATCATCAAGCCTCATCTCAAACATTCAGAGAAATAGCTCTTAAAGAGGTGTGCAAGAAAAACCTGTCACTGTTCATTAAACAAGTCGTAGCATATTGACTCAGACATTTATCATTCACCATGATACTCACTTGTAGCGTGCTCTCTCGAATAATGTGTCAGGTTTCAAGATTTCTAACGATAGGCTAGAATACTGTCCCTGAATGTAAGAGATTTGGTCCAGAATATCTGTATACTCTGGTGAATCATCAAGTAAATATAATTATACGATAGGAGTATTTTCTGTAGCTGACGTTAGCAAGTTAGGAAACCCCATTGATTCAAATGATACTAAATAATTTAACGAACGGATTGCTTTCACGCATGGATAAGGCAAAGAGGACATTTACCAATACATTAATGCTTCAAAACATATAAAAACAACAACTAGAAATTCATTATTTGAGCAACCATACACCTTAAACGAACATGGGCGCAGATTAGAACTAAACTAGACAAAAGAAAATGTCAGAACAACTGTCCAAATAATTATTTTTGAAGATAGATAAATAAATATTGCTTACTAAAACGTATTCTACACACAGTGTGTATATTTTGTGATATAGTTGTAGGAGAGGATTCCCAAAATTAATGCCTCCAATGCGTTGGGGATTCAGGAAAACTGCTTTTAGTGCTATTGACAACACTGTTGTATTTGTTGTGTATCCGCCTGTGTCTACCCCTGCGGGTACCTCACCGCGACACTCAGCTTTGGCTTGGCAGTTGTTTCTGATAGAGCTCCCGATTGACGCCACCGCCAAGTGTGAAGTTCAGGCAGTTATTGAATTTTTTGAACGTAAATTAAACTAAAAGTAATTGCCAATTAACGGAAGTGTATGGTGAGTCGGGCATGTATATAAAAAAACAAGCGCAAGTAATGCGGGGAGTTTACAACGACGACGAGTTTCAAGGTTTCTTCAAAAACCTGGAGGCGAGTTGGTATTACATGAGCATACAAACACTGTCACAGCGCCCACAAAAACCAAAAAAGCGATTATGTAGAAAAATAGATACATGTTCAAACTTTAAAATGATTAAACAGCAGTTTTTGTGATTTCTAAATATTTTGGTGAAATTTCTTTTGGGATTACCTTCGTATAGTTGGCCCATATTTCTTATGTATTTATCAAGCTCCCCGCACAAGTAATATGCGACAAAAAGCTCATTTTTAAACGGAGTGTAACAGGTTTGAATTCATAGTTACCCTTCTCTTACACCGGTTGTCGCGCCAAATTTGAAGAGATCAGGCTGCCCGATTATTTATCTATAGCTGGAGGGAGATTAACTGGATGCATATCTTTCTCAAATGTATTATCACTTCCTGAAATGCTACCAGCCTCTTCCTGGATTTGAAATTTGTCGCCTGTGTTTTTATAAACATTAAGTGATGCCGACAATACAGATTCCTTTGACCATACCTCGCACTTACTGAGTCTTTTAGACGGCATTCAATATCCCAATAGTGAATGTAAGTTATTAAGTATATATATATATATATATATATATATATATATATATATATATATATATATATATATATATATATATAACATTTTGCATAAAGCATCGCTAATAACAATTTTATATAAAGAAAAACCATTATAAACGACTTTGTTGAGCGTAGGAAGCTGTTTATTTTAATTTGTATATTCATTATTTTGGGGGTTTAAACGTGTAACGACTTGTGTATTATTATACACGTTTTTATCTGTTTCTGAGATCTTCAGAATGGCTAATTATTATTCGAAAGGAAATTACCTTTCGTACTAATTATAATAAGGAATGATTAAGAGTCCAAATGATTTCTTTTTTATTTACATTTAGAATTGTAACTTCAAACGTCACTATACTTAACTTTAAAATCAATCAATCATTAATATTATGTGTTGTATCCTTCAAGGTAAACAGATAATAATCATAAAAAATGAATAATAGCTGACATTGGTAACATTACTTATTTGGTAGTAAATAATAATTTAGCCATCTTCATAAGAAAATTTTTCAGAAAATGAAATAGAACTTGTTAAGCGAAGAAATTGTAATTAGGTAGATAATTACAAAGGTTGGTGAAAGTAAAGAAAAATGACATTAGAGCGACCTGGTCAATACAGTCGGAGTCTTCGGTGATATTACTTGGGAAATGGCCAAAAACAAATTCCTACGTATTAGTTAACAAAACAACGACGGGGAATGTGTTCTTTAGACACTGTGGTAGCAGCAAATATCTAGAAATATGTTTATATGTGAATGAATAGATAAGATTTTCTTAACAAACGCAATAATCAATTGTAGCACCTCATGTTAATACCTTTTACTTGTTTAAACTTAGGACAATGGAAACATGTTATTCAGTTTTCCTCAGATGAAACACTAATAAACTAAACATTATAATAACACCCTAAACTAAATTCGCCTCAGAGGAATTCGGTTTTATATTTAGGATTAATTTAGCATGCAGACAGTTATTAAGAATAGAAAGTTGAGTAAAGTTTGGAATTAAATCTACATTAAAGAGAGATTAGCGTAATTTAAGTAAAATGATTGAATGCTAAATTTTGAAATGTACCAAGCTGGTTGGTTGGTTGGCTGGTTCGTTGGTTCGTTCGTTCGTTGGATTTTTACGGCATATGAACTCTTGTTGGGTTATTTTATGCCGAAGACGTTTTGTATATTTTATTCTTGATGGTTTTCATTTTTTTTTTCAAACTCAATTTTTTTAAAACACATTTTAAAATATATTTTTCTATGTAACCCATAGATAGGACCTTAACAGGTATTGCCACTCCGGGTCAGAGTGGACCTAGGAATAACGGCGATGAAGGGGTACTCCAAATTCGAAGAACTCTAGGTGCTAGGATTTTACGTGATCAGCCGATTGAACGGAGGGGTCCTCTCCGACCACCCGTCTAGCCCAAGTAAGGGCCAAAGTGGAGTATTGAATGTTATGAACTGCTCAGTCACCAGAATTCCGTTCTTAAGCATCACGAGTTGCCTCCCACGGCCAACCAGTGGCCCCATTGAGGGGGGATTTTACACCTCTTCAGGGGTGCAATCAGCGTATTCTTCAGCCGGTGTACCAAATGTATTCAATTATGTTTATTTTCTCCTCCATGTGTTTCAGTATTCTACGTTCCATATGTATTTTAAGTGAAGAATGAGAGTAGGTATTTACCAAACCGTTCGTCACGGATAGGATGTGACATAAGGTTGCGAGCATCGAGCATTCAGCGAGGATCGAACTCCTTATTCGTTAATATGAGATCTGCAAGACTAGTTTACTAATCATTAGACCACGGCTAAGGTGAAGATTGAGAGTATACTGTAAAAAGCCTGATGTAAATTGACTACGGAAGATTTCTACTTTTTTATATACAATATATATCGTCGTAATGAATTATGTTCTTTTAGGAAAGGTATGAATCCAGCCATTCATCATCTAGCTATGGGTAAACAGTAGCACAAATTGAGCTCTTTCACCTTAGTATGGCTATCGGTATTTTTATTGTAAAAATGATTCCATTATATTTTTCTTGAAATCCAAAATCAGTTTGAGTTTCCTCGTGGCATCGTAGTAAGCAAGTCTGTACTCTGGTCAGACTATTAGGTTCACTTTCGGACTAGTAGCCTTTGGGAAAAGGTAATATGGTTGTTTTGATTTACGGCATAACAACTCTTTTCAGATCATTCAGTGCAAAATCAAGTCGTTTTAATTAACAAAAGACTTGCAGTAGCTGCTATTGCTTAAGTGACTAGCCAATCAAGTATTGAACCGTGTCATCGCACATCACACACATATATATATATATATATATATATATATATATACAAACAAACACACACGCGCGCACACGCATATATATATATATATACATATGGAGGTGCGTGGTGCAATGGTTAGTAGGAAATAACTCGTTGACCCTAGTTCAAATCCTGGACTAGGCTGTTTACATTTCACATAGCGCTCTATACCCTTTGGAAGGATCAGCACGCAACTACTCTACCTCTAACTATGGGTAAATAGTGGGGCCAACTGGGCTAGTTAACTACTCTAGGAGAAGGAAAACTCTGAATTCAAACCTGTTAAACTCCGCTTAAGAAACGGACTTTAACTTCGGTGGGATCAGATAATTTAAGAGTGACTTGACCGTAATAGAAAAGCATGTACCCACTCATTCACCAGCTATCGGTTACATAGTACTAATACTTTTCTTCTACAAAGATCGCGTTTGCACGAAACATTAAACCAAAAAATCAAACCAAACGAAATCAAAATTATTCATTTATTTTCTGTTATTTTCGGTGAAAATAGATGAAAAGATTTTATGAATTGTAAGTGAAAAAAATATAACGGCAAATCTGCATTAATTCGATTTAATACTCCATTGCACTTCCGTTTTTCATGACTGAATTGTTTCTTCGCCGTGTTTGGGGGAATTCTTAATTCTTTGTTTTTCTAAAGTGTTTATTATGTTGAATATTTCCTTTTTAATATCAAGCAATTCAGCATGGTTAAATATCAATCAGCTCAGAGTTTCTGTAGAATCTAAAGAGAAAATATTAAAATTTTCAATAAAGAATTAACATTTGATAATGAGGGAAGAAACAAGAAAGCAATCGGGAAAAAGATTTGCAATTTTAGAAACAAAATTAGTCTTGTACAATAAGATAAATCAGTAAGAAATAATAAAAAGGATCATGTCTGTGTCTTTTATCAAAATCGATTAGGGGCCGGGTTAGCTCAGTCGGTAGAGCGTTCGGCTAGAAACCACAAGGTTCCTAGTTCGATACCGGTCCCCGCCAACTCAGCGTATGAGTAGCACAGGGATCTGTGCGGTAAAGTAAGGAGCTGATGGTAGATGTGGCGCTCCACCTCAGATGCTAAAACAATCTCCTTGGTCTAGCGCTATTGAAAAGGAGATAGACTCCCTCGCTGACTGGCTGATACCGACTTTAGGCCGCCCCGTCGACTCTACTTACTTATATATATATATATATATATATATATATATATATATATATATATATACTAATTCTATCAGTAAACCCTTGAGGTAAGAAGAAAAAAGCCAAATAATTTGTTAGGAAAAAAATACTCCAAAACCTTAATTGGGAAAAAAATGGTAAAAAAAACAAAAGAGTCGAACCAACTGAAAATAATCGATTAACACTATAATACGTGACCAAAAGAAAAAATATATATGCCGCCAGGATTGTCTAAAGTAAACATATAAAGAGTGCTCGATACCTAAGTAGAGCAAATGGTAATATTAATCCTAATGAGTCTAATATATATCACCAAGGGTTATTGTTCCAGGATTTTCACACACAAACACACACACACACACACACACACATATATATATATATCTTATTATAATGGAGATTGTGTGTTTTTCTGTCTGTGACCGAAACTATATTCCTACTCAAGTCACAATTCTCTTAGTTATTGACATCACATTCTCCATGATTTTATTTTTATCTAAACCTCAATTATTAATAAAATTGTCTTACATTATTAATACTGTTAACTATGTCTACATACTGACAACATGCAATTATATTTATATATACAACAAAATAGCGGTTTTCAGTGTGTACGGGAAGGCTAATTTGCATATTAATATTAAAAAATCGAATTTAATAAATATGTGTTTAGTATTATGATTTCTAACTGTTTGGTTTTATTTTAATGAATATAAGCAAAAATCTCTTCAATGAATCTTAAATGAAATCCATTAACAAGATAAAATAACTGTCATTTTATTCTTTACTTCCTCTTATAACTAAATACCTAAATTAGAAAAAACAACAATGAAAGACAAGAGTGATGGAAGAGTAAGTTTCAGTTGTTCCATTTTTTATTATACTCCCTCTGTTTCAAATCTTTTATTAAAACCCCTCTGTTTCAAATCTTTTTATCTGTATTCTTATTTAGTTTCATTAGCCTTTCTAATTTAATACAATATTTTATTATATTAAAACTTAAATACTTGCACCCGGAGGGTGCATATATTTGCTAGTATATATAATAAGCCAACACACAAAGAATATATATGTACATAAAAATATATAAATTTGCATATGTATGATTTTAATTCTAGAAATATTATTATGGCTTCAATCGTTAGTCAAGATCTCATCAGAACTTTTGGTCCTGGTGAGATCGTGATTGGCAATTGTAATCGTAGTTGAGACATAAACTTCCACAATTAATATGACTACTTTTTATAAAATATTAATCATTCGTCGATAGATCACTAATGATAATCCAACGGAAACATTAAAGCGGCTCTCATACATATATTCAACATATTATATTTAAAATAATATTAAAAAAGAATTCTCTATGAATAATCAAATTCCGGTTGAAACACATTTCAGCATATAATAAATTTCACTCATGCCATTAGATATATATTTTATCCACTTACCTTTTCAACACACACACACACACACACACACACACACATATTATATATATATATATATATATATATATATATATATATATATATATATTGGTAATTTGCATAGACATGAAGTCAACTGAAAATTTTACAAAGTTACAATACCCTAAACTTTTCATCCAACGTGCCAAGAAGAAAGCCATCATATATATGAGTGTGTGTGTGTGTGTGTGTGTGTGTGTGTGTGTGTGTGTGTGTGTGTTGTGATGACGTAGATGATAATATTAATTGTTTTTAAACTTGGATTACAAATAAATAATTATTGTCATTTTTTGGTTATTGGTTTTAATGGATATCCACAATCTTAATTTTTTTAAATTTCTTCTATTTTAACTACATTTTGATATTACTATTAATTTCCCAACAAATCAATGTTGTCGGTCGACCAGCAACTCAGCATGCGGGGAAAACAAGTCAAGCAATACAATAATTTAGCTGACAATGTGACACAATTATCAAACTCAAATTAACCATTCTTAATGAATTTAAGTGGTTTCAGTAAAAATTTCTATTCATTCCGAGTTTCTATTTGTTTTCCCTAATAATACTCCACGGAATCAAAAGGAAACCATTTTTCTATCTTCCTACTCGAGAAACAAGCGGCAATACTCTGTTAAATATTATTCATTAAAAGTTCGCCCACGTTCAAACTCAAAGAAAGTTCGAAGAATAATCAGCCTTGTTTTTTGAAAGATTCAATGTTCACCATACTTATTGAAATGTAGCAATGCTATATATATATATATATATATATATATATATAAGTGCATAATTGGAGTCACACCCAATTTCGAAAATTAATTAATTAATAATGAATTAGGCTAATTCATTATTAATTAATTAATTTTCGAAATTGGGTGCGACTCCAATTAAGCACTTATTCTCCCAAAAATTATCGGCAAAAAGCCATTCTAAACAAACCGTGTTTACAACTTATCATATCGTCGTGTAATAAAAGTCACTAGAAGAGGAATATTAACCTACTCTAAACAAGTCGTAAAATCTAAGAAGTCCGTTTGGGGTAGAGGTTATGGGATCGGCCTGTCAGCTTGGCAGTCCGGTTTCAAATCACGCACAGGGCAGTCTTCCGATCTATAGCTCTGCTGATGAGGCCTAATGGGCCGAAATGTACATGCAGAGATTGATTTTTCTCGATTTGTTTGGCCATACATTTTAATAGGTATTCCCGCCTAATTCATTATTAATTAATTAATTTTCGAAATTGGGTGAGACTCCAATTAAGCACTTATTCTCCCAAAAATTATCGGCAAAAAGCCATTCTAAACAAACCGTGTATATATATATATATATATATATATATACGTGTGTGTATGTGTTTGTGACAAAGACACACGCATATATATATATATATATATATATCATCATCATCATCATCATGTCGCGCTATTAGCACGGATATCCATGACAATCTCTCGCCAACCTTTCCTATCATTCATTTTCCCAGGGAGGTCCTCTGCGCAGCAACCTGCATCTTTGCTTAGTTGGTCAATGTAGGTCCTTGATGGACGGCCCACACTAGCATGTCCGTGTGTTGGCTTCCACAGAAGAACGTCACTTATGAGCTCATCCTTGCTTCTCCAGCAGTGCCCGGCATGTCTTGTCCGTCTCACTTGTATGGTTTGTGAGATGGGGGGCAGGTGGCCATATAGCTGTTTCCTCGTGGGGTGCTGCTTCCACGATTTATTCAAGACTGCACGCAGCATTCTTGTGCAGCTCCCGTCCAGCTTATTCTCAAGGCGCCTCGTTAGGGTCCAAGTGGTGCATCCGTACGGCAACACTGATACAACCACCGCCTGGAAGAAATGTCGCTTTAGCTTGTCAGTGAGATCGGATTTCCATAGTATTGATAATTTGTTTGTGGCCGACCACGCTTTTCCTATTCGTGTATTTACATCGCTTTCTGTGGATAAGATATTACTACCTAGGTATGTGAATTGTTCTACTGGCTTAAGGGGCTTACCGTTGAGTGTGGTTATGTCTCCTTTCCTTTTGAAACATATGTACTCTGTTTTATCGGAGTTTACATGAAGGCCAATATTATTTGCTGCCTTCTCTAGGCTATGCAGTAGTGACTCGGCCTGTGGTGGTGTATCTGCAAGGAGTGCAAGGTCATCAGCGTAGTCTGCATCTGTGACTTTCTGTGCGGGATATCGCCTGCTTCTTGCCTTTTTTAGTGTGAAGCCTTCTTCTTTTATGGTATCTAATGATGTTCGGAGTGCATAGTCTAAGCATATGATAAATATATATGGTGCTAGTGTATCTCCTTGTAGGACTCCAGTTCCGATGTCGAAGAAATCTGTGTCGCCATCGGGTGAGCGTACCATTGCTTGTGTGTCTTTGTAGTGCATCATTATAGCAGCAACAGTTTCTTCTGGGAGCCCGTATGCTAGTAGTATTTGTTCCATTTTTCCTCTGTGTATGGAATCAAATGCCTTGGAAAAGTCTACGAATAGTAGCGTTGCCTCTTGATTCTTTGCTCGAATCCCTTCTATGATTCGTCGTATAGTCAGGATCTGAGAGGTTGTGGAACGGTTTCTACGGAATCCGTTTTGGTTTTTCCTAAGAATTTTCTCTATTTTGGGTCGGATGCGATTAAGAAGAAGGGCATTATAGATCTTGGCTGCGATAGCCGTAAGAGTTATATTGAAATATTTATATATATATATTGAAATATTTATACACACACACACACACACACACACACACACACACACACATATATATATATATATATATATATATATATATATATATTATATATATATTGAGATATATATTGAGATATTGAGATATTGAGATAATTATACTGAGATATATACATTGATACATTTTGTATCCATATAATTGTTTGTATATGAGAGGCATAATATAAGCCAAAATGTATACGTTGGTATTTACTCAACCGGTTCGCCAAGTTTAACATGCGACACAAGTAAGTATAGGGAATCCAGCGAGAATCCAACCCACTATTCAATAGTAATGCAAGACTACAAGACTAGCTTGCTAAGCATTACAACACGATTAGGGGATACGTATATGTGCTCCATCACCCTGTCGTCTTAGGCTGTAGAATACGCCGTCTGTCCCTCAACAGAGGAGTTAGAACCCACAGATCGGGCCGCCTGTTGTCTCTGGGTGACAACATAATGCTTAAGGACAGAACCCTGTTGGCTAAGCCATCCATGACTTGCAACACTTTAATTTGGCACTTACTTGGGCTAAACGGGTGGTAGTAAACCCCTCCGATCAATCAGCTGGTCATGTCAAACCCTGACACCTATATGATTGTCCCGACAGTATTGCTCTTATGGGAAACCCACACAACCTTTTTATCATATATGTGTTAGGATGCAGTGGGTATTACATGTGTTAGGAGGCAGTAGGTATTACATTTAACTTCATCTAGTATGTAGGCTCCCGTTCTGAAGTTCTGGGAAGTGGAGTACTACTTCATTGTCATTATTCCCAGGTTCACTGATAGTGTGTGGTAGTACCTGTTAGGGTCCCATATATGTGTTAAATTGATCAAGAATGAGTTTTTTTAAGAATATTTTAAAATGAGTTTTTAAAAAATTGAATACCTAACAAGAATGGATAAGATAAAATTGTCTTCGGCATGAAATTACAAAAGGGTTGCCATGCTGTAAAATCCAACCAACCAATCATCATATTGAATAAGCTGATTAATGAATACTTGTTCACAAATGTTACATATTTTTCTGAACAATACTCCTCAGGTTTTAAATTCAGAGGTTTACCTTCTCCGAGACCGGTTGACTGACCAAAATTAAAGATTCCAATCTGTCTTATTATTTACTTATAACTGTGGGAAAGAAATGTTCCTACTGTTCTGAATGAGATTAACGCGTAAAAACGCAAAATAACCGGCTCTTCAACAGGAAAGGTTCTAAAACAGAATAGTTAAACAGGAGATATCTGTCCTGTTCAACGATGATTGTATTTGAGAAAAAATGGTACATATATATATATATATATTAAGAAATTTGAAAAACAAAGTGTTCCAAAAATAAGATGAATTTATTTATCGACGCTTAAACATTTCGGTTTATTTAAACCTTCATCAGGATAGATTATGGGGTGAAGAAATTGATGGATGTTTTGTTGATGACAGGAGTTAGAAAAATCTTTATCAAAAGTTTGTAACTGTATTTGTTCAGCGTTATATTTTTGAAAGACAAGCCGCGATCCGCACACTTGACATCTTCTCCCATCCACCCCCTCCTGTTCACTTTCCTCTCTATAAAACTCTTGTATGATACTTTTGATAATCAATAAAAAGACTGATGATGCCGAGCTCAAAGCTCTAGCGAAATATATCCTACACACTTTTGTCTGAGTGCTGTCCTTGTGTTCCTCACATAAATATATATATATATATATATATATATATATATATATATATATATATATGAATAAAATTATACTCCAGCCAGTCTGAGTTCGACCCTAGCCATGGATAGCTGTTGTGTCTAGCCACACTGAAGAGGTGTGAAACGCCGAAATACGTATCTGTGGATGACTTATTAATATATGCTCCCATAAATTTGGTATGAGTAATATAATGAGCATCAATAGAAAAAAAGCAAAATAATATTACACATGTGATTTATTTTTAATACATTAAAAACGATTTTGTCGGCCAATTTCGATTGCGTTCGGCCTGAGACGCTGTTTAAAAATGGCTTGTTTACAAAATTAATCTTAACATTTGCGATTGCAAAATAATTTACCAAAAATAAAATACCTGAGGCATTATAAAGTTTATTCATTGATACATCAACACTGAATATTTCATTAAAATCGGATAATTCCCTGATTTTTTTTTTTCAAAATTGTATTGAAAAATCACGATTTTTCGATGAATTGGGCTGACCAAATTTAAATCGAAATGGATCAGGGAATTTTATTACATACGGGCTCTTGCTGCTGGTCTGAATCTTAACACAGAAATCAAATGTCTCTCTTAATCACTCTCCCTTTTACTCTCTAGATAAACTAACACATTTAACGAGGGTGTAATCAAGAGAGACATAGAGAGGAAAACAGTGATAGACAGAATGTTAAGACAGGGATTGGTCAGTTTTTAACTTAATTGCAAATTACGACTAATTAGAACCAATTAAAATGGATTTTTTTTCAAATATAATTCAATCCTAAAGCTGAGGAATAATTTAGTATAACTTTCGTGTAATTAAACTAAACAGTAAAATGCCTTTACGGGATAAAAGTTGATTTGCTCAGCTTTAGTATAATAATAATAATAATAATAATAATAATAATAATAATAATAATAATATATATATATATATATATATATATATATATATATATATATATATATATATATATATATATATATATGCACTCCCAGTGATACATATGAATATTATTTCGAGTTCTCGGGAGAGCTCAATGTATAATAATTATATCATTTCATTTAGATTAATATTTACACTGCTATATAAGTGAAAAACTCAACAAACCGCTATTTGTCTATTATAGATTCATTTCAGCTGATATTTCTATAAAAGATAACAGTTTCACCAGAAAGCCGTGCACTTAATGAGGAAAAAATCAAAACCTTCATTTGCTTTGGGTTCTTTCTGATTTAAAAAATAAATAACAAAATAAATAATAAGAATAGAATAATAATAAAATGTAAAAAAAAAATTAAAAAAATCATATATTTATTTATTTATTTCCGCGCGTGTTCGTGTACACGCGCGCGTTTTACTCAGCGAAAATGTGTCAGTGCGTGGGTTATTTTAAGAACTGTCAATCATTTTTAATTAATAATTTTCTCTTGTATGATTTGTTATCTTCCTAATTCTTATTTGTTTTTGTTTTCCTCATCTTATCTCACTCGGAACGTCACTATGACAGTAAGAAACAGTATATATCGTAAACAATTTTTTTTTTAAATTAGCTCCTGGTGATATTGGAATTCACATCCTCTTCTGCCTAGGGGAAGCCTAATCCTCACCGGGAGCTTATTTATTTAAAAAGTGTTCATTTAAATTTAGTTGCATTCAATATAACCCGGATAAGCCCAAAAACATATAGCTAATACACACACACACACACACACACACACACACATACACACACACACACATATATATATATATATATATATATATATATAATCCTGGATGTGGTAATTGCATTTCACTTTGCGCTAATACCCTTGGGAAAGGTATGAATCCTACTCTCCCTACAGCTATGGATAAATATTAGGACAGACTGGGCTCTTTAACCTCGGTTAGGCAACCGGTCTAGCGAAGGAAAACTCTGAATTCAAACCTGTTGAACTCCACTTAAGAAATTGACATTGTGTCACATCCTGCTCGTGCCGAGGGGTTGGTATTATATATATATATATATATATATATATATATATATATATATATATTATATTTACATTCATTTCATCTGACATTTTATATTTATTATATTTGTTTTCACAAATCTGTAATAAAAGCACAACTTGCAAAAATCGTCTATGTTGTAATCTTTATAGAGCACAAAACATGATTAATTTCCTCTCTGAAGATTTTGTGAGAAGAAAGATTATTCAGCATTGTTTGGTTGCTTTAAGACTACACGGTAATGAATGTAAGGAAGATAATATATCAATGATCATATCCCATTATTAGCAAGACTATAGATCTGAGACCATAAACTGTAAGAATCTATCTGATGACCAGTTAAATAACTATTCATTAATGTCAGACACACAATACAACAGTGTATGTGCAATTGAGATCTGTCTAGAAAGTAGTGAAATTGACTCTTTTTTTATTTTTCAGGTTGGTAACCCAGAGTAAGGGTAAAATCATCGATATTAACTTTGAACACATGTAAAAATATTAAGCTGATTTGACCCCTATGAATTCCTGATTAGTTGAGTAATATTGAATGATTAAATGCGTCATCAAAATGAAACACAAAATAAAAATCAGTATAAGACATAAACACAGGCTTATGGATATCAAATTCTATCCCGAATACAGATATCTTAGCCTGTATATGATAATATAGAAGATTAAACTCGGTGGGGTCACAAGCTTATCGATATCAAATTCTATCCCGAATACAGGCATTTATGCGTGTATATGATACTATAGAAGATTAACCTCGACAGGGTCACTTCACGAACGGAAAAATACGACAAATATTCAAATCATGGACGAGGCCGTTTGCGCTTTTCCTCGTACTAATGCTCTTGGAAAAATATCTCTTCCATCCCGACGATGGATAAATAGTAGAGCCGACTGGTTTCTTTAAAAAGAAAACTCTTAATTCAAAGAAGCTTTATTCGGCTTGAAAAATCGTGTCACATTCTGACTGTGGGGGATGGGTGGTTAAATACAAACACTATCTTTCTAAACGAATTTTAGGTAAAAAAAAAAAGAATATCCTTGTGATATCACAGCAATTTTACTAATCTTAACTGAGTGCTTGTGACTTTTCTCTCTTGTCTTCCCTTTTTGCTTTGCAACAGTTGTTGCTGCAGTTTTTCCTAAAAGAAAATAAACGTCCTCGCACACGTTCTGTTCTCTACCAGTTCATCGTTAATATGATCAGAAGTGCTTTCCAGCAAAAGAAGAAAAAATGTCACAATCAATCTCAGAATCACAATACATGACTGACTGATTCAGAATATTCACGCCTAACGACATGATCCGCAAAATTGTTGATTTCGTGCGCTACATACGAATTCTGTTTTTTTCTGCTAGTAAGTTACGTTTTAATTTAATAGTAGTAGTAGAAGTATGTGTGGATGAGATATATTGTGGAAATCAGATCTCACTGATGAGTTAAAGCGACAATTCTTTCTAGCCGTAGCTGTAACAGTGGTGCAATACTGCGGCACCGCTTGAACCCAAACCAATCGCCCGGAGAATAAACTAAATGGAAGTTGCACGAGAATGCTGCCTGCGATCTTAAACAAATCGTGGAAACAACACCTCACAAGAAAGCAGTTGTACGACCACTTGTCCCCTATCACACAAACCATCCGTGTGAAACGTACAAGACATGCTGGACATTGCTGGAGAAGCAAGGACCAACCCATGAGTAACGTTCTCCCGTGGAAACCCGCATTTGGGCACTTCAGTGTGGGCTGTCCAGTAAAGACCTACATTAACCAGCTCTGTGCGGATACTGAATGCTGCGCAGAACTCCCTAGGGCGATGAATCATAGGGACGGTTGGCCGGAGATTGTCATGGATATCCGTGTTACTAGCACGACATGATGATGATGATGATGATGATGATGATGATGATTATGTGTACGCATTGACTTTTTACACCAGTAATATCTAGTGGCATTCGATCAAGATCAAATGACAATAGACCATCTTAATACTTCAACGCTCTCTTTAGAATTCTCATTGATTCTAGTAATACGTTTTGTCTTGATAGATTCAAATAGTTCTCATATTTTCAATCTTTTCAGAACCTTTCTACGCTTGGAAGAGTATCTAAATCCGCTCAAGTGTTGTAATAATGACGGTTTCATTTACCATCTTTATATTACACAAATCTTTTTCAGATAATTTGCCAGCTTTTTCTCTCTTTCATTGTTCTTCATCCTCTTAAAATGATGAAAATCTGTATCTAAGAAATGTCATTCTCTTCTTTGTCTACAATGACGACCTCGGCTGTTCAGGTGTTGATTGAGTGATCCGTTCGAAATTTAAAATCTCAAAGGTTACTATTTATTAATCCAAGTTGTTTGACAATTCATAGATACTTATTGTTCTGAAGCAAACATATACCTGCTGGAAGGCGTGTGGTGTAATGTTTACCGTGGTAGGATATGGACAAGACGAGTTCATAACCTTGAACGATGATGTTTGCATTTCACATAGCGCTAATATCCTTGGGAAATGTATTAACCCTTTTCTCACTTACATCTATTTAAATTTCTCTGTTAAAATAGTGACCATCAGTATATAACAAATTGTATTCTCTTCTTTATCTACGTAGTGTATGTAAACATGGAAATATAATTATTTCATGACATCTTGAATTTTTTTCAAAAAAGTGTCCTTGATTTTTTCATAAAAGTCTGCTTGATTTTTTCAAAAAAGTGTGCTTGCCAATTTTTATATTGAGATTTATATGAATATCATTTTACATTTACTGTCCTACCCCTCCGAAATCAAACAAACAAACAAACAAAAATAAGAAATAAACGAAAATGATATATAAGTATTTTCAGCTATTATATTGGACTTTAAAAAATATTTTAAAAGTATCTAAACAAATCTGTTGGTTTGCATTTTCTGTTTCAGTACTTCCAAAACATTAAACTAAACTAAAGATAGAATAAAATAAAGCTAAATCCCAGCTGACAGACAAAGACAGGCAGGCAGACTGTAACTAAATACAGACTTCGTACTCAATCACATAACGTAGTCAAGTGATGAATATATATATTGATCAAATTATCCGCACCAGGACTAGTAGCCAATTGTAATCTAGAGAATAAGCTGGCCCATATTGCATAATGGAATATCCCAGCTTGCTATTCAAAGCACCCACCTACTCACTCTGGAATTCATCCTCAGAGTAGACTCGACTTGTAATAGAGTACTGATCTGTGTGTCCTAAATCCTACATTTCTATTCCTTTATGATGTTCAGGTGTTGATTGGGTGACCCGTTCGAAGTTTGAAATCTCTTAGATTATTATTTATTAATGCAAGTCGTTTGCACAATTCTCAGGTGCTTATCGTTCTGAAACAAATATTTATATACTGAAAGGCTCGTGATGTAATGATTGTCGTCGTAGGAAATACACACGACGAAATATGTTCAAATGTGTCGCATTTCACATAGCACTAATTCACTTGGGAAGGTATGAAGCTTTTCTCTTTTTCATTTTTAAAAAACTTATCTGTTAAAATTGTGACCATCAATATATAACACGTGTCATTCTCTTCTTTATCTACGTAGTTTTTGTGAATATGGAAATATAAATTTCTCATAAATTTCTCATGACAGCTTAATTTTTTCACAACAAATCAAACAACCAAATAAAAATAATAAATAAACGAAAACCATATTTAGATATTTTCAGCTATTGTATTTAAAAAAATATTTTTCAAATATCAAAAAAGACACATTCTGGTGGTCTATATTCTCTTGATTCATTACTTCCTAAACATTAAACTAAACTATAAAAAAAATACAATTAAGTAAAGGCTGTATGTATTTCATATAGCAAAAGGTTGGGAAAGGTATGAATCCAACTATTCTCGCTTAAGATAAGGGTAAATAGCAGGGAGGACTTAGCGCTTTAACCTTGGTAAAGCAACCAGTCTAGGTAAAGGAAACTCTGAATTCAAACTCGTTAAACTCCACTTAAAAATGACTTTGTGACACATCTTATTTGGGCGGAGATCGTGTCACAGCTTACTCATGCGAGGGGGTTTCTAAATATGTACGTATATCTACTGATTTCATATTTATAGCTGATGTTTTTATTATTTTGCGTATCAATATGAGGTATGATCAAAATATATCGAGACTAGATCTTTTTATTGTTAGAATTTAAATTAGTTATCTGCCGATGAACAACTTACATTATAAAGTGATCATCTCTAGAACTTGTCTAAACGAGTCAATGCCAATTATCGATGCTTTTTCATGGGCTGGCTTTAGCGAAACACAGGATTATGCAAGTGGACTACCCTGCATATTCACCAGACCTAGAAGCGTAGAGCCCTGTCGGCTGGGACTGTAGAATATACCGACTGTACCTCTTCAAAACTGTAAGACGCCCCCACCCCACTTTGATGACACCATTTAAAAAAAAATGAGTTTTAAAGCAATGCGTTTAAAAAATGTCCAACAAGAATCAATAATACAAAAATGTCTTCGGCATAAAATAACCCATGGATTGTTATGCCGTAAAAATCCAACCAACCAAGCAACGAACATACGACGTTTTTATTATTATTGTTGTTTTCTAAACAGAACATTAATCTCAACAGAAAGAATTTGTGGATTTTACGGCATGTCAACCATTGGGTTATTTCATGCCGAAGACTTTTGTATATTATTTAAATTCTTTTTTAAAAACTCTTTAAAAAAAAAAGATTCTTTGATCTGTTTAACTCATAGATGGGACCCTAACAGATACTACGACTACAATTCAGAGTGGACCTAGAGCTCCAGAATTGTAATCTCAACGCTAGATGCAGTTTAATGTTATACCCACAGTCGCCACCTTCTAGCCCATATATGATAAAAAGAGATAGCGGTTTGCCATAAGAGCAATAGGGTCGTGAAATCATATAGGTCATTGGGCTTGATATGAGCAGCCGATTGATCGGACGGAGGCTCTCTAACAGCTCGCCTAGTTCAAGTAAGGGTCAAAGTCGGGTGTTACATGTCATGGACTGCTCAGCCACTAGGATACCGCCCTTAGGCATCACAGATCACCACCCACGTGAAACATGTGGCCCCATTGGAGTGTCTTACCCCTATACAGAAGTGGCTGTTTGCATTTCAAATAGATATAATACCCTAGGGAAAGGTGTGCATCCAACTGTTCTCCCTGCAGCTATGGATAGTAATGCTGACTGGGCTCTTAAATATTGGTTTGACGACCGGTTTAGAAGAAAGAAAAATTCTGAATTTAAACCAGTTAAAATTCCGCTTCAGAAATTTACCTTGCTTCACATCCTGCTTTTTCGGAAGGATTGGTAAATACGTAAAAGAACGAATAATCAATCTTGTTTGTTCACCTTTTTCCCTTTTCCACAGCGAGATTAAACGGAAAATGAATAACCTTTCCAGTAAAACTCAAACTGACAGCTTTTGATTCTGAACACCTGGTTCCACGTAACAGCTGTTTTATATGTAATCTACGAGAGACTGGATGTTGAAATAATACCTATAAAGAAATTGCACACGAAATGAACCGGACCTGGCTATAAAGAGGAAAACTGAAGAGAGAAACTGAATCTCTTTTAATAGCAACCAAAAATAATCCCATAATAATCAATTATGTCAAAGCAAAAACTGATAATATGCAGAAGAATAGCAAGTGTAATTTATGAAAGAGAGGAAACAGTTAATGAGATAATAAGCATATCCATCAAAGTGGCATAAAAGCACTGCAATACTACGTACGTCGGGCTGGGAAAGGTTATCCACTGGGAATTGTGAAAGATATTAAAACTTGACAAAGCTTACGAATGGTATAGGCACAAACCAGAATATGTCCTATAAGAGGAGACGAATAAAATTGTCTGTTACTCTGAGATACATACAGATCACCCAATCCCGACCAGAATACAAGACCAAGTATTAATTAACAAGAAAAAATTGAGTTTTCCGTTCTAGCAGTGCACTGAGAAAAATAATTGAAATCAAAAAGATGGATTAATACTGAGATATTGTCAGAGAGCTGAAACAACTGTAGTAAACGAACTTTATGGTGATATCAATTGTAGTTGATTCTCTTGAAGCGGTCCGAAGTATTTGGAAAAGAGACTGGAGATCGGAGCAAGAATCGAGACCATCCAGACGACAGCATTGTTAAGATCAACTTGGATATTTAGAAGAGTGCTGGAGATATTAAGAGACTTAATGTCACTCAGACTCCAGTGAAAGACCAACATTAAAAACTGTTGCGAAAATCTTGTATATGATAATAATAATAATAATAATAATAATAATAATAATAATAATAATAATAATAATAATATGAGGGTGAATTTGATGCCTTCCAAACGATCTCCATGGACTTAGAAACAAGACTGTATGAATTGGAATTCAGAGGAAGAATCCAGACCATCTATACATTAGTTTTGTTCAGAAGAGTCCTAGAGATCTGAGGAATCTTGCTGTCACCAGTGAAATACCACCAGCTAACTCAAACACGCAAGTAGTGTATCACTACTTGTGAGATCATTTTCCAAAGTGTCTCATTATCTACACTACAGTTCGTTTTAGCGATGGTAACATGAAATTCTATCCTTGTTTACCGACAACAAAGAGGAATTGTAACTCCAAATAGAAACGTTTAGAATCCTCAGCCAATACATAGGGTTTGAATTTGGAATTGAGAATTGTGCAAATAATGAACAGGGGAATTAGAGATACAACAGAATATAACTATCCAATCACAAAGTCATTAGAAAACTCGACGGGAAATATACATGGGAATGTGAAAAAAAGATTACATCAAGCAACAAGAAATTAGAGAAAAAGGTAATCAATAAACATTTTAGGAAACTATTTGGAAAGATTCTAAACCATAAGCTTAATGAAAGGAATAGATATATGGTAAGTCTCACTGTGTATCTCTCTCTCTCTCTCTCTCTCTCTCTCTCTCTCTCTCTCTCTCTCTCTCTCTCTCTCTCTCTCTCTCTGTGTGTGTGTGTGTGTGTGCAACATTGTTTTCAAGAGATATGTCATGATACTGTTGTAACTACTTACCTACACTTGTCTTTTTACATGCGTCATACTAAGTTGATGTTGGTTTCTTTGTTTAATGACATATAAACCTTATTGGGTTATTTAATACAAAAAATCATGATGGACAAACAGTAGTAGTACTATTTGACCCATAGCTGGGGCCTAAGGGGGTTCCTACCTTTTCCAAGTATATTTATATGCTAAACGTAGGTTAGTCGCAGCATAGGGTTGCAATATTGGGCTTATAATGAGAACAGACTACGCAGAAAACGATCCGAACGTATATCCAAATGTAGACACGAAAATAAATACTTAATAAGCAAACTAAAAACCAAGGACTCCTACGATTAATAGAAAAGTAATGAGCAAAAACAAAATGCAAGCCACAAAAGGAAAAAAACATATAGCAATACATCAGACAATACATCTTATAAACAAACAAAAGAGGGTGAACTTTGCCCTACATATAGCAACAGATCAATCAATTCATCACCATCACCAAGTGGAGAGCAGATAACAAAACACTCTGCCTACTTAAATCAAATAAACTTCAAGTTACACATAGCAAGTGACCAACCAATCCATCACCATCAGCAAGTGGAGAGAAAATAACAGAACACTTTGCCTAATTAAATTATGATATATCCGGGTAAAGTTCGTGCAATATATAGCAACCGACCTATAAAAATTCAGTTGCCTCCCCTCCTTCCCTCACAAAAAGACCAAACCACAGCGTATGTAAACAAACCACTAAACCAAATTCCCCATTATGTCTGAAGATCGCAGAGGCGAGAAACTGTCAGTAACCAGGTGCTGTTGACTCCATGTCCACACTACCTTAACTCATAACGCACACACACACACACAGATATATATCTTTCATTCATTGGCATTTCAGTGTCGGAAGACTATAATGTAGTTTTTGTGCCCGTGAAGTTACAGCGTCTCCTGTGACTGTAAAGTCCAATGTTCGAAAAACATTCTCGACCATAGATGTCGCATGTGAAGGTTGTCCCTGAAGATGTTGATGTGCCGGTGCTCGCTAACTCAGCGTATTGAGTAGCACAGGGATCTGTGCGGTAAAGTAAGGAGCTGATGGTAGGTGGGGCACTCCACCTCAGACGCTAAAACAATCTCCTTAGTCTAGCGCTAGTGAAAAGGGGATAGACTCCCTCGCTTGTCTGGCTGATAGCGACATTAGGTCGCCCCGACGATATATATATATATATATATATATATATATATATATATATATATATTATGTGTGTGTGTGTGTGTGTGTGTGTGATAATGGGAAATGAATCCGACAATATGAGGAAAAATGAGTATAGAAAAGAAATGTAGATGGATAAAAATGAATTTTATCGATATCACTTTTAATTGATATCACTTACACGTGTGTTTCGGTCTGTTTATCAAAATGTATACGGATTATACGTTATTATTATCATTAAAATAATCAGATGGAGTTGAGATGATGATGATAATAATAATAGGAAAAATGTATAAAATGTTCCGTACACAGAGAGATTTTGCCGACCTTCATCTGAGTTGTATTTTTATTTTTTTATTTTTTTGTTTTTGTTTTATAAAAATACCACTATTTTTTTATAAAAATACCACTCTTTTTCTTTGTTTTATAAAAATAACTCCATCTGATTATTTTAATAATAATAAAAACGTAAATCCGTATACATTTTGATAAACAGACCGAAACACATGTGTAAGTGATATCGATTAAAAGTGATATCGATTAAATTCGTTTTTATCCATCTACATTTCTTTTCTTTACTCATTTTTCCTCATATATATATATATATATATATATATATATATATATATATATCTTATTATAATGGAGATTTCTGTCTGTAACCGAAACTAAATCACTACTCAAGTCACAATTCCCTTAGTAATTGACGTCACATTCACCATGAATTTATCCTTATTTTAACCTCAATTATTAATAAAATTTTACATTATTAATACTGTTAACCATATCTACATACTAATAACATGCAATTGTATTTATATATACAACAAAATAGCGGTTTACAGTGTGAATGGAAAGGCTAATTTGCATATTGATATTAAAAATGTGATTTTAATAAATATGTGCTTAGTATTATTGGTTTCTAACTGTTTGGCTTTATTTTAATGAATATAAGCAAAAATCTCTTCAATAGATCTTAAAAGAAATCCATTAACAAGAAAAAATAACTGTCATTTTATTCTTTACTTCCTATGTTAACTAAATACTTAAATTAGAAAAAATAACAATGAAAGACGAGAGTGATGGAAGAGTAAATTTCAGTAGTTCTATTTTTCGATTATATCCCCCTCTGTTTCAAATCTTTTTATCTGCATTCTTATTTAGTTTCATTAGCCTTTCTAATTTAATACGATATTTTATTACATTAAAACTTAAATACTTGCACCCGGAGGGTGCATATATTTGCTAGTATTACTAATTAAACGGTTGAATTTCCAGTCCGGGTAGTTAATAGGATAACGGCAATAGATAAGAATTTAAGAAAAGTTAAATAAATCTGTCAAAAACTGTGTTTCATGTTAGTACATGCATAATTAGTTTGTTTCTTCAAACAAGACACCATAATTGTAATTGCACAAGAGTTGGGAACAATGATTTATTGACAATCAGATTGACAGGGGGAAGGACACACAGTTTCCTGATAATGGGCACACTGTATGCCTCATTACTTGCCACGGTATATCGCTGCTCATTGTCTCTATCGATTATCTTGCGACACCAAAATGTAAAAACGACTCACTCTATAACAGTTAAATCATTAATCCACCAACTGTTTGTAAATTATATGAATAGTTAATTTTTAACATCTAACCGTTGAAAAAAAATGCAAATTTAGTATCTGTGCAAAAGAAAAAATAACAAAACGAAGAAATTTAGATTAACATGCGATAAGTGTCAAAATTACGTAAGAAGTGTAATTCAGCCTCATGCAATACTGATTATATTTTATAACACAGCAGAGAAAAAATCGTATAGCATTACTAATAAACATTTTTTTTTAATCTTTAAAATGAAATAGTCAAATTGTGTAAATACCAGAGAATAAAATATATGAGCATCACTTCAAAATGAATGAAAAGGAGAGTGATAGAATGAGGAGTATTTCTAGTATGTTGCACTTTCTGAACATTACTCAAATATATATTACCCAAATATGTATTGAGTAATATTTAGAAACCACAAAATACTATATAAACAGCAAATATATAAATAAGTAGACAATGAATGCCGTGACCATTTCCTACGACGATAACCATTACACAACATCCGGTTTCCTTTTAATTTATAGAGAATAGCCCTTCCAATATTGTAGCACTTACGTTTCCCTGTTAGTTGAAAGCAATTAAATGTGTTCCGCGGGTGAATATACAATAACTTTCTACAATAGGTATTAAACAACTAATAATACAATTGAAAATACTTTGATCTTCATTCTGTGATCCGCCGAGACGGCAAAATCCACGAGATGACAAGCTTTATTTTTCTTGTTAATTAACACTAGGTCAGTTTTCCTAGCCAGAATTAGGTGATCCTAAAGTTCTAAAGAATTGTATGTCTCATTCTCTATGACAGATTCCGGTTTGTTCATATACCATTTTCCCATTATTCTTCACGCCTTGTGAGTATTTCACACCAGCGTTAACTGATAATCTTTCACTCTGATTTCCAATTCCTCTAGTCTGTGTTCTAAACTTTTGGAGACGGTCCCAAGCGCACCAACTATAATTGGTATCACTTTCACCCTCATATTCAAAAGCTTTTTCAATTCTCTAGCAAAGTCCAGGTATTTGTCTTTCTTTTCGTTTTCTTTCATCTTCACCCTGTGATCTGCTGGAACTACCCCAAACAGGAACGGTGAACTCCTAGCCGAGTTCTCCCTTGAGAACAGGCTTGTATACCTAAACACCAAATTCCAAAAACGAAAGAGAAAACTATGGACTTATACCTACTCAAATAGCACAAAAGAGCAACTAGACTACATACTAATAGATAAATAAAAAATGGATAAACAGCACTATGAACTGCAAAACTTATTCGTCTTCCAAAGGAGTATCCTCTGATCACAGAATAGTCTCAACCAAACTAAGCTTAATAATTCTACGTAGAAACAAAGCGCAAACCAGTAAGTATACTCCAAATGAAGAATACCAAAACTTTGTCAGTGTCTACCTAGAAGCTACAGCTGAATGCATACCGACTAAGCAAAGAGCCAAACATACGGTCCCCTGGGCGACAGAAGCAGTTACAGTAATGAGAAATTATATTAAAAAAGCATCCCAACGCATACAAAAAACCCAACTAACACCAACATAGAAAACCTTAAGAAAGCCCAAATAGAACTTACTGAAACATACAAAAAAGAATAGCTAGAATACATCCAAGAACAAATAAATGAAATCAGACATACAGTTGATGACAGACAGTCGTGATTAGCATGGCAAACTGTAAATGAAATAAGAGGTCGAAAAAGTACACTTAGAACACAATTAAAGACAACCAGTCCAAAAGATAGACTCCAGAAATGAAAATACCATTTCCAGAAATTGTTAGGAACCCTATCAGAAAATCATAGATAATAATACCAAAAAACTAATGAATAACCAATTAGATATTACGCTAGGTGAATTTACAATGGAGGAACTTAATAATGTACTAAGAAAACTAAAAAATACAAATAGCTTCTGAGGTCTGGAAAATAAGGAAATTAGATAACATTCTTCTTAAACTATGCAATGCAGTATAGAGATAAAATACGATAAAAAAAATGGACAAACAATTGCATCCTCCCATTCCCCAAAAATGAAGAACTAGAAATCGCTAAGAACTACAGAGGTATAACCCTTACTGCTATTTCTGCTAAGATATATAATGCTCTTCTTCTTAATCGCATCAGACCTGAGATAGATAAAATCATTAGAAAAACAAAAAGAATTTCGCAGAAATTGATCCACAATTTCTCCTATCTTGACTATTCGTCGATTCATAGAATGGTTTCGAGAAAAGAATCTTCAGGTAACCCTACTATTTGTAGATTTCTCCAAGTCATTTTATCCCATACACAGGGGGAAGGTGGAGCAAATACTACTAGCATACGACCTTCCCAAGGAAACAGTTTCCGCCATAATGATGCTCTACCAAAAACCCTAAAGAAATGGTATGCTCACCTGATGGCAACACGTATTTTTTGACATGATTCGCTGGAATCCTACAAAGAAATACGCTCGCGTTATATATATTCATAATATGCATAGACTATGTAATTCGAACACCATTAGATCGCATAAATGAGAAAGTCCTCAAACTAAAAATGTCAAGAAGTGATACCCGTATAGACTATTACAGATGCGGACTACGCAGATGATCTAGCACTGCTTGCAAATACACCTGCACAAGCCGAATCATTGTAATACAATAAAATTGACTTCATGTGTTTTAAAAATGAGGGAGACATCTCCACACTCGATGTTAAACTCCTAAACTCGGTGGAACAATTCATGTACCTAGGCAGTAATATCTCTTCCACGGAAAGTTATGTTAATGCACGCATAGGAGAGGCATGGTCCGCTATAAACAGATTATCAGTAATATGTAAACCCGATCTCACGGAAAAGTTAAAGCGACAATTCTTCCAAGCCGTAGTTGTAGCAGTGCTACTGTATTGCTGTGACACTTGGACCCTAACGAAGCACCTGGAGAATAAGCTGGATGGGAGCTGCACATAAATGCGTCCAATCTTAAATAATTCGTGAAAACAACACTCCACGAGAAAAAAGCTGTATGACCACTTGCCCCATATCACACAAATTATCCGAGTAAGACAAACAAGACACACGGGACAGTGTCGGAGAAGCAAGGTTGAACTCATAAGCGACATTCTCCTATAGAAGCCAGCATATGGGCACTTTAGTGTGGGCTAACCAACAAAGATGTACATTGACCAGCTAATGGATGCTGCGCAGAGAACCTCTCGAATGCAAAGAGTGATATCGACGGTTGGCGAGAGATTGTCATGGATATCCGTGCTGCTAGCGTGACATGATGATGATGAGCATTTCTCTACAGTTTTTTTTGTTTTTGTTTTTTGTAATTGACGGTCTTCACTAAAGACAAAATAAATGAAAGTCTCCTCAATTCTCCAGAACTATTCTTAGTATACTCGCCGTTCTCAGCATTTCTATGGCCTGGACAGTCACAATTCTTCCGCGGTTCTCCAATTCCCCCAGAGTCTTTTCAAGATTCTTTGAAGATTTGCATAATGTTCCAACTATAATTAGTATGCCTGTCAACGTGTTCTATAAACTTTTCAGTCCTCAGGTAATGTCCAAGTACATATCTAGTTTTTCGCTTACCTATATATTTACACTGTAATCTGCTCCAACATTGAGATGGTAAAGTCTACGCACTGACACGTTCTTTAGTTTTTATTAACTAAAACTATCTGGTTTTTAGGTCGGGATTGGGTTATCACTTTTTGTCTCAGAATCTTATACTTCTCCTTTTTCAACAAAGATTCTGACCTCTGCATATATCAATTGTGTATACTCAATATAATCCTCTTTCCTGCACTTTTACTCCTTCTAAGACAGCGTGTTGCATTTGCTTATTAGGTTGTTGACCCTTTGATCCCTCCATCTATCTCTGTATTCCTTTCACCTCTGTCCCCCCTCCCTCAGTCTTCTCCTTACCTCTCCTAGATCTCTCCCCCTACCCCCATCTCTATTAACTTGTTATTCTCACGAGTCTTATAAATTCTACCTTTCACATAATTAGTTTTTATGGTGGTATTCTCGCTTGGTATAAACATAAATTCAGTTTTTCTCTTGAGGTTTCCTCTGCGCATCAATTCCCCGGTCACCTGGGGTGACATTTCTTTTGTTTATCTTCTGAAGTGTTAGTAGGGTTGTTTTCCTATCCATTTTCGTTTCCTTGATTTTATGATTTAGGTTTTCCTGTTTGTTCTTATATTATTATTGAAGTTCTTGTTTGCTGTAACTGGTCTCTCTTTGATCTTTCTTGTGTACACTTCAAATTCCAGAATCCTCACTAAAAACATTTAAATTTCGAAATCTATCAAAGTTATCTTATTCTTGTTGTATATATTTACCCAACCTCTCTGACATGGACAGGATGTGATACAAGGGCAGGTGTTGATAATAGTGCTGGTTTAAATTCAAAGTTTTCTTGTAGAATAGTTGTCTAATCAAGTCTAAAAAACCCAGTCTGTACTACCATTTGCCAATAGCTGGGGACAGATGAATTCATGCATTCTTCAAATGTATTACCGCGAAGTAAAAACAAACAGATTTCGATCACCGATTCCATTTCTTAAGACAATAACCATTACACAAACCGTACCCCCTTCTTGAAGTAATGATAAATAGCTATTTACTTCTCTTATAATACTTATCTTATTGGCGAGTTGATTCATCTATCCTCTATGTTCTCTGCTATTCTGGTATCTGTTCTTCCGGTCTTAGACTTCTTGCGGTTCTCCCTTGGTCCTTGCGTCCGTTGTTACACTTGGTAATGGACACGAGTCTTAGAATATTTTTGAGACATCTTTTTTCAACCAAGTTAAACCAGCACGCATTCAGTTGGAATTAGTCATCCTTGGAGACACGACTGTCTCCTCAGAAAAACAAGCTAAAATATCTTGAGAAATCGATTGACCAGTTCAAGAACAGCTACATCTCGGAGTGAAAGACCAAGCCCTGTCAATCATCTCCCGGGTATCTTTCCATGATTCAGAATTCCTGTTATTTTTAATTTTTGCACTGCCGTACACAATTTATAGGCAACCTATTAATTATGTAACAGTAGTAGTAGTAGTAGTAGTAGTAGTAGTAGTAGTATTGTAGTAGTATTTGTAGTATACACGAGATTTCTGATTGTTATAGTTGCTGATCAAAACACCTAAGTTCAACGTTATTTTAACCTTAGTTTAAATCATTTGAAATTTTTGTCTCTTCCCTGTAATTTAATGCACGACAGTTACTTTCAACTTTTCACAATTTTCTTAATGTTCATAAAATTTTATATCAAAGTGGTGCCTTGACTTACGAGCTTATTTGTTTTGTTCGTAACTTAATTTCATCGTATATCAAATCAATATTGACTATTGAAATAAAGTGACCATTAATCCATTAAAACCATTAATCCGTTCCAGACCTCCTAGAAAAACACTCGAATTTTTTCGTTACGTTCTTTTTTAAATAAAAAGCACTATATTGTATAAAAAAATACAATAAAATGAATTATGTGATGTAATATGTTTTAATGTTTATATTTTATAAATAATATTTTGGGTGTAATAGATTTCGAAACTTAAATGTTTTAGTGAACTTATTAATATAAGCATATCCGAAGGTCGATGGTACCTTTTAACAAAAAGAAAAGAAAATCGAATGACATCTCGTAACTTGGAAAGCTCGAGTGTTAGGGTTTTCGTAAATTAAGGTACTACTGTATTTCTCTTTTTCGCTCACTCTGCTGCGCCCCATTCTACATTCACAATTTGGGTTAATTTCTTTTACAATAAATAAATTTGGTCTCTTCCGTTGTTTAGAATATGTCGGCTAAATTTCATGTTTTCTCATTCTTAAAGGCAACCTCTGGTTTGTGTCAACGCCATTTGTTTTTGTTTTTTTATCAACTCGAAAGTCAATTTTTAAACTCTTTCCTGTGTTTCTTTTGAAGTAATGGCAATATTTACTTCGTTGTCTCTTTTCTTTATCCCAAAATCAAATATCAACACGAGATGCAATTCGGCAAAGTTTATACAAAAGTACTAATATTATTTTTCTAATATGTGGGCGAAATATCTAGACTTTCGTCACATTTGGGTGAATAGAAATAAACCGTACATCGTATTGAATGCGACCACAAATATATTTATCGTTTATACTGTTTTTATTGTCGAATATTAAGTGCGACTTTTGATAGATTTTTCAGCATTCCTGTAGCCTGAAGATGAAAAAAAAATATTTATTAATATTCGAATCAATCTCTGTGGCGTTAGTTAATTTAAACTGAATATCCGTTATAATAAAGAGATTATGATATTCTTATTGTATTAATATTAATTCGTTAAGGCTGAAATAGAATGATTAATGTAATAACCACGATGTTGATAATATTCATCCACAAAAATAGTTCTTCAATTTCATTTCTGTCTTTAAATTAGTTCTAATTCTTTAGATTCTTTAAGAATTCATGTCAGTTTTATAATACAATGGTGGGTGCAAGAATGTGTATGTGCATATAAATGCACACTTAGTATATAGTTAAATAATAGTTAGTTAAATCGAATTAAAAAGGTAGTAAGTCAAACCACATATATGTATAAATATGTGTGTGTGTTCTAGTGTAGATAATGTGTGAGTATATGTATGTATATATAGATATAGATATATATGTGCGTGTGTATATATACATGTGTGTGTGTCTACATATATAGTATGTGTAAAGTAGGGTCAATGATAAGTTAGAGAAACCATTAAAACTGAGGATAGATATAAAAAGATGATAATCTCTTCTTAGGAGACGAGAAGTCTGGGTTGTGAACAACTTTAATAGTTGACCAGTTGGTCAGATAGGTCATAAAAAATCATGAGGGTGGTCTTTTAGACAAAGAACCCTTTCAAATCCCACAGGGTTGATAAGATCTAGGAGGATGAGATTTCATACGAGATTTGATAGCGAGAATGGGGATTCTGGGAAATTCGAAAAGTTTTAGTCAGTGAGCTTCTGGACAGCGGAGAGGACAGTTAGTCTTGGGACAGCGGAGGGAACAGTTGGTCCCTGGGAGCCGAAGAGTGCAGATGGGCCCTGAACACTGAACAGATAAGATGTGAGATGCCACTAGACGCTAGCATTAGAAGGGGTCTCCAAAAGGAACGTGGGGAACCCCCCCATCTCGAAAAAGAGACAGCATTCAATTTTTAAAAAATTGTAGATATTGTTTTGTCGCTAGCGGTGATATTCCGCTAGGTGCTGTTGAAATTATTATTATTATTAATGATAATCTGTACCCATAAAAGGTAATTGAAGAATTATGTGAAATTCTTCCGACGCAATTCTAAGTTTGAGAATAAGAGCGGTCGTAAACATGTTTTGTTTTTATGTCCTATAGTAAATAAATGATTAAATAAAATAAAATGAAGAGAATACGAATGTGTACAAAAAAAATAGAGAGAGCGAAAGGGAAATGGTTTGGGAAGTTGTACAGGAAAAAGAAATTTTTTTTTTTTTTAATTTGTTTGATCATTTTAATTTCATGATCAAATTCGCTGTATAATTGATTTTGCTAATGTTGTTGTATTTGTTTTATGATTGTTTTATATTTTGTAAACATGTAGAAAAGAGAGAGAGAGGAGGTTAGATAGTGTATTTTAGAAAAAAAATCAAAATCAAGAAGAAAGAAAAATGAATGATGATTAGGGCTAGTTTTGAAAATTATATTACATATAATTTTATCGGCGATGATAGGGAGGTATGTTATGTAATCGCCCCTTCAGCACCTATATTTGTGGCCTTGTGCCGGACTTGGAAAAGAACCTTAGAAAAATGTACTACCGATTATCTTAGATTACTGGGTGGTCTTTGTGGAATCACCGAAAAAGTAGATAGGATAGATAACATCTCTTTAACGAGAGAAAGCAGACGATAAGTCTAGGATTAAGAAAAAAACAGTCTTCTGGACTCCAAGAAGCCTTTGATGTTTAGGTTAGTGAACTTTGGTTGACCAGTGAGATTGGAACAAATAGAAAGAATCGAAAGGTCTCGAACGTTCTAGGGTGGAACCTTCTGGAGGATTGTTTGGAAATGCTATTTAAGACCCGCGAATAGAATCACAAAAGGTCAGTTGGGTTGGAGTCTGCGAGCAGAGCAGTTGGTTTGCGTCCGCGTTCGGAGGAGGAGAGTCAGGCAGAAATCAGGCCAGTGATCGTATGGAACTGTAGTCGCTAAGGACGATAAGGAGAGGCTGAGAAAAGCTTGTTCACCGAGAAGTTTACTAAGGACTAAAAAACTCGAAGTTGAATCCAGTTAAAATACACCTCTTGTTAAGACAAAGATTATTAGGGGCTCTCTCTCTCTCAAAAGTTGTAGGAACATAATAAACTTTTGAGAAGTAAAACCTGGTGTTATTAGTCTGCTCTATTTACAACGAAAGAAATATCTTTATGAATGGACTCACGATACAAACAAGATAGTAAGGTCACGATCGCAAAGAAATCGTACTCATGAAGGAAAGTCATTAAAGTGTAAACTTGTCAACACGTCAATTGGCCGTAACGAAGGAGCACGCGGCCGTGAAACGTGATACCTTTCCCTTGACCAAAAGAAGTGGGAGAAGATTTTGGGGCTAAGAAGAGGCTGACTGCTAGACCCGTGTCAGTTGTAAACAAACTGCTGTGCGTACGAATATACGAGTAGTAGTGCCGAAGGAGGAAAGGCACTAAGGTTAAATACGAACTGGTACCCCAACGTAATAGATCCCTAACTGATCCCACTACGTTACGTATCCCTAATTGAAAGACAATACGTTACAAATGTACTTTTTCATGATTCCTTCAATACTTAAGCTTCATTTTGTTTAGTGCAGTTTTCTTCCTTTTTGTCTTGTATATATATATATACATATATATATATATATATATCATTATCATCATCATCATCATTTCGCGCCATCAGCACGTATATCCATGAAAATCTCCCGCCAAACTTCTCTATCATTCATTGTCCCAGGGATGTCTTCTTTGTAGCATCCAGTATCTGCGCAGAACTGGTCAATGTATGTCCTAGCTGGGGCGGCCCACATTAGCATGTCCATGTGCTGACTTCAACAGGAGAACGTCACTTATGAGTTCGTCCTTGCTTCTCCAGCAGTGTCCTGCATGTCCGTCTCACTTGGATGGTTTGTGAGATAGCGGACATGTTGCCGTACAGATGCTTCCTTGTGGGGTGCTGGGTATATTAGTGCAACATCTTATCCTTTAAATAAAATAATTAAACAAAACAGAATCCTTATTATTTTCAAGTGTTTTATTTCTTCTTTCAAGCTTCGTAACACTAACTTTGATGTTACAATCTTGAAACGCATTAGTGATTATGGTTAGAAACCTTGAAAGAAGAAATAAAAATTAATCAAATTTATTTGAATTAAAAGCTGCTGCCCAAATATCTCTATTTCAAATTACATGATTCGGCAGCTCAATATGATACTTCAACCGGCAGCTCAATATGATACTTCAACCATTTAACTTGTTGAAAAGACAAATAAATATCTAAAACATTAATTCAAGAGCTGAACATTGAAATTGAAGAAATTATGAACATATTAAAAAGTTCTATCACCCTGGAATAATTCAGGAAAGACTTGCGAACATAATCAACAACTATGGATATCCCCAAAGACTTACTCTAAAAAGAAAAACTTAATTCTCCATATAAAGGTTCTGTACTTCTTCCTATTCATTCATTCATTGGCATTGCAGTCTCGGAAGACTATATAGTTCTTGTGCGCCTGAAGTTACAACCTGTGACTATGAAGTCCAATGTTCCAAAAACATTCTCGATCACAGATGTCGCATGTGAAGGTTGTCCCTGAATATGTGCATGTGCCGGTGCTTTGTTGTCGCCGATTTCTTCTGAGCCACTTGGCTTCATGGTGTTGTCCCTGTGTGGCTGCAGACATGAACAGTCCACTACGGAGAGCCTGCTGTCACCGAGGGCGTTCCTGAGCCAAATTTTCCCAGCTGGAAGGGGTAATGCCAAAGCACCTGCGATCATTCTTGGAAACATCCTTGACACTTCCTAATAACAATGATAATTATACTAATCTTTCTGACTACAAACTCACCAAACATCAAAAATAATTTCTCAATCTCGGACCTAACTGCCACCGTTACAATAAATATAATAAATTTCTAAAAAGAGCAGAAATTGAAATATTATATGAAAACATTGAAAAACTTCAAAAACAAAAACAAAAAGTTCACTCAGGAATTAAAGATATACTTAAAGCTGAAGCTATAAAAAACAGATATGATATAAAGCAAAAGATAGCCACCATAATTGTGAAATTTATACATAAATTGATGGTGTTTCTATGGGTTCAGTTTTGGGCCCCACATTTAGCAATTTTTCTATGTCTGATTTTTTTCTTTAAATATTCAATGATGCTATGTTGAGGATATACTTATTTTAGCAGATAATATTGATGAAATGAAAAATTACAAGAAACCTTTTAAAATAACTCTGTTCTCAAATTTACTTATGAATTAAATGTAAATAATAAAATTCCTTTTCTTGATGTACACATTTCTGTATAAAAAAACCTACTAGTATAAATTCATGTATTCTAAATGATAAAAGTGAATGCCCACATAGATATAAAATAGTTATTATGAAAAAATCTGTTAAATCGGTCAAAACTAATCTCTTCATCTAATAAAATATTTTATAATGAATTAAAAAATATCAAACAAACCCTTATTAAGTATGGATATCCTAACTATTTAGCAGACGAAAAAAAAATTAACGAATGATTAACAATGAGAATAGAACAAATGATAAAAGTCTTGTTACGCAAAATAATTATAATCCTATTAATTCATTTTACTGTAACCAAATGCATATTTTAGATTGGATGAAATAATACTCAAAAACATAGATATACATCCCCTATAGATAATAATAATAATAATAATAATAATAATAATAATA
Source organism: Doryteuthis pealeii (assembly GCA_023376005.1). Classification (NCBI taxonomy): domain Eukaryota; kingdom Metazoa; phylum Mollusca; class Cephalopoda; order Myopsida; family Loliginidae; genus Doryteuthis; species Doryteuthis pealeii. The sequence goes on from CM042139.1 coordinate 119,163,551, forward strand.
ATAATAATAATAATAATAATAATAATAATAATAATAGAATAAGATCGATAATTTACTATAAACAATTTAAAACATTAAATGTAGTTGTTAATGATAATTCTTTTCATTCCAAAAAGACAGTGGAAATAAACAATGTTATTTATTAATTTGAATGTCAATTGGGACAATGCATCTCTGACAATAATAAAAAAAAAATTAGTTACATTGGCTATACCACACAAAATTATCAAGAACTCTTACTCTACTCCTATATAATTCTAGCTCCATATGCCAACATTTTAAAAAACACGATTGTCTTACTACAACATATAGAAATATTTCATTTAATAATACGCAAATGCTTCATACTGATAATAATATAAAAACATCCCTGAAGCTTTGTAGTTATATAAAATTTAGACAACACACTGTTAATAGAATTAACTAGTGACACTATTCTAAAATGTTTAAAATAGATAGATAGAAGAATTCATATTAAAATAGATAGATAGAACAATTTCCTTTCTAAATTACGTTTGCCTAGCTTAATAAAAACATTTAAAATATACACTGACACGGTTGCTTAGCGTCGCCTTGGTGACAAAAACAAAACAATAGTTTAGTTAAACATTAAACATTAATAATGATAGAGAGATTTACTCTACGTTGATCATGGTTTGAAAAAGAACCGGAAATATTAAATCTGTCAATAATAACTCTTTTGGACCAATCATTAATTAGGAAGCTTGAAAGAAGAAGTAAAAGACCTGAAAATAATAAAGTTTCTGTTTTGTTTAATCAAGTTTATTCATTTGAACATATATATATATATATATATATATATATATATATATATACATACATATATATATATATATATATATATATATATAATATATATATATATATATATATATATATATATAAGGTTAGGGTAGCAGATGTTGACCTTGGTAAACTACAGTAACGACATGAAGTCAATGGTGTTTGGTAACTGTCAGTTTCACGCCTATGCGATTTTCAAACCAAGAAATTTGCTCGATTATAATAAAAAAAATGATACTATTCATATTGTATTAATATTAATTTTTAAGCACTGGAATCGAATGTAATAACTACGATGCTGATAATATTCATTCTGGAAAAAATGGTTCAATTTCATTTCTATCTTTAAAGGGGATATATGGTTCTAATTCTATCGATTCTTTTTTATTATTTACATCAGTTTTAGTTCTCGCTATCTGCCACTGTACCTAATCATTTGTTTTCTCATTTAACACCCAAAGTACTTAATCTATAATTAACTCATAAATCGTCCGTATATTTCTATCATTTCATGTTACAATCTACATTTTTATGCTTCTCACGATACTTTAGCTTCAGTTTTTTAGTGCATTTTTTGTCGGCTATATATATATATATATATATATATATATATATATATATATATATATTAGGGTAGCAAAAACATGAAGTCAACGGCACTTGGTACCTTACAGTTTCTCACCTATGCAATTTTCAAACCAAGTGGTTATACATATATATAGTATTAGTGATCTATATTATTTTTTATTACCGTTCTGATTTCAACTCCTTCACCTTTACGTGCACCTTTGGCTTGAATAAATCTCCCCCCTCTCTCTCTCTCTCTCTCTCTCTATATATATTATATATATATATATATATATATATATATATATATATATATATATATGACCAACCACTCAGACAACCAGGCACACACACATTCGCTATTTCTTTCTCTCTCACTCACTCATTCTATCTATCTATCTATCTCTCACAAGCACACACACTCACACACACACTCACACACATAAACATTCAGTATTTATTTCTGTCCCATTGACTCACACACCCACTTTGTCTGTCTGTCTGTCTGTCTGTCTGTCTGTCTGTCTGTCTGTCTCTCTCTCTCTCTCTCTCTCTCTCTCTCTCTCTGTGTCTCATCCATTGTTTATAGTTTAGATATATTGTCATTATAATTCGTTTCATAAAATGTCCTGAAATTTCGACCTAACCCTGACCTCTTAGCGATGCTGCTACTTTCTTCTTTCAACTTTTGATTATTAATTTATCTGTGATATTTTTAATCTATAAACTTCTAACTATCTTATATACTATATAGCTACCATAATTAGATTGTAAGTTTATCATTTTCTGTGGGATTTTATCCACTTCCTTTATTTCATTGTTTTCACTCTGTTGGGTCGTTTTCTTGTTCATGTCTATCTATGTATCTATCAATATTAGTATGTCCCCCCATTTCTCTCCCTTTCCCCCTCTCTCTCTCTCTCTCTCTCTCTCTCTCTCTCTCTCTCTCTCTCTCACACACACACACACAACACACACACACACAACACACACAAATTATCACTCTCTCACTCACTTTCTCTATATATACGTATACATCTGTTCATATCGATCTTAATCTATTCACATCTAGTTATCTATCTATCTATCTATCTGATAGTCTCTTCATACCTCTTCATCCCCCCTCTCTCTCTCTCTCTCTCTCTCTCTCTCTCTCTCTCTCTCTCTCTCTCTCTCTCTCTCTCTCTCTCTCTCTTCATATCTTGTTCGCATCTATCTGTTTATATATCTTAGTATATTCAATCTAAAATTGTTGATATCTACCAGTCTCTTCATGTCTATCTATGATACCCTGTTCATCTCTCTCTCTCTCTCTCTCTCTCTCTCTCTCTCTCTCTCTCTCTCTCTCTCTCTCTCTCTCTCTCTCTCTCTCTCTCTCGCACTCACTCGCTCCCTCTCTTTAGCACACAAACACACACACCCACACACACGGGCAGATCGTTTGGTCATTATACTTTTCTACATTAAGGATTATACTGAACACGTTATAGTCAAATTATGTATTCTAGCAATATAGCCAAACACAGTAATGGAATTAATTTGATTGATTAGCTAACCATTATCCAAACGAACATGAGTTTGGAGATTAAAGCTTAATACTAACTGACAAACATAAACCCGATAATTGTATAATATTAAATAGTTCACAAATATTTCCATTTTGTAGGACATTAATTAAATCGTCACTGAATTCCTCAAAGCTGCTTTGATATTTCACAGTTTCTTTTAAATCATTTTGAATTGTTGGAATTTGATTAACTTTCTTTCATACAATATTATCTCAGAATAATTCATCGCTATTTTCGGTTAATTCATACGAGGGAGAGACAAAAATTATCCGTACTTTCGCCATCATCATCATCATCATGTCGCGCAAGCAGCACGGATATCCATGACAGTCTCTTGCCAACCTTCCCTATCACTCATTGCCTCTGGGAGCTCTTCTGTGCGGCATCCAGCATCCTCACATAGTTGGTCAATGTAGGTCCTTGCTGGTCGGCCAACACCATCATGCCCATGAGTTGGCTTCCACAGGAGAACGTCGCTTATGAGCTCCTCCTTGCTCCTCCAGCAGTGCCTCGCATGCCTAGTCCGTCTTACTCGGATGGCTTGTGAGATGGGAGGCATGTAGCCATACAGCTGTTTCCACATCTTGTTCAAGACTGTTTATTATAGTTACAATGCGTTCTGTTCATACGTGCTTATAGTTACCACAGTGTTAGTCACGTGATTGAAGTTTGAGCCTGATCCCGCCATTTTGCTTGCTATCTTTACTAGCAGTATGCACCAAGGAAGTGACTTGATTCCTCTGGCTGGAAAGAGTGCCTGGTGCTGAAATTCATCGGAAACTTTTAGTGCATCACAGGGACCATGCACTACTGCGTAGAAGTATGTATAAATGGATAGAGAAGTTTAAAACTGTCCGGACAAACGTGATGCACGAAGAGAGAGCAGTACGCTGGCCAACTTCCACTACTGATGAGAAGATTCAGCAAGCTTGAGAGATAGTATGGCGAAGCGGCGAGTTATCATCGATAATGTAGCTTGTTCTCTGCGGATTAGTCGTAGTTCTGCGTATCAAATCATCTACAATGAGCTCGGCTTCCATAAAACAAGGGAGCGGATAATTTTTTTAAATCTCTGGAATGACCTATTGTCGGTATCAGCCAAACGGCGAGGGGGTCTATGCCCTTTTCGTTAGCGATAGACCAGGGAGCTACATTCAGCTCTCAGAGGCTTTACTACTCAGATCAGATTATCCAAGCTGTGCTACTCATGCGCTTAGTTGGCGGGGACCAGTATCAAATCAGGAACTTTGTAATGGATGCTCTACTAAACATGTCTATTCGGGTGGAAATTCAGCTAGCTACTGCGAAGGGTTGAAGACACATCATGTTTTAAGTACATATTAAATTTTGATAAACTTGAACAATATTTTTCAAAAAATTAAGTTTTCATTAAAACAAATATAGAATTTATGATTTGGAAGTTATCGCAAAGCTGCATGGTAAACAAAATTTTTGGTATGCCCATTCGGGTTCAGTACAAATAGTTATGCGATAGGCAATAATAAACTACCGAAGAACTGAAAATGTATTGCTGAATTTAAGTATTACATTAATATTTAATCTTAGCTTCTAAAATTTCAACGTCAATTCTTCTACAACCACCTAATTTAAAAACAATTTGATGTACATGTCTTTACTTTCCGTACAAACAATTATTACTACTTCCAGGGTGAATTTCTCTGGATTTTGCAAGTAATTTCGGTTATTACCTAATTTATTACCAAGTTTTAAAAAATTGTTATTGTACAAAAGAATCACATAAAAGTCGTCGAAAATAATCGTAGTAATTAGAATATGGGAATACAACATTTCAGGGTCGTGTGCCCGGTTTCGGCCCGGTTGGGACCCGGATTCTTTTTGATTTGCTCACAGTGTCGGCCTGATTAAAAATGGTAAGATATTTTGGGCTAAGACCTCTCGGATTATGGTTGAAAAAATTTGACATACTGACAGTGACACACTGACATACAGATTTACTATTTTAGGTTTTGAATACAGTTCTCTCTTCAATAAGAAGTCGTTTACGAGTTACGCTGAAATTACCGGTTCCCGCTTGATCACCGAAGTTAAGCAGCAATTAGCCTGTTAAATACATAGTTGGGTTATCACTTAAGCAACGTCAGGTATAGTAAGAAACCTATATAAAATGACTTCATTCGGCATTAAATCACCCGTGATGGGTTGATACATGGTAAAACAATACATCCAACGAAATCAATGAGAGTTCGTTGTTATTTTGTCTTTTGATATTTCCCTGTTGCGTGTGTAGAACACAGTTTTTTAAATTGTTTTATTTATTAATTGAAAACATTTCCTACTTTATTGCACATAAAGCTGATTGATTTTACGACCCCAATCCAAACAAAAACAACTTCGGTTAATCTTAGACTGATTCTTAATTTGTGCGATAACTCAAATGTAAGAATTTGGCAAGAAGCCTTACTAAAGTTTATTTTCCGATGATTTTACTATTTAAATCCTTTTAATTTTCTGAAGTTTTCTATTTACATAGAAAGGGTTTTGCCAATGCAGTTGCATAAGCACATACATATTCAACTGTCAGTATCGTTAGATACTTATAAAATTAATTTATTCTCAAAGCAATATCCGTCATTTTCAATTTGGTGAAATGAAAATCTTAGTTTGGAAATTGAAACTGATTCTTATTCTTCGGGACATTTTCTAGGTTAATAGACATCGATACACTTTAATATAAAAGATCTTACTAATAAATTGCAGGCGTAAGAGAAATTGTTAGCCTGTCAGATTATATTCAGAGGATCCACATAGTAAAACATTACTGGTAGAAAAATAAGTGCAAATGGAAAATGATATTTGAAAATTAAAATCATTATTTTCTTTACATTAATTATCATGAGACAAGCGAAAGATGAAATTTTAAAAAATCTTTTTTTATCATTCTTATATTCGAATTCATATCGTCGGCAGCCATAGAAAATCTTTACCACACGTAATCACAAAATGGAAGCAAACATTTCATGAAATGCCACAGGAAACCTTCTTTAATATTCATCAATAATAGAATATGTTATCTGTTATGTGGAGGCGCGTGTTATTATGGTAATCCACGTAGGAAAAAGACACGGCGACCCGAGTTCAAATCCCAGGTCAGGCTGTTTGCATTTCACTAAAACCCTTGGGAAATATTTTCACCTAACTATTCTCCCTCCGAATATGGGTAAATACTAGGGCAGACTGGGTTCTTAAATATTGACATAGCAACCAGTGTAAGAGAACGAAAACTCTGAATTCAAACCTCGTGTCACATCCTACTGGTGCGGAGGGTTAGGTATATATATATATATATATATATATTAATTGATGTGGAGGCTGGAAGGAGAAGAATGGATGGGAAAAGTGTTATAGGCATTTTAAAATGTGAGTACTGCATTGAAAATTAATTTTATTTAAGGATGGTTTGTATTGTTTGATGTTTATACATCTAGTATTTGGAGTTTTTGTTTATTTTTTTCTTTGTGCACAATGTATTTTCCGTTAGGATATTTCGGTAATTAGAGAGGAAGCATATATGTAATGTTATATGTTGCGAAATGGAGCTATTATCTGTCATATGAAGAGTTAAACGACGTGACAAGGTCGTGGAGGTAAAAAAGATGTAGGTATTTTCATATATATATATATATATATATATATATATATATATATATCAATTATCCTTGTTAACACACGTTCCTGAATTAATGTAATTAAAAAGTGGTTTAGCTCAGTCGGTAGAGCGTCCGCCTTGGAACCACTAGGTTCCTGGTTCGATACCAACCATCGCTAATTCAGCGTATGAGTAGTTGGTAGGTGTACGCACCACCTCAGACGCTAAAAAACAATCTTCTTGGTCTAGCGCTAGTGAAAAGGGGATAGACTCCTTCGCTGTCTAACTGATACCACCTTTAGGCCACTACGACGAGTAACGTATTTCTAAAATTAATTTTCAAGGTTTCATTTTATTTCTCACGTGCTTAAAGGCTACGAAAACCAGCCTTTAAGCTCAATGATAATTAATTTTCTGTTTTTAGAATGTACATTATAGTTATTTGGAAAATACCTGATTTGCAAACGGGATGAAATGCCGACAAGTCTGCCAAAAGAAGAGAATTCTTTTCGAAAGAATTTACTTGGAAATGATTCGACCTACATTGAAATGTTTTTACTAACTTCAGAATATTTCGGCTAACTTCACTTTGGCCGATTTCGAAATTTGCCAGGGGGATACGTGCATAATGAGTGTTCAACAATATCTTTTCTACTTTAATATTTTCTCCCGTCTTTTCACTTCAAAGCTGAAAAATATTAATGAAAGAGGGAAAGCAAAAGGAAATAATGATACCGTTATAATAATTCTACAATTGAAATTATCTCCTTTGTTCAGACATTCAAACGTACAGAACCCGGATCATTTCACGTTGAGCGCCCATTCAGACCGCACACTACTATTATTGAATTGGACAGGAAAGTTTTTTTTTCTTCTTAAGGTTAAACGTCATCATTTAACCAAGGATTTCGATTAGTTCTTTTTTGTATTGTATTATTTTCAGTTTTTACTTTTCTTTTTTTCTTTTATTATGTTACAGTAATATAAATATGAAAATTGAACCATGATACAGTGTTGTCTTGACTTACGAGTTCTTTCCCACTGAAATAAACTCAAACGCCGTTAATTCGTTCCAGTACCCACCAAAACACCCTATTTTCTATATGTTTTGTTAGATTTTTTAATAAGAAAAATAGCACTGTATTGTATACAGCCATAATAAAATAGAATGTAATGAATTATGTGCTGTAGAGTAAAAAAAAAGTTGACAGAGTGGCCTATTGTTGGTATTAGCCGGATAGAGAGGGAGTCTGCCACCTTTTAGCACCAAGGAGATTGTTTTTGCTTAGGTGTAGCGCCAAACCTACAACCATCTCCCCACTTTATCGCACATATCAGATTACCCGAGCTGTTCTTCTCATGCACTGAGTTGGAGGAGACCGGTATCGAACCCGGAACCACTTGATTTTTATATTTTAATGCTTTTTTTTTTGTAAATAATATTTTCTTTGGCGAATTAGATTTGGTAACTTGAATTGTTTAGTGAACTTATTAACATAAGCGCATCTGAAGCTCGCGGTATCTCAACTTTTAGCTTTCAACACAAAGCAAGAAATAAACTGGGTGATAGCTCTTAACTCGTAAAACTCGTAAGTTAGGGCACTCATAAGTCAAGTTACTACTGTATGATTTTTTTAAATTATGTTTTGTGACATCTGAAATTTTAGAACTATTTAATGCCTTCAATTTTCGAAATAAACAAAGGATTGAAAGAAGTACATTAAGATATTTAAAAAGCAGCGGCCGCCTAATAAAAAGAAGCAAAACTTCACAATAGATGTTTTTCTCTTTGTGTTAATCATTAAACTATTAATAAGACCGTTCCAAATTTATAAGTATCCACCACTCAGCATCTACCGAGATAGCATTTCAAAGGGTGCGAGATAACATTTCTGTTTTTCCTTAATATTAAGGGTATTATTTTTGTAGGGTTATACACATTTTAGTTTGTTGAAATATTTTTCTTTTCCCATATGTTTCATTTTTGTTTATATATTTTTAAATATTGATTATACAAAATTCTTTTGGTCACCTTTATCTTTATTCTTATAGAAATTATTATTCTAAGGGATGCGAAAACTTATTAAATATTTTTCCGTGTGCGGGGCATAAAGAACCTTGGGGAAACACTGATTTGAACATACACATACACATTCTGTCTGTCTGTCTGTCTCTGTCTCTGTCTCTCTCTGTCTCTCTGTCTCTCTCTCTCTCACACACACACACACACACACACACACACACACACACACACAGACAGAACGAATAATGGATTAAATGGTTTAACAAACTAAACTATTTGATACACCATAGCTTTTGTAGAAAATGTTTTAATGCAAATCCATGTGGCAGAGACAAATATGAAATATATAATTTATCTATTGCGTTTTGGAATATATCTTAAAGCATAAGTTCACTTTCTACCTTATTCTTCATTGATACTAATCAAATTCAAGGCCCTCCCATCGTGGTGTAATGGTTAGCAGCTAATCTCGCACATCCATTTTTACTGAATAGCAGGTTCAATCCTCGCTGCAATAAAGTTCTTTTGTTTTATATATCTTTTTAAAAAAGTGGAAAACACACGCTTTTTTAATTGGTTCATTGTATGCATTTATTTACCACCCCCTTCACACGATCAGGGTGTGACACAAGGACAATTTTTATGAGGATTTTACCAGGTTTGAATTCAGAGGTTTTCATTCCCCTAGATTAGTTGCCGTGCCAAGGCTAAATAGCCCAGTCCGACCTACTATTTACCCATATTTGAAGGGAGAATACTTTTATTCGTACCTTTCCCAAGGGTATTAGCGCTACATGGACATAAATCAGCCATGAAATGTATCAGCTACTCCGCCTATTCTTTGCATCGCTGAAAACATTTGGTACATTTTTGGTGGGTTTTTTTTTTTTCATATTTAAAAAACAAATTTAGAAAAAAAAAGTAAAACAGTCTTTTATTTGGGTCAGTAAATTTTCAGTGCTTCCCACTCGGGTGTTAGTAATTTATCAATAAATTTTTAACTCAATAATCTTGTTCATATCACTAATCTCTTCTAATCACTTAATTTAACACTTGAGGAAAATCAGCTTTATCAATCACATTGGTCCGATGTATTATTGCTGTTTTCTTTTATAGATCGAACGGACTCCTTGGTGAATTTAAGTTAGAGTAGAAAAGTATAATTTGATAAGAATTTTGGGGGGATAAGAATCAAGGTAGCGAATGAATAAAATTGTTGAATTAAAAAAAAGATTTCACATTCTGTAGAAAGAATATCGAAATCATTCCGAGGGAATTCACGATATTGTTCTAAGTAAAATATCGTTCTCAATATTTTCATCCTGCATGTTCTGTTTAAAAATAAAATATTTCAATATCAAGGTTGCAGTGGTTGTATACGCATACACACTATGATACACTATAATGTATCAAATAGTTTAGTTTCACTCGCACACACATCTCTCTCTCTCTCTCTCTCTCTCTCTCTCTCTATCTATCTATCTTTCTATCTATCTATATATCTATCTATCTATCTCTATCTCTATCTCTCACGTTATCATCATTTTCCCCCGCCACCGACATCTACATCAATCTTGGTCTCTTGGTCTCATACTTTAACTTCATTCTCGGTGTATAACATATATACGAAACATATACTTTATTTCTCACGCTCTTACTTTCACTCTCTCTCTCTCTCTCTCTCTCTCTCTCTCTCTCTCTCTCTCTCTCTCTCTCTCTCTCTCTCTCATTCATCCTTATTTATTTTCATTTCTATCTTTGGACATATTTTGTTCTTCTTTCTTTTTTTTCTTTTCGATCTACACTTCTCATTTCCTTCTCGGTCTCTGACTCTCTCTCTCTCTCTCTCTCTCTCTCTCTCTCTCTCTCTCTCTCTCTCTCTCTCTCTCTCTCTTCTCATTCACTCCTTATTTATTTTCATTTCTATCTTTGTTACACATATTTTCCACGACCTCTTTTCTTTTTTTTCTTTTCTTTAAAAAAAAAGGGAGTATTCCAATTTCCTTCTCGGTCTCTGACATATACACACATTCTCTCTCTCTCTCTCTCTCTCTCTCTCTCTCTCTCTCTCTCTCTCTCTCTCTCTCTCTCTCTCTTTCTTCCTTTTTTTCTTCATATTTTTCTTTATTTTTTACATCAACTTCTCTTGTTTTCTTTTTAACAAAACCCATCGATATGTTTGCCTTTCCGTTTCTCGTACATTATTTCATCTTTTTTTTTATATTTTCATTTTTCTCTGGTTATTTTGTTTGTATATGTATATATTTTTCATCTTTTACATCTGTCTCCCGGTATTTATTTTCCTTTCTATCTTGTTATATATATATATATTATATATATAATATATATATATATATTTCCCACGACGTTTTTTTCTTTTTGCTGGGTGGGTTGGGGTCTCCCATTTTTATTTCCTTCTCGGTCTACAACATACACATACTCATACACACAGAGACTTCCCCTCTCTCTCTCTCTCTCTCTCTCTCTCTCTCTCTCTCTCTCTCACACACACACACACACACACACACACACACTCTCTCTCTCTCTCTCTCTCTATATATATATATATATATATATATATATATATATATATATATACGCGTCTGCAGATTACTTTATATACGCTTCCCAATTTTCAGGTTAAGCATTCTGTGTAGAAGGGACTAATTGCGAAAATTCACCGCTTCGGCGAAATGCTAGTCCCACTTATTTACAAGTTAGAGACCTCTGGTGAGTTTATTTCCGGTTTAGGAAATATAGCGATTATTCTGCCTTCTATTCTAGGCAGCTGCTTGTGGACCCATCGGTAAGAGACTTAACGAGCGAAAGTTCGTTCGGGTCTCGATCCCGACCAGAGGTAGCTGCTGAAAAATAAGTCTAGCTGCACTGATGAGGGGTAAAACCCGGAAATGCGCGTCTGCAGATTACTTTATATATATATATATCGTTATTTTCCTTTCTATCTTTAATATATATATGTGTATCTCCCACGACATCATTTCTTCTTGTTTGGCCGGGGAAGGATCTCCTATTTTTATTTCCTTCTATGTCTATAACATACACACAGACTCTCTCTCTCTCTCTCTCTCTCTCTCTCTCTCTCTCTCTCTCTCTTTATTTATTTATTTATTCATTTTCCTTTCTATCTTTGTTACACACACACACAGACACACACACAGACACACACACACACACACACACACACACATACATACATACATATATATATATATATATATATATATATATATATATATATATATACATTTTTATTCTTTTTTCGCGGGAGGAAGGGGTCTCCTATTCTTATTTCCATCTTGACATTATTATAGATATTTTTCTTTTACTCTATGTCATTTTTTTCTACTCTTTTCCCCATTCTCTAATTTTACATTCATTTAAAAAAAATCCTATTTCTAACACTAAAATAGGCTGATATTTTTTCTTCTGTTATTTTACTTAATTTACTTATTTTCTTTTCATCTAACTCGTTTTATTCATGTGTCATTTTCCTCGTTTCATCTTCTTTTAACTTTTCCCTCCAAATTAGGGGGGCTTTCTTTATCTAATCATCCTTTTCATTAAGTCTTTATTGCCGAAATTTCAGCTCTGAACATTTTACAAGTAAAAATATACATCTTTCAATGCATCCTTTTTTTTTTCCTCGCAGAGAACATCATTCAACTGATGTCTCTATTTCTGTTATCGTGAAGAAATCTTATTTTTATATCACCTTTGTGATGTTAGCTTCAAAAATATTATTATTATTCTTTGTAATCATTATAAATATGAACAGAATGTGCATTCTCTTTCTTGCCGTGCACCCTTCCCATCCATATCGCTTTCTCTCCTTTCGTCCTTTTATTAAAATGACTGGTGCCGTATTTTCAAATAATTCACGGCATTTTATGGTACATGCATTCTGGGACAACCTAGATGAATGTAGGCATTCGTTAAGCTTATTTACAGTAGACAAGGCTTAGAATACGCTACCTGTATCAACTATAGTGGGATAAGACCCCGCTAAAAATAGGGAGTGACGGGGATATGACACTAAAAGAAATCTGGATTATTTAGATTTTTCGGACTGTTGTCATCATCTTTATTGTTATATACACAAAGTTTCAACCGATGTGCCCTCCGGCCCACTTCAGGTGTTTTGGGAACCTTCACGTCGAACTCGGGAACCTTCATGTCAGAATATTAGCCTTGATGTCATAATCAGGAGATTTATTCTATCTACTGGGGTAGACTGTTCTCATCCCGTTAACCATGACTGGGTGCAGGTGCTCAGCTATGTGTAGCATAATGGTCGGGTCTTACCTGGGAACACAATATTTGTGGCCTTGTGCAAGACACAGAGAAACCTTAATAGATATAGTATGATTCTCTGAACTTATTCTTTGAAGAATTGGCTCGAAAGAGAAATAAAAATAATAACGAGATCTTGACGACGTGAAGGCGGGCATTAACGAAAATGCAGTATTCTTGATGGCTAATTGTCCTTTGATCTAAATGGCCTTGAACTCTCTTTGACCAAATCATTAGAACGAATCGAATATTCTTTTCCTTCTAGGAAGAAATAGATTGTTCCAGAAAAAAGATCCTTCTGGCGAGTTGGCCAGGCGGAGGCTGAGATCGGGAAGCAAACTGTTGTCGCTGAGAATGAAAAGGGCTGACCGGATATTTACCGACTGAAGAAAAGTTTGTCACCCAGAAGTTTACTCGAAGGACTGAAACTCTAAGTTGATACTAGATAAAAACATTACGTATTAATTAAGCTGACTCTCTCTCTCTCTCTCAAGAACAATAACTTGCAGTAAATAAATTTATGAAAAGCGATTCCATCGTCATCTTCGTTACTACGGAAAAATACTACGAATGGTATTGTGAATAAAATGATATTCCCCTTACCACTAGACACCCGTGGAGATAGACAATTGACTGTAACTAAGTGCCTGCGGCGTGTGTAAGGTGATACCTTTACCTGACCACGCGAAGAAGTGTGGAAGAATTTTTGGGCTCGACCAACGAAAAGGACTACTAGAATCCTGTGTGGATGTTGTAAACAACCAAAAAGTTTACGCGTGTGGAAACGCCCTAGGACTAGCGACTAGCGACCAGTGAATAACTTTTAATAGTGTACCCACGGAGTGCACGGTGTAAAGGTGCACAAAAGGTGCATTGTGCAGAAAGACCTCACATATTACGTATACGATTTAGTGTCGTGAAAAGTCGCCACATTACATATATTATTTAGAGCCTTGTAAAAAAGAGGCCACGTAACATATGTTAAGTATTTTATCTTATTATCAGTCGTGGTCAGGATTGAACCTTCAATCTACAGATGACTGTCACTTAGAACTCTATTAATTCAACCCTTATATCCGTTGCACCATGTGTCAAACTTCAAACAAATTAAATAAATCTGATGACAAGACTCCAGTCTAATATGTGCGGAGTACCTATTTCTAGTCATTACTCCTAGGTCCACTCTGACCCGGAGTGGTAGTATATATTAGGGTCCCATATAGGGATCAAATAGATCAATTTAAAAATTATTCATCGTCGATGTGCAAAAAAACTCTTCAGAAACAACTGCAAAAAAATCTAAATATGAACACGACGCCCTAACTTCTAGGCCTAAAATAACCCCAGACGGGTTGATATGCCGTTAAACTCAACCACAGCTAGCTGTACCTGACACGTAGAAGGATAGCTTATACTATTCTATTTCTATTGAAGACAAATATAGTAGCTATTATTTTTCGCCAATATTAAAAATCGATTATACTCGGGAATAATATAAAGCTAGATTTCTTCTAAGATTTAGTCGTGTCGGTGCTGCTGTATAGCTGGAGTACCAGCCAGGGGCGATGATTGATAATGATTATACTCAGGAATTGTAGGTAAGAAGTTTATATTCGACTGATTAAAATATATTCAAATTTAAAACTGTATACTATGTTTCAAAAATCGATTTTTTATGATAAAATCTATTGTTTAAAAACAAAGTTAATTGTTATTCTTATAGAGAAATGATGCAAGGTTTCTGACATAGCAGAAACTGTGGATGTCAATCCGATAACTTTTGTCAGGTCTTCACAAACTAAGCTACTATGGCGGACTGCAAGGAAGAAACCTTTTCTTCGTCCAACCAAGCGGAGGAAAGATGGGGCTCATGAAATGATTGAGAAACCTAAGGCATATTGGAATACATAAATGTAATATTCTCTGGAGCCATGATTTGCTTTATTTTCAGACTGTGGTACAGTGTGAGTCGGAGGGGGTAGGCCTATTTCAGTGCCGCCAGATTAGCAACGGAGATTCAGCGCTGCTATTTCAGCGACAAGAGTCTTCAGCGCCAAACAAATTAGCTAAAGCCATCTCAACGCCAAAAGAAATTGGTTATAGTTTTTCAGAGGTTTTACCGTAAGTTTTAAAGTGACAGAAAGACGGAAAGAAAGAAAGACAGAGAAG
Organism: Doryteuthis pealeii; assembly: GCA_023376005.1. Classification (NCBI taxonomy): domain Eukaryota; kingdom Metazoa; phylum Mollusca; class Cephalopoda; order Myopsida; family Loliginidae; genus Doryteuthis; species Doryteuthis pealeii. The sequence continues at coordinate 119,178,621 of CM042139.1, forward strand.
GGGATAGAGAGGGAGAGAGAAAGAAGAGAAGAGTGATAGCGGGAGAGAGGGAAAGACTACCTCGATAAAAGAGAGGATATTTCAAAAGTGACAGAGAGAGAGAGAGAGAGAGAGAGAGAGCGTACAAAAAGAAAGAAAGAAAGAAAGGATATGTCAAAAGTGACCGAAAGAAAGAAAGAAAGAAAAAAGAAAGAAAGAAAGAAAGAAAGAAAGAAAGACAGAAAAAAACGGATTTTTCAAAAGTGACAGAAAAAAAGAAAGAAAGAAAGACAAGGACATTTGCTTGAATGTTTCAAAACTAAAAGGAAGATTCGATTCATTTTCTTGAGGCCGTAATGTCGCATTTCCATAAAAAAAAGTAATAATTAAAAAACAATACCAAAAAGAGTCCATCACTAAAACAAAAAAAATATCCCCATGAATAAATAAATGAATAAATAAAAGAATAGATAAATAAACAATGCAAGAGATCGTTAATGAGAATTAAATAACTCACACAGTAACCTAACAAGTGTTTCCATCTCTTTTGTTTACATGTATGGAATATCAATTTAAAATATCATTCTAGATAGAATAAAAATACTGTGCATGCGGTAGTAATTATTTAGAAATAAAACAGAGAAGATTTTAAACAAAAGCATTCTGGCAATGAAAGATATCTTAATAATTAAAATTACATTATTGATTATGATATGGAAATACATATATCTTAATGAACAACTTAAACATTTTCTTAAATACAAAAATAAGGAAACGTAATTTAATAGATTATGCGCAATAGTTTTCAAAACTCTACCTCATGTCTATTGCCATATTTTTATAAAAATCTTTAATATTCTTTCTTCTGCCTTTCGGTATTTTTCGAAACAACAGAGAAGATTTTAAAGATGTATTGCTTGATCCATCATATATATATATATATATATATATATACATATATATATATAAAGAAAATTTGAAAAATCAAGTGTTCCGAAAATGGGATGAATTTAATTATCGATGTTTAAAACAGTTACATTGAACCTTCATCAGGATGTTTCTTGGGGTGAAGAAAATGATGGATGTTTTTATATGTGACAGGAGATGAAAATCTTTTTAGTTATGTAACTGTATTTGATCAGCGTTTTATTTTTGAAAGGCAAGTCGCGATCTACCAGGCTTCATTTAATTATTTATTTAGTTATCATTCCCACTTTGTTTCCCTATGTTCTCTTAAAAATAATCAGTCCATTAATACTTTTTCTCGTCTTTTGCATTTCTTCGAGTTGCGTCACGCGTCATGACAACTTCGCGTGGGTAGATCGCGACTTGCCTTTCAAAAATAAAACGCTGATCAAATACAGTTACATAACTAAAAAGATTTTCATCTCCTGTCACATATAAAAACATCCATCATTTTCTTCACCCCAAGAAACATCCTGATGAAGGTTCAATGTAACCGAAATGTTTTAAACATCGATAATTAAATTCATCCCATTTTCGGAACACTTGTTTTTTCAAATTTTCTTTATATTGTCGGATTTAATTTCCATATTTACTCCCATATATATATATATATAATATATATATGTGTGTGTGTGTGTGTGTGTGTGTGTATCAGTCATGTCGGTGGGGCTTTAGAATACACCGACTGCACCTCTCCAGAGGGATAATAGCCCCCAAATGCGGCCAGCTGTTGGCCCTGTGTGGCGACCCGTGATGCTTAAGGACGGAATCTTGGTGGATGAGCCCATGATATGCAACATACCACTTTGACCCTTACTTAGGCTAGGCGGGCGGGTGATCGGAGAGGGCTCCCTCCGATCAATCGGCTGGTCACGTCAAGCCCTAGCACCTATATGATTGTCCCGACCCTATTGCCCTTATGGCAAGCCCAAACCTTTTTTATCATAAGGGTGTTAGAAGGCTGTGGCTGAGAGTCTTCATGTTCCGGGAATTACGTTAAATTCTATCTGATGGTGAGGTTAAAGTTCTGGAGGTCTGGGAGTGTGGAGCACCTCTTCATCGCCATGGGCTTCCAGGTCCACTCTGACCCTGAGTTGTAGTACCTGTTAGGGTCTTATCTATGGATTAAATAGAAAATTTGTTTACAAAAAATGAGTTTAAAATATTTTCTTCCAAAATATTGCTATAAATCATCCTTTGCTGTCATTAAATGTCTCACCGTGGGTGATATGCCGTAAAAAAAAATATATATATATATATATATATATATATATATATATATATATATATATATATATATTCACCAGGCTGAACTTTACTTGTCCTCTTTGACTCTGAATTGTTTGCTCAATGATTTACGAAATTCTAAATTTAGTAGTAAGTTTCTATTATTTTAAATCACAGCCTACAACTGACGAGACAGACAGAAAGTTTCCCTTAACACTTGCAGTAAAATCGCTGAATTATTGTAATTAATTTCTTCTGGTGCTGAGATTCTTTTCGCTAAGAGACTTGCCACGGAAACGACTTGCCGCTGAATCTGCGGTGCTTACCTGGCATCGCTAAATAGTACCTAACCTGAAGACTGTAATCAAGAGTTTAACATCAAAAGATAGCAGCCAACAGATACACATGGTGGTTATTCTATTATGGTATGGGATGCTATTTGGTGTGATAGTCGTTCGGAGCTAGTGGAGTGCTAGGGTAACATTACTTCTGCTAAATATGTTTCCATGTTGCAAGAAGGGCTCCTTCCAATATTCTCAGTTGGTATAATGATAAAACGTGAGTCCTTATTTATGGAATATGGGACTCTTTGCCACACTTCTAAAAACACACAAGATTAGTAGCATTAAAAAGGGATTTGAAAAATTCCATAACCAAGTCAGTCGCCAAATATTAACACTATCGAACTCCTCTGGGCCATAATAGACTTAAAACTTCGAAAAAAGAAACAGAAACCATCTTCAAAATCAAGACATTAAGATTACTGCGTAAAACATGGCAAGAAATTCCTCAAGACAATGTTCGTGAAACGATCACCATTAAAGGATCCTTGTATTAAAAAAGCAAATGTGATGTCAACAAAGTATTAGTAAATAAGTATTATTACTTTATTGTAATACTTTCATTAAATAATTGATATTTTAACCTTAAACATACAAGTTTATCTGGGTGTTTATTTCTGTCATCTCTCTCTCTCTCTCTCTCTCTCTCTCTCTCTCTCTATATATATATATATATATATATTATATATATATATATATATATATATATAAGAATAAATAAAATTTAGTCAAAACCTAAGAACATAGATTAAGCCTACTTACTAAAAAAAACTAACACAGTCAAATAGGAAAAGCATTTTTTTGCTAGCCAGATTGTAAATCGTTATTGATTGCTATTGATTTCAGACAGAGAGGTATATAACTGTTAAAATTGTCAAGCGCATGCGCATGCACCTACTCTCACTTATCTTTGCAGCTTTTTTTCCTTTGCCGCAGTATACTGATACGACGAGGCATCACCATTGTTACACATTTCGCTGCAGCAATCCTTAGAGAATAACACCAGCACAGTCATAGTTATTACCTTTCCCAAGCTGTTATGGTAATTTTGAACATATGGATTTAAAGCAATATATCTTTGGCATTGTGTAAAGACAAGAACTTTGTTCGACAATAGGACAATTGAGTCTTTTAAAATAACCAGTCAGTATTGGAAACCAGAGATTTCTTCTGAATAGGAACAAACTTTTCAGATATGATCATAATCTAAGTGCATAATTTGATTCCCGATTCCATTCAGAGTAAGTTCTGAATTCTATTGAAACCTTAACATATATTATTGCACAATTTATAAGAATTAAACTCGATGTCGGTCCGAAAGCCTCAAAGAATATGAACATCTGTCCAGTTTCCCCCGTTTTAAGAGGAATTTGTAATTACAAACTTGGATTTGAATATATTTATTGGCTTGAGATATATCCCCATTCTATTGAGATGATCAACAATCGCGATTACATGCCGATCACTATAACGGTCAGAACAACAAGTAATTATATCTTTAGGTTAGATTCAACTACACTAAAGAAATATTTGTTGATTTTTAATGCTTATAAAATGAATTGAGACCATAAGAAAAGAAAATGCTCTATTCCTACAATTCAAATCCCAATCTGTTTTTCTATTTATTAATAATATTGGTTATTCTTCTGAATTTTTGTGATGATAATTTGTATTATTTGGATTTTTCGAGCTGTTATTTAACTTCATTATTATAAGCACAACGTTTAGACCGATGTGTCCTTCGGTCTTCTTCGGGACATTTTTTTTTCTTTTCGAACTCTGGAACCTTCTCGTCGAACTCGGGAACCTTCTTATCGAACGGAGCCTTCATGTCGTAATCGGTAGCCTTCACGGAAATCCGAATCGAATCCTTTATTCAATCGACCTGGGTAGACGGATCTCATTCCGCTAATCAGGACCGGATTCAAGTGTTATACTATGTTAGGTATTCTATGTTAATAAACATGGTCAAGATGGCGCAATGGATATAGGGATTGTGTTAATACAATTCAAACTGACAATAATATGTATGTTACAGATTCAAAAAATATGAAATATATAATTTATCTATTTCGTTTTAATAAATCTTAAAGTATCTACATTATTTTTAATTGATACTATTCAAAGCCAAATGTATCCGATGTGGTGTCATTTTTAGCAAGATAGTCTCTCAGATCCATAACTACTGAATAGCGAGATCGACCCTCCCTTGGAGACCTCATAATTTTGACCTTTTGTCACATCGTACCTGTGATGAATGGGTTGGGTAAATACCTTGTGTAATGATTAGCAACTTAGTCTCGCAGATTCATTACTACTGAATAGAGAATTCGGTTCTCGCTGGATGTCCCATACTTGTGAACATGTGTCACATCCTTCCCGTGATGAACCCACGATTCAAAATCATGTTGCATATTCAATTAATTAATCTGGCTCTTTTGTTTTGTATAACTTTTAAATAAAGAGGCAAATACACGCATATAATTGTGTTTTATGTGTGTTTATTTATATTCAAAGTAAAAAAACCTACCAATTATGACCTATGTCTCAAGTCTTTTTTTCTTTTTTGTATAGAACTACTATATACCAATATGAACTGTATACACATTATATCATTTTCACTGAAAGTATTTCATTGTCTACGATCGGAATAATTAAATAATCGTCCACCGGGTTTTTGAAGCTATTAAAATAGCATTTAAAAATATTTACTCACTCTTTGCAGTACAGAAAATTGTATATTTCAGATTGTTTTTTACTACTGTTAATTTTCGTTTATTTTCATTTAATTTAAATGGAAGATGCTTTTTTGATAAAAATCAAAGTGAGGGTTATAGTTTGGAGCAAAACGTTTTTTGTTGTTTTTTTCATTTTAAATGATTACCTGATTATTTCATGCTTTAAGGTATTTTCTCAAGATAATTCATTTGAATTTCAAATTTGTTTATTACGACAATTTGGTTTCTTTCAGAACCATCATGTTGATAAGTATCTTAAATCAGGTTTACAAAGAGCAAAGCGTTCTCAAAAAGCAATAAAAGTCGTAAAAGCAATCACACATTTCTTTGCTGGGTATGGCTCAGTAATCAACACTGTCAACTGAAGACAGGAATAGTGTCAGTCTCAAGTGATTTGGCGTAGTATATTATTAAAACTTCAGTTAGTATCGATATTTTTAACATTTTCCGATAACAAAAGAAAAACCACGTAGATTTTTTTTCGTTATTTTTGCTTTTACATTTACTTTTTTTGTTGTTGTTGTTGTTGCTGCTGCTGCTGCTTTCATTCTAGACTGGATGATAAGCACTTACCTCTTGTCACAGTGTAAATGATAGCATGCTGGCCTCGAAAGTAATTCCTAGTAGGTATTGAATGTAATCTTTATTAGTGGTCACACATCTATGACTTTAGGATATAGAAAAAGGACTTACTTTTTTTCCGAGGTCTTTTCATAGACTGAACAATTCCTTTCCGAAAGGTAATTTATGAGTTTATATCAAAAGTATTTTTGTTTGTCTGGAATCATATGTAATACTTATGATATGTGTAATAAATATGTTTCTGCCATATAGCACTTAAATAATGAGAATGGAATCGTCTGTTTTCTTATAAATAATATGACAAAACCTCAGAGGATGGAAGCAACGATATCCCACGGGACCTGTTAATTCAATCTAGCAATTGCTAATCTACCGTGTATCTTTGCTTAGTAATCCTTTTCCTCTATTTTTAATACTCGTTATGTTTCTTACTATTATTTCTCTTTTAACTCTAATACTCAAATGAAAACAGATCCTAAAGTTTCCAAGTGAGACAGGTCTGCTTCTCCTTTAGTTTATACTTTAAAGGTTTGGGCTTGCTTCCATTACTGTAAAGATTAAGGGGTTTTGAGGCCCAGGTAAAAAAAATGCGACAACCTTTTCCAGAATACCAATACGTGCATTAGCAATTATAATATCATAAACAAAGGTTAACAATAAACACACACACACACACACACACACACAATATATATATATATATATATATATATATATATATATGTCTTGTGACAACATTACTCAGAATGGGTTGATCCGGTTCCATACATTCAAAGATGGAGTATAATATAAATAGGAAGTACGAAAGCGGTTCCCAAGACCCTGCCTGCAGACACTCTTGTTTGTCGCAGATTATCCAGCAGACGCAGTGACGAAGGGACCAAAAGTAACCAACGATTTTCGGTGCAGACTCTTCTTGGAATTTTCACCAGAGCCCCTTTGGCCGGATTTAGTCCTAATACCAATGGGTGCCAGATCTCTCCACCTTGGATGACTCAACTAGTAATCTAAATTTCCGATGGCATATATATTTCTGTGGATACAGCACACATAATTATGCATGATGATCTTGCCTATTCTAAGGTCGGTTTTCGTTGGGTTCTCAAAATGTTTACGCCAGAGCACAAAGAGATGAGAGTCCAGTAGTTGCAGATGTTCATATAGACTTTAGAAAGACAATTATAACATTTGATATAACATTAGTTTGCGACAGACAAAAAAAGTTTATGGGGTGGAAATACACTGATTCTGCAGTAAAAAATAAAAATATTTCCGAAAACTGCGGCCTATAAAGAAGGTCTTGTTGACAGTCTTATGAGAAAGGAAAAGACCCATAACTATTGATTTCCTTATAAAAAGTTCAACTGTAAACAAACCCTTCTATCGACAACTCCTTAGACAAGCGTGAAAAAGAAGTGAAGAACAAACGAAAAGACCTTCAATCTTCCGGATTCATATTTCACTAGAACAAGAAAAGCCCTTCATACTGTCGTAAGAACAGTGGAAATCATCAGTCAGTTTTGTTTTGAACAGCTGGTAATATATGTCAGATCTGCCACCGCTGGTTTTCTTTTGTCTGACCGCTTCAAAGAATTTATGGGTGAAACAGTTTTTAAGCGATGATGAAGTGAAGTGCACCGTAAGCAAATGGCTAAAAATGACATACAAGGATGTCTATGATGAAAGAATACAAAACTTGCTTTTCGATGGGGAAATATTTGTTTTAATCCTTTGCCTACTTTAAACCGACCACAGGGGCTCACCCACCACTGTGATCCTACCGTAATCAAAGTACAAATACTAATGGTTAGTTCATCATAATTGAGCAGAAGGACTCAGATTACAACAATAATAGAACTTTATTTGAATAGAATGAATTATGAGGTGAATAGATAGTGAACTTTGAAATATCACATCATACAGGTAAGAAAAACAAGAAAATTTGGTTCAGCCATGGGGGAAATCCGGTAGGCAAAGAGTTAAAGAATGGATATCATAAAAATAAAGCAAAATATGTTTTCCTGTGCGAAATGTAAGTCGTTTCATTGTAAAATCCACATTTATTGAAGACTATATATATATATATATATATATATATATATATATATATATATATATATATATATATATTGAAATTATAGTCTTTAGATTTATATATGAAACTATTTTAAAACAGAATTGTGTAAAAAATGGAAATATGTTAGGATACAAAAACTGATATATATATATATATATATATATATATATATATATATATATATATATATATAACTAAACTGAGATAGATAGATAGATCAGAGTGTACAAGTGAGTAATATCAATTAAATGGTACTCCACATACCCAAGATCTCCACAACAGATACAATTTAGTGATATACTCAGAACTCAATAAGGGGAACCCCATGGTGTAGTACTAGTGTGCTGAATTCTAGACGTGCTATTACGGTCACTTTAAAAAGCTTGAGAAAGAGTTTAGAACCCCCTCATCACCCAGCTGTGGGTTATATAGCACCACTACTTTACTTCTACTGGGATTGCTGTGGCGTAAAATAACCCACTAAGGTTGATATGTCATTAAACAAGGTAACCAAACCAAGAATGAACACAATAAATAGTCGGAATGTTCAAAATATTTTCGGATTCCTTGATTTTTAAATTCTCGAACAGTTTAATTGACGATATCCTTTTACATTAGACTGTTCGCCTCCAAGATTTTGGGATATTCAGAACAACGGGAGTCGTTTCTAAATAGTTCCTGTCTAATTTTAAAGCATCGATACCAAGATTATATCAGGGCTTCCTTCGTGGAGTCATAACCGAAAGCCTTGTTAATCATGTAAAGAGTTTCCATAGTGAAATGCCCAAGTTTAAACCAAAACTTTAAACACATTGTCTCTGAACTCTATGGTCACACTATATGAGCTCACTTATTGGCATCTGACTGTTGACAGCAATAACATGGATGAGTGTCTGTACACGAGTGTGCAGTAAAGAGTTCTCTGGTTTTTATCAAATTACATTACCTGTTCTTGAAAGATCTAAAGTGGGCATATAGGTTCCAGAAAGAAATTTGCAAAATTCTCAATATTTGAATGAGAGAATAGAATTACACGAGTACAAATATTGACACAATATTAATTGTGAACGTTTGATTTATAGGAAATGTTTAAGCTTCTTAATTTGAACTTAAATAACAAACTAAAATAGACCTATGGTAAAACCAATTTGAAAGCACCGGTTTCCTGTAGATCACCGAGGTTAGGTAGCGATGAACCTGCTCAATACTTATATGGGTGGCCATTTAAGCTACAATAGGTACTGTAAGCAACATGATATCAAAATGATTTGATTCGGCATTGAATAAGCCGAAAAGTGTTTATATACCGTAAAACAAAACAATCAACCAACAAACTAAAATAGAATAAAGAATCAAACAAGCTAACAAGCATTACACTATCCTACATTTACAAAAACAATACCTTTTTAAGTTATTACTGGAGAGCTAACATGATCTACACATATGAGTGAATGTATATATAGATATACACTCTCTCACGTACTCACATGCACGCAGAAATAGACACACGCACACACACACACACACACACACACACACACATATATATATATATATATATATATATATATATATCACCCCACTCCAACCCGTTCTTCGGGTCGAAGGTCCGGTGTGCTTCGGCCACTGGATCGGTGGCTATCCTCCCAGGCAATACCTGCCCCATTGGGGGCAGGGATGGGTTTATTGCCCAGTGCCTGAGGCGACCCCTTGAGGGGGAATGCCGAAGGGATCGACGCAATTTTTCTTCTTTCCCACACATGAGCTTCGGCTTGTGGGTGGGCCCACGTTAAAACGAGGCCTTGTGCCCAGCCTATACAAGTGGGGTATGAGGCAAATACCCCCCCATATATATATATATATATATATATAATATATATATATATATATATACATTCCAATGTATGCCCAGAAGTAAAGTTTCCAAATGTTCGGGGACGCAGGGAAAATGTGTGTACGCTATTGGCAGAACTATGGTGTTCGTTGTGCATGCCCCTGCGTGGCTGTAAAGCACTTACGGCCGCGCTCAGTCTTGGCTTGGCAGTCGTTTCTGATGGTGCAACCAATTGACACTACTGCCAAATGTGAAGTTCGTGCATTGAAAGTCATTGTCAATTAACGGAAGCATACGGAGAGTCGTGAATGTATGTCAAAATGGTGCGCAAATGATGTAGGGAGTTTGGATCGACGACGCATCATCAACGATATGACGGCGAGTTATTATGACATAGAAATACAAAGCCTGTCACAGCGACTACAAAAATGCATCGATCTAAATGGCTATTATGTAGAAAAATAGATACATACTCACACGTTAAAAAGTAAACATCATTGACAATAAATAATAAACGTTTCCGTGATTTCTAAATATTCTGAAGAACTTACTTTTGTGATTACTCTCGTATTTATATATATTAATATTTATAATATAGTTTACTATATTTATAAATGAATATTGTTTTAAATCTATTCATCTTTAAAGTAAAATAGCAGAGTTTGAAATTGATAGAGTATATTAGAATACCCTCTCTTAAATGACATACAAAGAAATAAATCTTCCCGGAATGCTCTAGTAAACTAGAATCAACCAGACTAAACTAAAATTAAGTGGTTCTATTCACATTATGTACCACAGAATAGCATCTAAGTAAAAACACAAACACGTATATTCATTTGATTTGAGAATCACATAGACGAGAAACTGTCTGTAATCAAACGCCGTTGACTTCTACGCTAACATATATATCTATATATATTGGGTCTATTAATTTTTTCGTTCAACTTATTTATCCTTTTTCTTTTCGTTAACTGTTTATTTCTTTTTCATCTATCCACGAGGTAATAGACTTTCTTTCCCCTCCCTCCATTGACTTCTCCCTGACAAGCAACAGATAAATACAGAAGCTTATAGTGTTGAGAATTTCCAGTATATAAGGTGTGTGCTAGATACCCGCTCTTACTTATAGACTAGGCCGAATTATGTGATCTAACTCTTGGCCAATCACTGGCAGTACTCTGAGGTTGATACAATACTTAAACTGACCCTACTGTTCATAATTACTGTGACACCCATGGACAACGGACATAGAATTGAATCACTGGACCTTTACCAATACGTAGGATAAGACTTATACGCTTACCAAAGGATTCCATAACATAGGACTTTCTTTAAGCCCTTTTCAACTGACCAAGGATGGCATTTAAAAACTCAACATATAGCCTTAAGATATTTCCAAGCCGGATTTTAATATTAAATGTCATGTGGACTAAGTCGTAACTTAGAGAATTCAACAACGCTGGTATAACCACGCGTGTACATGAATGAGCGTGTTTCACGCATACATGTACATATGTGTGTATAAACACAGCGAACATTAGAATCATCTTAACGCCTCTAGTGGACTTACCCATAACCACCCACCCACCCAAAAAAGGAAAAAACTGACCTGAATGAACTGTTGCTTATCTGATACACAAATGCAAAATATATCGTATCCCTAATCTCATTTCTTTTCTCGGGAACAGCAATAGCAGTAAGATTGCGATACCTGCTACTCGCATGGATCCCCAAATGGGTTAAAAGGGGCTCTTTAGCCTTGGTCGGCAACCCATCAAAGTCATGGAAAAGTCCGACATAAAAACTCTGCTGCTTTTCAACGAAAGTCTAGGGGAGTAAACTCCGAAAACAAACCAGGAGCCGGAGCCCTTAAAGGTGGTGTGATACTGAAATCCAGTGCTACCCATCAACCCCTGCGACACTACCGTTGCCAAACCGTATTGGTACCTTACATTTCCTTTGGATGACTGCGGCAGTGTGGAGACGGAGGATTTGCTTCATGGGCAACAGTTTATCCTCCACACGAACCCGCCCAGGCTATGTAGTTCAAAGAAAAAAAAATATTTGACACTGCTCCATTGTCTCTTGTAGACAGAAAGCTGCCAACCTTATCTAATATATAAAGGAGAGATTTTGGTATGTATGTGTCGACGTATAACTATAAAACGGGAGGTCACTCAGATTTAAAATCTTGCATACACATTGATATCGTTCTAACTAAGAAACACTCCAAATTTGGTTATTGATTTTTCCTGATTAAGGGATATAATTAATTAATCAAACAAAAATCAAACGATTCTTAGAAGGAAATCGTATAACTGCTGCTGATATTCCAGCTACAAGCATCACGCACGCCGCAACCTGCCCCCAACCTGCTGCCTCTTTTCGCATGCCAGCTCAAACGATTTTTAGAAAGAAATCGTATAGCTGCTGCTGATATTCCAGCTACAATCATCACTCACGCCCCACTCTGTCTCAACCTGCTGCCTCTTTTCGTATGGCCGCTCTATTCCGCGTTGTTGAATGCATTTGTTTTTATGTAAAAAAGAAAAATGAAAACGTTTTTATCAATATTTTTACGATTACTTTCATATTTCTTAGAATAAAATATATCCATTTTTAATCTTTGTTATTTTTGTTGCTCAAATGAATAAATAAATTACAATGTTACATTTTATTCTCAAACAAGCAATTAAAAACTGAATTTACAATTGTTTTAAGTAGTTTGAATATTATTATGAATGTTTTAAACAAACAAACAAAAAATCGTAAATTATTAGCGCTTAAAAAGGGGGGGGATATTTAACACAAACTTGAATAAAGGTTAATATTATCTGCAAAATTACGAAATTCACACAAACACTTATTTACTTATTATGTTTACTTATTTTAGATAAGTAAATAGTGTTAGTGGGAATTTTGTAATTTATTTACGAAATTCTTTTTTGTCAAACAGTAAAAGAATGATAAAGAAATATGTAAATAAATACATAACAGTTAGCATAACATAGGTAGACCCATAGGTAGATTGGGTCTAAAATGCGTTTTTGACAAAGTGATTTCAGCCCTCCGCTCCAGAAAATAGTTTACCAAAAATCAGGGAATTATCGGATTTTAACTAATTTTTCAGTGTTTATTCATCAATGAACGATCTTTATAATACATTACTTATTTTATTTCAAAAATTCCTCATTTTTTCAGGTCACTTAATTTTTTATGTTTATAGTTTACTAATTACAGTATAAATAAAGAGGGCTGACTTCTGAAAATTAAAACGGAAAGTTTTTTTGGTGGTACCCAATGACAGTTTAACTACAGTCTATGAATTAACATTTTGCGAATTGGGTTACGTTTTTAGGGGATTAAGGTTGTTTTTAATTACGTATATTGCTTAAAAAAAAAAAAATTACTATACATTAAATTAACCATTGAAAATTAATTATTGAATCTATTATTGAGACAGCTGTTTGTGTTAGTATTGCAATGTATAATTTCAATTAAACTTAGTTTACAAAATATTTTTCAACATTAAATGTATAGTAATTTTTTTTTTGTTGTTGTTGTTGTTATTTTTACCCCCCCCCTACATTCAACACAATGAAACTTTCATAAAAATTAATTTTATCTTGAAAAAACTTTTTCCATTTGAAAGAAGAAACATTAAACAAACTCCTGATGATTTTTTTAAAATTAAGCTTACGGAAATGATTAAAATTATGATTGAAAAAAAAAAAGGTTTTATATTTGCACCGTTAAATCAACTAAAATTTAACGTATCCAAAAACAAGGTACGACAAGAATTTTTTTTTTTAATTCTATGAAAAATCAATAAATGGTCCGACTTTCATGAAAGTCGGGTTTTGTAATATCCGCCATACATTTTAGATAAATTGATAACAGAGAATGATGAACCCATGTGCCACAGATGCGCAGGTTTTGATGTCAGAGTTCATTTCTCGCAAGTTGGTCTTACAAGATAATAATCTGAAATTATGTTACTTCACCTATAAAAATAACAAAAATCATCACACAGAAATCCAAATATGCCCGTATTTTTTTCGGTAGACTATACATCTTAATGTTCTTGAGCGTTTATATATATATATATATATATATATATATATATATATATATAATATATATATTCTTATATTTTCGTTTTACATCTCTCACTATAAACTTCTATAATTCAGTCTATTTCTTCCCCTGTGGTACTTCATACTTTTCACTCTTTTCCGATCTGTATTTCCTTTCAACTTATTACCACTTTACTGTTTCTACTATTGTTTGCTCCCATTTTTCATACTTTCTTATTTTTACTTGAGTTATCTGAAAATAATTTTGCTAGTTTTAACATAAAGGTATTGTCTATCAACACAATGATTCATTTAGATGAAAGCTATTAGTCGATTTTATTTTTCATTTTTATTTTATTTTATCATTATTTTTTTTCGAGGGAAAATATCCATAATACAGGGTGTTCCAGAAAAATTGACATCAATTCATAATGTAATAACTTGACCAATTCTCGTTCAAATAATATCAAATTTTAAAAGCATTTGTAGAAGCAAATCAATATTCTATATTTGATGTTTGATTTTGATTTTCCTTTTAGGTATAGAAATGCCATTGACTTGAATAGAAAAGGCGTTTTGTGTTAGAGTATGCTTGAACGCAGTCAAACAAGACTGAGCAGCGTGCATCCGTGAGAGAATTCGCTAAAAATACACCAAATGTAATTCGTATTTCTACATTGCACAGAAAGTTCAAAGAAGAAGGCTGTCTGTTTAGGGACAAATGATCTCTTCGACCCCAATATCGGAAGAGTTGGTCGAAAACTTGTGAAATCATTCATGAAATCCACTTACTTTTGAATTCCTTATTCAAATTCCGAAGAATAAATCTTATTTTGCTCAACAAAAATGTTTAGTTTACTTAACCTAGACTATGTACTTACTCAGATATTTATATCTCAAATTATATGAATTTTTATACACTCTCTAGTACTCATTCTCAAGATAAATCATCAAATTTGCGGTCGAAGCAGAAAAAATAATTCCTAATAACTAGTTATGTATAGATTATATTATTTACTGTTTTAAATTTTGTTATAAGATAGTCAAAACTGTCTCCTGGTGGTGTATGATGCATCAGCATATGGAAAAACCAGCGGAAATTAACAATGACAGACGTCATAAAAAGGCCGGATATATCTAGTCGACAAATCACCCAACCAAATAGAGAGAGAGAGGAGAGGAGAGGGAGTGGGAGAGAGATAGAGTCTCACCACTGGAGAGCGAGACATTAGAAGTCGCACACACAATGCACATATGCAAAGACTGATAAACTTTTCTCTCCCTCTTCACGACGCTTTTCTTCCCAGTAGTACCCCGCTGTTTCAGCAGGACTTAGAATACGTATAATCGTAAGACCCCCCCCCCCATTTCCTAAAAAAGGGTGCAAAAAACGGTATCTGATGGCGAGGTTCCGATTATAGAGATCTTGAGAGCGTGGAGTACCTTTTCATTGCCATTACTACAAGACCCACTTTGATTCGGTGTAGCAGAACCTATTTGTTCCTCCTTTTCAAGTATTTTGAGATACAACTCGGTTATGTGCAGGGCTGAAACACTTGGACTCTAACGAAACACTTAGAAAAAAACTAGGTGAGAACTACAAGAATTCTGCCTGTAGTCTTGAACAAATGCTGGAAACAGCACCCCATAAAGTAGCAGTTTAACGGCCACTTACCTCCTATCACACAAACCATCTGGGTAAGACGAACGAAACATGCTGAATACTGCTGGAGAAGCAAGGATGAGCAATGAGAATGAAAAGCAAGTGACGTTCTCCCATGGGTACCTACAGATGTATACATCAGTGTGAGTCGACTAGCAAAATCTACATTTGTCAGCTCTTCATGGCTTCTCGATGCTGTGCAATGGCTAATGGCTGATGGGGATGGCTGGCGAGGAAGACTCATGAGGACCCGTGCTGTCTGTACTCGTTTGTTTTAGTAGTTTCAAAAAAGTGCTCATTCCCGATCTCTAAAGCATGATCTAATAAATGACACCAACATATTTATTCCATATATTGCCTCCCAGGTGATAAAACAAGATACTCTGCACGAAACAAACCATTCATAGATTCATATCACATCGAGGTCAAATCATTCTGGGGGATACTAATATAACTTCCGCTCCAATACTGAACAAAAAGGCATGAGGCCAGTTCTTATTAACATTGCTTCTGGTTGGATCACGTTGCACATCAAGTTTTCAACGAGGAATAGACAGGAGGAGGAGGAGGAGAATGAAAATAAGAAGATAATTGACAAATAGCTGCTCAGCGAGTAATGAGGACCAAGCGTAAATTAAATCACTAAATATGTATGTCACGCATGTGAACAGGTTACAAGTTCATGAATGAGCTCGTTGCATTTCGCTATTTATTTTCAAGGGTTCTTTACTATAATGGTTATGCTGATTTAGAATAAATTCACAAACATGTCGACGTTCATTATATCCAATTGCTATCATTCACTGGTTTTGTGAATATGAATAGCTAAATCATAAAATAGAGCTAATAATCGCATGAGCGATTTTTTTCTCAATAAGATCGTGAGGGCACCCATAACAATAAATAGGAATTAACTTTATTAATATCACGAAATACAGCAAATATATTTTCTCGTTGATGTTTAATTGCTGTGTAAACGTTTTGTCTGGTAAGATAATATATTTAAATATCTCTTTGGTTTCTTTAAAATTTTCCCGTAGTATACAATCTAATTGTGAATATTTTAAACGCTCTAATTTCTAGTTTTAGAATTATAGTCTCTTAACCGTTTGGATAAGGTTTTATTATAATTAATCCTTGTGGTTGTAACACAAAATGGGTTATAATTTCCTTAAACGCAGCAAGCAAAAAGTTGGATGCAAAGGATAGCTAGCAATTTCCACTTCTGATAGGGCTAAACTATGATACATTTTTATGATGATTTTTCGAACTGTTGTCCTCATATTTATTGTGAAATATACAAACAAAACGTTTCAGCCGTTGTACCCTCCGGCCTTCTTCAGGTGTCACTTGTCTATACGAGCATATCAATGGTTCAACTTGGGAAATCATTTTGTGTAGATTGACTGTTGGGCAAAAAAAGGGTTGGAGAATTTATGAAGATATCATCTAAATAATGACGTCATTGTTTTTGTTCATCCATCAATCCGCAAAGAAAAACGATCATTAAAAAAAATAAGATCGTTGTTTATTGGCATTTCTTGTATAATTAGAATCGTAAAATCCAATAACATCAATTATTATTCGATGTTTTAATTTTTAAAGTAATTTTAAAATAAAATAATACCATTGAATTTTACGCTTCGAATCAAAATTATACAGCCATATGGAGCTTTAGAATACATCGACTGTATATCTGCAGAGGGGTAAGACCCTCCCAAATGGGACCAATTGTATAGCCGTGAGTGGTGACCCGTAATGCTTAATGACGGAATTCTGGTGGATGAGCAGTCCATGACAGGCAACACTCCACTTATGCCCTCAATTAGGCTTGACGGGCGCTGGAGGAATCGAACATTCTCGATCCAAAATACCCTTTTAAGTTGTTGAGAAGTCGGTGAGTAATGTCAAAAATAATTCCAATACAGCCGATTGGATCAGAAGATCAAATATTATTGTCTGGGATGAATGTCCGATGGTTAGGAGAGAAAACTTTGAAGCTGTGGATAGATCTCTACGAAATATATGTAACAAGAATAAGCCCTTTGGTAGTGATCTTCGACAATCAATTCCATTTGTAAAAAGAAAAAGACTGATACAGATGTGATCAATTCCTAGATAAAGAAATCATATCTATGAAGTAACTTCCATAAGTATTATTTCTCCAAAGTATTAGTCCGAAAAGGCTCGTGATAACGCGAGAGGGGTTCGCACTCGCTTACATGTCACAATCCAGCAAATTAGGCTCTACGACATGGGGACACCCCATGTCAACTCTGTAACTGAAGCATTGAACTAGTGATCAAAAAGTCCAGAGTTAAATTTTCAAATGATAAATCGTAATCGATAGATGTTATCTGATCCTATATTATTGATCAAGTGGAAACGGGTAGTATAATGGTTATCATCATAGGGTATGGGCATGGTAAGACCCGTTCAAATCCTGGACACGGCTGATTGCATTTCACATAGCACTAATACACGTGAGAAAAGTATGCATCCAACTATTCCACCACCAGTACAGCAGACTGGGCTCTTTAACCATGGTTAAGCAACCAGTCTAGGAGAAGGAAAACTGAATTAAAAACTGTTAAACACCGCTTAATAAATTGACCTTGTGTCACATCCCACCCCTGATGGAGGGGTTGGTAAATATGTTTGTTACTAAACATGAAAATGTTTTCTTTAATTCTAAAGCTTTCTTGAATACGAAATTTGAAGTAAAAAAAGTTTTATGAAGTTTTTGATCAATTGGTTTGGTTTCCTTGTTTAATGGCATATCAACATTTGTGGGTTATTTAATACCAAAGCCATCTTTGCAAAAAAAAACAGTATCTCGGAAGATTATAGCTTTTCCAAGTTTTAAATGTAAATGACCCAAAATATATAAAGTTTTAATGTAAATAACCCAAAATATTTTACTTTATTTTCATTACCCTCTGGGCACAAACTTGTAGTCAATTTCTATCGCCATTTTTTAAACTCATAACAATAAAGCCAAGTCAAGGAAAAACGATATTGAATAACAGAAAAGAAAACACTTTCCTTTATTTGGTATCAATTTAGGTGGTTATTGATATCAAGGATACCAAAATGTTCATGGCGTCACAATGATTATTGCATATATTGAAACATCAAAGGAAATATTTTCTATTTACTAATTCGGCAATTAACATTTTCTAAATAGGATATTTAAATGGAAAACGGCGAATCTAAAATGAGTCATGTTCTTAATAAGCAAACTGAACATTACAGACATTCCATAGAATCTAGCTGAAAATGTGTTTCTTTCTGTTTAAAATCAATTTCATTTCTCCACGGAAAAGACATTTGCAATTTGGCATTTCTCATTCTCAGAAGTAACCATAAAATTACACGGTAAATCGCAAAGCACTCATATTTGTTTGGGAATATCTTGCCAAAAAATCGAGTTAAATAAACATTAATATCACCCATTAGATTTGAACTAAGTGTATTTGGCGTGCATCTTCTTTTGAGTTTAATTTTCGTTTTTCTTTCAGTGATTTCAATAACAGACTAATATACAGATTCGCTGGACAGAATCTATTATATGTGTTGGTATTTCTACATTTTGATATCGTTATAAGAGATTGAATTTGATATTTCTTTTGGTTCAATAAATTCAATGTTCTCTTTTTCGAGTTCTGAGTAAAAACGAGGTTTAAAATCTAAGCTTTTACTTTATCAAATATAATCTACCGCTGCAATGAATAATTCAATCATGATTATCGAAGATTTATGAATTTTAAATTCTTAAAGGAAATATGTGCTCAAAAAGTATTAATACAGTTTTCTTTACCGGGAGAGAAAGGAACAATGGATGAGACAATAGATTTTTTCCCCATAGGCATTTTGGCATTCAACACAGTTCTTCCAGAGAGTTGACAATTGGTCGAAGCATCTCTTTTGATATCCTGTGAAGCTGCATCTCTGTATTTTCAATGAGCGACACCTCTGCAAATCAAACTCTTGAGGCGAAATTTAAGTTTCGTCAAACAAGAAAAGGTTACAAGGGTGCTATACTTGCACAATCCTGTGTTTCACTAAAAAACTACTGAACAAAAATTCTGGGAAATTGAGACTGGCGTATCGAAACGTCTAGGCGCCGATATGCATTTACCCAACCCCTTTACAGAAGGAAGATGCAACGAATGATCAAGTGGAGTTTAAATGGTTTGGATTCAGAGTTCTACTTCTGCTAGACCAGTTGCCATATCAAAGTTAAAGTTACATCATAGATTTATTGTATAGATTGGTCAGCTGTGTACTCATCTTCGTTTAATTTCTTTATTAAAATAAGTTTTCATCATCAATACATTTAATCGATAATCAATAATAGATCTGCAATGAGCTTGCTAACCATTATATCACTATGGGGTGTTCTTCTTACCCAACCCATTCGCCTATGGTAGAATGTAATAAGGAAACACTTTTCATTAATATTAAAGCAGGGATCCTTTTGTTTAACTCTTAATTGATATATACACTAGGATATAATACCACAGTAGTGGTAATATATGGTAATGAATATTTGCATATATTTTTTTCAGATAATTAAAGCCATTTTCAAAATGATGCGGTTAATTCAATATTCAGGCCGATTGATTCTTCAGCCTCCGACTGGCATATAGATTCTGATAAAAAGGAATTCTTTTTTTTTCATGAAATTAGTTATAAATATTTCTACATCAGTCAATCCATTCCAGGGTCTCAAGCCTGGTTGGTATATTAGTGATATATGTTTTGCTGTAAAAGGAAAACTGGGGCAATATCTCCGAGGTTGCCACAGTAGCTAAGGCATGCTGAGAATAATTCAACTCTTAACTGACATCAGCACATGAAAACTAATGGCACCCATAGATAATGCAAGAAATAGACCACCGCCGCTGAGCCGAATTGGTAAGCATCCAATGACGTCTAACAATACATTATATTACATTGCATCTCAATTTAACGCCGGTGCCGTTCAATCCATCATTCAATGCTTTGTATAATTTATCACATTTTACATGAGGATCTGTAGTCTTCACTCCGCCCCCAACACGAGCAGGATGTGACATGTGGTTATTTTGTTTTTTAGTACATCTGGTTAAAATTCAGAGTTTTCCTCTAGGTAGACCAGTTATTGTAACCAAGGCTAACGTGATGGAATGATACATTGTTGTAAGCGATTTTGAACTCGCTTACTACAATGTTACAGTCCAGCACGTTTGCCACTACGCCACACCCCTCTTTAATCCGCATTGGAGACTAGGAATTTTAAAGGTTTTGTTTTCAAAGTACACAGGTTCTCCCTATTCAAAATAGTTACGCAAGAAAATCTTCACACTCCTTATTTCACGTAAATTAAACACGCCCCAAATCCATATAATCTTAGTATATATCCCTTTTCCAAATTCTCCTAGACCGGTTTCCATACCAAGATTAACGAGACCCTTAGATACGTACATTTCCCAATGGTAGTAGCGCTATGTGAAATGCAATCTGCCTCATCCAGGATTTGAACTCGAGCAACCGAGTTCATTTCTTACGAACATAACGAGTTTACAACATCTGTTAAAATGGAAGAATATAATGGCTAAATAGAGGACAACATTCACACAAATTGACACGGCTTTCTTATTGTATCACCGTCTAAAATCGTGACTTTTACTCGAAACTGAAGACTAAATACTGAGACTTGAGACGAACAGGCTACCATTTTAACCACTGATCAGATAGGAAAATGGTGTAACGGAAGAGGAATGGTATAGTACCTAGCGCTCAATGGATTTCAGAAGACGAACGACAGAGTGTAGTGTTTCAATTGCTTACAAACGGCTTTTATTCTTCCGCATCAGTTCAAGACAAACTAAGTTATATTCGCTTCAACATGTCTGGTTTTTGGTAGTTTTATGATTATGTTCGCTCGCCTTGTTGTAAATGTGTGTATTATTCTGAATATGTATATGCTGGTTTGCTTTTATAGACCACGTAAAGCTGTAATCTGTAAAAAAAGATAAGTTTTGAGACATACGGGTTTCCATATATGCTTGAGTGAACACTTTGTTTGTGTATGTACTTGCTAGTGCATATGTGCTTGCTAGTGAATATGTTTGCTATTGCATACGTGAATATATTCATATTCTTCTGTGAAAAAACAATAGATCCATATGACATTATGTTAAAACTCATAATAACAAACACCATCTAAAAAGCGTCGATGAATTACTGGTATTCTTGAGAAAAGACATGAAAATAGGATAATTTTATCTAAAAGAAACTCATAAAACTTTGTCTGTTTTCAACTTCTTTTTTCAATGTTGCAAACCAAACTTAGCAACGAACAGATAAATGTCTAAAAGAGGAATATTCTATAGACATGAAGTTTTGATTTTAGATAAAATGGTCCGAATAAGAATTTTATACAAATCTGACGAAAAAAAAAAGGTATTTCTTTTTTGTGATGGGTTTATTTAGTATTTAAATATCTAATAAGCTTAGTTAAATGTAGCACAAAGCTAAAAAGATGTTTGGATTTTCTATCCTTCCTAAAAGAGTAGATAAACCTGCCCAGGATATCTCTATTCAAAACCTGGGACATATCTGGGCTCGAACTATGATCGCTGGTACCGATGGGAAATATGTAATTATTTCTATTACAATACAGAACATGATTTCCTCAGTAGTCCACTTTTGTTTGTCTTGTTTCTTTTTTCTTTTTCTTTTTTTTTTAGCAGTGTGGGTTTATTTTTGCTTTATATTTGCACAATTAATAAATGTAAATATCATTATTCTTAAAACCTATCTAACAAATACAAATATTTCAAGTGCAGGAACTCTCAAACTTTGCAATACTACTAAAATAATCGACTATCAAACATAAAACTAAAAATGAATAACAGTAAATGAAAGTTATGTATTTACCAACCCTTCCGTACGAGCTGGATGCGACACAAGGTCAAATTTTAAGCAGAATTTAACAATTCTCCCTTCTCTTAGATCCGTTGCTATACTAACATGTCCAGTCTGTGCTGCTATTTACCCATAGCTTGAGGTAGAATAGTGGGATGCTTACCTTTTCCAATGGTTTTAGGGCTATGTGAAATGCAAAAAAATCCGGCCAGGATTTGAACTCTGGTCAACGAGTCCATTTCCTACAAGGAAAACCATTACACAACACACCTCAGAGGAATATAGTAGTTAAAGAGAGGACAACATTCAACAACGCAATCGAAATTAAATCTACAAATGATTTAATCAAAGTTTTGTCAAAATCATGGACATTTCCATCAGTCTCATATGTATTCCCGCGAGGATACGCAGGTTGTATGTGTTAAATTTATTTAAAGAATAATCAGAATGCGTGACCCTGACATATATTCACATACTCAAATACACATATATAGTCTGTCCTGCTATTGACCAATCAGGACCGTAGCAGCTGGTGGTCGGGGAAGTCCTGGTCCCCAAAATTATAACCACATGTACATTTTTTACAGGGTTTAATTTCAACAATAAAGAAAGAAATACAAGAAATTAAAAAATATCAAAGCAAAGAAAAATATAACCCTCCGATGTCAAAATTCTTTGCCATGGAGTCAGCTGTGTTGTTAAAACAAATAACCCCGTGTTAACATATTAGTTGTTGATAGAGGATCCTTTTTTATCGTTAAATTAGAATGTACGAGGGTGAGTAAAAAAGGAATACCATTTTGTTTAGGACAGGTATAATTACCAACTCAGGAACATGTATCATACGTCAAAATAAAGCTGATCCTCTGTGGATCACACCCCTTCTTCCCCACATAGTCACCGTTTCTCTCAATAGCAATGTTCCACCTTCGAATGAGAGTATGTATCCCTGTCCCGTAAAATTATGTTGATTGTTCTTTGAGCCATTTCCTCACTACAGATTTCACTTTCTCGTCACTGGAATAATGTTTGCCTCTCTTCGGTCCCATGAAAGAGGGTTTGAGAGGCAAACATTATTTTAGATACATGTTCTTGTGTTGGTAATTATACCTGTCCTAAATAAAATGGCATTCCTTTTTGACTCACCCTCATATAATAATAGATTTTGTGACAGACAACGTGTTGAAAGATGGTCATTTCCAATCTATAGGTACTGGAAATTTTAAGTATACTTACCGCTAACCATGTTGTAGCCTTTGATAACTTAAGCTCAAACTAATTTTCTTTTGCCTTCGCACCCTCAAACAAACATGTATCTCTTCTACGGCCCTGCAAAAAGAGGGACGGAGAATCGTTGTATTCATACTTTTCCTACGACGGTACCTATTGCACGGCGAACACTTCCATTTTAATTGTAAAAGAAATGTAAGGTTTAAATGGAAAAATAAGATGAGATAGAGAATAACTGAATATTGACTTTATCTCTAGGGTAAGACGAGGGTACATTTAGATGAACACAACACCCCAACTTCAAACCAAATAAAAAGGAGGTTTTCATTTTCAAGACAGGGTTGTCTGTCAACAAGTCAAGAAAGAGAGAACCCAATCTTAACTTGTGGGATTTTATTTTCTACTGCGAGAATATAACTCCCGCTTCTAATTGAATAAAAGCCCTAAATTTTAAATATTATCCCCCCTCCTAAAAAAAAGAAAAACATTTATTTCTGCTTCGGTTCTGTCAATAGGGGGACAGTGAATTGTTGGATTCATACCTTTCATTCATACTTTTGCAACTGTAACCATTACCCACGATCACCTCAAATTTGATAGTAAAAGAAAGACACGGTTTGAATGGAAGAATGAGGCGAGATATCGTATGGCTGAATAGTGTCGGCATTTCAATCGTGTCTTCAATTGGAATTGTTCCGTTCTGGACAATAGTATTGTTATATCCACTGTCATGAATAAGGATGATGAACATATCACACGCTTCCCTTTAGATAAAGCAAAATGGTTACATACCGTTATGGATCTTATGGTCTTTAGAGGTTTAAGATAAAAGTAAATTTCTTCTTGTCGGGACAGGCGCTGTTTGGACTATTGTAGAGGGCGTGCGCAACTAAAAGAAACACAATGAATTATTGTCAGTATCAGTTGAGATATCTCTCACGTGGGATAACCATATGTTAACCTTGTAATAAAAACTAACTGACAATCACATATACCTAAAACCTTTCTTGAATGTCACATACGTGCGACCTTTTGCCACATCCTGCCTTTGGCGAATGGGTTGGTTGAATACCTACACACATATATGCAGATTTGTATGAAGATTAATAAATAGATACAGGGTATGAATAAAAATCATCGAGTCTAAAGCTTTACATGTTAATTCAAAACAAGAATTAGAAATTGTAATAAAAATTATGCACAGTTGAGAAACATAAACATAAAATTGACGCTGTCTATTCCAGTCTCTGTCATTTTGATAGAAAAGATTATGATGCCAGTTTTGATAGTTTTCAAGGAAATATTTCCGTTGAAACAAAGGATTTTGCAAGTGCAACACCTTCTGTAAATACCAAGATCTTGCTTCGTAGGTATTTTGACAGTTTCCTAAGCCGAAATTTTATCTCTGGGGTAAGACGAGAAGACAGTGGAATAAATACAATACCGCAACTTCAAATCATATAAAAAGAGGAGGTTTTATGTTCTTATATATGTATGTCTATCTACAAGTCAAGAGAAAGACCCCAATCTGCCCTACTATTTACTCATATATATATAGGGAACAGATGAAGTTCTCATTTTCCCAAGAATATTGCCTCGTATTGAACGTAACATGTCGATTTCATTTTCTACTGCGATAACTATAATGCTTCTCCTGCTTCCAATTGAATAGGATCCACAAAACTATTTATTTAACAATCTGATTTTATCTAAAGAAAATATTGCTGAAATTTAAAAGGAAACATTTTAAAATACTCCATGATTATATTTATGATTGGTAATTGAGAATCTTAAGATTCCTTGGAACGAATTTAAAATTCGACAGCTTGATACGGTATTGTAGTTTGTTACGAGTAGAATAAATTATGTTAGACATAACGGCGCTGATGTGGCGAATCAAATCTAATTCGATTTTTTGAAACAATTTATTTACAACACAGATTCACTGGTAGGATGTGACAGAAGGTCGCAAGTATGCGGTATCCATCAAGGATAGAACTCGCCTTTCTGTCATAATGTATCTGCGAGACTAGCTTGCCAGTCATTATAACACGATGTGACGCCCTTAGGCAAAGTATGTTTTTGTTGTCAATTCTGTTATATTTTACAAAGATTCTAATGCTTGTCCTTCTTTCATGTAAAGGAGATTTTTTTTCTAACATATAACAGAATAATACTAACCCGATAAGTAGCTTCAATAACACAAAGAAAAATGGTTGTGTTTCTCTATGCTTTACTTTACAAACTGTGTTCTGATCATCATCTTGTCTCATCTTTGTGTCAATCTGTTCCAGCTTGGCTTTCCCGAGGGCACGTGGACAAACACATAAATGAAGCGCATTAGCAATGTAAATTTGTTTTTAACTATTACAAGATTATTAAGCTATAGCAAAAGCCATCATTTCTTTGACTAAATCTCCAAGGTAAAGCTTGAATTATGTAGATACAAGAGATATCATAAACATAGTGCATTCATCTCCTAGAATACGTCAGAGTAATATTTAAGTAAGTTGTAAATACAATAGAGATTTTTGAGGAGATTACATAAAAATAGAAAGACAGTAAAATGTCTATGAGGTTAAATCTTATGTAGTAAGGCACATGAAGTTAATTACTACCAATTGACTCTACAAACGTTATTATTGCTTAAGTATTAAACTTTTCGTGTAAGTAGTAAACTATATTAAAAAAGAAACTTTATATTCTCACTAACCATTTTTGTTTATAATAAATCATTTGGTCATTGTCTCAATTATTGATAATCACTCAAATTATTATTTTCATTGTTTCTTGATAATAAATAGTTATGATTGACAAAAACAGAAGATCAAACCCTCAGTTCACATACCTAGGTAAGAATATCTCATCTACAGAAAGTGATGCCCATGTAGGCATAGGAAAGGCATGGACTGCTAAAGACTATTAAGATTATAGAAATCATATCTTTGTTAAAATAAAGCGAAAACTCTTCCAAACTGTAGCCTCGTCAGTAATATTGTATGGCTGCACCACCTGGATTCTGAGGAAACGCTTGCAGAAAATACTATATGGGAACTGTGAAAGAATGCTTGGGCAGAGTACCTTCCAGTAGCGATGGTCTATAGGGACGGGTGGTGAGGTAGGCTCATGAAGATCCATGCTGACAGCAGGAAGCGACGATGTCGATGATGATGATGATGATGATGATGATGATGATGATGATGATGATTGAATTATACTTTCAGAAGTTTATCAACTTAATATACAAATAGATGCAGGATTTAATACCGTGTTAAGATAAGTTCTATATGGTTTTCAAAGAATGATAATAAGATATGTAAGTATCTTTCTTAATTCTGTTTTAAAATGCAGTCTCTTCTTATCACTAATTTCCTTGTTGCAATGAATCTAACCTTGCACTGATTACTTCAACTCACAAAAGACAAAATGCGTATTTTCACACATACGAGATATCGATTGCCTCCGTTACTTGTATTAAGCAGTAGACAGACAACCGTTGTTCGAATACATACACACTCAACAAACAAGACTGGACATTGTCTGTCTATCACTACGTAAATAATCTTTATGTGTTTGTTTGTTTTTTTATAAATCTAAATGTGTAAATCACTATTTGCAGCTGTAACAGCTATAAGCAAAACAATCGGTTATGTTAAGAAAACAGGTTTCGTCCTATTGGAAATCCAACGATTTCTTTCCTTTGGGGAACGGGAGAACAATTAATCCGCCGATAGATCAGCCAGGTAAGAGATTTAGACCTTCCAGTTGGAAATTCAATAACCGATTCAATGTATTAGATAACAAAGAGTTGCACTGATAATTATAAAATACTACGAATAATAACTTAATGATAAATTTGAAAAAAATGGAACTTGTGTTGATTGTAAGTACAAAACGGCAGGTATTTTTTATGAAAGGAAATTCACACGCGCATACACACAAACACATAGATAGATTTTATCAAAAGCATGCACTTGATCAGAGAACAAAAATCGATAAAGCGGACAATGTGATCAAGATTTTTTTGACAATATAAGTCATACCTGCGGACAACACAATGTGAAAGACACTGCGTGTGAAGAAGGAGTGTACAAATAAGGTGTAACAGAAAAAACATGTAATAGGTTTCTCGTTTACATCGTTTATATTTGCTCTTCATATTCTTTCTTATTGTATCTTTTGACCTGATTTATGTCAATATGTCCATCAATCTGTTCATGTCTATCTCAACATGTGCTTATAGCACGAATGCGTAATCGACAGTAGGCCAAGTTATCATTATTATCTAGACTATCAAATAAAACGAACTCAGGGCGGTGTGAAAATTATTTTTTGAAAGATATTGCATTAGGTGGGTGAGAGTTAAAAATGCAATGTCAATAAACTAAATTTTATTCAGTTCAATTTTGTAGAAAAATAATGTCTTTAAAAATTCTCTTCGTTAAGTAAAATTTATTCACATAATGTTTATACAATCAATCAATGAAGGTAATATATTGTCACACTCTTAATTCATTTACTTACAGATTTAATAAATTAAATTTATTTATTAAAGTAAGCATTAGATTAATTCAATAATTTTATTTGTTTAATTTTTAAATAACAAGATAAAATGTATATAGATTAAAATTAAAAAATATTTCAATAATTTGATAATTAATTTTATAAAAATTTACCGTTTCCAGCATAAGAAATGTAAACAAAAAATAAGAGGGTAGGATAGAAAAATAAACTCATTGAGAATATATAAAGTTTTTTTTTTAAGGTAAATATTTTAATATTCTAATATTAAATTTTGTATATTTTAATTTTAGCGTAAAAAACATATACTTTAAAAAAAATTTGTATCTCGATTTTATCTAAGATTTGAAAGTATGTTAAAAAAATTTCTAAAGTCTTAGGCAAAACTACTACACGTTAGATAACTTTGAATACTTATAAGAATAAAACAAACTATATATAAATCAATAATATTTATCAACATTTATTTTTTTTAAATACGGTGGGCCGTCAAATATTTCATACTACTTTTTTGAGTATATGTAAAGCAGGGTTGTTCTTTATTATAGGTATTAATGATGTTGAGTATAAATTAATACTCGTTAGTAAACTTACTTAATTCCTGATGGCAGTGCGACGTAACCAGTGACGTAGTTTCGGTTACAGACAACTTGATACAGAATCTCCTTTATATATATATATATATATATATATATATATATATATATTTACGCATATTAATCTATCTATCTGCACACACCTACAAACTTTTCTCTCTCTCTC
>CM042139.1:119210034-119217534 GCA_023376005.1 Doryteuthis pealeii
GAGTTATTTCTTGAAAATGTTTGTGTACGAGAATGGTGGTCTTTTAAACACAGTTGTCAAATCAGCTGTACGAAACGTGGTAGAATCACTTTGTGTGTTTTCCACCACACACAGACACATGCATATCTATCTGTCTATCTATCTATCTACCTATCTATCTATATATATATATATATATATATATATATATATATATATATATATATATATATATATATATATATATATATATATATATATACATATATATATATGTATTATATATATATATGTGTGTATGAAGGAAAATGAATAAAAATAACGGAAACACGAGCAATATTTCTCTATTTCTTTATATATATATATATATATATATATATATATATATATATATATATATATATTACTTAATACATATATATATATTATAATATATATATATATATATAATATATATATATTTATATATATAATATATATAATATATATATATATATATAGAGAGAGAGAGAGAGAGAGAGAGATAGATTACTTGCAATATGTGTCTATATATATATTCCTTGTAATATATTATATATATATATTACAATTAATATATATGTACATGTATACATACGCACACACATATATATATGCTACACATATATATGTACACATATATACGCATACATACACACATATATATATATGGATACACATACATATACATATTTGTATCTGTATATGTATATACACATATACATATATCTTGATGCGTATATCGTATACATACACATCCGTATATATACATGTGTATATATATATATGCATATATATATACATATACTTATATTTATTATATCACATACATATACGTGCTATATATGTCTCCATATATGTATGTATTATTATATATATATATATATATATAATATAAATATAATATAATATAATAAGATAAATATATAGGTTTTACATATCTATTTATTGGGTGACAAAGGAACTTTTCACAACCATATTGGTTTCATGCGATGCATTCATCAGGTGAAGATGTTTCAAATGTCTAATTTCAAATTCATATATATATATATATATATATATATATATATATATATATATATATATATATAAAGTAATATATATATAATTTTTTTCCCTGTCAATTTGGTTACCTCAGCGTTTCTCGATTGATCATTTAGATCAATTATTATATGACAAAATCTGCGGATCAAATTTCGATTAATATATTTTGAGTTGTTATCGTACTCAATAAATCATATAAAACCTTGATAACTACTTTATTCCAATTTCCTCTGCAGATAACGCATTATGTATGTTTTTATACATCTTTAGAGGGAATAAATACATTTACAAACAATGCTTACCTTTTTTCTAAGTCTCCACTCTGATGTACTGATCAAATGAGAAACATCCAAAGTATTTGCTTGTGGCAAGTTCTACGGAAAAAAAGTTTTTTTTTTCTGTTATTATTAGTTTTGATTAATTTTGGATATCAATACCGACGTGATTATCACTGCACAATTATATTGGGACAAAATAACATTTCAAGTTTACACTTGCATTTGAAAATAAAAGAAATAGTTTATACGTTATGTGCATCATTGACACAGAACGTTTTTTTTTTTTGGTTTGTTTTCTTTTTTGTATTTTTTTTTGTTCGTTTCAATTTTGTTTGTTTTTGTTGTTTTGTGTATTTTTGTTTGTTTGTTTGTTTTCTTGTTGTTTTGTTTTTTGTTTTGTTTTTCAATTTAAAGTTTTAATTTATTGTCGTTTTTTCTTTTTTAGTTTTTCCTCAAACACTATTTTGAACATGATTAATTTTACATTCAAGACATGTGTCACATACTTTATTATTAAAGCATGCTTTAAAGAATTCTTCTTCTTTTTCTAAAATCCTTCACTTACTTTATTTCATGATGGTGTGAATTTAAGATCTACCCGTCATACAAATGAAACTTTTTTCAACAAAGTAAAAACAGTAGATTATGTAAGCAATCAAGTAAAGAAATTTTCCACATGTTCCGCTTGAAAAAAATAGTATTTTTATATAACTAGAAACTTTTTCTTCTTTTTTCTTTTTGTTTTTGTTTTTTGTAATAATTCTATAAGTTGCAGTGCTATGATGACAGTACTTGATGTTATATCAATGCTGGAAGTTTTGTTTCCATCTTGCGATAGTAGTCATAGTAGTTGAAATAATGGGTATGAGAGACAGTGCGAAAAGAAAAATGAAAATCGTGACTCTGATGATGGAGTTGCGGGCTGTAGCAGCACTAAATGTGGGAGGAGGTTTAGATCGCACGCAGCAGCAGTCAGCTGCATCACCGAAGATGTTTTTTTGTTTGTTGATACATACGATGTTTGCTCAGCTGATGATGATAGTGATGATGATAATAGTGTTTCTTGTAGATTACCAGCGTGTCTGTCCAATAACATATTGAATGAACAATCTCGTTCCCGCTTCGACTGCTGTTGTGCGTATTGTTATTGATGTAGTATACTACTATGTATGTGCGCCTATGAGCATATGTTTGTACGTGCATATATTCACGAGTGAAACACTTACGTGTACTTGTGATTGGAAAAAGAAAACTACGAATGCCGAATGGGAGCTACAACAACAGCAGCAGCCGGAGCAGCAGTTGTGGCAGTTCTGGCAACATTCAATACTCGTTGTCAAAAAGAAAACTGATTAGCCTCGAAAAAGAATAATGATTTTTTTTCCTGTATTAACCTGTGCACATCAGATTCATTTGGATGATCGGCTTCGAATTTATTCCACCATTTTTACATTTATAAAAATGTTCTGTTTCTATCAAAGCGTAAACATGATAATGGAAGACATTAAACGAATCGGTCGCTAAAAAGAATGAAAAGTATTGAAAACAATCCAAAAGCGTAATTAATTAAAAATCAAAACGAAACCTAATAGGAGATAATGGGAAATTCTCAAAGGCGAATGTAATATTTCATTTGTTTTTCTTTGTAACTTTTGTTTTATCGACGTCTTCAGAAGGAAGCGAAAAATAAACTGAAAAAAATCCGGAAAGAAGTGAGGCACCAGACGGAGTCTGAAAATGAAAAAAAAAACTTCTAGTGGAAAATAAATTGAAAAATTTTCGGAAGAAAAATCTGTCAAAAAAAACAAACTTTTAGTGACAAATAAACTGAAGATTTTCTAGAAAAGGTGAGGCAATGACAGGTTAAAAAGAATTATTGAAAAATGAACTGAAAATTTTAGGAAAAATGTGTGGCATTGTGGCTAAACGATTTTCAAGTTTCTGACCATGCATGAATGAAATATTATTTTAAAAAACGAAGAAAACACATTAGGAATTTGAAGTTGTTTTTTTTTTTGTTTTGTTTTGTTTTTTAGTATAGAAAAAACAGAGAAAAGATGGTGAAATAATTTGTTTTCTTTATCTCTCTTTATTTTTGTAGTCGAAAATTTTATTTTACCCTGTAATATTTTCAATCTGTGAGTATCTGTATGTATAGTAAGTAGTAAAATCGACAAGGTTACCTATTGTCTGTATCAGACGAATAGTGAGGGAGTCTATCCCCTTTTCACTAGCGCCAGACCAGGGAGTAAACTTGATAAAGTTTAGATTAACTTGACTTTAGATTTAATATTCATAAACAAACGCCTGCACAGTTTTAGGATTTTTCCATATAAGTGAGTATCAATTTGAAAAATGAAATTATGTAGTAATTTCTAATACTTTGTGAATTCTTTTGGCGAAACACAGGATTTTGCGAGTGCAGAACCGTCCATACTAACGTCGTTAGACTTTTCATGTTTCCTTAAATTAAAAATAGATCTCATTGGCAAGATTTCAGGACAGGGACAACATTATAAAGATACAATGGCACAGTTTTACACAACACAAAACAGTGTTTTCAAAGGTGCTTCAGCCAATAGAAAACTCACTGGAAT
This sequence comes from Doryteuthis pealeii, assembly GCA_023376005.1. Classification (NCBI taxonomy): domain Eukaryota; kingdom Metazoa; phylum Mollusca; class Cephalopoda; order Myopsida; family Loliginidae; genus Doryteuthis; species Doryteuthis pealeii. Next base: position 119,213,951 of record CM042139.1, read on the forward strand.
TTTTATTTTTTTTATGTTTCATTTCTATTTTGTTAAATTTAGGGTAAGTATGTATACTTTTTATACACACCTCGCATGAATGTGTGTATCTGTGGGTCTATGAGTTAGTTGGTCGGATTTTACGGCATGTCAACTCTGGGGTATTTTATACCGAATATTTTTTTGTTTTATTAATTCTACTTTCGTATTAATTTTTGTAAACTCTTTTCTAAATATATTCTTAAAACTTTTTTTTCTATCTAATTAACATATAGATGGGACACTAAAAGGTACTACCCCTCCAGGTGGACCACAAAGAAATGACAATAAAGGGGTACTAACCACGTACAGATATCCGTCATACCCAGGACACTAACAGCTTCAGCCACTGCGTTCTAAGCACATATATGATTTTAAAAAGTGTTGCGGTTTTGCCATAAGGGGAATACGGTCGTGACAATTATATAGGTGCTATGGCTTGACATAATCAGCCGATGATCGGTGAGGGTCTCTTCGACAGACCGTCTAGCCCAAATAAAGGCCAAAGTGGGGTGTTGTGTGTCTTGGCCTGCTCAGTCACCAGGAGTCCGTTCTTAAGCATCACGAGTCACCACCCATGGCCAACTGGTAGCCCCATTGAGTGTAGGGGGGTATCCCTTCGCAGAGGTACAGTCGGTGTATTCTACACCGCAGTCGACAGAGTGGGTGTCTGCCTGTGGGTCTCTGATTGTATTACCAACATTAAAAGCGCCTTTTTGTCCCTTGTTATTACATCTGATGCTGTGCATGAAGACCTGAACACCTTAACCGACTTACACATCAAATTAAAAAGTGAGCAGCAATATCATTTTACCCTGAAATAATTTTAATCTGTGAGCGCCTGTATGTATAGTAAGGAGTAAAGTCGACGAGGTGACCTATTGTCGTTATCAGACGAGCAGTGAGGGAGTCTATCCCCTTTTCACTAGCGCTAAACCAGGGAGATTATTTTTTGTATCTGAGTTTGTGCGTAACACTTATCATCAGCTCCCCACTTTACCGCACAGATCCAAGCAGATCAGGCGTTGGCAAGGCGCCGGTATCGAACCCGGAACCTTGTAGTTCTGAAACGCATGCTCTACTAATTGAGCTTAGCCGGCCGCAAACTTTTGTAATTTTTATTGAATGTTTTTAATAAAGTTTAAAGAATTATTTACGGTCATTTTATCAGGAAAGGAACGTTATAATCACCACTAAGATCAAATTACTTAATTTATAATTTTATCGACTAATATCTTCTAATTAATTAAGGGTAACTTTTAAAAACGTTTCATTTAATCAATACCCCTATCAGATTAAAGAATGCAATTTCATCCGGGATATTTTAAGTTTAGCCAGTTGACAGAGAACAAAACTGTTACTATCATATAGGTTGTTTATAAAGCCAAGCAGCAATTTCAAATATATAATAACTCATGTTCTACAAATGATAGAATCATTTAATAAAAACCATATCAAAGTTCAATTCTGGAATTTTCATTCTTGGTGCAATTATTGATTATTGCACTTAAAATTGACCGCCATCATAGTTGATGCGATTTTCAAGTTGATTCTCAAAATCCGTAACTAGTGTATTTATAATGTGTTTTTCGTTTGTTTTTGTTTTTACTTTTTTTCTTTTAATCTTTTGGTTTTTTTTTGTATTTACTTTTATTATTTAAAAGGTCGTTGAATAAATTTTTGCTCCGAATTACTTTCATATAGTTTTTGCTAAAATACTCTATCATTTGTACAGTAATGATTAATCATATATATATATTCCCTGATGAGCTACTAAGTGAAATTGTTAGTAGGTATATCTGACACATTAGGTTTAACTTTAATATATATATATATATATATATATATATATATATATATATATATATATATATACCGCTCCCGGCTGGAACCCATAGTCAATTTCTTATGAATCTAGTAAACTTAAGAAATTGACCTAGTTTCGCATCGTGCTCGTGCGGTGGAGTTGGGTAGATAGATAGATACTGAGTTTTATAAACGATGTTTACGCATTGTAATTTATTTACATCTTTAAATTGTCAATAATATTTCAATACAAAGTAGCCTATTTTAAAAGAAAATGGGATGATAGAAAGTTTACAAGTCTCTGTGGTGAGGGGAATCTTGTATTTTTTTCTCTTTCTGCCACCGATTGCTTGCTTTATCGTGCATGTATCCGTATGTATATGTATATATATATATATATATATATATATATATATGTGTGTGTGTGTGTGTGTGTGTGTGTGTGTGTGTGTGTGTGTGTGTGTGTTACAGTGCGTATAAATATATTAATATATATAACACGTAAATATACAATTTTGAAACAGTTATCATTTTGTGAGATGTTCTCAAAATGATTACATTAGATAGATAGATAGATAGATAGATACTGAGTTTTATAAATGATATATACGCATTGTTTCTGGGTCAAGGGTTTATTTACATATTACAAAGTAGTGTATCTGAAAATTTTGATCAAATTCTTTTACCCTGCAATTTAATTTTACTGAAAAAGAAAATACATTGGTATTACGGGATGATAGAAAGTGTAAAAGATCCTGTAGTGAGGGTACACTTGTAATTATTTCTCTTCTGTCACTAAGTGCTTGCTTTTTTATGCATGTGTCCGTATGTATATATATGTTACAGTTTTGAAACAGTTACCACTTTGTGGGATGTTTTCAAAATGATTACATTATTGTTAAGCCTGTGCAATTTCATAGCTTAACTCTCAGCCAGTGAATATCTGTATACAAACACATGCGTACATGTGTGTAAACTATTATGTTTATCAACATACGGTAAAATCACGCTGACAGCAGTGTTCTCACTAAATCGCGGAAGATAAGCGATGAGGAGACCGTCCCATAAAGGAGTTACCATTAATAGCAGATACTAAAAGCAGACCGAGTCCTGTGTGTAATATTTAAGTAAAGCTTAGTAAATAACAACTAGAGAATTTATCGTTTACAAAGCACATTTAATCTCTTACATGTACTAGCAAATATATGCACCCTCCGGGTGCAAGTATTTAAGTTTTAATATAATAAAATATCATATTAAATTAGAAAGGCCAATGAAACTGAATAAAAATGCAGATAACATGATTTGGAACAGAGGGGGTATGATTGAAAAATAGAACAACTTTGAAACTCTTCCATCATTTTCAATTACTCCTATTCCTAATTTAACTATTTAGTTAAAATAGGAAGTAAAGAATAATATTACAGTTATTTCTTTTTGTTAAGGGATTTCTTTTAAGATTTATTGAAGAGAATTTTGCTCATATTCAATAAGATAAAACCAAACAATTAGAAATCAATAATATTAAGCACATATTTATTAAAATCAATTTTTTAAAGATCAATATGCAAATTAGCCTTCCCATTCACACTGTAAACTTCTATTTTGTTGTATATATAAATACAATTGCATGTTATTAGTATGTAGATATGGTCAACAGTCTTAATGATGTAAAACAATTTTATTAATAATTGAGGTTTAAATAAAAATAAAATCATGGAGAATGGGATGCAGATAACAAAGGGAATTGTGACTTTGTA
>CM042139.1:119220034-119397534 GCA_023376005.1 Doryteuthis pealeii
CACTTTCGGACTAATACATTTGGGAAATGCGTAGAGTCCCTCATTCACCCCAGCTATTGCTTAAATAGTACCACTAATATTCTACTATAATTATAGCTTTTTTCCAGTCGCACTATTACGTTCAATTTTGAACTAATACAATTGATAAATGTATGGACACGTTCATTCTCCCACAATTACCGGTTAAATAGTACCACTAAGGTACTTCTACAAGGAAATGTTGGCATTAAATAACCCATGAAAGTTTATATGTCATTAAAGAAAGAAAACCAGCCAAACTAAATCAGATTAAGTAACAATTTGAAATAGGTATTGAATATAAACATGGAAATTTTAATTAAGCAAATTTCTAATATATCAATGGATAATTACACCACTGAATTTTCTTTATATGTCATTAAACAAAGAAAACCAGTCAAACTAAATCAGATTAAGTAACTATTTGAAATAGGTATTGAATATAAACATGGACATTTTAATTAAGCAAATTTCTAATATATCAATGGATAATTACACCACTGAATTTTTTTATATGTCATTAAACAAAGAAAACCAGTCAAACTAAATCAGATTAAGTAACTATTTGAAATAGGTATTGAATATAAACATGGACATTTTAATTAAGCAAATTTCTAATATATCAATGGATAATTACACCACTGAATTTCTTTATATGTCATTAACAAAGAAAACCAGTAAACTAATCAGATTAAGTAACTATTTGAAATAGGTATTGAATATAAACATGGACATTTTAATTAAGCAAATTTCTAATATATCAATGGATAATTACACCACTGAATTTTCTTTATATGTCATTAAACAAAGAAAACAGTCAAACTAAATCAGATTAAGTAACTATTTGAAATAGGTATTGAATATAAACATGGACATTTTAATTAAGCAAATTTCTAATATATCAATGGATAATTACACACTGCATTTTCTTTATATGTCATTAAACAAAGAAAACCAGTCAAACTAAATCAGATTAAGTAACTATTTGAAATAGGTATTGAATATAAACATGGACATTTTAATTAAGCAAATTTCTAATATATCAATGGATAATTACACCACTGCATTTTCTTTATATGTCATTAAACAAAGAAAACCAGTCAAACTAAATCAGATTAAGTAACTATTTGAAATAGGTATTGAATATAAACATGGACATTTTAATTAAGCAAATTTCTAATATATCAATGGATAATTACACCACTGCATTTTCTTTATATGTCATTAAACCAGTCAAACTAAATCAGATAAGTAACACATGGTAATTAAGCAAATTTCTAATATATCAATGGATAATTACACACTTTTCTTTATATGTCATTAAACAAAGAAAACCAGTCAAACTAAATCAGATTAAGTAACTATTTGAAATAGGTATTGAATAAAACATGGACATTTTAATTAAGCAAATTTCTAATATATCAATGGATAATTACACCACTGCATTTTCTTTATATGTCATTAAACAAAGAAAACCAGTCAAACTAAATCAGATTAAGTAACTATTTGAAATAGGTATTGAATATAAACATGACATTTTAATTAAGCAAATTTCTAATATATCAATGGATAATTACACCACTGCATTTTCTTTATATGTCATTAAACAAAGAAAACCAGTCAAACTAAATCAGATTAAGTAACTATTTGAAATAGGTATTGAATAAACATGGACATTTTAATTAAGCAAATTTCTAATATATCAATGGATAATTACACCACTGCATTTTCTTTATATGTCATTAAACAAAGAAAACCAGTCAAACTAAATCAGATTAAGTAACTATTTGAAATAGGTATTGAATATAAACATGGACATTTTAATTAAGCAAATTTCTAATATATCAATGGATAATTATACCACTGCATTTTCTTTCATATGTATATATATATATATATATATATATATATATATATATATATATATATTTAACACAAACTGCATCACACCCAGAGTACACAAACAAGACACACTCACTACCAACGTCGTAGCTCTGAAAACCATATCTAAAAAGACAACCATAGAATCTAAGAGTAAAACACACCTACTAAGGTGTAAACAAACCTTAAATCTGGCAACATTCAATGTCAGAACACTAAAAACCATAAACCAACTGCCCGAGTTAACTGAATCTGCAGAGGACAAAAATATAGATATAATCTGCGTACAAGAGCATAGATTTGATAATAGTGAACTAGATATAAAATATCACGAAACGAGTAATGGATGGACGTTCGTTTCTGCATCTGCGTGGAAAAACTCCACAAATGCCACCATAGGAGGTGTGGGAATGCCCCCGAGCTATGAGAGCACTAAACAGTATAGAAAAAATCCAACCGAGAATCATATGCGCTACGTTTAATGGGAATCCCTGCATGACAGTAGTCTCGTGCTATAACCCCACTAATGTCAGCGAAGAAACGGACATAGCAAAGTTCTATAATGAGCTATCCTCCCTATGCAGACAGATTCCCAAATACAATGTCCTGGTCAATGGGGGCGACATGAATGCGCAGATAGGCAAAAGCGAGAACAATATATACTGCCTACATAACACCCCAAATAGGAACGGCAAATTAATAACCGAGTTCTCTCTTGAGAACAGGCTAGTATGCTCAAATACAAAATACCAAAAAAGAAAAGGCAAACTATGGACCTACACATACCCAAACAATACAAAAGATCAATTAGACTATATCCTAATAAATAAAAAATGAATAAATAGCGAAGCATACTCCTCTTTTGAAGGAGTTTCCTCCGACCACAGAATAGTCACAGCAAAATTACGACTAAGCCTACATAGAAATAAAAAGCAAACCAGTAAGTCTGTACGATACGACTGGTCAACACTTGCCAACAATGATATATGCAATCGATACGCTGTGGCAATAAGAAACAAATTCGATATCCTCCAGAAGGCATTTGAAAGCCCCACTCAAACGAGGAATACGAAAGCTTTGTCAGTGTCCAACCAGAAGCAGCATCCGAGTGCGTACCGACCGAAATAAGAGCCAAATTCTCTGTTCCCTGGGAGACAGAAGCAGTTAGAGAAAAGAGAAATAATGTCAAAGAAACAGCCCAAATTAATAAAATAAACCCAACTAGCACCAACCTATGCAACCTTAACAAAGCCCAGGTAGACCTAACCAAAACCTACAAAAAGGAACAAATAGAATACATACAAGTACAGATAAATAATATCAGACAATCGGTAGAAGGCAGACAGTCGCGATTAGCATGGCAAACAGTAAACGAAATTAGTGATAGGAAAAGTACCTCTAAATCAAAACTAAAGGCAACCAGCCAAAAAGATACTCCAAAAATGGAAAGGCCACTTCCAGAAACTGCTGGGAAACCCCCCAAATATCATAGAGAATAATATCCAAAAGATTGTAGATAAACAACTAGGTATCAATCTAGGGGATTTCACAACATATGAAATCAACCAAGCTTTAAAGAAGCTAAAAGGTAAAAAAAAAGCAGCAGGACTCGACGAAATACCCTCCGGAGGTGTGGAAGATAGGAAAGTTCAATGACATTCTGCTTAGGCTATGCAATGCAGTATATAGACAAACTAGAATAGAGAAATGGGCGAAAGGCTGCATCCTCCCATTCCTTAAAAAGGGAGATCTCGCAATCGCTAAAGACTACAGAGGCATAACTCTCACTGCTATTGCAGCGAAGATATATAATTCCCTTCTTCTTAATCGCATCCGGCCCGAAAAAGAGAAAATCCTTAGGAGAAACCAAAACGAATCCCGCAGAAATCGATCCACGACCTCTCAGATCCTGACTACTCGACGGATCATAGAAGGGGTATGAGCAAAGAATCTAGAGGCAACGCTATTATTCGTAGATTTCTCCAAGGTATTTGATTCCATACATAGAGGGAAAATGGAACAAATACTATTAGCATATGGTCTCCCCAAAGAAACGGTTTCAGCTATAATGATGCTATACAAAGACACTAAAGCGATGGTACGCTCACCTGATGGCGACACAGATTTCTTTGACATAGCCGCTGGAGTCCTTCAAGGAGACACATTGGCACCATATATATTTATAATATGCCTAGACTACGTACTCCGAACATCATTAGATACCATTAAAGAAAAAGGTTTCACACTAAAAAGGACAAGAAGCAGGCGATATCCCGCACAAACAGTCACAGATGCAGACTATGCTGATGACCTTACACTTCTTGCAGATACACTGGCACAGGCTGAGTCACTGCTACATAGCTTAGAGTAGGCAGCAAAGAATATCGGCCTCTATGTGAACTCCGGTAAAATAGAGTTCATGAGATTCAAAAATAAAGGAGATATCTCCACACTCAACGGCAAACCTCTTAAGCCAGTAGATCAATTCACGTACCTGGGTGGTAATATCTCCTCCACAGAGAGCGATGTTAATACACGGATAGCAAAGGCATGGTCGGCCACAAATAGATTATCAGTCATATGGAGGTCAGATCTCCCTGACAAGCTGAAGCGACAGTTCTTCCAGGCTGTGGTTGTGTCGGTGCTGCTATATGGCTGCACCACCTGTACCATAACGAAGCGTCTTGAGAGTAAGCTAGATGGGAGCTGCACAAGAATGCTGCGTGCAGTCTTGAACAAATCGTGGAAACAGCAACCTACAAGGAAATAGCTGTACGGTCACCTGCCCCCCATCTCACAAACTATCCGAGTGAGACGGACAAGGCAATCAGGACACTGCCGGAGAAGCAAGGATGAACTCATAAGCGACGTTCACCTGTGGAAGCCAACACATGGACATGCAAGTGTGGGGCGCCCAGCAAGGACCTACATTGACCAGCTATGCGAAGATGCTGGCTGCTCCACAGAGGAGCTCCCAGGTGCAATGAATGATAGGGAAGGTTGGCGAGAGATTGTCATGGATACCCGTGCTGCATGCGCGACATGATGATGGATATATATATATATATATATATATATATATATTATATATATATAATACACGTGTGTGTATACATCTGCATATATTTAGCAGGCAATACGTGTCAACAGATAAAATTCCCCAATGCATTAGGCACAAATATGCACTCACATATACATGTATAGATGAACGTGTGGGTGATTTCCAGTGTGTGAAGAAAACGCTGCACAATATGCCACCGAAGAGATGTGAAATATGATGCAAAAAATATAAGACTGAAACCTGTTAAAAGGTTGAAAATAGCATCTCTGATTCAACCTTGATAATATTGAAATCATGTATTAGTCAGCATCTTTACACAGTTGTTTTGAATTTCAATTCTTTTTCAAGGTCGATGAATATGAGCTGGACATATTTTTTATAATCTGACCGAGACAACTTCAATTTGAATTATAAGGCAAAAGGAAACATGTTCAATTTTCGATTTCTCTACAGGGAGTCAGAAGCAAATATCTAAAGGTCGATTCTCTAAAATCAGCATTCACTTTTACACACAAACACACACACACACACACACTCATATATATATATATATATATATATATATATATATATTATATATATATATATGTATATACAAATATATGTGTATGTCAGTGTCATGTCTATGTGTTAGAAATAAAATAATAAATGAATAAGGATGAATAATGTAAAACAATACAAGAAAAGAATAATTCAAAATAAAAATATAAGTAAAAAAGAATAAATCAAATAATATGAATAAAGACAACAAATGAATAAACAAAAACAAATAATAATAATTATTATTATTATTATTATTATTATTATTATTATTATTATTATTATTATGAAGAAGAAGAAGAAGAAGAAGAAGAAGAAGAAGAAGAAGAAGAAGAAGAAGAAGAAGAAGAAGAAGAAGGTGAAAATTCTAAGTGGCTTTCTCCAGGAAGACTCCTTATCATCACTACTATTTGCCATAGCAATGATGCTATTCAACTTCATACTTAGGAAATGCACAGAAGGATAGAAATGGATGACATCAAACATTTTGCAAGAAATCAAAAAGAACTGGGAAACCTTGTACGAAACAAACGGAATCGAAAAATGTGTTTGTGATGAAAAAGGTAAACAAAGAAACAGCAAAGGGAATAGAACTACCGAACCAGGAAAATATAAGGAGATTTGGAGGAAAAGAGAATTACAAGTGGTTGGTAATATTGTGCACCGACATCGTCAGCCATACAGAAATGAAAGGAAAAGTTACATGGGAGTGCCTCAGAAGTATATGAAAACTTCTAAAAACCAAGGTGTGCATCAGAAATCTCATGGTGATAAATACTGGTTTGTTCCTCTTGTTAGATACTCTGAACTATTCTTAAATTGGACAAGAGAGGAACTCCGACGGATGGACCAGTGGACAAAAAAAAACTATGACAATGCTCAAGGCATTACATCCGAGAGACAACATAGACGGACTATATATGTGAAGAAAAGAAGACAGAAAATGTCTCGTCAACATTGAAGATTGTGTAGGTGCAACAATTAAAGCACTCAATGGGTAAACTAAATAGGATAAAGAAAGACTAATTTCAGCAACCAGAAGCAGTATTTGCAACATACAGGCAAGCAGAAATACAGCAAAATCTAGAAAACAAAAACACTGTATATATAACTTAGGAAGGGATGATTACAAAGAAGAAAGTCTCTTGTACTCTTCTCCATCCTTAAGTTATATATACAGCGGTAGGTACCTTGACTTACCAGGGCCCCAACTTACGAGTTCTTGGGTTTCGCATCAGATGAGTGTCAGTGTACTATACTATCAGTGTACTGTACTATACCTACGATGACAACCCATACACTACAGACTCACCAAGAAAACAAAGATGCGTGTCTACAAAGCGTGTGTCCTCAGTACACTCCTCTACAGTAGCGAAGCGTGGGCAACATATACAAGCTACGAAAGGAAACTCAATATTTTCCATCTCCGTTATCTACGACGTATTCTACACATTCGTTGACAGGATAAAGTGTCCAGTGCTGGATTGCGCCGACTTGAACAGCATGTTCTCCCTTTTCTGTGAGAGGCGCCATCTTTGGCTTGAACATCTCAGGAGATTGGAAAATAAACGCACCCCAAAAGATCTTTTGTACGGCGAATTAGTAAAAGGCTCCCGATTAGTTGGTAGACCATGCCTACAATTTAAAGATGTCTGCAAGAGAGCTATGGGGATATGCCATATTGACACAAAAACATGGTAGGTATATGCAAAAAATATAGCAGCCTGGTGCCTCAACGTTAAGCAAGGCATGGAGAGGGGCGAGGCCGAGAGGAGAGTAGCCTAGACAGAAAACAGAGCCAGAAAGAGAAAAACCAGCAGCCCCAGAAAGCATCACAGTTTGCGCGCATTCAGGGCTCCAAAGACTGTCACCCAAGAATTGGCCTGCAGTCACTTGCGCAGATACAGATAACATTTTCATTTTTATTTTGGACACTACGCCATCGTCCTTAGTGGACGGCAAGGATCCAATAAGGTACCTTGACATACCAGGGCCCCAACATACGAGTTCTTGGGTTTCGCATCAGATGATTATCAGTGTATGTGTCTGTGTGCTTTGTATTTACAAATGGTGTACATAATTAATTGAGAGATGGTTGATGGAGAAAAAGTATTAAAGCTATATGAAATGCAATCGGGCTCGTCCAGGATTTGAACTCGTGTCGCCGTATCCATTTCCTACGACGACAACCCTTACACTACAGACACCTACCACTGTATATATAACTTAGGAAGGAATAATTAAAAAGGAGAAAGTATCTTGTACTTTTTCTCCATCAACGATCTCTCAATTAATTATGTACACCATTTTTAAAATACAAAGCACAGAGACGTGTACACTGGTTCTCATCTGATGTGAAACCCAAGAACCCGTAAGTTGGGACCTTCTTAAATCAAGGTACCTACCACTGTATATATAACTTAGGGAGGAATAATGAAAGAGGAAAAAGACTCTTGTATTTTTTCTCCATCAATAATCTCTCAATCGTGTACACCATTTTCAAATACAAAGCACAGAGACGTTTTTTTCTGGTTTTCAGCTGATGTGAAACCGAAGAACCAAATTGAATCGTTTGTCTATCGATAATACGAAAATTTCGAAATAAAAAAAAATCACGTATTTAACTCAGAAGATATTGGTTCGGTCTACACTTTATTAGCTGCCTATATGTTGATACCAATAATCAAATAAGAAAAATGAACAAAACGTCCAATACGTACGATGTTGATAAGGTAATGGATGATATCACTGCAAAGAGTTAGAGATAAAGATTACGGGGCCCTTTTTGCGACTACTAACGTTTGATTTGGTTTCTTGTCCTACTCGCTTTTATAGCATGTATATGTCTTGGATATGTTGTCGAAAGAGGGAGAGGGATTTTTTTTTTATTTCTATGTTTTAACTTTGAAAAGTCTACAACGCCCCTCTACTTTTATTGTTAAGCAGATCTCGTTTGTTCAGTCTGCGTGACTTTCAATCATAAACATTATTTCTAATTATTCCGCTATAATCTGCTAACTTTCCTTTTGAAGGGGGAATAGTGATTTTTAACTTATTTCTATTCCTTTAATATATATGATCTGAACAAATACCAATTGGGAAATTTAATCAATATACAAATTGCAAGATAATTTACATATGGAGATAATATATAATATCCATAAAAGAAATAAATACTATAGGTTATTGTATAAAACATAATTTAAAAAGATATTGACATCATGGCAGCTCTCGCTTAAACATGTACATACATATCCATGCCCAAGTATATATAAATAGAATATCACGTATATTTATGTGTGGACAGACTTCCATCCTAGAATTTTCCAAGTTTTAACTCAGCTAAAGTCCATAGGTTCCTTTATTTACATTAATCATTGATTATTGGAGTGAATTTTAGATGTTCAAGGTTAAAACTTAGAAATGAATATTCCCTCTCCCTCTTTGGGCAACATGTTCAAGGTAGGAGAATATCATACATTCTATAAAAGTGTGTAGAACCAGAAACCATGGGTAGCAGCATGGTAGATGTGGTACACGGCGAAAGAGCCTCAAAGCGAGTCAACAGCGTGATTCAGAAAATACTGGGCGAATGAAGATAGTACATCAACGGCCAGGATCAAACAAATCAGTTAGGCAACTAGTGATACTCATCTCTAAACCTGGCGAACTATGAATGAGTAGTTTTATATTAAAAAAATCAGCTACAGAATACCAATAAAATCATACCCTCACACCACATCACCCTAAACTTATCCCAAAATACGTGCCGCACCGCCCTTCCAGTGGTCCCACAAAAGGCTCTGCTCCAGGGTTCGAAAGATAAACTATAGAACCCCAACAACATTACACCCTCAAATCACACGACCATTTGCGCAGAAAAACGAGATGCATTCTCTACAGAGGTCACAGTATCTGAAAACTCAACTACGGAGACTAAACACAAAACCTTCTTAAATGCAAAATCTTTGCAACTTTCAAAGTCAGGATCTTAAGAACAATAAGTCTACTATCCGAGCTACAGACGATAAGAATATAGACATCATATGCGTAGAAGAGCATTGCGAATTAGAATTAAAATACCTTGAATCCGCTAATGGATGGATTTTGTGACTGGATCTGCACAGAAAGACTCCGTTAATGCCACTTTAGGTGGAGTAGGAATGCTCTTCTGTTCTCGTACTCTAAAATTGTTGAACAGCATAGAAAAAAATCCAACCGAGAATCATGAGTATTACATTTCATGGCAACCAACGCAGACTATAATTTTGTGTTACAGCTCTATAAATTACAGCGTTGGAACAGATATTACCACGTTTTATAATGACCTATCTTCTCTATGTGGACACATTACTTGACACAATGTATTGATCATAGTTGGATGCATACCTTTCTCAAGTGTATTAGCGATATGTGAAATGCCAACAGCCTCGTCCAGGGCTTAAACTCGTCTCACCGTCTCCATTTCCTACGATGGTAACCATTACACAACGTGCTTTCACTCAGCTCTATATGAGAAGCTAAAAGAGTCAAGCGAGGAATTGGAAAATGGACTATGAAAATAGATTCTCGAAAGTGCAAGATAATCTCTGTTGATAACGATAACATCATTGCGAATGACGCTTTGGTCGAAAAGGTTAAGCGGTGCCAGGAAGTTCATTTTGTATGTGGAAATAATTGAGCTTTTTCAATTGGCGATAAACTTAAGGAAAATTATGGAAGTGAAGTGATTTTTTCAAAGTCAATCAGGGTTGGTCTATAATATACTTGGAGGCATTTGTGGTGTAATGATTATCGTCGTAGGCAATGAACACGGTGAACCTTGTTCAAATCCTGAACAAGGCTGTTTGCATTTCACATATCGCTAGTACCCTTGGGAAAGGTATGCGACTAACTACTCTCCCTCCAGTTATGGGTAAATAGTAGGGTAGAGTGGGTTCTTTAACCTTGATGAAGCTCATCTGGTATGTGGAGGATAATTGAGCTTTTCCAATTTTTGATATACTTAAGGAAAATTATGGAAGCGAAGTGATTTTTCAAAGTCAATCAGGGTTGGTCTATAATATACCTGGAGGCATTTGTTGTGCCATGATTATCGTTGTAGGAAATGAACACGGCGAACCGTGTTCAAATCCTGAACGCAGCATTTCGCATAGCGCTAAGTACCATTGGGAAATATTTGCAATCAGCTACTCTCTCCAACTGTGGGTAAATATTAGGGTGTACTGGCTTCATTAATCTTGGTTAGGCAACCAGTATAGGAGAAGGAATTAAATTAAAAGCTGTTAAAAGGAATTAAAAGCTGTGAAACTACGCATAAAAATTGACCTTGTATCACAACTTGCTCGAGCTCAGGGATTGGGTAAAGATATAAACTAATGCACTAATATTTTTAATAGCCATATATACTGAAAACGGTAGGAAGCGCGTGGTGTAATGGCTAAAGTCATGGGAAATGGACTCGTCGCCCCGAGTTCAAATCCTGGACGTGGTAATTGCATTTCATTTAGCGCTAATATCCTTGGGAAAGGTATGAATCCTCCAGCTATGGGTAAATAGTAGGGCAGACTGGGCTCTTTAACCTTGGTTAGGCAATCGGTCTAGGAGAAGGAAAACTCTGAATTCAAACCTGCTGAACTCCGCTTAAGAAATTGACCTTGTGTCGCATCCTGCTCGTGCGGAGGGGTTGGTAAATATATATATATACGGAAAATGGTTAGAGTTTGAAGGATGGTTGGTTTGTTTTCTTTGTTTAATGACATATTAACATTTGTGGGTTATTTAATGCCGAAGCCGTCCTTGTAAAAAATAGTAGTGTTACTATTTAATCCATAGCTGGGAAAGGAGAACTTTCATGCCTTTCCTAAGGGTGTTAGTACGGAAGTGAATGTAATAGCCTGACTGTAAGAACGTCCAACACCGGTGCGCACAGTTTTGACCCTAGAATTTAAAACGATTTAAAGATATTTAAATTCATTCTTTCATTAAAAAGACATATCTTCAATCGCTAGATAAAAGCATAAGATTAATGACAATCATAAGAAAAAAAGTGTTTTTTTTTTCTATTTAAAGCTTTTAATACATTTTTTTCCGTTTGAGGAAAAACGGCTTATTTTGTCGAAAAAAAACCCTCAATCTCCGATTTTAAAAATTTCCCAAAAATCAATTAATTGAAATAAAAACTATTTATGAACAAAATTATTTCATTCAATTCACAATTACATGAATTAAAAACAACAAAAATGATTACCTTTAAATAGAAAGAAAATACATAAATTCTATATGACATTGACTATTTTCCGCTGACGCGGAATGTCAACAAAAAAAAAAGGATTCAGTTTAAGTGTGCGTCGTTTTGAAAGGCAAACCATCGGAGGAAGGCTTTAACTTTTCGGGAGAATACATCCATACAATAAAGCAAAATCCAGTGAAGAGCCGAGGAAAATGCTTTCATCACTCCTTGAAGAAGACGGCGGCAATCCAGGAAAAAAGGAGAAATCTGGAAATATGGTAAAACAGAATTGATTTTTTCGGCTTTCCTAGCCGATTTAAAGCATAGATCTTTCAGCACTTTGTTCTACCAAATTCGTAAATAGTTAATGACCATAGGTCATTAACTATTTACGAATTCACATCCTTTAATGTAGAACTACTAGGAAAGATAATTATCTCAAAATTGCGGTTTATCAAAATGTCTTAGTAGCGCAGCCCTATACGGCAATTCCAACGCATTGTAGCCCCCCTTTAAAAGCCTAATAGAGTAATCCAAAGTCGCAAAATTGCGAACAACAATACATTACAAGTTCTCCAAAATTACCAAAGTGGCCGGAGCATGTATCGAAGTCTATACAGAAAGGAAATGAAAAGCGGCACCAAAGAAAGACTTTGAGAGGAAGCAATCCTAGGGGTCATAGCTACTTGGGGTTTTTTTTTCACTATTACGATGAATGAAACATTAGGAAAATAGAAGCATCGTCTATTACAAGGCGAAATACGCAGAAAAATGGTGAAAATGGTAGGGTGGCGACAACAAGGTGCCTGGACTAGATGAGAGTCCATGGTCAATCGGAAAATCAAATGTTCCTATTCATGGCGTAGGGACGTAGCCATAAAATCTCAGCGAACCTCTACATATGGAAAAAATGGAATCTCTCTTGTCTCAATAATGCGGGCGTATAGTATCTTTGAAACACATTCTAAGTAGCTGCCAAACTGTGCTAGCAAATAGTCGTTACAGATGCGGCCATGATCAAATCTTAATAGACATATTGGAGGTAGTCACGATGGTCATCCGTACATATATGCCAAATTATGATAAAAGCTCGACACAGGTTGTCAGGACCGGTGCAAAATCTAAACCAAATAAAAATAAAATAAAAATGAAAAAACATACAAACGCTGTATATATTTTCTATTTTACATGCGAATTTGTATATTTTATCTTTAAATGGTTACAATAGTTAGTCGGCAAATCGCAAAACATTATTTTAATTTATACATATATATATATATATATATATATATATATATATATATATATATATATAAAATAGCTTACAGGAAAAAAGAATACAAAATCATTCGAGATTTGCATTTCAATTAAGCAGTTTTTGATTGTGTTTTCAAATCTTTTCGAGATTTTATATGTCTCGGTTATTGTTCTGAGTGTTAATTTTTTTATTGTGAATAACTAATGTAAATTTGTGATTTTTTTTCCTGCGGGGTATCAAAAATGTTACAAATTACTTTAGTAATTTAGTCCATTGATTCGATCGATAGTTATGTATCTAATTTTAGTATTTTAATCGTAGTGGTGTTATTATTATTATTATTATTATTATTATTATTATTATTATTATTATTATTATTATTATTTGTGTGGTGGTACCTGAATAAACTAAAGATATTGCTTGTGAATTTATTTAATTTTTAAACAACTAAACACCTTTTAATAGGTTTTTTTTCTTCGTCATAGCATTTTTCAATGACCGTAGTTTAGCTATTACATTAAACTTCATGTCTTTTAAGTGTGTGTGTGTGGGAGGGGGGTTCTTGCTCAGAAAAATAAATGTATGCAAGAGTTTTCGTTTCTTTTCTTCCTTTCTTTTTTGCGGTTTTTAACTAATTCATTCGAAAATTATTTATTCGATTGTAGTTTTATGTGTAAGGAAAACCTTTTAATTATTGATACAATTTAATAGTGAATAAGTAGTCAAAATATGCAACGTTAAATAAAGGGATGAGGTACATAAAGTTTTAATTCTAAAGAATTGTAGATTAGTTCACAAGTCGCTATAGCGTTTCTTAACTTGAACATCTAAAATATAGCAGATAGTTAAATAATTATAATCTTAAACGATTCAACCCTTTTTGACCCATATAAACATTTGTAGTTTTTCTTCTCATTATATATTTTAGCAATATAACATTGACTTTAATTTTAGTAGTTTAACCTGTTTTGCGTTTCTTGATCTAGACTGAACATATAGCTGTTACCTGATCATAGTTTGAACGATGCAGCCTGTGTTAATTGATATGGCGTTTCCTAACTAATTCCGGTTTTAATTATTTTTTATATTTTTTGTTTATTTTGTTTAATCGTGGTAACTTATATAAACCTAAACAAACATAACTGTTACATTGCAATTTTTAAATTGCATAACCGGTTAACTATTTATGAATAATAAGTAAAGAAAAGAAATGGGGTAAAAAGATTATATGAAAAGAAATAAAAAATAAAATTTAAAAAATATATAAATTAGTAAGAAAATAGCTATCTCAAGTTTGTGATAAAGTCTGGTTAATTTCATTTTTCCCAATTCTATTAATCTATTTATAAGGGAAAAAAGCGCTAATGTCCATGTAACCACTGAAACATACCCGGCCGCACATTTGATTGGTTGTTTGCAATAGCCAATCAGATGCGCGGTAGAGTGGTCTAAACTCCCCCAAAATCAATAACAGACATTGTCTTCTAGCGTTAGATTAGAGAGGGTGTATCAGAAACAGATGGTTGACGCTTTTGAGAGTCTTACTGTTTTGACAAGTCTGATTTTAATTGTAATCTTTTCTGCTTAATTGGGCGGATTTGATTCTTTATTTGGTCAGACTTTTTTTTTTCTTCCTTCACGTGGACGTTTTTATTTCTACTAATTTTCCTGTCCAGACACGATTTTTTATTTCTTCTTTGGACGGATTCAACATTTTTCATCAGATGGACTATACATTACAAACCATTAAAAAGATTACCAAACACCGGATTAGTGCATTGCTTTTTTTGTTGTTGTGAAAAAGAAATTAAGATGGGTGTTTTTATTTTTCCCTACCTTATGGCCGACACAATGGTCCGGTCATAAAGGCACTCTTTAAGACCTACAACAAAGTAAATGTTCAAAATGAAAAAGAAAAATCTTCGGTGATGACCACAAGCCTATCGACTGGACTGCACCTTACAAGACATCGGTAAATGTCGAGAATTATGTTAAGCAGGAAACTCAAATATATCATCTTAAAACAAAAAACAAAAAGCAACAACCCCAAAAACCTTAAAACAAAAAAAATATAAAAGAATAAATAAAAAATATTAAACAAAATTAACTTAAAATAGATAAAATTGGAAAACAAATGCAGTCATTAAAAAGGTAAAACAAGCCACCCTCTAAAAAATAAAAACAAAACTTTCTCAAAAACCCAAAACCAAATTTTTTTTAAATAATAAAAAATGAATAAAACAACCCCCAAATTTGTGAATATTTCGTTAAAAAATATTGTTTAATTTGGATCAGATCAGACAAGACAAAAAAAAAAAAAAAAAAGAAGACATGTCTATATTTCTTATTGACAAACGCAAAAAGCGAATTGTCAGGACAACAAAAAACTTGGTCACAAAATCACTGAAGTGAAAGTGATAGCTATTATAGCTGGGACCTTGTACGCTATGTGTGACGTATTGCTGCTGTCGGTCGAACTAGGACCAACCCTAGAAACGAAAGAGCATATTTTAGAGTGAAGTACCTCGACAGGCAAAGGACCACGGTAGCAATATACGAGATTCTTAGCTATCTGATTGATGAGAATTTGGCTGCATATATGTTCCAATATAAAGAGATTGTAGGCGCCTTGAATAATGGTATGATGGGTGATGGAGGTTCGATCTCATGATAAATAGTGAGACCTTCAACTCTATTCCACAGGCTGCCTATTACAGTGACCGATAGAAAGCCTTCATGTTGAATTTGCATTCAAATTGGTCATTTGTCTGCAAATTACTAGGGAAAGAAGGCCCCAGAAAAAATATCCAACCACATTCGAAATTCCCTCCCATCTTCGATTGCGAACGGCATTTGGTCACGAAGGAAGCTTTCCTTAAAAGGCAGGGCCGAGGTGGGAGGCTTGCACATCTACCCCTTGTCCTTTACCGGCTATCAGTACTTCCTTTCCCGTGTACGGTTCTGGCTGTTCTAGAAAGAGCTCCGTTCCGGTTTATCTAGGACAAACGCGTTTCCTTGGAGATTTGTTATCTTCTTCCTTCCGAAGGCGGCCTAGGAGTAACGAACCTGGGAACGCGATGACATTTTACGTCTCAATCTCCTAGGCCGGATATGCGCACAACACGACGAAATCGGCGAAGTCTGGAAGGAAGACGCCAAGATAGCCTTTCCGACATTGCGAAGTGTGCACTCGGATGATGGGGGCGAGGCTCGTCGGCTGCACAGAAACCAGTGTCCCTTCTATCGTGAGTGTCGGTATACCCTAAAAGTTTTCTCTCGGGTGCAAATTGGCCTCTCTGACACCCGACCGTTGTCGCTTAAGGCATTATATCGATTATTAGTGATGGGGTCCGTCCATGACTACCTAATTGTGAGGGTCGGTATGACGAAGGAGAGGCATCGCATACTGTGTCCTTGAACTCCAGATATGATATGCCTCAATAACGACGAGGCATCGCTCACCTGGGTCGGCAAGAGGCTTTTCGCAGCGAACCTGGTAATTTCACCAGGATGTGTACTTTATGAGGATGAAAGTGATACCAATTGTAGTTGGTGCACTTGGAACGGACCCCAAGAGTTTAGAAACAGACTAGCAGAATTGGGAATAAGAGGAAAAATCAATACTATCCAGACAATAGCATTGTTAAGATCAGCTAGAATACTCAGAAAAGTCCTGAAGACTTATCAAGTAGTGAAATAATAATAATAATAATAATAATAATAATAATAATAATAATTCACTAGCGCACAAGAGAAGATAAGCCACCTTATGTACATGGATGACATAAAAATTTTGCAAAATATGAAAAAGAATTAGAAACCCTGGTACAAACTATTAGAATATATAGCCAAGATATAGGAATGGGATTTGGAATTGAAAAATGTGCTATGCTAGTAATGAAACAGGGTGAAAGATAATTAATGAATGGAATACAACTACCAAATCAGGACACTATAAAATCACTTGATGAAAATGAAAGTTACAAATACTTAGGAATTTTAGAAGCGGACAATATTAAGCAAACAGAAATGAAAGGAAAAGTTAAAAAAGAATATCTCAGGAGAACAAGAAAACTTCTAGAAACCAAACTTAACAGCAGATATCTGATCAAAGGAATCAATACCTGGGCTATCCCCATAATAAGATACTCAGGACCATTCTTAAAATGGACAAAAGAAGAACTCAGACACATTGACCAAAGAACGAGAAAGTTAATGACCATTCACAAGGCTCTTCACCCTAGAGACGATAGAGATAGATTATATGTGTCGAGAAAGGAAGGGGGAAGAGGACTTGCCAACATAGAGGAATGCGTAGAAACCACTATCCAACAACTTGAGGATTACACAAGAAAGAGCAAAGACAAATTACTTATGGCGGCCAACAATAGTAGAAGTGACAGATGGACAAACAGAAAAACAACAAAGACTAGAAAACAAAAATGGGAAGAAAAACAATTATATGGACACTTCAAACGACAAATCGAAGAGGTTGCACATGAAAAGACTTGGACATGGTTAAGAAAAGGAAACCTCAAAAGAGAAACAGAATCATTAATAATTGCTGCACAAAATAATGCCATAAGGATAAACTATATAAAAGCGAAAATTGATAAGACCCAACAAATAGTAAATGTAGACTTTGTGGTAATAGAGATGAGACTGTAGACCATATACTCTGCGAATGTAGCAAACTAGCACAACGAGAATACAAAACTAGACACGACTGGGTTGTGAAGGTGATCCACTGGGAATTATGCAAAAAATTAAATTTTGACCACGCAACAAAATGGTATATGCATAAACCACAATCTGTTCTTGAGAACGAAACGCATAAAATTCTCTAGGACTTTGAAATAAAAACGGATCCCCTTATCCCAGCAAGAAGACCAGACCTAGTGTTGATAAACCCAAAAGAAAGAACTTGTCAACTGGTGGATTTTGCAGTTCCAGCAGAGCACAGGGTGAAGCTAAAGGAAAATGAAAAAATGGACAAATATCTGGACCTTGCCAGAGAACTGAAAAAGGTATGGAACATGAAAGTGAAAGTGATACCAATTGTGGTTGGTGCACTTGGAACAGTCCCAAAAGTATTAGAAAAGGGTTTGGAAAGTTTGGATATCAAAGGAAGGATTGAAACCATTCAGAATACCGCAATCTGCCAGAATACTCAGAAGAGTCCTGGAGACCTGAGGAGACTTGATGTCACTCAGACTCCAGTGAAATACCATCAACTAACACTGGTGTGAAAACTCAAAAGGAGTGAACAATAATAACAATGATAATAATTAGTTGTAGTATATGTATATATATATATATTAGTTGTAGTATATGTATATGTATATATATATTATTTGTAGTGTATATATATATATATATATATATAGAGAGAGAGAGAGAGATAGCGAGAGAGAGAGAGAGAGAGAGAGAGAGAGAGAGAGATAAATAAATGTTTATTTTATATTTATTTACATTGGAATTTTGCTACCATTGGTTTCTTGCTCTGTAGTAGTAATCAGGCAACGAAAGTGTTTTGAAAATTATGCAATGAAAATTTTGCATCATTTTCAAAACACTTTCGTTGGCTGATGACTGTCACAGAGCAAGAAACCAATGGTAGCAAAATCGTTCCAATGCAAATAAATATAAACTAAAACATTTATTTATCTATTAACGCTCTATCACAGATATTGAGCGCTCTCTTCTAATAACACTGTACGTTCGACTACTACCGCTTCTTCAAGTATGATAGAGCCAGCCATATACATTGATATATATATATATATATATATATATATATATATATAAATGCACCCAGAGGACATGAACATAAATTTCGTATTATTCAGAATGCTTGAGCTGTAATTTTGCCGATAAATACGGCAATTATCTGTGAAGATGAGGTATTCACGTCCTTAAATCTTACCATTGTGATACATTTTCAATTTGGTAAAGAGGAAAAGGGCACAAAGACACGGTGAATATGTAGGTTATCTTCATCTTTATCGATATATATAAAAACACAATGTTTCACCCGTTATACCCTCCGACTTACTTCAGTATAACAATGATTTAACTCGGAAAGTCATTTTTGAATATAATAGTTTGACTGTTGAGCAAACAAGGCGTTGAAGAACTTATATAAATCTCAATCAAATGACGCAATTGTTTTTTTGCACGCTCATCAATCCGAGAAGTGACACGACAAGCATTACGAGAAGAATCACGATCATTAAAAGAAAATTGTTTATTGTAAATTCGAAGCGTAAAATCCAATGGCATAAATTATTCTCCAAAAGTTTCTCAGTAATTAATGTTTCATAATTTTTTTATTATTTTATTGACACTGACTCGCTTTATATCTGGAGGCCTTCACTAGGGATCAAATGACAACATGTCTTTTCATTAATCTCTCTCTCTCTCTCTCTCTCTCTCTCTCTCTCTCTCTCTCTCTCTCTCTCTCTCTCTCTCTCTCTCTCTCTTCAATACTCTAGCTTTATTTTTCCTGGTATTTCTTATCACTCCAGTCTTTTAGATGGCTTTTTGAGACTGTTTAATGTATGACTCCTATTTTTCACCTTCTTTTTCTATGTTCTCTAGCAAGTTTATGGTATTGCCCTTCTTTTTCTTCTCTTTCCTTATTGTGAGACAAGTCTCTTCAATATTCAAATCTCCGTATTCTAACTATTTTATTTTGTGTCGCTGAAATGAATTTTTCGTTTCTCTAGGCTTTTAGCTATTTCCCAGTGCTCCAATAACCGTCATTCTATGCCATAAGTACTTTGCGTTTTCTTGTTTTTCTTTTAGTTTTCTGGTAACGTACAGCTGTTTATAAAGTTTTATTATATATTTTATTATATAAGTTACTCAGCTTTTCACACGACTTTATTTAAATTTAAAACTTTAAAAGGGTAAAAGCTTTCGTCTCGATGCTTTTTCATCCCACACCTCAAATAAGTGTTGATGTAGGTATTTATTCAGCTCCGAGTAGAATGTGATACAAGTTCACATATATGGGGCATCCAGCGAGGATCAAACTCGCTTTTCAGTAGAAATGGATCTACGAGATTAGCTTGCTAACCATCAGACCACGATGGAAGGCTCAAGGTATTTGTCCAACCGATTCGCCACGGGTAGGATGTGACACAATGTCGCATGGATGGGTCATCCAACAAAGATCGCCCGCACACGTTTCAGTAGTAATAGATTTGTGAGATTAGCTTGCTAACTATTATATCAATATGAGACGCTCAAGATATTTATTCAACCCGTTCACCATTGGTAGGATCTGACACAAGGTCATATTTATGAGGGATCTAGCGAGGATCAAATAAGTAGTAATAGTTCTGCGAGACTAACTTTCTAATTATCACCTCATGATGGGACGCTCAATATATTTACCCAGCCCTTTCGCTAGAGGTAGCATGTGACACAATGTCACCTGTGTACGGCATCCAGCGAGGATAAAACTCGATGTTCAGCTTGCTAACGTTTACAATACCATAGGACGCCTATGCATGTGGATGTAAAAGAAATATTTTTATAAGACTCCGTTTGACATTTATTTACAACTACAGCTTTTAAGAAGCAATGACGAATTCATAAGTGACGTTCTCCTGTGGGCACATGCACATGGACACGCCACTATGGATCTGGACCTACAACGATTAGCTCCGTGCGGATTCTGGATGCTGCACAGGGACTTCTGGGGCGATGACCGATAGGGACGGTTGGCGAGGAATAGCCATGGGGAATCGGTACTGATAACACATGATGATGATGATGATGATGATGATGATGATCTGTTCTTGTAGATCATTCTTAGGAAAACTTTTTAGGAAAACCATTGTTAAACCAACCATGAAAACAATCCTGAATAGTTTTATTTTGTCTATGATATAATGGATTAAGAATAATATATAAATTATGTATAGACTTTGAATGAACATTCTACATATACGTCTGTACACTTGCTGACGCGAATTTCAAGAAGAGACATTTGGAAAAAATAAAACAAAACTTGTTAATCGAATATTGATTACTTCAAAATATTTTGTTCATGTTTATATATTCATATTTTGTTTTAATTTTCATATATATTCATTACAGCTAATATATAGTTTTATTCATCTACCTTCAAAGAAATAGGCTATTTCTCCAAACTGATAAAAAGGCATTTTTCTTCCATTAGCAACGATATTAAAACATACAGAGTCGGTTTAATGTATTTACGTTATTAAGAAATTGATCGTTTTCCTTACGAAGTCTGAATGTGAATGTTGTATAATCTACATTATAATATTATGCTTTGAAATAATTTTATAACTTCTTATATTAGAAATTATATAGAATTTAACTCTTCAGCATAATCGATCTAAACGTGATTATCGTTCTTCCTTTCTCTGTTAAATGATTTTAATCATCAATGCTTTTTTCAAACTTCGATCGAAATTCTTAATTCATGACTAAACTTAATCATCAAAGAAAATCAAAGAAAGCAGTACACCAGATCGATTTGTCCTTCCTCACTTGTTACGTCAACCATAAAGATTATCTAATCGTAACCCTGCTCGTGTAATGATTATCATCGTAGAAACTAATACCCGAGGGAAAAGTATAAATCCGACTATACTCTATTCAGCTATTCAAACAGAGAATCAAACTTATAGTATCTAAACTTGATGTGGACATGAGACACTTTTTCAAGTTCACATGATCTGAGAATACACATAACTATTTTCCCAACCATAACATGTGTACAATTGACGTATTCTCCAAACAGTATAAATTTTAGCCTTCACAATATAATCTGTTTTAATTTGAAGCAGAATATCCTATACCTTATTGATGGACTAATCCTGTGTAGACAAATTCAACGCCCGTTGGATTTTGTTGAAATTATACTCTTATTAGAGCTGAGATGTTTTAGTGGCTTGTAATGATTTGTACACACTCGTCCCTTAACCCTTTTCCTACTTTAAACCACGCACGGCGGCTCCCCAACCACTGCGTGGTTCTACGTGTCCCATACCTAAGAAAAGTACAAAACTGATGATTAGTTCATTATAGTTGAGCATAAGGATTCAGATTACAATAGTAATATGACTTTATTTGAATATAATGTGTTCTGAGGTGAATAGATAGTGAAATATCCCATCACACAGGTAAAAATTCCAAGACAATTTGGTACCGCCGTGTGAGGAAGTTCGATAAGCAAATAGTTAACATTTATTGTCGTATGAAGTGCGCCCGGCTACCTGAATACAATTCCTCAACGAGATTATTTGCATTTAACATAGCTCTAATAATCTTGGGAAAGGTATAAATCCAAATATTCTCACTCCAGCTATAGGTAGACTGACTTCTTTAACATTGGTATGGCAACCGAAACACAAGAAGGAAAACTCTGAATTCAAACTAGATAAACTCCGCTTAAAAATTAATATTGTTTTGCATCCTGCTAGCTTAAAACGTTGAACGTGAAATTATCGTCTGGGTCAAAATGGTAGAGCACTAATCCAAAATTTGAAAGTTTTTTTCTTTCTCGGGAAACAGTAGCAAGGTTATTACCAGGGATTTTCAATACTATTAATGAAAAACCTGAATCCACCAAAACAGCAATTGAACAAGGATGATTGTTGAAGAAATATACGACAATTTCATCGCTGCAAAAATTATCATTGGGACATTTAAAATGAAATTGTTATGATTCTGAGAATAAAACAGTTTGAAATAAGGTGACGATTCAATCTCGTTTTTCAATGACAATCCATAAAGCACAAGGACAAACCATGGAAAATATTTTGGTTAATCTTGATAAACCAGTATTTCAGCATGGACACAGTACGTTGCTCTGGGTCAGGGTAAAGGAAAGGAAAATGTAAAGATTTTCTTGAGGGATGGACAATCAACCAGGAATATTGTGATGAAGATTCTGCTTTGATCACTCATGGAACTTCAGTAGTTCCAATAATTCCATTTGTTGCCTTTCAAAGTATTTTTTTTCACTTTGGCAAGAGTTATAATTGTCAATAACATTCTCAGGATAATCCTTTAAAATGGCCAATGACTAATTATTCATATTAAATGTAGCCTCTTTCTTTAAACAATTATTTGCATGAAATATCAAAAGTAAGTTGTCAATAGTTTAAATTGTTTTCTATGAAGATACCTTAGTCTTATATTTCAAAAAAGTATTAATTCTTTATAATAACCGTGATTAAAATCATAATGACCTGTGATTTGGAATTAACTCACCAAGTGATCCTTGTCTTTCCTTTGGTCAACTAAAAATGTTTTCTCCAGTTAAAATAACATATTTGGAATTTTTGAAAATTTCAAATACGCGAAATAATATTATCATGTGATTTTTCCAACAAACTTATTTGATCTCAATGGGTGACAAAACTGGTCACATTTTTCGTAGTAATATATAATATTTAGAATATGAAAAAATAAATACTAACAATAAATTGTAAAATATCGACATATGCCGATAAAATTTGAAAAACACAGCACGGTAAATATTGAGTTTATTGAAATTTGTAAAAATTCAATTTAAAAAAAACAACTTAGGGGAGTTGTAAAATTAAATTTTAAAAATATAAATTGATTTTCCTATAAAAAGCTGGGGGCATTGTGACCTTGGTCTTGTTTTTTCTTTGGTTAAATGAAAATGTTTTCCCCGATTTAAATAACTTATTTGGGCAGTTTAAATAGGAAAAATAATATTATCATGTGATCTTTCCAACAATCTAACCCAATGGGTGGCCCAACGTGTCAGGTTTTTTTCTAGTATACATATAATTATATTGGAAAATCCGACCTAATGATTTTTGTCTCAGTCTTTAGCAATGAATCCCTTTTAATCTTAATACTGTAGTTTGCAAAAATATTATATGAGGTTTAATACGAAGGTATCGAGACTACATCTGTCATCTAAACGAGATAGCGATCGATACGTTTTGAACAGCATTTCTGAATTGTGACAGTCCATCATCTATATTCCCTACGCTTCGTTATGCTTTCATGTTTCAAAAACTGAAAATTCATTTTAAGTGGAAAATTGAGACTTTATCATTCTCCAAAATAGCCCCGTTGGCATCCAAAACAATTATTTCGTTGAAATTGATGGAATACAATACTTAAAATCATTATATCCCATTATAGAGTCGAACGCAAATGATGCACACCACCAGCAGCATTATATAATTTGTATATTTTGAATTAAATGAAGGATCCACCTCTCTAGAATTGGGTATAATATTAACTCTGCGTTTTATTTAACTGTACTTCGCAGATCCATTACTACTAAATACTGAGTTCAGTCATCGCTGGATGCTCCATAATCGATACATTGTGTCACATACTAACCGTGTCTAACGGGTTGTGTAAATAGGAGGCTCCTATCGTGGTGTGATTGTTAATAAACTAGTCTCGTAGATCCAGCACTACGGAATATCGAGTTCAATCCTCGCTGGATGCCCCATACTTGTGTCTTCATGTCACATCCCACCCCTGGTGGACGAATAGGCTAAATAGGGCCGTCCCATCGTAGTGTAATGGTTAGGAAGATAGTCTCGCTGACCCATTACTAGTGAATAGCGAGTTCGATACTCTTGGGTTGCCCCATATTTGTGGCCTTTTGTGACATCCTAACAGTGACGGACAGGTTGGGTAAATAAAAGCGTTCTAATCTAGCAGATCCAGTACTATTAAATAGTGATTTCAATCCTCGCTGGGTGCCCCATACTTACGACCTTTTGTTTGGTAAATAAGGAGTGATCCTACCGTGATGAAAGGGTTATCAAACTATTAGCTTTCAGATCCATTACTACTGAGTAAGTTCGACCCTTGCTGGATGTCCCATACTTGCGATCTTGTGTCATGTCCAACCTGTAGCAGACGGGTTGGGTAAATAAGGAGTTACTATAATGATGTAAGACTTAGCAAGCTAGTCTAGTAGATGCTGTACTGTTGAATATCGAGTTTGATCCTCATTGGATGTCCCATATTTATGACCTTGTGTCACATCCTACCCGTGACGGACGGGTTGGGTAAATAGTGGCGTCCCATCGTGTTATAAGGGTTAGCAAACTAGTCACGCAGTTCAATTGCGACTGAATAGCGAGTTTGGTTCTCGCTGGATATACTATACTTGCATACTTGAGTCACATTCTGTCCGTGGCGAACGGGTTGTGTAACTTTGACCGGAACCTCTGATGGTAGGTACATTCGATTAGTTTATTACATACTGGCGGTTAGTTTAATAAGAGGACCTCTGTGCACATGCATGTAAAAAAAACATCCATTGTGTCCGACCTTACAGTTACTCAGGCGTTAGACTATTCCAAACCTCTTCGATACGTGGAATAAAGGAGATTAGGAATCCCTGGCAATACGCTTGCCTTGTTTTGTTGTTTTTTTTGTTTTTTTTAATCTTGTTTTTGTTTTTTGTTTTTTGTTTTGCTTTGTTTTTATTGTTTTGGGGCTTTTGGGTTTGTTTGTTTGTTTGTTTTTCGTATTATTTTTTCTGGGTATTTTGTCTTTTAGTTGTTTTTTTGTTTTCTTAGTTTTGTTTATTAGCTACATTTTGCCCAAAGATAAAATACACAGCAGTGGGAGGAAAAGAGATTACACACTTTAATCCCAACCCAAAGACCGAGAAATACAATTTCTTATCTGCCTTAAGTACCTATATAATATATTGATTTTATAACATGAATAGATAAATAAAAAGTTTATGAGAGGTTCTTAAAACTAGTATACTTACTCATAAATTATAAGATGTTCAAGGAAGTTTATTCGCATTATAAGAAAATTGTTTCTCATAAATCTTACAATGATAAATCAGAGCAGATTTGATCTTTATTGTCACAAAGTGCCATCCGTCATATTGTTATATATCCTCTTATTCATTCTCATAACCTTATATCTTATTTTGTCAGTAAGTAGTTAGCATTTTTTAACGTAACTTCGAGAGAGAGAGACAGACAGACAGACAGACAGATCGAAGTATTTAATATCGTAGATACAGAATCATCAAATGCCTTTTACTGTGTGTCTACGCTATAAAAACCTCAATCAATATCACTAAAATTCAGAAATCTCCTTTCATAAATACAGCAAATCACAAAACTAAATAACTACATCATCAGGTCGTGCTACACATAACGGATACCATATATATATATATATATATATATATATATATATATATATATGTGTGTGTGTGTGTGTGTGTGTGTGTGTGTGTGTGTGTGTGTGTGTTCATAGGGTATCGTACCCGTAGCTATATTTTCAAATAAGGAAATTAACAATGATTGAAAGTTATTTCAGTATAGCAATCAGCCAAATTATTCTAATGAATTTCCATTGGTCGGAGGACCTCTCCAGCTGCCCGTTTATATGGTATGAAGCTGCGCCGTTGTATATCTTTAAATGTCATTCCCATTCTCTAGTTTTACTTCCAAGATTAGTTTATAATTTAGTCGAACTGGGCTTGGTCTGAGGATTACTTTTCAGAATAATATATATAATTTCGCATATATATATATATATATATATATATATATATATATATATAATATATATTTTTGAAGGCGTAATAATGCACATTTATGTTTAAAAAACATATTTATTTCTTTTTTTTCTTTTTTTTTTTTTTTGAGTCCTAAATATTTTCAGGCAAATGCCCATCTTCAGAGGATTGAAACATCCTTTTTTAATTTTCATCTGTATTTGATAAATTCAACTGTGTTGTTAATCCGTTGAATGTTTAATCGTAGATGTGAAATTTTTTTTTTTTTTGGCAAAGATGTAGTTATGCTCGGCAAATTCCGTTAAAATCCGTGCGGCGATCGTGTTTCGCGGGATGTTTTGAAAATTATTTCATATACAAATTTTATTTTTATTTTAATATTAATTAAATTAAAAAAGGATGTTTCAATCCTCTGAAGATGGGCATTTGCCTGAAAATATTTAGGACTCAAAAAAAAAAAAAGAAAAAGAAAAAAAAGAAATAAATATGTTTTTTAAACATAAATGTGCATTATTACGCCTTCAAAAATATATTATTACATTTTAATTAATGCTTCGAACTCACTATAAAAAATGATCTAAAAAATCTTTATTTCAATATTTATAGTATTAAAAATAAAAATAAAAATTTGTATATGAAATAATTTTCAAAACACTCAGATGTAGATGGAAGAAAAAATACAAATCTCACCCTGGGCAGGAAAAGCTTAATAAATTCTCCTGGAGGCACCTGCAATAACAAATATCATCGTTGATGCCTACACATATAATTTTTTTTAGTTGACGGAGTGACTTACTGTTGGGATCAGACAGACAGCGAGGGGGTCTATCCCATTTTCACTAGCGCCAGACCAAGAAGATTGTTTCTGCGTCTTAGGTGGAGCGCCACATCTCCCATCAGCTCCTCACTTTACCGCACAGACCCCGGTGCTATTCATATGCTGAGTTGGCGGAGTCCGGTATCGAACTAGGAACCCTGCGATTCCTAGGCATGTGCTATACCGACTGCGTTAAGAGTAACTCCAATTTTTATTGTTTACAAAATTCATTAATGTTTGGGAATTGTCAAATACAAAGTTTTTTTTTCTTAAGCATAATTATCAGCTAAACTTACCTCCATCGTATGCTGGGCCTCTCTTCAGAATCTGTCATATTTATCAGGTAGGGTATCAGCATCATTTTTAGCTTTTAATACGCAACTGTATTAAGAATATACTACTTTCATGTTTGTTTGATAAGGTCAATGTACCATCGCTGTTTCCAGTCATTTTCTGTCACTCCTATAGAAATTGTTCTATCATCACCATCCTGTTTCTTCATTTCGTCTGTGACTTGGTATATCATATTATCAGTCAATCAATCACCATCAAAAGACATTTTCTCCTCTTCTGTAATTACATCTGATATAATTTTGTGCCTTCATTTTAGAATTAGTATTGCTAATTATCCTTATATTATATTATTTGTGTTATAGCAGGAACTTAAGTTGTTGAACACTTTGAATAGATTGTCAGATTTAATGCAGTTTTTTATTGACAAACACGGGGAATAATCTGCTCATGTTGGTTTTCATGCATTTACTGTAAGTAAAAGTTAGCCGTCAAAATTCTTCTGGTACAGGTGCGCTGTCTTGTTATTTACGCCATTATTATACTGTACATTCGAATCATGTCTACTGTCATTTAAGTCTTTCTAATATTCGTATTGACCTTTAAAATCATGACATTTCATGCCAATCTTCTAGCATCCGACTTGTACATATGCTCAGCAACTACAGGAGATCCACACAAGTTTTGAAATTTCTGCCCCTTCCGACTTCCCATACCTAAGTCAAACTAGCTATTCACCCCCATTCATTTTTGTATTTTGTTTTTTGTTGTGTTTTTACACTGTCCATTTGGGATATCATATAGACTTTTGTCTGTATTTTATCATTTCTAACAACACATCATATATCTTATTAAGATTAGACCTGAAATTTGTCTTGTAATTTTTGAGCAAAATAATGCGTTATTTCCTTTTCACTTTGCTAACATGTTTATCAATATTTTTTTTGCGGCGGAATTAAATGCTTTAGAATTTATTTCATTTTCCCAGCCTTCGGGATCGTTTTATAATTCTTCCTGAGATCAACATTAATGAATAATTATAAGCTTTCTATGTTTATCATTTTCTATTTTTGTTATCCTGATATCCATCCTGATGTATTCTATAAATGTGTTAATATGTATTTCTAATTTGATTTTCCTGCGGATGTTGATCTTAACTTTTTCAAATTCCATCAAATCTGTTAAATGGAAGGAGAATTTATTTGTATTAAATTTATATGTGTCAGTGTTTGTATTGTTTACTGCAGTGTTGTCTAAAATTTTCTTCTACCTCATGCGTTTGATTAGGGTTTTTATGGTTACGTTTAAAAGTAAAGTGTAATTGAATTGGTTAGGTGTCAAAATATATTACAAAGTATAAGCAAAATCCGTTTCTTCTAATAGGAACAAGATAAAAGTGCTGAAAATGCAAGAGTTAGAAAGAGCATGAGCAATCACTTATTAGGAAAAAAAGTGTGGGTAACTCTGACAAACTCGTTGTAGTTGCTATTACATAACTTAAAGATCGTAAGTTGTTTCGAAACCTAAACACTTTGGTATAAAACCTGAAATATTAAATGTTCACAATAGGTCAATAATGTTTCAAGATTGAGAGAAAATTATAAAATACGATAGCCATTAGTAGAGAAAATTATAGAACACGGTAGTTACTAATAGAGAAAATTACAAAATACGATAGTCACTAGTAAAGATTATTACAAATACGATAGTCACAAGTAGAAAAAGTTACAGAATACAATAGTCACTAGAAGAAAACATTACAGAATACTATATTCACTAATAGGGAAAAAATACAGAATAAGATAGTGAATAGTAAAAAAAGTTACAGAATATGATAGTCACCAGCAAAAAAAATAGAGAATACGATAGTCGCTTGTTGAAAATAATACTGAATAGGATAATCACTACTAAAGAAAATTAAAGAGTACGATAGTTACTAGTAAAGAAAATTACAGGTACAATATTCCTTATTGAGTGTATGAGGCGCGTGGTGTAATGGTTAGAGTTGTAAGAAATGGACTCGTCAAAGATCAAATCCTCAACAGTTTACATAGCGCTAATACACTGAGAAAGTTATGAATCCAACGACTCTCCCTCTTGCTATCGGTAAATAGTAGGGCAGACTGGGCTCTTTAACCTTGGTTAGGCAAACAGTCTAGAAGACAAACTCTGAATCCAAACCTGTTAAACTCCGCTTGAGGTGGTCACTACTAGAATAGACTCAGTCCTAGTTAGTGATCTATTTCACTAATAATTTAGAGTAAATTACAGAATGCGAGAGCCACTAGTAAAACAAATTGTAAATACGATAGTCACTATGTTACGTAGCGGCCTTCGTCGCTACTCTAAATCGAGTAAGTAAGTAGTCGTTGCGGGTATATATGGTCACGTAGCGAAGTATGTAGTAGTCAGCTACTACCGACTACTGGACTTCAATAAACAACAGATACCTATGTACAAATAGAGGACCCTTCTTTATTTTCTTCGGTGCGTGGGTGGTAAAGGCGCAGAGCTTCACAATGAAAATGCCGGCGGCTGGCGTAAGCGGCGTCGAGTGTTCACAGTGGGAAAATGCCCGTGGGTTGACGGGAGACCGAGATGATGCTATCGGCTGTTCGCTGGGGTCTGACTGACTGTTGGCTCGACCCTCTGGCTTTTGTATTGACGACACGCCTACGCATCTTTATCTTTTGATCTGGTTTTTACATCCGCTAATATGCCTACGCATTTTTATCTTTTGACCGAAAAGCCTCGCTTTCGTTTTCCCCTTTTTTTAAATATATATTTTTATAAATATCTTTGTCTTTTTGTCGGAAGTTCCGTTTTCTGGGCGAGGACAATACAACAACTAGTCGAAAAATTAGAGAATACGATTGTCACTTGTAGAAAACATTACTCACTAGTATAAGGCAGGATGTTTCATCGACTGACATTGTAATTATAATAAAGAAGATGATGACAACATCTTGAATAAATCGGTTTATGCTAATATCTTGCCTTGTCCCGGAATTGTCTATCATATTGACAACACAATATTAAATGCTAGTATCACGTCACTTCGTCAATACATGCCATCTTTGGTTCAAGATAGAAATATGCAGACACAAACCAAACTATCAGTGCGCGTGAATTCAAAGCGAACAGGATTATAACGTCAATGCAAATATTAATAGACAAATAGAAGGAAAAATAAATAAAAATCAAGTTGAAATAGAAGTGTTTTAAATCCGTTATCTTCAACATAATCAATATTAGTGGTCACTGAATTATGCCGAAAGAAAGAAAATAAAGTAAAATATCCAGTATTTAACTCAATCGTCACTTTATAATTTTATCTGAGTGTTTCAGTTTCCAGGCATCCGCACAAAAACGCAATATTTTTGTTCCGAGTGAACAATCTATTTATATGCGACTAATTTTCCCACTTCACAGTTAGGATTTCGTGTTTAAATAAAGAGGTCTTTAAAACTGAACAATATGACATCCGACCGTTTTGCGAGAATATGGATCTGCAACGTAATTTTGGCACGCGTCTTTATTGTATGGAATGCAGTCAATTGCCCATGCAGCAGGTCTCCCCTTTTGATGGCACTGATTTTGTCAGATGGAAGGGAAAGCTACTCAATAACTTGACATATATATCACCGCAGTAGTTGCTGTTACAACAATGAAAAACAAATAAAGGCAATACGTACGTATATATATATATATATATATATATATATATATATATATATATATATATATATATATGTATATGATTCAAAAGTAAGTAAATAAATAAATAAAATAAAATCTAACAGAATCTATAACTACAATTTTTGATAAGAATTAGTTACATTCTCACCTTATAAATCCAATGCACACATACACACACACAAACACATATGGGCAATGCACATACACACACACACACACACAACTCAACAAAACGAATAAAGGCAATACGTGTGTATATATATATAAACACACACAATATATATAATTCAAAAGTAAATAAATAAAGAAAAAAATAAAGAAAAAAAATAAAATCTAGCAGAATCTATAATTACATTTTTTGATAAAAATTATTTTCATTCTAACCTTCTGAATCCAACACACACATACACACATGTAAATGTATATGAACAAGACAAACACACAAACAAAACACACATAATCAACACACACACACATACACATAACACACACACACACACACACACACACACACAGAATAACAGGTGATTTTGATAGACATGGAAATTACCAACACACATCCATAAATAAACAAACAGACCACCAGTAACAAAAAGAAAGGGTAGGTCAAATCTGGAATGATAATCAGACACACACACACACACATAAAAAAAGAGAATCAGATGGTCCTATTAATAAACAAAAAAGTGTAGGCTTAGAGGGTGAGCCAGATCTGGAATGATAATCAGACACTGTTGAACAGGCACACACACATAACCACACACACACACACATACACACACAGACACACATACACACACACACACACAAACACTAACACCCACACACACGCAGAGAGTTTGGAAGACATGAGATAAAACCAAATGGACAGCCACTAGCAGCAACTTCAGTTTCGGAGATCTTTTGTTGAAGAGATTTTTATCTCGAAACATTAAGAATTATTTAAAAAATTACTGGTTAACAAACTACAGCATAGTTACCTTATTTTTCGTTACACTTGCATTGTGACAGCCTTCAAAACCAACCACCAAACCAATATAAACACAATGCTTCAAGCCAATTATATAACCCGATATGTTGAACGAGTATATAATATATTAACCTAAAAGGAATCAGATACTATCTACCTGGGTTTCCCTTTTCAGGATTATCCTGAAAGTCCTTTAGGTGAAACCTAGGTAGATGGTATCTGACTCTTTTTAGGTTTCTACTTTTGATCTACTTAGTGTATTGAGCACTTTTACATATTAGCTTAGTTAACTCTTTCGGTATTTCTTTCTTTTGGCCAGTCATTGTGGTGCTGTCGGGGTTTTTTTTTCAGACGGATGTTTTGGTCTTTTTTCTCTATTTTTGTCATATATCTCTTTGTATATGTTTTTTTTAATTTACAAATTGTATTGTCTGTTTGTTCACGCAGCCAGAGTCATAAAATCAAAAGGCCATATATATATATATATATATATATATATAATATATATATATATATATGAATGAATGAATGGACAAATAAAAGGATTAGCTTTTATTCATTTACTTGGGAACAATATTACAACCAATGGTTTCCTGCTAATATATATATATATATATATGTATATATATATACACGATGTTGTTTACATTTCACATAGAGCTTATTCACTTGGAAAGGTATGCATCCCACTATTTTCCTCTAGCTCTGGATACATAGTAGGGTAGAATGTTTACTATACCTAGGCTAAAACCTAAGTATAGTAACCATTCTAGGAGAAGGAAAACCTATATATATATATATATATATATATATATATATATATATATAATAAACATATCTTATTATAATGGAGATTGTGTGTTTTTCTGTCTGTAACCGAAACTAAATCACTACTCAAGTCACAATTCCCTTAGTAATTGACGTCACATTCACCAGGAATTTATCCTTATTTTAACCTCAATTATTGATAAAATTGTTTTACATTATTTATACTGTTAACCATATCTACATGATATTTACCGCGTACCCCACTTGTACGGGTCAGGCACAAAGTCCTATTAACGTGGGACCACCACAAGCCGAAGCTCATGGAGTGGCAGGTGAAAAAATTGCGTCGATCCCGCCGGCATTCCCCCTCAAGGGGGCGCCTCAGGCACTGGGCAATAAACCCAGCCCTGCCCCTTTAAATCAAGGGGGCAGGTGTTGCCTGGGGATGGCCCCCTGGGATCGACGCTGTTAATTATATCAATGGTCCAGAGGCCGAAGCCACTGTTAACCATATCTACATACTAATAACATGCAATTGTATTTACAGTGTAAACGGGAAGGCTAATTTGCATATTGATATTAAAAATGTAATTTTAATAAATATGTGCTTAGTATTATAGGTTTCTAACTGTTTGGTTTTATTTTAATGAATATAAGCAAAAATCTCTTCAATTAATCTTAAAAGAAATCCATTAACAAGAAAAAATAACTGTCATTTTATTCTTTACTTCCTATTTTAACTAAATACTTAAATTAGAAAAAATAATAATGAAAGACGAGAGTGATGGAAGAGTAAGTTTCAGTTGTTCTATTTTTCGATTATACTCCCTCTGTTTCAAATCTTTTTATCTGCATTCTTATTTAGTTTCATTAGCGTTTCTAATTTAATACGATATTTCATTACATTAAAACTTAAATACTTGCACCCGGAGGGTGCATATATTTGCTAGTATATTTAATGAAGAATAGCAAATATGAAAAGTATCTGCATATAAAAGTGCTCAATGCTAAATTAGAAGAGCAGATTTAAATCTTAAATAAAATATTATATTACTAATTTACCCGTACTATAGTTTCATGCGTATTATCCAATCCTCAGGCGGTTAGATATTGAAAAAGTAGCTTGTTCAGCGTTTGTATAACGTGAAGCGTGCTCACGCGATAGAATATTATTACGCAAGACATATCTAAAAACAATAACATGCTCTCTCTCTCTCTCTCTCTCTCTCTCTCTCTCTCTCTCTCTCTCTCTCTCTCTCTCTCTCTCTCTCTCTCTCTTTATATATATAATATATATATATATATATATATAACTGTTACAATAAGATATACATGACTGTCGCTGACCGAGAAACGCGTGGCGGATGTGCTTATATTTGAAACTACCGCATAACTTTTTTGCAACATCAATGTTTTCGTTTTGAATTCATATTATTTTCGTCTCCTCTCTCGATAAGTCCGGAGTAAAAAACAAGCTCTGAATATTTTTTTTTATAAATCGAAATATTGTTCACTATTAGCTATGAATATGATATAAAATGTTTTCACTTTAACAGCATATTGTGTTGTTTTCATATCCTTTTATCTATACTCATATATATATATATATATATATATATATATATATTATATATATATATATATATCAACTTCCCCACATATTATGGTTTATAGGACGCATCCTAAATTTAGTCTGTGATTAGAATAATAAAATATAGTAAAAAGAGAGTTGTATCCGTTCTGAATCACCTTGTAACACTTTGGAACACCTTTTTATTTATCTTTAGATAATGGTACATGAGAAATCCTTTGTATCAATTATTCTGCTTATATCCGCGACAATGCGAGGTTAAATTCTTGTTCGTATAAATCTTTGTATGCCAATTATTATGGTAGATATTTTCTACTGTTCGAAGATCAATGCAATGATTCAACCGTGCTTTTAGCGATTGCCCATGAATCATCTCTTTACATCTCGTAAGAATTGGCTGCCACAATGGCAAGCACTTCTCTGTTACTGAATCAGTATATCGATCAAGACGATGGCCATCGAAATTGGGAACTTTGCAGCAAGCGTGTACAACCAATCCTTCAGTCAAATAGAGAAATCATCATCATGAACAACATTAGCTTGCACTGACAGCACGGATACCAATCATTCTCTCTCACAAACCTTTATTATCGGCCTCCGCCCCTGGCAGATCTTCCGTACGGCATCCAGAATCCCTGCAGAACAGATTGATGTAAATGTTTGCAGGTCAACCTACACTAGTATCAACCCGGAAGAATTCTCGCTCTATCTTATCTGAAAGGTCAGATTTACACGGCAGCCAGTGTCCAAATAGAACTGATGAATGTAAATTTTTGCTTATCGGTCTTCACTAATGTGTCTGTGCTTAGGTCACCACAGGAGAACGTCAGTTATGAGTTCGTCTTTGCGTCTCCAGCCTTGTTCAGCAAGTCTTGCTCTAAGCTGCTTCTTATGGGGTGCTGCTTCCAGGATTTGTTCAAAACAGCATACAGCATTTTTATGTAGTTTTCATCTAGCTTCTTCTGTAAACATTTTATTAGAGTCCAAGGGGTGCAGCCATACGGTGGCACCGACACGACTACAACATGGAAGAATTCACGCTTTATCTTATCTATTTTTAGGAGCAGTAGACTGGATCTCGGCATAATTTCTCCTCAGACGTTTTTCCTATCAACACAATGACCACAATATTCGCTGTAAATAACCATTTTTCCAGGTGATGGTTAGCCATGTTTGAAGAACTTTGTCTCCTTGTAATGTAAAGTGTAACGTAAAGTGGTGCTGCAAATCGAATCACAATGATCACAGTGATTAGATTTGGAGCGCCACTTCTTAATTGTTCTGCATAATTTGAATTGTAATGAAAGTCAACCAAGGTTATCTCCCCCTTGGACAACCACGATGAATAATAAAAGAATGTCTACCTGAACTGGTCCACAGTTATAAGTAATATTTGAATAAAGTTTAAAGTAAAGCAATTAACTTGTTCATCTCTTATCTCTGGTGTTATCGGATTCTTTTTGACAAATGATGCAGTAGTATTCAAGAAGTTCCTTCATGACCATGCTGCCTCTTCTATAAAAAATAAATGCAAATATCATTGTGTCAGTGTATCACATTTTACCCAGAGAGACCGTATACAATTTTGGAATCAATCCGACCCCGTGAGAAAAGTAAACACATTCCGAGCCGAACCCGGACCCGTAAACCTAAAACATTTGACTTTTAATTACTAGAATTTGTTTTAGGCAATTTGTACGTGAATTTTTTGCGACGAAAATATTTGTACGATAACAATTTCTATAACTAGGATATAAATTTTGGAATGAGCGAAATTAATTGGGAAATCCATCGAAAGTCACGCACGAAACAGAAATAATTATTTGTACGGAAAGTAAAGACCTACGTTACTCAAATTGTGTTTAAGTTAAGTGGTAGTAGAAGAATCATCGCTGAAATTTTAAAAGGTAAGCATGAATTAAAATTCAAAATGTACTCAATGTATGAAGTATCATTCTTGTACCAAAGGAAGAGCCTTCCGCAGTAGCTAGATTAATTCCCGACATTTTTAAAACTAGTATCAAAATATATTCCAGATCAAACACTTATTTTCATTATCAAAGTCACTCTCGGTGCACTGTGAAATCAAGAAAAAACATAGCAAAACTTTCACAATGAGTCGTTTAGTTTAACGTTTTCCTCTTGGCCAATTCGAATTTTACATATCTGGTTTTTACTTATATAGGTCACAAGTTTAGCGACAGTTTCGTTTGTTCTAGATTGAAATGGGTCATACGCCACGGAAGCAGTCAAAAAACATTCGCCTTAAAAGAACCCCGACGATCTGGAAGGGTTCGCTAGCCCTTAAAACGTCAATTGCAAAGCTGTGCCCCAAGGCAAGTAGCACTAAGAGAGTATCAGGCCAGCTCTTAATTTCACGGTTCAGTGTGGTTGAGTAAATATTTTTGATTTACGGACCTTAACAAAATAATAATGAGGATAGCTTACGTGGTGAAGGCAAACATAGTTTTCTCCCCCAGGATCAGCCACATATAAATACGAAAATAATATCCCTATTTAAGTTATATTTGAATAAAGCTTAAACTGGGAGATTCAACGCAGTGTAGTGGCTAAGGTGGTGTATTGTGACATCATGATAATCGAGTTCGAACTCGAGTCAAGCTATTATCCTCACATTCGGACTGATACTCTTGAGAAAGATATGAACCCTGCCCCTCACCCCCAGTTATGAATTCAATAGTGCCAGTACTGTTCTTCTACAAGAATGGTTCTTGCATTAAATAATCCACGAAATATGATATGTTCTTAAACAAAAAAATAAACAAAAGCTTAAAGTGAAGCAATCAACTTGAGTTAACTTCTTTTATTACAGGTCAATATAGAACCAGAAATAGTGAATATTATTTTTGTCTGTATTTAGAACAACTTCAACTTGCTTTGATTACTAATTTATTTATGCTTACATCTTTTTAAAATA
Organism: Doryteuthis pealeii; assembly: GCA_023376005.1. Lineage (NCBI taxonomy): Eukaryota > Metazoa > Mollusca > Cephalopoda > Myopsida > Loliginidae > Doryteuthis > Doryteuthis pealeii. Next base: position 119,257,639 of record CM042139.1, read on the forward strand.
TTTATCCTGTACAATACAGTCCAATGTTTCAACCGCCCTATGAGCTGAGACAGAATATACCTTTGTAGAGGTGTAAATTCCCCAAATAGGGCCAGCTATTAGCCGTGGGTGGCGACCTGTGATGCTTAAAGACTGAATCTTGGTGTCTAAGCAGTCCATGACATGCAATACCACACTTTGGCCCTTAGGCCCATCCACTCAATCGGCTAGTCTCGTCAAGCCATAGCACCTATATTTTTCCAAACCTACTGCCCTTATGACAAGCCTCATTTTAGTCGTTACTTGGGCTAGACGGCCATGCGAAGAGGTCCCCACCGATCAATCGACCGGTCACGTGAAGACCGTATTGCTCTTATGACAAACTCCTAACCGTTTTTATCATACATGTGCTAGAATACGGTGGCTGAGGGTCTGACGTTAAACTGCATCTAATGGTGAAGTTCCAATTTTGAAGCTTTGGGAAGTGTGGAGTACCTCTTCATTACCATTACTCCCAGGTCTACTCTAACCCAGAGTGGTAGTACCTTTTATGGTCCCATCTTTGGGTTAAAGAAAAAATGACTTTAAAAATGTGCTTAAAATATTGAGTAAAAAAAGATAATACCCATCAAGCCGGAATAGAACAAAACGTCTCAACAAGTGTTGACATGCCGTAAAATCCAACAAACCAAACCAAATCCATAATTCCATATCGTTATAACTGTAAGTTTCATTATTCTCATATAACATAATTATATTCTACTAAATAATAAAAATGTGATTTTTTGCAAAATCTAGTCAGTATTTTATTGCCTATAGACATTTCCCTAAGGTACTAATTCGTAAATAGGTACTAAAATATATCGGCAAGACTTTTTTCAGTTGATTGCTCTTTTGTGCGCATGCGCGTGCATGTGTATGTGTGTGAGTGAGTGAAACTGAACTACTTTTCTTGTATGATCTCTCGTGAAAATGTCAATATCTGTTACTAAAGATGAATTATTTTTTATATATTATCTTGTAAAACGTATCAAATAAATATAAGTAGATTTTCACCGACGATTTCATCAAATGGTCTCATTTGTTAGATCACATTATTTACTCAATGCTAATTATTCGATACTCCTTATTTCATAAAGAAGTTATTGACGTGTAAAAATATTATTTTCATAATACATTGCCCTAATTTACAATATAAATGGAAATATTTTCATCTCAACAATTCATTACGCATACTAGCAAGTATTTAAGTTTTAATGTAATAGAACATCATATTGATTAGAAAGACTAAGGAAACAAAATAAGTGTTCTATACCCCTATGCGGGTATATAATTGAGAGAGGGGAGACTCATGTGATATAGCGAAACTGATACAGAGTTGAGACTTACTTGTTTGTTGCTTCATTTCAGCTTTACTTCTTCGGATATGATTTTGCTATAGTAGACATATTGTTGCTTTCTCTAAGAGCTTCTTCTGGTCTAACTCTTTTGTCCTGCAATCAACTCACAAGACTTTTATTTTCCTGATCAAGATTTATTTCTGCCCATGTTCTTATTCGCCGCGCGGGAGAATCAACCTCGCAGTGGCACGTCTACCCTGCGTCCATCTCTGGTTAAAACTGAAATTTAAATCTAGTCACGTGTTTCTCGTGACGTTTTCTCTAGGGGTTAGAGAGATATAACCGTTACTGGTATTTTTCCACTCTCTGATATGAAAGCCAATCGTCCCTTATTCTACAGGGTTTGTCAATAATTTATGCTACCACATAAATTATGTAACATAAGAATTAAAATAAAAAGATTTGAAGCAGAGGGGTGTATAATAAAAATTGAATAATTGAAACTTACTCTTTCTCCACTTCCGTCTTTCATTTCTAAATTTTTCTAATTTAACTATTTAGTTAAATTAGGAAGTAAAGAATAAACTTACAGTCATTTCTTCTTGTTAATGGATTTCTTTTAACATTTATCTCGGAGATATTGCACATATTCATTAAGATAAAACCAAACAATTAGAAATCAACAATACTAAGCACAAATCTATAAAAATCAAATTGTTAATATCACTATGCAAATTAGCCTTCCCGTGCACACTGTAAACCGCTATTTTATTTTATATATGAATGCAATTGAATGCTATTAGAATGTAGATAAGGCCAACAGTATTAATAATGTAAAACTATTTCATTGATAGTTTCATGGAGAATGTGACATAAATAATTAAGAGAATTGTGACTTGAGTAGTATATAGTTACAGACAGAAAAAACACAATCTTAACAAAAGAATAAGTAGGAAAGCTTATGTGGTAAAGGCAATCATAATTTATAAGGCCCCTGGATTAGCCACCAACAAATTGCACGATATTGTATTAAGTAAAGACTTACCAGAAACGCCCCCAAAACACAAACTTACAACAAAAACCAATTACCCAAGACATCATCCGACTGACATCTTTACAAGATCAGCAAATAAACTCAAGCTGATAAAGCTCAATATACAAAGGCAATGATATGATATTCACATCCATTTTACAAAAGTTCCTTCAAGCAGAAATCAAAAATAGATGCATGAAAAATATGGTTTTCCTAGTAGGATAATAAACCAGTTTAATATCAGCCGGTAGCCTTTTATGGCTTTCTAATAATCATTTTACTCTGACATAAAAAAAAATATCACTTATATATATATATATATATATATATATATATATGTGTGTGTGTGTGTGTGTGTGTGTGTGCGTGTGTGTGTGTGTGTGTGTGTATGTATGTAGGTGTATATATAGAGAGACATACAGACACACACACAGACAGGGACAGACAGGTGTGTGGGGGGGGGGGAGACTGATATTTCATCTAAACAGAAAACGACATAGAAATGTATGGACGTCTAATAGAATGAAAAATAATAGAAAAAAAACATCAGTATTATTAAAGCAATGGAAAAATCATTGCAAGCATTAACGGCATTTTTTTCAAGGGGCTGGGGATAAAAACCGAAAGAAGAATGCCGCAAGCATTTTTTGCTTTTTTCATGTTTTTTCGTCTTTGAACTGCCGTGGTTATTCTAGCAAAATTCTTTTATTCAGATAATTCGACTACCATTAACTATTACCAATGAAGCTTATGGAGAAGCAAAATGCGTGACGTATAAAGTTTTGTGTTACATATAAACAAAGAAATAGGGTAAAACAGTCTATATCTAGAATTGGGAAGTGTTTATTTGTCTGTCTTCCATATACAAGACAACGGTTTTATGTAAAGCGAGCAAGTTTTGTCAGAATATTTAGGCAGATTTTTAACATATTCCTCGTAATGCAAAAGTGAGTTCTTATCGAGAGTGTGTACGACGGTTTCCCCGAAAGTAAGGTCCCGAAAGTACTGGGTACGCAGGGGAAACTATTTGTGCATCTATTAGCAACAATGTTGTATTATATGTTCTGCATGCATCTGCATCTACACCTGCACTTGAACGTTCTACTGCCACGGTCGCCTTGTAAGTCATTTTTCATGGAGCTCCCGATTGACGCTACCCTCAAGAGTGAAGTTCACGCAGTTATTCGGCATTTGAACGAAAAAGACGTGAAACCGATTGAAATTCATCGCCAATTAATGGAAGTGTATTGCAAGTGTATGTGATTTCTAATTATTTTGGAGACCTTCCCTTTTGGATTACCCTCGCATTTACCCACCCCTAATGCACGAGTAGGATGTAACATAAGGTAACTTTTAAGCGGAGTTTAACGGGTTTTAATTCAGAGTTTTCCTTCTCCCAGACTGGTTGCCATACTAAGGTTAACGAGCCCTCTCTGTTCTATATTTTTCCCATACTAAGAGGGAGTATAGTTGAATTAATAGCTTTTCCAGGGGTTTTAGCGCTATATGGAATGCAGCCAGCCTCCTCCAGGATTTGAACTCCTCTCGCCGTGTCCAGTTTCTATGACGGAAACCATTACATCACGCGTGCCTCTTATCGGAAAGTCTCAAACAATACACAATAACCGATGCAAGACGTAACTAATTGTACAGAATTAAACTTGCCTAATTTCAAAAATTGTCTCATTATAATAATTATTCACATTTCACTAAACATTGCGAATTAAATCCATGTTTACCCAACCCTTCCACTCGAACAGATCATTTTAAAGTGGAGTTTAACAGGTTTGAATTCAGAGTTTTCATTCTCTTAAGCCGATTGCCGTACCAAAATTAAAGATCCCAGTCTGACCAACTATTAACCCATAACTGTAAGAAGAATAGTTGAATCTATTACTTTCCCAATGATAGGGCTTCCCATCACGGTGTAAATAGTAGCAATCTAGTCTCACAGATCCATCTATACTGAATAGCGATTTCAATTCTCGTTAGATGCTATTTCATTTCCTGGCGAACAATTTAGGTTAATACCTACCTTTTCCATGAGTATTAGCACTATGCGAAATTCAAACAGCTTCGGCCAGGATTTGAACTCGGTTCGCCGTGTTCATTTTCTACGACTATAACCATTACATCACCTAACTATAAATATTACACCACAAGCAACATTTGGGGTTATACGCTGTTATTCATGCTAAAATATGAAATAAAATAATTAGAGTTGGTTATTTTGTTTATTGGCATATCAACTCTAGTGGAACACCCAATGCCAATTCCTTTTTTTATATATGATTCATAAGCGAATAGTTTGTTGGTAAATATTTATTTGGTTTTATTAACTGGTATGAATAATTTTCTTTATTATGCATATATATTATTATTTTAATAATAATATATTTTTATATATTAATATATTTTTCACTGACGTCATGTGTATCACTAAATCAGAAGAAATGTGTTTATGTGTATCAATAAACTGGAAGAAATAATTCTCATTTAGTTGTAAACAAATTTATTTAACCCATAGATGAGACCCTAATAGGTACTACTATTCCGGATCAGAGTGGTTCTGGGAATAATGGCAATGAAGAAGTACAAAATTGGAACCTAACTACTAGATGCAGTTTAGAGAATGATTAGAGAAAGTTATTGTTTAGTTAAGACTACCAAGCTAAAGTAATGTTGTCACTCACTACATGGAGAAAAGTAGGCACCTTGCGCCCCTTCGCTACGCTGCCTGGAACTACTTTGAATTTCTAAAGAAGACGTCATGGCAAATACTCAGAAATAAAAGACATGGCCTAATATTTAGCTGACATTGTAATTGTTCTTTGATTGATCAGTTCAATCGTGAGAACGAGTCACTCGATTGAACTGACCAATCAGAGAACAACTACAAGGTCAGCTAAAGATTATGCCATGTCTTTTATTTCTGAGTATTTTCCATGACTCTTCCTTTACAGAATTACCGGTCAGTTTTTTTTAAATTCTATACTACCAGAGATAATCAATAAGCTACCTATTAATTATGTAACATTATCACTTTCGTGGTGAATTGTTCTTATATTCATATCGTACAAGGAAACGATACCCAAGCAACTATCATTCTGCATGGCGATAGGAAATTACTGAATGTGAGGAAATAATTTATTTCTTATGTCTTCAGAAAGGGTCGGGTCACTTATTTTTGTGCGAATGCGTTGAATTAGTTTCTCCTTGTTGTGAATAGTAGCTGGATCCCATTGAAATGAAAATGCAAGAAATGCACTTTATCTGACATCCGGCATTACTATGCTTTGACATGCTTTTAGCACATTTGCAAAGTTTTCTTTTCCATGAGACCCAGGAAAGTTGTGTAAGAATGAATACTATGGCGCCATCTAAAGTATACTCAGTTTACCTTTGAACTTGCTCTCAGACATCAATGCCTTTTAATGGGATTCAATGGCATCATTTTTTACTGGCATTATATTCAAGTTGGACCGCCTGCTTGTATAAAGAATATCATATAATACAAATACCAATTTCTGTACGTAAGGACTTGCCCCAGAAAACTGTCCATAAGATGTTGGTTGGTTGGCTGGCTGGTTGGTTGGTTGGTTGGTTGGTTGGCTGGTTGGTTGGTTGGTTTGGTTGGTTTGGTTGGTTGGTTGGTTTGGTTGGTTGGTTGGTTGGTTGGTTTGTTTTTACGGCATGTCAACCCTTGTGTTATTTGATGCTGAAGACGTTTTTGTTTTATACCTTTCTGTTGAGTATTTAATTTTTAAAGACTTTTTAAACTAATTTTAATCTATTTGACCTATAGATGGGACCCTAACAACTACTAACATTCCGGGTCAGAGGGAACTAGAATGTAATGACAATGAACTGGTACTCCACACTCCCTAGAGCTCCAGATTTAGAATTTCACTACTAGATGCAGTTTAACGTCATACACAGGACACTAAGCCACTCAGTCACCGCCCTCTAGCACATAATTTGCTATAAGTACAATACGGTCAGGACAATCATATAGGTGCTACGGCTTGATGTACCAGCCGATTTATTGGGGGGTTCTTTCACAGCCCCTCTAGCCTAAGTAAGGGTCAAAGTTGAGTGTTGTATGCCATGGACTGTTCAGCCACTAGGATTTCGTCTTTAAGCATCACGATTGTTGACCTATGATCAACAGGTGTCCCCAGTGAGGAGAGAGGGTACAGCCCCAGGCGACAGGACTATGAGATGTTGATTAGAGATTTTAGATTTTTTATATTTCTATCACCGAGGCAAATATGTTCATGATTACTGATCTTTAAAAAATTTTCAACCAATGAAATGATGGCTTTTACGTATTGTGATAGTCTAACAGTTATTCTCAGGCTACCAGCAATAAATAAATGAATTAAAATAAGGTAAAATACACTTACAGCATGTACTTTAGGTCTTTACTAACATCATATATTTTACAAATAGACTAACATCGTGTAAATATACACATACACTAACATTGTGTATTCTAAAAGTACACTAACAAATGAACATTACACAACTAACATATAATTCCATAAGATTACATTAAAGACATTTTAAAGTGCAAAGTGGGAACTATATATACGTATATTTACAAGATGGCTTTGGAAATAACCCTGGCAGCGAAAGTATAATAGGAAATTAGTAAAACCTAAATATTCCAAAAATTTATCGATTAATAACTAAATTGAAATTCGATTTTTAAAGGTTTTTCTTGCTTTTGCTAAAAATCCATTTAACATAAAACACGATAATGCGACCGATAATTTAGAGTAAACGTCTATTTCGCTATACACTTTAAAGACATTTTATGAGAGTGGTTAATGCGACCCCACGAAGAAATCTATTTTAAAAGACGCGAGAAACCAATTGTATAACGGTAATTAACTAAACAAATTCATTTCAGCCGCCAATAAGCGAAAATGATTCTATTAATTAAAGCTTAATACTTTTCCTACCGAATTTCAATAAACAAAACGTTTTTTCTATCAATTAGTACTTAATTCTTTGCCAACCAAATTTCTGTATCGGCTGTACCAAATTTCCTTCGTAAGTTTTACTTGTATAATGGGTTATTTAAAAGTTCCCTATCCCTCGGAGCTTATTCTATTCAAATAAATTCCTATTGTAATTGTAATCTGAGTCCTTATGCTTACTTATAATGAACTAAATATCAGCGGATTTCGGTAGGATGGCAGTAGTGGGAGAGCTGTTGTTAGCGGTTTAAAGTAGGCAAAGGGTTAAAACCACTCGACCTAACCCCAGAATCTGATGGTGTCAGAATTAGATGGATTTAAGGACATTTCAATTGATTAGATTTATTTTATATTTTCCAAATATTATTATTGAGCATTTACGTATTTTCATTTATAGTTCGCTTCTTTCAAACATAGTTTGCAATATAATGTTAGTTTAATTAAAGATTTGGGCACAAAAATTTACTGATGAATCAAACCGTTGATAAGTGAAGGCGTGGGTGAGTGATTACCCGACTGGTGGTCATACTGGCCTAACAATACAACATATTGTTGGAGGTTCGTGGTGTAATGGTTACCGTCGTAGGAAATGGACACGACGAGACGAGTTCAAAGCCTGGACGTGGCTGTTTGCATTTCACATAGCGCTAATACTCTTGGGAATGGTGCGGATCTAACTATTTTCCTTCCAGCTATGAGCAGACTGAGATCTTAAACCTTGATATGACAACCGTTCAAGGAAAAGGAAAACTCTGAATCCAAACCAAAGGGGCACTCTGCTCGTTAGTCAGAACTATTTTGAAAGCCCTCTCCTTATCCATATCCACCCCTCCTCCTCCTCCTCCTCCTCCTCCTCCTCCTCTGGTAGGTTCCTAAACAAGGACAGATAGTCACACTGCGTATAAAAGAAGGAATCGCATATTATGTCATTGTGATTTGTGATGGTCGAATCATTCTATATGCCCATATTTATTAGGTGTTTGGAATTAAATAAGCTTTCCATATCTATTTATTAAGTTTTACCTAAAAAATCTAGTCTTTACTTTTAATGTCTTTGACTTCAGGACGACCACTATGTTTTTGGATCCAGGACCCCTATTTAACAATCTCAGTGTGTCCTGCATGGAATTGTTTTTCAAACCGGTAATTATAAAGACTGGATTTTTTCCGACAGAAACTCCCCTGTAGTAGACACTAGACTTTTTCGCGGTAAAATAAATAGTAAATATATATCGAACGTCTCTTTAGTGCCAAACAAGAGAAATTGTGGGCATATACGATGATCCGACCAACATGTATCATAAAGCGATTCCCTCTTTCCAACATTCGACAGAAACTCCCTCTTAATAATGATAAAGGCTGTTTTTTGCGATGGAAAATAAACATATATTTTTGTGGACTAGCCTATATCACCTTTTCTTGGAGTAAAGGAACTAGTCTAAGACTACTTGTTTACTGCCGTTTAGAGCAGTCAGAGCAACTTAGGGAGACCATCTCTGGTTTCCGGTTTAGAGGCTTCGGCCTCTAAACAAATTAATCGCGTGTTCACAGGGGGTCGTCCCCCAGATAGCACCTGCCCCCTCGTCTAAAAGGGACAGGGATGGGTTTATTTCCCAGTTCCTGGGGCGCCCCAGAATTTTTTTTACTCGCTATCGCTTAAGTTTTCGTGGCTTCCTATGTTAAAAAAGACTTTGTGTAGCATCCTGACCTGGTGAGGTGTTAAGATAAATACCTAATCTTCTCTGGTTCCCGCTTGGGCATATACAATGATGTAACAATTTTCTGGTGAGAAAAATTCGTAATAATAAAGACTGAAATTTTATCGCCTACGAAACTTCCTCCTTTCAAATAGGAAATCCTAGATTTATTCGCGGCAAAAAAAAACCTAAATAGATATAGAAATTTTCTATCGTTCTGAACAGAAATATGAGCATTTGTAATGATCTAACCAGCGCAAATCAGAATGATGTCAAAGGCGATTCCAACTTTTTTCAACTTTCGCCAGAAACTCCGTAGGCATTGATTACACGTAAACCATTGAGAGAAAACTTTAACTATTTGTAGCAATTTCATTTTCCAAATAACTAAAAAAAAATATTTTTTTGACCAAAACCCATGGTATCTAATACTGCATTTTTTCTACGAGATTTATTTCCCCAAAAAATAAAATCGCAGCTCTTGAGCATAATTTGCTGAATATTACAAAATTCTTCATGATAATTTAGGGAGTTGCTCAATGATGCTGTGTGCTGTCTTAAATAGATCGTGGAAACAGCAGCCCACAAGAGAGGAGCTGTACGGCCACTTGCCCCTATCACACAAACTATCGGAATACGATGAATAAAACAAGCTGGACATTACATGAGATGCAATGGCGAAATTATGAGTGACCTTCTCATGTGAACATTTACACATGGACATGCCAATTTAGACTGAGCGGCAGACCTACATTAATCAGCTATGTGGGGATTCCGGTGCTGTGCAGAAGACCTGCTAGGGGTTATGACCGATAGGGACGCTCGGTGAGAGAGAGTCAGATATCCATGTTGTCAGCACTCCATGATGATGATGATGATATGAGGAAGAGGAAGAGGATGTATTGACAGACATAAAGATAACGATGTGTGATGCCTTTAAATAGATTTAAAGTAAAAGTTTCTAATGAAATCCTATAATAGCAAATGTTATATTTCTATATAGAACAACTCCGAATCTGAATACTTTTTGATGGGAAAGTACAAGCAGAAGAATTGAAAGGAAAACTAATTTCCAACGCAACATTCAAATATGTAAGACAAAATCTGTTAGCTAGAAATAACATTGACATTCGCCTCCGAAAAGTCATCTATACAATCAACGTCGTGTCATTTATTTATTTCAAAACCACACAGACGAATCAAAGAAATCAAAATATAAAGATATTGAAATAACAAGTGAAAATGAATTTCAGCTCCACTTGAATTGATATACGACATATTTAAAATTCTTCCACCAAATCCACTTCAAATAACTTGGCATTCAAAAAATAACACGAAAAGGCCAAATATTCCTCATATGTTATTACTATTACAAAAGAGCTACAAGAATAGCAATATTAACAATACAACGTCGCGTATAAAATGTATAGCTGTAAATGGGTTGGTCTGTACATTATATTTCTTTAAACTCCAGTCTCGATTTGAGGAATATACAATACAATAAGGAATCGACGATACAAAAAAATGTCATCACTGATGTGATATTAGCTACTGCAATTTAAAGTCACCTGTTCTATTTAAACTTAGTCGACGGCAATTTGAAACAACATGACTTTTTTTAAATATAACAATTATTCATTTTTACAATTTTCCACGTAGTCGAATACTTGGTTATTCAGAAGGGTTATGTCAAAATGTCCAACAAATATGTTCTTTTGGTTTGGTTTCTTTGTTTAGTGACAAATCAATCTTCGTCGATTATCTAATGCCGAAGTCACCCTTTTAAAAGAACAGTAGTGATACTATTAAACCCAGCTGGAGGGATGAGAAGGTTAATATACGAGGTGTGTCAAAAAAGTATCACACTTTTTTACACACCTTGTATTCTGAAAATAATAACGTTCCATTCATCTTCATTTCTATCTTAGTAAATACAACTTTAAACTTGGTACTTTTTTTGACACACCTTGTATACTGAAAAAAAAAATGAATTGAACGTTATTATTTTTCAGAATGTAAAGTGTGTCAAAAAGTACAAAAAATCTGGATACTTTTTTAACACACTTTGTATTTGCCAATGGTGTTATTCTGAAAAGGGATATAATAGTGCGACTGAAATGTGAACACGCTCACTACAATGTCGCATCCCAGCGCTTTAGCCACTTCACTACCGGGGCTCCTCCATTATTGTATTGATATAGCCATTTGTACTTAACATGGAAAATAGGTTTCAAAAATCTACCGGTCATAGATGGATGTTTTCATCGGAGTGCCAGGCCGAATATCTTCCATCATGTGAACCCTCAGGTAAATAGGGGTCACTTGGCGGTGCTCGTTTTCTTTTCAAAGAACATGAAAAGAGTGAAGAATGGTTTTCACCTTTATACAATATGTTCTTATCACCTGAAGAAATTTCTTTTAATTTTATTAGGTTGATTGGTTGGTTCGTTTTATTGGTTGGCTGGTTGGATTTTTCGGCAGGTCAACATTTGGGTTATTTTATGTCGAATACGTTTTTTATTTATTCATTTTGTCGGGTATTCATGTTTTATTCCTATTTTAAACATATTTTTCACTCATTTCTGATCCATTTAACCTATAGATGTCTCCCTAACATATGCTACCACTCTGAGTAAGATTAGATCTGGAAGTAATTGAAATTAACAGGTACTCTACACTCCATAGAGCTCTAAAATTAGAACCTCTCCACTAGATACAGTTTAACGTCATACACAGGGCACTAAAACCCTCAGCCACCACCGAGAATCATATACGTGCTAGGGCTTGACGTGACGAACCAATTGATTGGAGGGGGTCTCTCCGACGGCCCATTTAGCCCATGTAAGGTTCAAATTGGGGTGTTGCATGTAAAGGAGTGCTCATCCACCAGATATAACTTTGTTGTCATAAGAATAAGATATTTTGAGGCTGAATTTTTTTAATGAGGCTTGATAATTGTATCATTTAGATTCGCTCTTAATTGACAAGTAGATTACAGGGCGTAACGGATTATTCAGTTAATACATGATGAACACTTGTATTCAAGCATGGTTAACGTAATGAGAACAATCTACTCCAATGGGTTAACTAAAGGGTTCGGTTCGAAGTTCCTTGATTCTGACATAAAATCACCTGATTCCGATAAGAAAGTTCCTCTGTTCGACAAAAACACCTGAAGAAGTGAAGCGTACATCAACCGAAGTGTTGAATATATTACAATAAAGATTAAGGGAACAGTCAGAAAAATGTAAATAATCCAAAGTATTTTAAAGTTTTACAATTTCCTAGGTAATACAGCGTGACAAAAAAAAAACAGAACCCAATTAAATTTTATTTAATCTTATCAACGTTTAAAAAATTTCAAGAAACTTTTTGGACTTAAACTTCAAGACATATTGGGGAAATTTATTTTTACAATATCTTAAGCACCAAGTTGACTCTTTATTTTGAAAGAAAAAAAATGAATTTAAAATTAACAGTTTTATTACAAAACTTGTGATTTCCCTTTTTTTCGGGGGGGGGGGTCACCCTGTAAATACAGGTTACCCTGTAAATACAGTTAACCCATAAAAATATTTTCAGCTATGGAAATGCAGTTTTTGGCAGTTGTCTTGAAATTTAGTGCGGTTGTCTGGCAACAACACTTGCAGAAGAAGACATCAACTTCAAACAAGGATAAAATCAATCAGTGCACTGATTATGCTTTCATGCGAATTAATTCCATGTACGAGGGTTTCCCATATTTCGTTGACGTGAAGTCTTAAAACATGCAAAATGGGGCGTATAATACAGATCAAAGGAATATGCTGATATCGATTTATATTAAATGCTTAAAGTATTGTTTTACAGCGAGTTTTCGAAAGAAAAAAAAAAAGAAAAGAAAGCCAATCAAATCGATTACATATCTGTACTTATTTTTCTTTTATAGAAATTTGCTTTTAAATTTCTTTAATGCTCCCTTGAAGATAAGATAGAGGGGATTATACGATTAAAATAAGAAGGCAAATCCTGTGTTGCCTCGACTTACATGTTAAATTCGTTCCGCACATAACTTCCTCGTATATTGAATCATTTTTCCTCATTGAAATAAACTGAAATGCCATTAATCCTTTCCGGACACGCCCCATCAAAACACCCTAATTTTTTGTTACGTTTTTTTTTTTCTTTTTTTTAAATAAGAAAATAGCACGGTATTGTATAAAAGCGTTATATAATGGTTACGGTCAAAGGAAACGGACAGAGGGAGAAGAGTTCAAATCCTGAACGAGATTGTTTGAGTTTCATGGAGTGCTAATACCCTTGCAAAAGGTGTGAATCCAACTATTCTCCATTCAACTATGGATAAATAGTAAGGTAGTCTGGGTTCTTTAACCTTGGTTAGACAACCAGCCTAGGAGAAGGAAAATTCTTGATTCAAACTTGCTAAAATCCGCTTAAGAAATTGACCTTGTGTCACATTCTTAACTTGCAGAGGCGTTGGTAGATATATACAAAAACATAATAAAACACAACGTAATGAATTAGGTGATGTACTATGTTTCAATGTTTATTTTTTATAAATAGTACTTTTCTTTGGCGTAAAATAAGCTGGAATCCGAGATATTTTTAGTGAACTTATCTGAAGTTCGCTCGTACTTCCAATTTTGATCGCAACATAAAGCAAAAAATCGACCTCGTGACAGATTGTATCTCGGAAAACTCGTAAATTGGAACAATCGTAAGTCAAGTTACTACTGTATTTTATTAGGAACACAATAAAACTATTAAGTCTAGCCTAGGGCGATTCACACATGATAATAACTGTATTAAAGAAGAACGTTCTTAAACAAGTGGTTGATTTACATTGGAAACATGAACAAGATCAACTGTAATGTCGACTAAACTCCGTTGTGAGTATTTTCCAGCAATATATGACACTGTTAGTCTCTATTCATCTATATTATTTTTAGCTTGTAGCAGGTGGTGTGTTATGATGGTTTTGACTTGGTGGAGGTTGACTTGCCGGTTGTCGGTAATAAGCCACAGCTCTCAGTTGGTAGAGCGTCCGCATAAGAACCATAAAGTTCCGGATTCGATACTGGCCCTCACCAACAAAGCGTATGAGTAGCACAGGGAGTTATGCAGTAAAGTGAGGAGCTGATGGTAGGCGTGGCGTTCCACCTCAGACGCCAAAACAAACTCCTCGGTCTAGCGCTAGTGAAAAAGGGGATATACTCCCGCGATGTCAGACTGATACTGACTTTAGGCCACCCCGACGACTTTACTTTTTTTTTTTTAGTTGCTACAATTTAGTAATAATTGAATAAAACTGAACACATTTTTAATGCCTTTTTTGTCAGAATAAATCCTAGTTGTTATATAACCAAAACAATTCATGACGATTTTAACAAGAACAAAGTATTTATTACTGAGCGATACTTGACAGAGAAGAAAATAACAGGTAGTATGGTAAAGTTTATACATTACTGTATAAATGGAAAGTAACTAATAGATATTTTCTGTAGATGTTGATTATAGGAAAAAGAGCCCTGTCTTACATGTTAAACATGAGTTCTTGTTGCAGACAAGTGGAACGTAGACAGGAGAACGCAACTGTACGTCTTACATAGTCGAGTTTAGATGTTCAAAGAGAAAGTTGATTTTACCACATCCGCGTTCTATGACTGCTTGGCACGTCACTTACCGGGAGAAAACACAGGAGGTAACTGTGAATGCAAGGAATGCAATTCTTACAAGCGCATTTCATTTTGTATTCCTTCTATTAAGTTTGCTTAGGCACTAAAATATGCTGTTGTTAATCTCCTCATGTAAAAACCATATTAAACAAACTAGAATTCTTCGACAGTTCCAAAAAGTAATGTAAGAAAAGGTAAAGAAAATGAAATGGAAGTCCGACATTCCCATCTGCCCTAATCCGCGAATCTACAATTATTTTCCTAATGTTACTTAATGGTTAGGAATTGTCTATTATTTTTGTAAGGAAGTATATGTAGAATTCAAATTTAACCGTAAACTGGAAAATCACCGGTGTAATTGACAGATTTCAATCCCAGAGTCACCGAAACGGGCGTATCTCGTTGGCTTAGGGAGTCACGTGATCAGGTGACCTTGGGAAAGTAAGATTAAACTCAGGGTCGTGCTCGCATCCCGTTGGTTAGTTTGTTGGTTGCTTGGATTTTACGGCATGCCAACCCTTGTGTTATTTTTTTATCCTGAATACATTTTTTTTTGGGGGGGGGGTATTCAATTATTTTTCTTAAACTCATTTATCTTCTTTTTTTTCTATTTCTTTTCTTAAACATGGTATGGATGTACTTATTTCTTGGTGGTAGGTTATTTTGTTTTACGTTATATCAACCCTCATTCTAAATTGATAAATAATACTAATTTAAATATTTTTTTAAAGTTTTAAATAACTAAATCATCAGAACTGCGACATAAAATTATTAAAGGTGCTTAGAATAAATGGACATGTCAATTGTATTATCTATTATCTCACATATTAATGTTTGGCCGGTTGTTTTGTTTTATGGTATATCAACCATCATTCGAGTAATTTAATACCGAATCACACACGGGGACACACGTATGTTGCGTCTCTGTGCTAATTCTTCTCGTGCGTGATTAACATGGTATCGGTGGAATTAAAAATTAAATTACATGTACACGAAATGTGCCTCCGTGTTCCTAATACAATAAGAATAAAGATAGAACCTAGAACCAGAAACATACACCTTCGCATAAAGAAGAACCTCCGATCGGAAAGACAACTCGACACGAACTAAGAAAAGATATAATATCTTCCGATCCTAAAGATATCCGAAAATAACCAGGTAGCAGCGAATCTAATAAAAAAAACAGTATTTATTCATCACATATCATTGCCATATTATCGTAACCCTTTTTATATTGTGGCTAATATTTCCTGTGTTATGATGAATATCAATAGAAAAAACAAATGCATAAATCGATAAATAAAAGCAAAGTTTAATTTTCATACAAATTAACAATATTCAGAAATAACTATGTATTCATAATTAATAAATAATAATAATTCAAAGAATTTCCGCAGTTTTAAATAAATAATTCACTAGAACTACGCCATAAAATTATTATAGTGGCTTAAAATAAATGTACATGGCAATGGTATTCTCTCTTGTTGTTATTTTCTTTAGTTCTTGCAATAAATATAACTGCTAATTGTAGTCTCTTATATTAGACACTGTTCAGCGTATTGATTATTCCTAAGTCGGAAATCTTTGTCAAAACAGACTATTTATTTCTACTTGTTAAGCAGACGTTGGTCGTGGATTTTCTTAAAATTAGCAATATCACATTTTTCTTATTTTTTAGCTGGGGAAAATTTAAACTTATGGACCAATTAATTAAAAAATACTAAAAAGCTCTGAATCTCACACCACATTAGGCTAACCCGACATTTTCTTCCTCTATTCACCCTTGGTCATTTCTTTCTCATTTTGGATTAATTTGTTCTTTTTAATTTTATCACAAGCTTGCTGTAACCTTTTTTCATCGCTATTTATTCTTTCTTTTTTTAAAAATAGAAAATCAATTGATAATGTTCTTAAGATGATGTCAATAAACATACTGGCCAAATTAAATCACTTACTTATTGATTATCTTTAAAAACGTTTTGCAGGGCGGACTTTACTCTTTATGTTATAAATCCATTGATGGACAATTGTTTGTGCTATTATAAAACAATATCATTAATTCAAAGTGACAAACGTTGTATTTAATTCAAAATTAAATATGATTTAGAAACATGTGGCTATTAATAATAGACTTTTGATGGACGGACTGATATAAGGAATATGGTAGTAAAGTTTACAAAACACAAAAGTGAGAATTAAAAATGTTTTAATATCCCAGAAAGGCATCCCGTCGTGGTGTAACAAGCTAGTCTTGAAAAATCCGTTATTACAGAAAAGCGAGGTCGAATATATGCAAAGAAAATGAGTTTTACAGGTTAGCATCTTCTTTATGAAATAAGAAGTGTTGAATAATTAGCATAGAATAAATTATGTGAGTTAACTGTTGAAAACGAATGAGACCTTTGATGAAATCTTCGGTGAAAATCTTATATTTATTTGATACATTTTACAACATAATATATTAAAAATGATTCGCGTTTAGAAACCGATAGTGCCATTTCCACGACAGATCATCCAAGAAAGCAAGAAATAGCAAATCTGACCTATCATTTCAGTTCAGTCAGACACACACACACACACACACACAGACACACACACACAGACAGACAGACACACACACACACACACACACACACCCACAAATAAAAAAGAATCAACAAAAGAACAGCTGTCAACTAAAAAGAAGTCGCCAATCTATTTTGCCACCTCTTTACAAATTAGCACCCTGGGGAAAATGTCTATACGCAATAATATACTGATTATATTTTGCAAAAAGTTACATTTTATATCTAGTAGAAGATAGTTCTCTTGTATGAGTCTTGCAGTGATAACAAATTTTGGGATCATTGGACTGCATTGGACAGAATATGTTTTGAGAATTTGTATGTATTAGTAAATTACTGATCAAAGTTTTTAGAAGTTTATTATTTTGATTTTTCGAAGTGTTATCCTCACTTTTATTTGGGTATATAAAAACACAACATTTACATACCAACGTTTATATATCAGAATAATACACATTAAACCTCATCTAAAAGCAATTCAGACAAACGAGTAGAAGTTGTTTAAATTACTGACTTTTTCAGGTTTTTGTAAGCTGTAATAAAATACAACCAAGGTAATTGCTTTACTTAAAGCTTCACTTAATTGTGATCCAGTTAAGGGGGAGATTATCATCTATTTATAGGTGGTTGATCCAGGGAGAGACAACTATGGTTGCCTTCACCACGTAAGTTATCCGTCGAATTATTTATGATCCGTAATAAATTCTAAGATAACAATTCTTGCGTGAGTCAAAGGTTTTGCAATATATTTGCAGCGTGAGACACAATTCGACAATACCGAATACATTTGCTGAACTGCAAGATACAGAGAGTGCCTGATACTCTCCGAAAGCTACTCGCCGGATTTTCCTCGATGCTTTTGGAATCCACGGTTTAAGGCCTGTCTGAACTTGCAAATCGAGCGAACTTTCTTCAACCATCAGGTTGCTGTAATATACTCAACCGTGCCCTTATTTCTCGGACAACAAATGATTTTTGTCTGCTTCCACGGTGTCACGGCTCTGTTCCAACACATACAGCTTTATGTTCCCAAATTAGATTACTATGCAATTTCATTTGTGTTTATTTCTAATCAATCACAGAGTGAAGCAATGTTCTACATGTCAGCACACCAAATACTACGATATTGTCATGTAGTGGATCTTGCCGTTCCAGCGGACCACAGAGTGAAGATGAAGGAAAACGAAACAAATACCTGGACCTTGCCAGAGAACTGAAAAAGCTATGGAATATGAAGGTCAAAGTGATTCCAATTGTATTTGGTGTACTTGGAAGGGTCCCAAAAAGCTTGGAAAAAAGACTGAAGAATCTGGAAATCAGAGAAAGAATTGATACCAACCAGAATACTGCATTGCTGCAATCTGCTAGAATACTCAGAAGAGTTCTGGAGATCGGAGGAGACTTGTTGTCACTCAGACTCCAGAGAAATACCATCAGCTAACGCTAGTGTTAAAAACTCTAATAATAATAATAATAATAATAATAATAATAATAATAATAATAGCAGCCACTAATTGAAACTACAACATATCGACAAACAGAAACACGAAAAAACTAGAAAACAGAAATTGAAAGAAAACAACGATACGGATAATTATAGGAAGACTTAAAAAGGAAAACTTCACGAGAGGAACTGAATCTCTATAAGAATCAGTTATATAAAAGCGAAAATAGATAAGGCCCAACAGAATAGCAAGTGTAGTGTGTGTTGAGGAAAAACAAAACTGATACGGGATATACGCGCTAAAAACTAAAACATACAGAAATATTACAAAACTTTTGAATCGCACTAGAATAACTAACATAGATGCCTTATTATTTATTTTAACTTCATGTGCACTTACAATACGAAATAAAACATCCTTAGTTTCTGGGCTTGAAGACGAGAGTTCTTTCTGCGTTGTCAACTACTTGGCCTCAGTATTTACTTGACCCCCTCCGCCTTGGATAGGATGTGACACAAGTTTAATTTTTTAGACGGGGGCCCAACCACTCGCAGACGAATACACAGACAAGAGCAATTATAAAAATTGAACGGCATTCCGCCCCCACCACTTGGGAAGCGCCTCAAGCATCAGGCAATTAATCTAACCCTTTTAGACAGGGGGCAAGTGCTATTTGCTAACAACTTGACAGTTTTCCAAGGAAGGAGGGGTAAGTATTCATTCTTCTGCGATGCTAGTTTTGCTATAGAATCATTATAGGCAATCATTCCATATGAACTGTATAAAAGTGAAAAAGAAAATATCAATAATACTAGATGTCTGAATCGCTTTAAGTTCTCCCAAAACTACTGGATATACTATTAGAATCATTCACACACAGACACTATATATATATATATATATATATATATATATATATATATATATGGTATGTCAATAAGAATTTTGACTTTTTGAAAAAAATTAACGTTTCATTCATTGTTAATTTCTATCTTGGTAAATACAGCTTCAATCTCAATACTTTTATGACACACCTTATATATATATGTGGGTGTGTAGGTGTGAGTGTATCGTAAGAGAGAGAAAGAGAGTGAGGATGTTTCAGAAAAAATGATTTCATTTTGTCATCCAATCATCAGGTCGCGCAAGCAGCACGGATAACTGTGAGTCTGTCTGTCTGTCTGTCTGTCTGTCTGTCTCACACACACACACACACTCACTCCAACCGTCACTACCGGTCATTGCCCCTGGCAAGTCTTCCACAAAGCATCCAAAATCCGTGCAGAACTGATTGATGTATGTTTTTGCTGGTTGGCCCACACTGGTGTATCAGTGTCTAGGTGTTCACAGGAAAACATCTCCAGCAGTGTTCAGTTTCTGTTTTTCTTCTTACTTTAATGGTTTGTGTGATTGGAGACAAGTAGCGCTGCAGCTACTTTTATGCGGGGTGCAGCACGCAGCATCATTGATCAATCCCTGTTCAAATGATCTCGAATTTTACCAGAATGTGTAGGTATAACTCAAAATTATATGTTTAATATTTCAGTTTTGAGAATATGTCTAATTTTAAATTGAAAATTTAAGAATTAATAAAAATTATTGAGGTTTGAATGATATTTATCACAACCTAATATACTTATCAGTTTATATATATATATATATTCGATTCTCTCAGTATTGTTTAATTTCTATTTGATGATACTAGTCTCATATTGAGTCTTTGGTCGAAATAAATTTATCATAGTCAAATGACGGTTTGTTAAGTTTTTCTTTCTTTGAAAGTTATATATTGATATGTATATAATTAATTTATTAGTTATTATACATTGAGATGTATTAGAGATGTATAAAAATCCTTGAATGTGTGTATATGTTTGCACTTACAATGAGCATACAGTATGGATGTACAGTGAGAATTTGATGATCCCAAATAGAATCATCCCTTACTTACCAGTCAATTGGAGTATTTTACAAACACACACACACACACTCACACACACACACACACATATATATATATATATATAAATATAAATATATAATATATATATATATATATATATATATAAAGTTGTAGTTTCTGTCTTTTTGTTTGTTGGTTCCCGAACTCTTCCTAGGGTTTTAGATACAGAGCCCCATAACCATATACATATTTACTAATCCGTCCGCACGAGCAGGATGTGAGTTTTCCTTCTCCTAGACTGCTTGCTGTACCAAGGTTAAAGAGCCCAATCTGCCCTGCTATTTGCCCATAGCTGGAGGGAGAATAGTTGGATTAATACCTTTCCGAATTGTATTAGTGCTCTGTGAAATGCAAACATCGTACAGGATTTCAATTCGTCTCGCCGTGTCCATTTCCTACGAAGGTAACAATCACACCACGTGACTCCCACTAAACATATATATTTTAAAACTACATTACCAAGGGAACTTGGATAATTATATTTCATTCAGATCAAAGGAAGTATCTCAGAGGCACATAACCCTTCTGAATAATAATAGAAAAACGTTTCCCTTCGATTTATATGAAATTTAAATCATGAGTAAATGACGGGATATGATGTCTATTCACGAAATTTCAGCAAATTTCAATAACACTAAAACAACCTAATGAGTGTTAAACACCTCTATAGCGAAAGTAAGCCCATAACTTCAGTATTGGGACCTCTATTATCACGGTGTTTTCTGTTATTGAAACAAAAAGATTACCTCCCTTTTAGAATAACATTTCGGTAATTTAGACATTTTATCTATGACAAAACATTAGTTAACTAGCTTAAAATCCTCCCTATCAGGTTGAAATTAAGCTAGTGTTAAGGTATAACAACACTGATGAGAGGTGAAACCTCGAAACACGTGTCTGTGGATTACTTATTTATTATATATATACTCCCACTTTGATTGAGTTCTCTAGATAGGGATTTAATTGTAAAATTCACCGTTCTGGCGTGTAGCTAACCCTCGCTTTGTTTACAAAAGTTTGAGGACTCTAGTGCATTCATTCCCGCTTAGAAATGTATCAAATCAATATTCTCCTATATTTGACAACTTCCTCTGGCCGCACGGGTAAGAGGCTTGGCGAACGAAAGTTCATTCGGGTCTCAAACCCGGCCAGGGGTAGCTGTTAAGGTATAACCACACTGATGAGCGGTGAAACCTCGAAGCACGTGTCTGTGGATTACTTTATTATTTATTATATATATATAATCAGATTCGTTTGAGAATCGGACAGGCATTAAACTGAAAGTTACCACGCACTATGTCTACGCTATCCTAACTTTGATATACATGCTGTATCACTGATATTGAGCACTCTTTATTCATAAATATAGGAAACAATATTATAAATTTGTATATATACATATATATGCAATATTCCAACCAAATCAGCTCTCAGTTGCAAGACGCCGTTGATTTCTAGGCTATGCTAAATTATACTTATATATGTTCTATCACTGATATTGAACTTTATTCGGAAATATAGTCATCTATTAATATTAATCATACGTAAGATTCTTACTGACTACACTAAGATTCTCTAGAAAAATAATAATAAAAACACATACAAATACTCGAGGCAATTTGCATCAAAACTAAAACCCGTCCAGAAAGCAGCTGTTCGACAATTAGAACGAAACAGAATATCTAAATGTCCTGATGATTCAATTCTATTCAATGAATAAAAACCAATAACAGAATCAACTGTCAATTGTCAAATCTGGTTCTTTAAAATGCAACATAAACAATAACTCGATCAGCAGGACTCGAAGAAAAGCTCTTCAAATCATTCTTGAGCTTATAAAAACACGGGAATTTAATTAGTTATTCTCATACTGACATCAAGATGATACACGTCAAAATAGAAATGGATAAACAAAATGCATATCGTATGAAGGAGCATTTAAAGTACTCTCGATTGAATAAATTTGAGAATTTATCGGACTAAAACCACACAAGAAATATGTATATTTGAAACTAAGCCATAGATTTCAGATGGTTACAGTTTTCCGGTAAATATTTTTATTTGATTTTGTTATTAACTGGAGGAAATACTTTTATTTAACTTCGTGTGAATCATTGAATTAGCAGAAATATATATATATATATATATATTAATGTTAATCCTAATGTGTCAGATAAACCTACTAATAGTTTCGCTTAGTAGCTCATCAGGGCAAGAATCTGAGTCTAATGAGCTACTAACCGAAAATATTAGTAAGTATATCTGACTCCTTAGGATTAGCATTACTATTTGCTCTACTTAGGTATCGAGCACTCTTTACATTTTAG
Source organism: Doryteuthis pealeii (assembly GCA_023376005.1). Taxonomy (NCBI): domain Eukaryota; kingdom Metazoa; phylum Mollusca; class Cephalopoda; order Myopsida; family Loliginidae; genus Doryteuthis; species Doryteuthis pealeii. The sequence continues at coordinate 119,280,647 of CM042139.1, forward strand.
CTTTAGAGGCTTATATATATAAGTTTTTTTCTTTTTTTTCTTTTGGGCATGTGCTACAGTGTTAATCGATTTTCGGTTAGCGCGACTCTCTTGGTCTTTTTTTTCTTTTTTTTTCCTATGTGGAGTTTGGCAATACATTTTTACAAACAAATCATTTGCCAAATTTTTTTCTTACTGCAAGGGTTTACTAATAGGTTTAGTATATATATATATATATATATATATATATATATATTATATAATTTCAACCTTAGGTTATCGTCAGGAGAAAACTTTTACGAAGAAATGTGTTTTAGAAATATTTTTTTATTTTTGTAGGAGCTGATATGCTATAAGGGAAGCCACAAAAATGCACTCGTGACGTATTATAACCATTTGTTGAAAGAAAATTATTTTTAGTATCCAAGTGTCTTCCAGTAATCTTTATATATATTTTGTTAGGACACCTGAGAAATGAACTTTATTTTGGGAGGAATATAGCGACAAAAAATGGGGGGTGTCCCAATTTTCACAACCGACGAGTAGCTCTCATGAGAGTATATTTACACAAAATCTGTCAGGCGATCATGCATTGCACACAAGATTAGTCCATCTATGAAATATTCTGCTTCAAAGTGAGACAGATTATGTTGTGAATGCTAAAATTCATATTGAGTTTGGAGAATACATCGATAATGCATATGATGTGGTTGAGAAAATAGTTGAATCTATTTTCAAATAATGAGGAAAAATGTAAAAAAAAAGAAATTCAGGAATTTTGTAGAGAGAGTTCCTTATTGTTGTGGGGTTTTAAGGGTAAAAAATAAGACAAACGACTGGTAACAATGTATACAAATGTATTGAACAAAAGGAGTAGAAATTTACAGCAAAAGAAGTGGAGATTGCGTCCGACCAATACAGTTACGAGCTGACTCGCATTTGCTTCGTGTCAAGCCACAAGTGTTCCTATTATTTATAGTAGCCGTCGGCGCATTCCATTTATGTCCATAGGTTATATCACCTATAACACTTATATTTTTGGCCCTGGCAATAATTCCATATTCAAAAATTATTAAATCCTGTTTACATTCCACGAGTCTAACAACTTGCCATACCTAACATTACACTTTTTACCTACTACGTCACCAATAGGGTCGGTTTAGCTCAATTGGTTGAGCACTTGTCTAGCGAACTCAGCGTATGAGGAGCCCACGGATCTGTACGCTAAAGTGAGAAGCTGATGGTAGGCGCTCCACCTCCGACGCAAAAAAACAATATCCTTGCTCTAGCGCTTGTGAAAAGGGGATAGACTCTCTCGCTGTCTGGCTGATACTGACTGCCATTTTTATGTATTTACCCAATCCCTCCATACGAGCAGGATGCAACACAATATTAATTTCATAGCAGAGTTTAAAAGGCTTAAATTCGGAGGGTTTTTTCTCCTAGACCGGTCGACATACCATGATTAAAGCATAGCCCACTTCTTTATCCATAGCTGGAGGGAGAATAGTTAATTTCATACCTTTTCCAAGGGTATTAAGCGCTATGTTTAATACAAAGATCGTTGTTGAGGAATTGAACTCAGGTAGTTGAGTACACTTCGTATTGTTAAACGAGGAGTGCGTCCAAATTGTTACAAGTCATGAAACTATCTCAGCTCAAATAAGAGTATGATTTCCACAAAATCTGTCAGATGTTGGAGCAGTACACACAGCATTAGTCCATCGATAGGGTATAGTATATTCTGCTTGAAAGTGTGGCAGTTTATGTTGTGAATGCTAAAATCTATATTGAGTTTGGAGAAAACGTTGATAGTACATATGATGTGTATTATTTAGATCTTTCGTGCTGTTGTAATGTTTATCATTATATACACAATGTTTCACGTGGTGTACTGGTTAGAGTCGTAGGAAATGGAGTCGTTGACCCGATTTCAAATCCTGGACGTGGTTGTTTGCATTTCACATGGCGCTAATACCCTTGGGAAAGGTATGCATTGACCTATACTCCATCGAGCTATTGTAGGGCATTCTCGGTTCTTTAAGCTTGACTAGGTAATCAGTCTAAGAGAAGGAAAACTGAATTCAAACCTGTTAAACTCAGCTTAAGAGATTGACCTTGTGTCACATCCTGCTCGTGTGCAGGAATTGGTAAATATATATACACAATGTTTTGTCCGATATTCCCACTAACCTTCTTCTGGTGTTTCTTGTGGAACTCGGAAACTTTCTCATCAAACTCTGGAACCTTTTTGTCGGGAGCCTTCATGTTGTAATCGTGAGCATTCACGGAACTTCGAACCTAACCCTTTATTTAATCCAGAGTTCGACAAGAAGGTTCTCGAGTTCAGCCAGAACGTTCCCGAGTTCGACAGGAAATACCTGAAGAAGGGCGGAGGACACATCGGTTGAAATGTTGTGAATATAACAATAAATAGGAGGACATCAGTCCAAAAAATCTAAATAACACAAATTATCAAGCCTCATCTCAAATATTCAGACAAATAACATATGATAAGGTTGGGAAAATAGTTTTGTGTATTCTCAAATTATGTGAACTAGGGAAAGTGTCCCATGTCCGCGTTATATTTAGATACTACAAGTCTATTTCCCTGTTTGAATATGCTTTAAAAGAACTTTGCGAATAACACCATTAACAAACAGAAAACACTTTCCTAAATTCTTGAAAGTAATGAAACGACAACAGGGTGAAGATTGCCGCTATATGTACCACAACAGTGTGACGTATATCGTCTTGCAAGACAGGAAACCAATTCACGTTATTTACAATTATTATGAACCAAGATAAATCAGGGCAAGAAATTCCAATCTCATAACTTCTGAATGACTAAAAGTCATTTATTATTTTTTTATCATAACAATAATATTGATTGGGACTGATGTCTCGAAAATATAACTTCTAAATTGATATCTAAAATTAACCCAGAGTTATCTTCCCTAATTGCTAGTACTATCTATAAAATTATTTATTATTCGTAAAACGCTAATTACCTGTAAATTAAGTTGGCGGAGTGGGCTATTGTCGATATCCGCCGGACAGTGAGGGAATTTATCCCCTTTTCGCTAGCGCTATAGCAGAAAATTTTCTTTTGCTGATATGGAGCACCACATCTACCGTCAGCACCCCACTTTACTGCACAGATCAGATTACTCAATCTTTGCTACCCATGCGCTAAGTTAGCGGGTACCGTTATTGAACCACGAACCTTGCGATTCCTAGCCGGATGCTCTACCGACTAAGCTAAGCCAGCACCTTTGTAGATTATTCAAATATTGAAAGACTGTTCATGACTGATAAAAAATAGTCTGATACTTTCCCTGATAAGCAACTAAGCGAAACTATTAGTAGGTATATTTGACTCATTAGGATTAACATTACTATTTGCTCGATTTAGTTATCGAGCACTCTTTACATTTTAGATTTAGACAATCCTAGCGGCTTATATATATACATTTTTTTTCTTTTGGCTAAGTCTTATAGTGTTAATCGATTATCTTCGGTTGGTGCAATTCTCTTGGTCTTTTCTTTTTTTCCTTTTTTTGCCAGCTGAAGGTTTCTAGCATATTTTTACTAACAAATTATTTGCCCTTTTTTTTTCTTGTCGCAAGGATTTACTAATAGGATTAGTATATGAAATTTATATATATATATATATATATATATATATATATATATATATATATATATATGGGAAGCAATTTTTCATTACTGCATACGGTATTAAACAAGAAGGACGTCTCATGTCTGACGAGTTTATTTTCAATCTTTTCAAGTTTTCGGATCAATGTTTTTGATATTGGGGTTCAGTCTGTTGATTAGTACACCAAAGTTTTCTTGGACGTATCTGTTTGCATGGCACATATATTCCAACTATTGTCCCTACAGCTATAGATAAATAGTAGTAAAGACTGGATTCTTTAACTTTGGTACTGCAACCTGTCTAGAAGAAGGAAAACTGAAGTTAAACTTAAAAATATCAAAATTAAATATTAAACTTAAAATATGTGACATCGCCATCTTGCGTCCATCTAGTTCAAAACCTAGCTAAATATGGACCTTCTAACTTTCTCACGTTGGCTCTATCCAATGAGAAAGAAGTCAACAAATGGTTAAATCCTGTCCATAAAATTACACTATATTTTTTTCCATGAAACTATCATTATTTCAAATTTTTACTACACTACAGTAGGTAATTGATGGGCAACCCATTAACTATGTAACATATACTGAATTAGAAAGACTAACAAAACTAAATAAGAACGCATATCAAAAGATTACACATGTTTTAATTTGATTTTAATTGATTTCTATACAGAATTGTATACATGATTGCTTTTAATACATTTGAGAATAAAACAATGATATGAGAAATAAAAATCAAGACATCATTTATTAAACTCAGTTTTGTTAAAACCAGTATTCAAAGTATCCACACTATATACTATGTAATCATTTATGTCTTCATTATAAATAACAAACATTGTAGGATTTTAAACGCATTAACGCATAGCCTTTTTAGGTGAATCTAGCTCAGCTAGATTTTAATAGAGATTTTAAATCATTATTTAATCTTAATTACTATCTTGATTAACGATGTGTTAATCAAGATAGTAATTAAGATTAAATAATGATTATTCATAATGATTAAGAATGCCAATAATAATAATGATATTTAATAATGATTAAGAATGCCAATAATAATAATGATATTTAATAATGATATTTAATAATGATTAAGAATGCCAATAATAATAATGATATTTAATAATGATTAAGAATGCCAATAATAATAATGATATTTAATAATGATTCAAAATAACAATGTTACCACCAAAGTAAGTCGGTGGTAACGTAGTTTCGGTTATAGGCAGACATATAGTTTCCATTATGATTAGATGTAAAAAATTTATATACTATGTATGAGACATTTGCGGGATATAATTATTGATAGAGTGGTACCTTGACTTATGAGTTTAATTCCTTTCTCTCGTAACTTAATTTTTTCCTATATCAAAGAAAATTTTCCCGATTGAAATAAACTGAAATGCCATTAATCTGTTCCAGCACCCCCCCCCCAAGACCCACTGAATTTTTTTAACGTTTTTTATAAATAATAAAAATATAACTGCATTTTATAAAAAAAAACATAATAAAATAGAATGCAATGGATTATGTGCTGTAATATGTTTTAATGTTTATTTTTTTTATAAATGATATTGGTCTATGACGTAATAAATCTGAAAACTTGAACGTTTTTGGTGAACCTGTTAACTTAACCGTATCTGAACCTCGCCTGTACCTCAAACTTTAGCTCAAATTTTAGCTATTGACAAAAGGCACGAAATCGACAGAGTGACAGCTCATGACTCAGTAAACTTGTAAGTTGGGTTATTCGTAAGACAACACAAAGCAAAAATGAGACCAAATGACGGCTTGTAACTGGAATGATTCGTAAGCCAAGTATTATTGATAGTATTGAATATCTATATACTAGTACACTTGTTTGTAATAACATACCTATGTGGGTACCACATCCACTACCTACGACTAATTATGGATCGTTTCAATTAATAATAACATGCAGAACACTAAGGAAGACAGAAAAGACATACATCAAGATACCATTGTGTAGCACCTTTTGTAAATGTTCATGAATGAGAACAATGGCGCCAGTTGTGTTGATACTGGTCAGATCTTTACGATATAACAGTGAAGATTTTTAAAGATCTTTAGTGTCTAAATTGTCCATTGAGATTATCAAGGGGAAATCGTTTTATAAAGGTTTTCATTTGTTTCTATGCTTAAAAGTAATCAACACTAGAGTTGTGTAAAATAAACGTTGATTTCAAAAGAAGGTTTGGCGTCCAATTTACAAAGCCCACTTTCTTTTATATGATGGGAAGCTGCGCTATAATACTTTTTTTTAATATATCACATCCTTAACTGTTTGCATTGAGAATCAGTTTTTGTTTAGGAAACAAGAAGAGCTCACTGAGTGCTAGACCTGTTGAGTACGAAAGGAGCTGCACTTGCAGTCTTGTGCATCGTTAAAATATTCCATTCAAAAGTATCGAAAGTGGCTTTATATATATATATATATATATTATATATATATATATATTATATATATATATATATATATATAATTGGAACAAACATGGAAATTGGAGTGTAATAGTAAGGTTGGGGAGCGTACAAAGAAGAGTGACAAAACAAGTAAAAAAGTGTAAAAGATTATGGTTACAAGAAAAGATTAGAGAAATTAGAATTAACTATTTTACTAGAAAGAAGAATGAGAGTTGATCTAATTGAAACATTCAAAATAATAAATAGAATTACTAATTATGGTAAAAAATTTTTAATATATCTCCTCCAATTTATTGTCAAGGCAGATTTCAGAAACTAAGTCTTGGATTATTGCTAAAAGAGTAATATATATTTTTGAACAAATTCCTTAATCAGTACAACAACACCAATTGCGTAAACTTTGAGAATAATTTTTATGATTTCTGAAAAATGATAAAAAGAAAAATTTGAGATTGCATTTTTGGGAACTATCAATTGAATTATTTAACAAACATTTATCTGTTAATAGATATTATATTAACTGTGTATATGTTCTGTGAAAGAATTATTTTTGTTAAACATTGATGTGAGAAGATTGAAAAATGTGGAATACCCAAGGAGGCATAACAAACTGAATCTATAAATAATTTGTGTAGATTTTTCCTAGTTATATATCATCTAGCCCTTTAATAAGAAAATATAATTTATAAAAGGATGGACGTTTTTCGTTTATAAATCTTACAAGCTTATGAGAGGCGAATTTAATATGGCATTTTTCCAGTGCATCCTCCTACACAAGTAAAACCTATTCCGTTTGGGGATCGACAAGATCAAATGTGTCATCATTTTTTAACAGCTTAAGTTCTCGATGTCTCCGAGCGTTTAACTTCTTCACCCTTAAAAATGTCTTTGAAAGTTATCTTTGCATTTTGGGTTGTCTACAGTTACTGTTCTCAATGTTGCAAAGAAATTCAGAATGTTCGAATATGAAGTTGTCAAAAAGAAGATTGTATCTTTTCAAAAAAATTTATATATAAACTATATATAAATTAGACTGTCTACAACTACTGTATGTAGGGCTACAAAGAAATTGAAATAATTTTTTAAAGTTATCAAGACTATTCGAACCTTTTTGAAACACTTTGTATATACAAACAGATTGGGCTGTATATAACTACTGTTTTCATGGCTACAAAGAAGTTTTATGTTCAAGTTATCCGAAATACCTTTTGAAATAATGTAGCTTTTTTTGTTTCATTGTTTAAGCGGATTTTAGACAGGATCACTTATCAAATAATTTTCTTAGATGTGCATACGTCTTCATTTCAATTGGAAATTAAGAATCTAAAAAATATTGATTTAAATTTCAATCATTTCTTTCATATATTAATATCATTATTAGCTTTTATTCAGAATTATTATTTTTAAAATTGGATATTTTGTTTTTTGTAAACATCTTTCGTATTTCTCTCTCGAATTTGTTAAAGATTTGTTTGAAATTGGATAGTTTACTTTTAAAAGTATATCAATTCAATATATGCAAATAATCTGGCATTTTCTCCGTGGTAATTTAAATTTATTTAATGATTTTCATATGAGGTAATTTCATGAGTATTCTCAATTTCGAAGTATTGATATAAAAAGAGTTAAATAAATATTCGTTCAGCATATTGTGACCCAATATCATAAATGGTAAGCGTTAAGGATATGTCGGAAGCACAAAAAGCCATCATTCATGCGATGTGGGAATCTAGCAAAACTCAAAACAAGATAGTTGTTCAAGTGGAATGCTCTCAATCTGAAATCTCGAAGATAATGAGACACACCTCGTATTCTGAAAAGATTTACGTTCCATTCATTTTTAATTTCTATCTTGATGAATAGAGCTTCAAACTCGGCACTTTTATGACATGCCTTGTATTCTGAATAGAATTAACATTCCATACATTGTTCATTTCTATCTTGGTAAATAGTTAAGGTAGCGGAGACATGACTTCAACTGGGCTTACCTACACTCAGTTTTCCGCCCATGCAATTTGGAAACGAAGAGAATATTTTTGTGTGTTTTACCTTATATGATGTTGTGTGGTGTTTCATTGGAAGAATCAGATAGTTTAGTCCGGATAATTCTAGTGTAGTTTGTGGTACATGCTGAAAAGGTTGGTTTTCCATGTATGGAATTTAAGAGAGAGACTTCTAGTCTACTGTATTACGGTATTTCACTTTATTGTGTTTGATTTGTCACTTTATTTTTCCTTATGAAGTATCATTTATTTTATTGATTTGGTGTGTTTTTTTTCATATTGTTCATGTTATTATTATTATTATTGTTTTCTTCATTTTGATTATATATATATATATATATATATATATATATATATATATATATATATATATATACTATTCTGTTGATACTCGATTTTCAATTGTATTCATTTATTTACATAGTTTTATGACGCTTCCAAGAATTAACGACATTTTAAGTAAAAGATCAATTTCAGTTGTCATAAAATTATTTATATGGGATTCATATATTTCCTCAAAATACATTCAGACAATAGAAAACGTTTGTAGCGGAACGTATGAATATGCATATCTGGGCTGGAGAGAGGCAGTGAAAGAGGTAGAAATAGAGAGAGAACCAGAGAGAGAGAGAGAGAGAGAGAGAGAGAGAGAGAGAGTGGGCAAATGAGAGATATATTAGGACGGTTCTGCAGACTAACTAGCCACATTTTATATTCTATGCGAACGTGTAAATACTTTTATAGATGTCAGTTGTTATTGATTATATGCAAATCGTGTCACTATATTTCAATCTGAATGGTCGGTCATCAATTTAGAAATTTAATCAGGAAACACTGCTTCAAACAAAATTGATTTGTACAGATTCTATTGGAAAATATCATCTTGAGACATTTAGCTAACACTCTAATTTGACTCGAGTGGAGATATAAGTATTATTTTTGATGACAAATCTCACTTATATAAATCATTCTAAGAATCAGTTTTAACATTTTAAAAGATTTTATGCACGAATGTATGTTCTTCATTTTCAACCAAATATGCAATGTTTCCCTCATTTTCTATTATTGAATTAGCATTTGTAGTAGGATTCTCTTAAAGTAATGCATCCTATGTATTCATGCGGAAACTACAACGGGTAAAAGAAGAACGATAACCCTCTTAGACAGAATAAGTTTGCAATATATATATATATATATATATATATATATATATATATATATATATATATATATATAAGTTAAAAGAAAGGAAATCAATCCGACAATATGAGTATAAAAAGGTGGAATTAAAACATCACACAATGCTGTTAAAGAGAAAACAATTTATAATATAATCATAGCTGATACTGATCAATATTTCGATTTTACAAAAATCATCATCAGAGCTCATTCACTCCGTAGTTGTTTGGGTCGGAGAAGAATTTGACATTCTTCTCCGACCCAAACAACTACGGAGTAAATGAGCTCTGATGATGATGTTTGTACAGCAGCATTCCTCGATAATCTGCGGAAAAAGTGTTGGAGGACCCTCAGATGCCTATGTGGAATTGCTAAACACTATAGCCATGCCCTGGAAAACAAGGGTAGCCAATAGTAGGCCATATGTATGGCAGTAGGATTCGGCCCCCTGTCACACCTCTAGGAAAAGTCAAAAATGGTTGTCGGCGAATTTTTACGACTATACCAGTCCCAATGTTTGGCCTCTAAACTCACCAGATCTTAACCCCATGGATTATTATGTATGTGGCGTTGTTGAGAAAGACACCAATTGCCGTGCCAGTACTAAAAAAGCCCAGTTAAGCGACAGAATTAAGGTAGTTTTGAGACCCTTCGCAGAAAAACTGTAACATCAGCTTGCTCCAGGTTCCGGAGCAGGATTGAGGCTGTGATCAACGCTAATGGCGGTTATTTTGAGTGACACTTGTTGACAGTAGTGTAATGTCCGTGTCTGTTGAATTTCTTTACAATCCATTGAATTTTGTAGTTACCAAGCACTTTTTCTTTTTCTTATGAAACTGTCAAATTCCTTCCGAACATCCTATATATATATATATATATATATATATATATATATATATATATATATATATATAATTATAACTATATATATTCTCCTGAAACTCCAGAAGCAAGTGTTGATGGCATGGCAGTAGTAGTTGAACAATCCTACAATAATACATAATGGAAAATATCTTGACACATTTTGCAAACACTCTTTGACTCTAAGGAAGATATAAGTATTATTTTCGATGAAAAATCTCACTTATTGAAAATGATTTTTAGATTCAATTTGAACATTTTGGAAAGATGTTATGTACAAACATTATTTATTCGTTTTCAGCCAAATGTCCACTGTTTCCACCTGTTTCTTTAAATATTCAAGGGTTCCATTATTCAATTAGCCTTTGTATTATGATGCTCTGAAATTGATACCTCCTATTCATTTCAATGGAAACTACAAAAGTTACAAGTAAGTTAATACACTTGGGAAAGTACTTGGTTATTTTTCTCCGTAGGTTGGAAGTATTGACGCACATTACGCATCATTTCAAAGATTGGACCCTTCTTCATTCATATACGTGATGACAGATAGAATGGATGGCGAGAACGCACATGAATCATGGAAGAGAATAACTTGTATCATGATGGCATGTATCTCGGCATCTATGGGTAAATAATAAAGCAGATTTAGGTTTTAAACCTTGGTATGACAACCGGTCTGAACGAGGGAAACTCTGAAATTTATCCTGTTAAAATTTCGCTTAAAAATTGACCCTGTGTAACATCCCGCTCGTACAGCAGTATTGCTAAATATATATAAAACATGATCTTTATAAGAGCACTACGACTATCTATGAATTTTCGCCAGCGATGAACAAGTGCTGGCTCATAAGAGTTTAACTAGAAAGTAAGGTTTCTTACTTTATTATATTGCCTTGAAACTTCAGAAGTAAATGATGATGGTATGCCGTAGTGGTGCGACCATCCATCTATAATAGATGATTTTGTTCGCCTTCGTAAAGAGGACGACTGTCTAGAAAATAATGTCTAATACGATGCAAATGTACATCTTTTAATTCCGCCATGACGAAGAAATGAACCTATGGACGCTTCCGAATGTTTACAAAGACCAAACATTGAATGTTGGCACAGTTAGACAGTGGGTAATGTAATTTAGTTACATTTAACACAGCCTTCAACCTAAGGAATGGAGAACGCTTCGATAAGCGAATTCGTGCGAATCGGACCGATGAAAAAAAGACTACACGGACAACATTTTCATGACAACGACGTCGACATTGCTGCTCCATTGGTAAAGATCTTTAGAAGCGTGGCATGCAAAATCTTTTTCAGCACCGTTGAATACGTAGGTATTTAGCCAACCCATTTGCCACGGGTGGGATGTGACACAAGGTCGCAAGTATGGGCATCCAACGAGCATTGTACTCGCTTTTCAGTAATCAGATACAACACAGAACTACGAGAAAAATATGAACCATAGAATAAACATTGTTACACACAAAATATAAAGGAATTTCCAATCTGTATTTATATTAGGCAAAAAAAATGTACTTAAACCAGTTCGGACATTTACGAAAATAGCAGTTATTATATCAATATAAGATTTAATATGAGTGGTAGGTATCGCCACAGGCTGGTTGTGACACAAGGGATTGAAATCTTGTTTTATTAGTAATGGATATGTGAGACTAGCTTGCTAACCATTGCTCCACGATGGGCTGCCTTAAATACCCAACACGTTTGCCAGTGATAGGATGTGACACAAGGTCTCAAGTATTGGACATCCAGCGAGGATCGAACTTGCATTTCAGTAATAATGAATCTGTAAGTCTAGCTTGCTACTCATTACTCCTTGATGTGCTGCCTTAGATACCCAATACGTTCATGATTGGTAGAATGTTTCACAAGGTCTCACGGTATGGAGCATCCAGCGAGAATAATGCTAGATATTCAGTTGTAATGGATCTGTTAGACTAGCTTACTAAGAGTTACGCCATGATTGGGCGCCCAATTACAGGGTTTCAAGTAACTAATAATAATAATCCTTTATCAATAATCATAGATTAAAGTAACTATTCTTACTATATAATTTGCACATATATGGTATAGAGTATTCCTACCTCGGTTTGGTTGGTGCGGTTAAGATATAAGGACTGTATCACCTGCAGATGTGTAAGACCCACACAAAAATGGGTGTCCGGTATATGGCACAAAGGTCGCTAGTATGGGGCATCCAGCGAGGATTGAACTCGCTTTCCAGTAATAATGAATCTGCGAAACTACCTTGCTAACCATTACACAACAATAGGTCGCCTTCATCGTTGAATACATATGGTCAATGATGGGCACTTAGTTTTTATTAGCTCAAGATTGCTCTATCCAATAATGTTATTGAGATCCCAGTATCTGTTGCAGTTTCTGTGAAAATAAATAGTAGACGTTATTTTCGGAGTACCAGTATATTTATTTCCAGGGTTTTTTATTTATCGTTTTTATATTGTCTCTTTCATTCAGTTTGCTCGTTCTCTTCTGTCTTCTATGGCAACACCTTTTTCTTCACTTTCATTATTTAATTTGCCTTTCCTTTTTGTTCATATTTTGATCCTATTTCTTTTTTATCAGATTTCATTATTTTTGTTTTTATTTATTTCCTTACCTATTTCTATCATATTATAGTGCTTTCCCATTTATTCATTCATTTTTTGTATTTTCTCCATTCAATAAAATCTTATGCTTGTATATCATTATTCGATTCCTCCACTCAAACTATATGAACTACTATTCACTTTTACTTTTATTATTTTGCAATTGTCCATACGTTCTATTCTTCCCTAAAGCGTATTTTTGTATCGACTGCTTCTTTCTTTATTATTCTTTAGAAGCAAAGCGAAAAAGATGTGCCGTTTTGTATCTTCTTTTGAAGCCTTTTAGAAATTACAGCAACACATTTGCATTTTCCTTTTTAATTCAACAAAGCCAACTTGCCGTGTCTGCATTTATAAAGAAATATGAGTAGAGTATGAAAATGTTGTCTTAGCTTTTTCGAAAGTTATTTAATTTCGAAAAACAGAAAGAAAAGATTAATAGTGTTATATCATTTTCAGATACATTTTCATCCTTCAAGTCATAATGATTTTATTATTTTCTTCAATTTCTCATATCTACAGTCATTCATTCATTCATTCTACTTTTGATCGATCTCTCGGTCGATCAATTTATATTTTTTACGCCTGCACTGAAAGAATTGTGTGACTATAGAGATAAAGAGAATCTATACAATGTTAGGTAAAAGGTGTTTATATAAATGAGGTTTACCATGATTTATAGGAAAAGAATTCTAAAATTTAGAATGAAGAAGGATCATGCCACAAAGATATATAAGAGTCGAAATAAGACAAAAATAATTGAAAAATAGATTGAATCCTTGAACTGATTGTAAAAGGACAAACATCAGTAATCAGGCCAAATACGAGAATTATCTCAAACGTAAGGTCTCCAAAATATTTAGACATCTCAGAAAGGTTTAATGCTTATTGTCAGTGATGTTTACATCCTTTTCAAGTTTCAACATGTATCTATTTTCTACATGATCACCATTTCTGCCGATGCATTTCTGTAGGCGCAGTGGCCGGTTTTGTATGCCCATGTTGTACCAGCTGGTCGTCGAGGAAGCGTTGAACCTCGCCATCGATACAAACTCCCTACACCACTTATAGATGTTTTTGACATCCACGAATGACTAGCTATACATTTCCGTTAATTTACGATTTCAATCGGTTTAATGCATTTTGCGTCCAAAAAAATGAATAACTGAAAATTCACACTTGACTGTAGTGACAATTGGATGCTCCATCGGAAACTACCGCAGGGCTAAGACCGGGCGTGGCAGCGAGGTACGTGTTGAAATAATTTTGTATATAAGGAGTGCTGTAATCCACCACCTAAACTTATAGACGCAGCAAGGTCACGTGGTTTAAACCCCAGACAATCAACAGCCCGAATATGTGCTTTGTTAACGATTCAATCGCTGATATTGACATATATTTGCACGTTATTCGACATTGACGAACAGACCTACAAGCAAAGGATCATACCCAACATTAAAGGACACCAAGGAACAACCAAAAGATCATACACAACACCGAGGGACATCAAGGAGCACCCAAAGGTTTCTTCACAAAGGATCGCGCTCTGCTTAACACAAGGGATCTCCGCTGGAGAGAGCTCTTGCTTGAAGCCTAAGGATAATCGTAACAGTAGGCATATGCACAATAAACACAGTAGTGTTGCTAATAGCCACGCGGACAGTTTCCTTGTGTCCCTAGCGCTTTGGAGACCTTAGTTTTAAGATTATCCTCGAATATTAAATGGTTTAGATTACTTATGTATTAGTGATTTAAGATAAGCGCTGTAAATCTCGGCATAAAACTTGACTTATTCACCAGACATAATTTCAGGATAATTTAATTGTACTACTGGTAAATTATTAGGTTACTTTTACTGCAACATATGTTAAAACAGGTGGAGTTTCATAATGATATATGTTTTACAAGTCTTTACTACTGACGTTAAAACTAAAAAATCAATAAATGTAATAAAATAAAAACTTTATATATATATATATATATATATATATATTATACAAAGTTTTTATTTTCTTACATTTATTGATGTATATATATATACGTGTATATATATATATATACGTGCATATATTATATATATGTGTGTGTGTGTGTGTGTGTGTGTGTGTGTGAGTGTTTTTGTGTGTAAAGCTATTATTTTGTTACATTTATTGATTATATATATACTTGCACAAAAAGACATACAGACAAACACATACACACACACACTTAAACACACACATGTATATATATGTATATTATATATATATATATATGTGTGTGTGTGTGTGTGTGTGTGTGTGTGTGTGTCTGTGTGTATTTTGAGGAGGGGATCAGTTAAGTCAAAAATATCGAGCTAGTAACAATCTTGACAGTCAAGAAACAGAATTAACCGCATAGGTCACAATAACGAATGAATATTTTTTAAAAGTGTTCAATAGATAAGTAAAGGTTCTTTAGAAAAACGATAATTTGTTGGTTGGTTGGTTGCTTGCTTGCTTGCTTGCTTGGATTTTATGGCATGTCAGCATATCGAGTTATTTTATGCCGAAGACGTTTTGTTTAATTCATTCTTGATGGATACTCAATATTTTTTAAATTCAATTTTTAAACACATATTTTAGAACTCATTTTATTGTATTTAACCCATAGATGGAACCCTAACAGGCGCTACCACTCCGGATCAGAGTGGACCTGGAATTAATGGTGGTGATGGGGTAATCCACATTCCTCGAGGTCCAGCACCGGAACTTCACTAGTGTTTAACGTCATACCCAGGACAAAAAGATCGCCAGTCACCGCCTTATAGCACATATGATAAAAAGGGTTGGACAATGATATAGGTACTAGGGCTTGTCGTGACCAACCGACCGAAGGGGTATTACTCGTCTACAGTGGTGCAGTCGTTGTATTCTAAAGCCCCACCAACAGGGCTCAGAACAACGATAACGCAGCATATATATATATATATATATATATATATATATATATATATGTGTGTGTGTGTGTGTGTGTGTGTGTGTGTGTGTGTGTGTGTGTGAGTTAGGGTAGCGTGAACAGGAAGTCAGGGACACTTGGTAACTGACAGTTTCTCGCTTATGCAATTTTTCAAACAAATTGCTTGGTCTGTAAATCACATAGCCGAGAAACTGTCTGTTACCAAGTGCCGTTGACATTATGTTTCCGCTACAGTAACTTAGATATTAATGATATTGAGCAGTATTCACTTATAGATATATCACAATATTTTTATAATATATATATATATATATATATATATATATATATATATATATATATAAGAAACTGTTACCCGTAAATTGATGCTCGAGAAAAACACGAAAGAAACGGTTCGATCACACTTATTTATTTGACATTGTCGCTAGAGCATTCCAAGGAGATAAATTAACACCATTTTTTTCTTTGTAATCTGCCGAGATTACATACTACGAGCGTCAGTCGAACTAAGAAAAAATGATTTCACACTAAAAAATGCAAGTAGTAGATGATATCCCGTAGAAACCATTACGGATGCAGACTACGCTGATGATCTAGTTCAACTTAAGAATTTCCTTGTGCAAGAGCTCATATTTCCTAATCTAAATCCATAAAATTGTTGACAATATTATGTGTTGACCCATTCGTCCGCCACGAGCAGTGTGCAACACAAGGTTAATTTTTAAATGGTCTGTACCGAGTTTGAATTTGGAGTTTTCTTTCTAGACCAATTTCCATACCAAGGTTAAAGGGTTCAGCTGTCTTACTATTTTATCCATAGCTGGAGGGAGAATAGTTAGATTAATACCTTTATTTTCCCAAGGGTTAGGTGTCTCATGGGTGATGTAATTGTTAGTCTCTTAGATCCATTACTACTGAATAAATAGTTCAAACCTCGCTGGATGCCCCATAATTAAAACCTTATGTCTCATTCTACCCATGGCAAACAGGTTGAGTAAAAACCTATCTTTCCTTTTCTTTCCTAGGGTATTAGCCCTATGTGAAATGCAAACGATTTGAACTCGGATCGCCTGTCCATTGTAATGACGATAAAAACTAGCACTACGAGCTCCACCATACTGACAACATTATCAGATTATTGAGATGCATTCTCCTGTGGAAAAGTTCGAATATAGTTCAAGATAATCCATGCAGTTATTAATGGTCTGATAGAAAAGCAGTTATGAACAGTTGATGTAAAGATTAGGAAAACACTAATGCTCGTGGGGAAATGATGCTTGTGAGATATGTCAGAATAAACACAGTTCAACAAAGGATTTCTTCAAGGTCAATGCCATATCAACTCTAGATTATTCCTCAGCAATGTTAAGAGAAGATTGAATGCTAATATTCTTCCTTCACAACACCATCTCTCCAAGACATGACCAGGAACGTTTACAGTGGTGCAATGACTATATATAGGCAGAACTATGAAAGTAAAAATTGGTACCAATTATTCTGAAACACAGTATATAACATTCTGTATTCTCTGGGGATCCGTATTGGGACCTTTATTGTTTTTTATATTCATAAATGATTTACCTAATGATACAAAATCAGAAATAGAACTATTTGCTGATTATTTTAAACGACTTTATAGACCATTATAAAAAGAACACAAGTTGATCTAAATAAATTTTCATATTGGGATGATATTTTAAAATTAAAATTTGATATAGAAAAATGTAAAGTATTTACATATCGGATCCAGAAAAACATGAAAGTTGATTAGTTAATCAACAGGGAAATAAAAAGTACGTGAGGATTGGGATTTAGGGATTGACGTTGATGTTTGATGAATAAGATAATTGAATTTTTTTTATGTCTGTAAGACAATCGAATCTTTTTTATAAATAACACAATTGAATTAAAAAGTATTTTATGAATATGTAAAACAATTGAATTATTTTATGAATACGAAGACCCGAAACTCCCCGGGGAACCAGGCTTTGACATCACTGACGACGTCCTCTAAAACGTATTAAAGCACATATTCAATGACTAACTTTTATTTATGGATATTCCAAGTCTCTTATTAGATTTAAGCACCGAGCAAGTCTCAGCATGATTGTTGCGAATGCCTGGGCCCAGATTCTAATACATCAAATATCTACTCGTAAAACTACACAGAGCGAATCTGGGAAGGAGGCGGACTTACATCACGACAGGTTTACCAGTGGAACAGAGAATCGTTGCGAAACCCAAAATATGTAATGATGCTGGCGAAACATTACCAATTGTCCGCCATTATGCATCTTGACGATGTTTTACAAGAGATTAATTTTTTTTAAATATATCATGAATATGTCATCATTGTCATGTGACGCTGATATTACAGATTCAATGATACTTTCTCCCCACCGATTTAAAATGAAAAAACATCAATTTCCTTTTTTGTCATCTGGAGTGCCTAATCAATAGTACGGGAGAACATTGAAAAAAAAAGATTTTTTTCGGCATGAGTGTTATTATACAACATTCATTGTATTTTGTTACATTAAAACAGTTTTAAGTTGGGTTAATTTATTAAAAGATAAAAATGCATATAACCAGAAAATGTCATAAACATGTGACAATTGGGAAATTTACAAGTAACTCATTAGAAAAAGATTTTGCTAAAAGAATTTGACTCCTATTTCATAAATGTTCAGCAATGTATTAAAAAGTTGCATATCAAGCAGTCATTATTCTTTTGAATCAAAATGTAGATATGTATGCATTTGATGCTAGACCAGGTCACCAGTATTCATCTTGGGAATACAACCTTTATGAGGAAGGTCCAGATATATTTGATAATCCTTACAATTTAGAATCATCACTTTCTGATGAAATAAAAAAAATTTATATACATAACTGAATATATTACGAGAAAAGTTGATCCAGTGAATGTGAATCCAATTTTTACTATGAAAGATATGGAAAATATACCAAATCAGTTGATAGTGAAAAATTCGAATTTCCTTTTGACCACTCTTGCAAATAACTTGCAATAAAATAATAAATCTTAAAGTGACATTTTCATATTTCTTTCAAAGTTAATTGTTTCCACATGGAAATTATGTATGCCAATATCCTTGCAAATATATTTTTGAAAATCTAGTACAAACATTACACATACAAATTTAAACAATTAACCAGTTCTAAAAGTTTTTAAACCTTCATAGACTTTAATATGATATATGTATAAAAACTTTTGCTCAATGAAATTCTAACCTTGTGTGTATCATATCTTTTCCAATAGGTTTTAATTTTGTTTAATATTTGCCAGTGTCTCAACAGAAATAAAACACATATGTTTATCTATTCAACTATATTTGATATATTATCACCCTCCCGTATGAATCAAATGGCATTTTAAGCCTTTTCAAAAAGAGTTAATTGAATTTTTATACCAAAATTTCTGATAATCCAACATTCTTAAATAATTCAGTTCTGGCCATAATCAGCGGTATGACAAGGTCTTAAGTAAAGAATGGCATGCACCTGAAATAAACTAGTCAGGCAACACACACACACGTATGTTTGTATGCATATGCATGTGTGTGCGAAGAAAGAAAATGATCCGTATATTATATATATATATATATATATATATATATATATATATATATATATATATATACGAGAGAAAACGCCCTACGGGTGATGTAAAAAAAAATTTTTTAAATATTGCCGGTAGAGTTAAAATTCAATGTCAATAAAATAAATTATATTCAGTTCAATTCTGTAGAAAAATAAATTCTTTAAAAATTATTTTTTATAAATAAGATTTATTCAAAAAATGTTTGTAACATCAATGAATTAATGTAATATACGTTGTTTTACGCCTTGATTCATTTTCTTAGAGATTTAATTTTTTTCATATATTAAAGTAAGCATCTATTTATTAAAGTAAGTATTAAATTAATTGAATAACTATTTGTTTAATATTTATATTTAGACAAATTAAAATTACAAAGCTATTTTAATAATTTAATACCGAATAAAATTAAACATTGATGAATATGTATTGTCTAAACAATGAACAAAATACTACTAACTATTAATTACAATTAAAAAGGGTAAAGAAAAAATAAATGTTCACCTTATATATAAAAATAATCAAGTTGGTAAAGCCGATGTTTGTACCATTTGTTTTTGTTTGCTTTTTTTTCCTACTCTTAAAATCAAGAAACATTTTCTATTGGTGTGTGGGGGGGGGGGCACGCCAATAGAAAAACATCCTTCCTTTTATTTTAATAAATAAAACAATTAATAACAAAAAATATCCTTCCTTTTATTCCTTTATAAAACACTGGATGATAAAAAATATAGTTTTTAAACAAAATTTACTCTTTCCAGCGTACAAAATATAAACAAAACAAAACAAAACGTAGGAAATAAAAATAAACTCACATAGAACGGGGGAACATTGAAAAAAGTTTCAGTTTTTACAACGTTAGATATTATGATATTTTAATATCAACATTTTTATATTTTGATTTTAGTGTAAAAAATATATACGTTTTAAAAATTTTGATCTTGATTTTAAATTATGTTCAAAATTACGTAAAAGTATTTTTCAGGCATGCATAAAACTAAACCGGATATACAATTGGATCAAAAATATATTAAAATTTAAGGTTAATGAAGCTTAATGTGATGATTTTTTTATTTGTAAATAATTTTCCCGTAGAACTCTATACGTTATATCATATTAGAGCGTTCGGCTAGAAACCACAAGGTTTCTAGTTCGAAACCAGCCCTCGCCAACTCAGCGTATTAGAAGCACAGGGATCTGTGCGGTAAGGTAAGGAGCTGATGGTAAGTGTGGCGCACCACCTCAGACGCAAAAACCATATCCTTGGTCTAGCGCTAGTGAAAAGTGGATGGACTCCCTCGCTGTATGGCTCATACCGACATTAGGCCACCGCGACGACTTTACTTTACTTTTATATATATATATATATATATATATATATATATATATATATATATTGAAATAAAACGAACTGTATATTAATCAATAATACCGGGCATGTATTTAATAAAACTTGTTTTAAAAAACACTGTAGACCAACGAAGGTTGCGTACTAACTTTCAAAGTATATATATAATCGTGGTGAAGTGTATTTTATGTAGTAATGGTATTGACTATAAATTAAATACTAATTGTTAAATTTAATTCCTGAAATTATTGAGACGTAAGCAGTGACGTACTTTCGGTTATATACAAATAGAGACCGAATCTCCATTATATATAGATATGATAATCTTTCGGTTTTATTGCTTTTGTTTTATTATCAATAGATGCCACCTTTAGTGACTAAACTCTTGTTTCCTGGCCGTTGACCTATGAGTTTCATCCGTCCAGTATCTGGTGTATCTCGCTGTTTACACTCTTTGGGGTTCATCCACTTTGCTCTGCATCCAACATGCCGTTTCCCCTAGTTTGCGATCTTACACGCGTGTTTATCAAGTGTTTAGCCGGAGCAAGATTACTGAATAGAGATCGTATATTTTCTAACACGAAGTTGACATCTATCTGAACAGTTTTATTGTCATGGGATTCAACTCTGCTTTCTACTCCAGAAACGTTTTGATAGTGTGAGTTCTGGTTCTCAGTGGGAAAATATCGTTTTTTTTTCTTTGTTTAGCCAAAGACCAGAAAAAGTGTTTGTGATGAAAATTTTTAAAAATGAATTAAATAATTTAAAAAAAAAGAGTTGATATGCCCTACGCCATCATCTTAAATAGACGGAAGGTTGCCAACACATAAGTCACTTAATGCCAAAATTTGATTCATTTGTAAATGTTTGATTGTAATCATCTATATATAATGGAGGGAGATTTTGTGTCTGACTGTAACCGTAACTGCTTCACTGATTACGTCACAATAGTTGGAGGCGCGTGGTGTAATGGTTAGAGTCGTAGGAAATGGACTCGTCGACCCGAGTTCAAATCCTGAATGAAGCTACAGTTCACGTAGTGCTAATATCATTGGAAAAGGTATGAATCCAACTTCTCTCCCTCCAGCTAAGGGTAAATATTAGGGCAGACTGGGCTCTTTGACCTTGTATAGGCAACTAGTCTAGGAGAAAGAAAAACTCTGAATTCAAACCTGTTAAACTCCGCTTGGGGTGGTCACTACTAGAATATGCCCAGGCCTAATTCGTGATCTGTTTCACTAATAATGATAATAATAAATAATGATGAATAACAATACTCTCAGAAATTGCTTAAGTTTATCAATGAATATTTAATTCATAGTCAAAATCATTAATACATAGAATAAAGAATAACCCTTTATTATATACTCAGAAATTAAGTATCCAACATTTAACAGAACACATTTTTTGTTAAAACAAGTTTTGATAAATACACGCCTGTTATTAGTGACTTGTATATAGTTTGTTTTATTTAGTATATGTTTAAAGTTATGTAACGTATAGAGTTTTACGAGAAAATTATTTACAAACAAGAAATAGTCACATAATGTTCTTCTACATTAATTTTCATATTTCATTACATAGTATCTAAATGTTTTGAACTGACTATTTTATGATCTCTGCTATCGTGAACGCTTGACAGTTACATCTACGCTTGGAAGATATGTTGGGAGTAAGTGGGGTATTTTTCAAATAAACCGTAACTCTTTTAGTCAGATATTTAACTTAGGCATTTGTTTATTTATATATTAATGAGGCAACCCATATCTGTCCATATTTATTTTATTTTATTCAGGGATTGACAGTTATTATTGAGTAATTACGCCTTTGAAGTTTCACATAAGGGCAATAACACATTTTTGGAACATGTTATTTAGAGAATAAACTTTTGAGTAAACCCCTATTTGGAGCGCTCTTGATTGAGCAGTAACGATTAAGCTCCGAAACTGCGTTTGAATTCATGGGTAATAGTCTGAAGATGACTTATTCTAAGGTAATTAGAAAGAAAAGAAAAACACACACACATAAAACAGAGACCGAGGTTACTGTGGCCTGAACATTGTATTTATACACAGTAAAAATGAAGACAACAGTCCTAAATATCATAACTATTCATATTAAGCCTTATCTCATAAATATACATAGACATTTGTTCATTTCTATTTACACCTGTCATATACCCCTAACATGATTTGGGTATATAATGGAAGAGAGAGATAGGGGGGAGAGAAAGAGAGAGAGAGAAAGAAAGAGAGAGAGATAGAAAGAGAGAGAGAGAAGAGAGAGAGAAAAAAAGAGAGAGAAACAGAGAGAGAGAGAGAGAGAGAGAGAAATTAACCGGGCAGTGGGTTTTAAACTTACATCCTTATTACTGTTGCTACTTTTTTGCGTTTTAGTACACGTCTGGTCATTTACGATATTAAAATTTCCTTGCTACAATAAATTATTTTTCAATGAAAATATGATAGTTTGTTAGCTTTTGACAATGACAACAGAATTATATATATATATATATATATATATATATATATATATATATATATAGAGAGAGAGAGAGAGAGAGAGAGAGAGAGAGAGAGAGATGCCATCGGTTGTCGGCTATTACAAAAACGTGGTTTTAAGGAGTAAAGAGAACTTCGAATTTAATTTGTTAGTAGACGTCTGGAAGTTTTCGACATTAAAATTTCTTTGGTATGATAAATTAATTTTCAAAGAAAATATAATCGTTTGATAGCCTTTGAAAATGACTTCAGTAAAAAGCCAGAGTAAATATTGAAGAAGGTTGGGATGTAAGAAGCGTATATGTACGCACCGGCAAACCCATTTTCTATCGCCTGACCTGCGTGTTAAAGAAACAACAACTGAGGCTACCATGTAGTGCCAACAACTGAAACTATTTTTCTTTCCTAACCAAATTATCACCATTTTGATTTTGGGGGAATTATATCTGAAAATACCTTCCTTATTTTTTAAAAATTTTTCTGAGATTATACAGTTCAAAATATCAACACAAAAACATTAGTATAGTAAGATGAATATAAAGGGTATTTCTTACTGAAAACAAACTGTAGTTAGTATTAGAGTTTACGAATTCAGAAGTGTATTCTATTCATCGGCAAGCCCGTTTTCTACCATATGACCCGAGGAGACAACAAATAAGGATTCCCTTTAGTACCAACACTGAAGCTGTTTTTTTATTTTCCTTTTCCCTTACCAAATTATCACCATTTTGATTTTGGGGGCATTATATCTGAAAATACCTTCCTCATTTTTTATTATTCTGAGAGTATACAGTTCAAAATATCAACACAAAAATATTAGTATAGTAAAATTAACATAACAGGTATTTCTTTTTTTTAAATATACCGTACTTAATATTGCTGCCATTATCCTTACCTTTAGGTCATCTTTAGTGTTGTACGGAGTTTTGTTGGTCTCTCGCTCAGCTCCACCCACATGATAATCGATCAATCTGTTAGGGGTGATGCGGTTGCTGACATTTTCTGATAACCAAGACTGGTTTCTCCTGCTTTTGTAGCATGGCATAGACTCCTGCTGTTAGACGTAGGTTCTTTCAGTAGCTACCCACGCGATCCAGGGCAGCACTGCCTCTTCCAGGCACTTGTTATAGGCATCCGTGTTGAGTCTGAAGATGAATGTGGATATAACGTTACCATTGCTAGGGACCAACCTAACACCACAATGTGGACTAGGTGTTTGCTTTTCATCACTGTCCGTACATCGTGTGGATACAGAGCAAGTCAACGGTTATTCTGTAAGATCACAATTTTATCCTTGCAGAATTCTTTCTCATCTAAGAAAAAGCAAAGCATGTTCGGTTGAAGGAGATGCTTGTATTAGTTCAAAAGCTTTTCAGTGCGGTCTTTCCTCCTGCTCTTCACGGCTTGTGATAAAAATTGACCCTTTCTCATCTTGTATTAGAAATCACGAATTTCTTTATTACTTGCCCGATAAATAACTCAGACATTCCTGTGTCCCTAGCTATGGACCTAATTGTCTTTCTGGGATTCTTGTCAATCATGACCTGGATTTTAATGACAAATTCGCGATTTTTTTTCTCATCAGAATGATCAGTGTGAGGCTTCCGAACTACCGTACCTTCATAGTCACCACTGGACTCATCCAACTCTTTTCGAACCGTCTGCACTGTCCTCAGATTAGCATCCAAACACTCTGAAATCTCCGTATGGGAGCTTTCGGTGTGAATGTCGTTTCCAAATTTCTGGAGGAGTGAATAATGTCATTGTGCTGCTTTCATCGCAGACAGTGCCCAACTGACACTAGTTTGCAGTACAGTAGACAAAACATGAAACACACAAAGGGCATGCGCGAAGCTGATAATTTAAAATAGCGACAATTTAACCATCGTGACCTCCGTATGTTTGTGTGCAATAGTTGTTGTTTGTTTGTTGTTCATTTAAACGATATATCAACCCTTTTTGAGTCATTTGATGATGAATCAAGTCATTTTGATAACAGACTGCTTACAGTTCCTGCTGTTACTTAAATGGTTAGCAATCTAAGAATTGAACAGTATCATCGCTGCTTAACATCGGTGATATAGCCGGAACCGGTGCATTCAATGTGAATTAACCGTAAGCTGGTTTGTATATCTTTAATATAATTACTTTTTTTTTCTCTAGCTAGATCCCACTAAGGGTGATCACTCGCTAGTGTGTTATCTATATGTTTCAACGCTAACAGTTAAACTGGTTTAAATCGAGTTTTGCCAACGTAGACCTTTTGGTTTCTACGCACCGGATTGGCTTTTACTGGAGCCAACATGTGTGCAGAGTGGGTATTGTAATAAACCATGTATACATATATACACACACAAATACATATATACACACATATATACACACACAAATATATATGATCACATTAAAATACTCTGTACAATAAAAGAATATCTATACATATGTCTTCATCTTCTTTCGTCGCCTTTTTGTGTTTGAGTAAATTGACCACACCCTCCCCTTTGATGAGAGGCTGATTTTCTTATAATTCTTCGGCCTGTCTGATTATCTTCACTGCTTAGGATAGTGATAGGTTTACATTTGTTTGGAACTCGTTCTAGAGAGAGAAAGTCTTCCAGTATCCCAGCAAAGATTATATCCCTTTCAGCTAAAATTCTACGATTATTCGGCTAACTAGAATTGGTCCTGTATAAAATTTTCAATAGATTACCCTGGCTTCTGCGTTCTCTTTTCACGTACAACAATGAGATTTTTGCGGGCGCCGAAAAAGAGGTTGTATCCACTCACGAGCTCTTCGGTTTTTATATGATCATTTATTGGTAATCATGATCGGTGTTCAGGTTCTGGTATTTCGTTTGGCTTATCAAATTATAAGGGGGTTCCCGTAGCGTAGTGGCTAACGTGCAGGACTTCGACATTTTATTAAGCTAGTTCAAAATCAAGTCGCGCTATTCTGTTCACTTCGGACTCATACCCATGGGAAATGTATGATCCACCTCATCCCCGAGCTATGAGATTAATATTACCACTACTGTTATTCTACCGCAAACAAGAAAAAATCCATAATTTGTCCCTTGAGGTAAAAGAAATGTTTTCGTTATTTGCGACTTCTTTATAATTAATGTAGCAAATGCTGTATAGTGCGGAAAGGGTAATATAGTGAACATCCTCATTGCGCTGTGGACTGCGACATTGTTGTAATGTAGTTCGAACTCCAGTCGCACTATTCCGTTCTCTTTAGAACTAATATTCTTCAAAACTGTATGAACAACCTCATTCCATAGTTATGGATAAATAGTACCACGACTGTTCTTCTTCAAAGATGACTTGTTCAAATTCTGGACGATTGGTTGTTTTGTTTTAAGGCATATCAAATCTTTTCGGGTCCTTTAATACCGAATCACGTAATTTCTTTATAAACAAAGGTCTCAGGTTACTTACAGTGCCTGCTATTGCTTAAGTGGCACCCAATTATGTATATAACAGACTAATCACTGCGTCACTTCGGGGATCTAGCGGGTACATCTGCAGTGACCTGACCTTAATAAATCCTGGACGAAGTGGGTAGCTTTTCCCATAGCGCCAATACCCTTGGAAAAGGTATGCATCCAACTATGAGTAAATAGTAGGGCAGACTAAGCTCTTTTAATTTGGTATGACAACCAGTATAGGAGACGGAAAAAAATCTCAATTTAAACCTGTTCAACTCCAAATTGGTCTTGTGTTACATCTTCATACGGAGAGGTTGGTATATACTTACAAGAATGACTTTGGCATTACATAACCCACGCAGCTTGATATGCTATTGAACAAAATAAACGAAACCTAACCATTAAATCCTAATAACGGACATTTTTAAAATTATTTCATCAAATTTATTGACGCTTTCGTACTACTCCTTCTAACGTGTTTCAAGCGGTGCCATAATCCCAGGATCCCAGAACAGTTTATCTTTTTCAACAACGATCCGCTCTGAGTAACCTTTTCAGTATTCTGGAAATTGATTTTTTATTTATTCTGAGAATTATTCAAATATTGGAATGAAATTAACCGAAAGGTTATCTCGTAAAAAAACAGCAAAAATGTACCAATATTTGCCAAGTCACCAAAGAAACATTCTTACCCCGAAGGACTTCAAATCCTCAGTATGACGTGGTTTGGATTAAGACTGTCCTATTGCTTGTGTATTATTTAGTTACTAAAAGTGCGTAGTGTAATTGTTATCATTGTTGGAATTGGAGACGAATTCAAATACCGGTCGCGACTCTTTTCATTTCAGATAGTGCTAATACCTTTCGGAAAGGTACGAATCCAACTATTCTCTCTTCAGCTATGGGTGAATAGTAGGACAGATTTAGCTGTTGAATTTTTGTTAGGTTAGGTAACCGGTCTAGGAGAAGGAAAACTCTGAATTCAAACCAAAAAGAGATCTCTTCTCGTTAGTCAAAACAATTTTGAGAGCACCTCTTTCTCCTACAAATCGTTTTACTTGTTCTAAGATCTCTTGAGTTCTATCTTTTTGGGATATATCCTTTAATTATCATTTTCCGTCACAATTTAAACATTTACAAACCGTGAAGTTTTTTTTTTACATGTGTTGTGTAGTTGAGAGTTTGTATTTTGTCCACGGTTATGTGATATCAAGTATTCATCTTTAATACAAATAATTTGCACACAGCGGTAGTGTTTCAAGTAATTAATAATACTAATCCTCGGTAAACGATTGAACTGCTCTATTTGAATGCTATTTGAATGTTATTCTCTTTACTCTAATCATAAAGTAACCATAGACAGGTTGACATGCCGTTAAGATTCATTAATTAATCATATCTTCATAAAGTTTCTTCTTGAGAATGCTTAGTTCATGTGATTTTCAATTGAATTGTGATTTGGATAGAATGCTGATCAGTCTGCTAATCTAGCATTTCTGAAATATATTTTTAACTACATCGTTGATCGTTGCAATCTCTGAAAAATAAGTTAAAAATAATCAAAACTGAGAAACCTCCTTCAAAAATTGAATATATTCTTTGTCATTTTTACTCAATTCATTGCGCGTCATGATCCAACTAATTTATCTCTCAAAATTTTAAGTTGTCCCTTAAAGTAATTCCCGAGCCATTTAGCATCGAACTGAAAAGTAAAAACAGCTGTCAAAATCAAGAAAATATTTTTAAAAAACATGACTATTCCTCACTGTTGTAACTTGAGTATCATTAACACCTGGAAGAAACACTACGAGTATTAAGGGTAAGGAAAAAGGTTTACTATGCAAAGATAAACGGCAAACTGTATAATTCACAATTGTTAGGTTGAATTAACAAGTCCTGTGAAATCTCATTAGTGCTGTCTATGGAGGTCTCAACAGACATGATTTATAGGAAAAACAGATGATTTCCTTTCTCATTATTTAGGTACTTTATGACGCTCACAATTAACCGCTTCATAATCAATCTATCACAATTCAAACCCAAAACATTCTGTCGCCTCTCATTGGTTTTACAGTATGCCACTCTTTCGTCGCAACCCAGTTTTCACTCCATCCATAGTTTGCATTATGATATTTGCATAATAATTTGGCACGTACATTGATGAACATGCATAGTAAATGAACATAAGTGCTAGATATCAACATAAACAAATCACCTCTCTGTAGATTTCGGCGTTCATCGAATTATAACATTCTTGTCTGTCTTGTACATCCCAGAATAATGACACGTCGTTCTTCTGAGGCATAATTTCAATCAAACCCAATTAGCCTCGTCTCTGATAAGAAACCAGAAATGTCCTCTATGATTTGCAACTTATTTTTAATAAAACCATACACACAAATGCAATTGACATATATTCATGGTCCCAGTGTCAAAAATAGTTCACCAGAAACGGTATTTGTACACAAAATTTACATCAGAAAACCTTTTCACAAACTGTCACTAATAACAACCCTATGGCATTATCGCTAAGCTTTTATGATTTCGGATTAATGTTAAGCACTCTTGTTCATTAGCGATAATATCTATATTAATAATTCAAAAGTGTATTTTTCTATCCTCTATACATAATTGCCAACTCCTCCGCACGAGTAGGATGTAACCCAATGCCAAGTTCTTAAGTGAAGTTTAACAGGTTCGAATTCAGAGTTTTCCTTCTTCTAGATTGGTGGCCTAATAAAGGTTAAGGAGCTCAGTCTGCCCTGTTATTTACCCATTCCTGGAGAGAGAAGATTTGGATTCATACCTTTCCCAACTGTATTAGCACTATGTAAAATGCAACCAGCCTCATCCAGGATTTGAATTCGTCTCACCGTGTCCATTTAATACGAAGGTAACCATTACACAACGGGCATCTCTATAGTGTGCTAAATATTTTTGCTCTTCATATGTCAAAATATGGATAGGGGCATGGTGTAATGGTTATTGTCTAACGAGATGAACATGGCAACTCGATTTCAAATCTAAACTAATCTCCTTTGAGCTATGGGTAAATACTGGAGCAGAATTAGCTCTTTAAGTTTGATTAGGTAACCAGTCTAGAAGGAAAACACTGATTTTAAGTCTGTTAAACTACACTTAAGAAATGACTTTCTGTCGCTTCATATTCGCGGAGAGGGGTTGGTAAATAGATAAATATGTTAATATACCAGTCGCAAGGAATCTGATTTTGATATAAGTAGAGTTAGTTTGGTAAACACCTGAATTATTTTATATACATTTTATCTTGCCCAATATAAACATTGATTGGGAATGTTTTGTGTAAACCAAATGTTATTCTCTACTTTTCCAGTAATTCATTCTTTGTACCTAGATATCAACGTAACTGTTGAGCCATTTTATTTTTGTAAATCTAATAAAAGAACCGTATGGTACATATAATCTCCCATATATATATATATATATATATATATATATATATATATATTATATATATATAGAGAGAGAGAGAGAGAGGGGGTTGTATGTGTATGTGTGTGATTAGAATTTAATGCTAAAAGAGTTTAAATGCTTTTGGCATTCAATAAACTGCGAAGGTTGATATGTCATTGAACAAAGAAAGAAATCAATGATAATGTGATAATCTGACCAAGCAAGGTCAGGAATATAGAGTGATAGAGGGGAATTTCCAATATACCTTGGATAATGCTATAGAAGCAAGGGAAAACTCATAAGTGACGTTCTCTTGTCCAACTAGCTGAGAACTTGCTGAAAACTTGCCAGGAATGATGACCGATAGGGACAGATGACGAAGGAGATTCCTTTTATATCCAACCAAACACGGATCATTGACTTCTGAGGGTGTAATTCTGATTTTGGCACAGGAATACAGTTTTATTTGGATCTAAATATTATTATAAAGTACCCTCATTTTATCACAAGTAGCGGTACTTTACAGAAATTGTTCAGTATAATGTTTTGACCTAATTGACCAACAGATGTTGACTACCTGATAATGATTAGAACCGGTTAGATCACGAGGAACCTACTGCCAGTATTTGACACTACCGAGCAAATAGATGCGCGTTATGATTGTTTTATGATTTATATTGAGCTAATATATCATTTCCTGGCCATCCAACGTATGGTTTTATTTTCATTTACGGTTAGGAGAGTTTAATTGTCGATTACATTCTGATGCCCAGAGCAAGAGCAAACTTTGAAGATAAGATTCAAGTGTTTACACTTTGGAAGCTGTCACTATTTCCTGACATTTAAATGTTTTTATAGGAAGGGAAGATATTCTTAGCTAATTAGGAAGCTAATTAAACATTTTTGATTTTGTAAATCATTCAATGATTCTTATAGAATATTCAGATTTAAAAATCAGATGGATTCATAGAGTATTCAACGTGGCATTAGATATTCCTAAAATGAAAGAATAAAGATCAAAATATTAATTCATATAGATAGTAAATAAAAAATAAAGTCGTCGGGGTGGCCTAAACTTTGTATCAGCCAGACAGCAAGAGAGTTTATCCCCTTTTTACTAGCGCTAGACCAAAGAGATGGTTTTGGCATCTGGGACGGAGCGCCACAGCTACCATCAGCTCCTCACTTTACCGCACAGATCTCTGTGCTACTCGTACACTGGGTTGCCGAGGGCGGGTATCGAACCCGGTAACTTATGGCTCCTTGTCGGACGCTCTACCGACTGAGTTCCTTTATATAAACAATATATTATATATATATATAGCAATATCTTATTTACAGAATGTGTAGTCAATATATATATATATATATATATATATATATATATATATATACAACCCCCTCTGCACGGACAAGATGTAAAACAAAGGTCAATTTCTTAAGCAGTGTTTGACAGGTTTGAATTTAGAATTTTTCTTCTCCTAAACTGGTTGCGTAGCCAAGGTTAAAGAACCCAGTCTGTCCTTTACCCGTAGCTTAAGGGAGAACAGTTGGATTCATACCTTTCAAACGGGTACTCGCGATATGCGAAATGCAAACAGCCTCGTCAAGGATTTTAACTTGTGTCGTCGTGTCCATTTCCTACGATGGAAATCATTGCATTCGTATTGGCCGACCAGCAAAACTCTATATTGATCAGCTCTGTATGGACATTGGATGCCGTGTTGAGGACTTACCAGGCGCGATCAGCTATAAGAAGGTGTGGCGAGAGAGCGAGTCACGGGAATTCGTGCTCCGGTTTAGCTCAGTCGGCAGAGCGTTCGGCTAGGAGTCAGAAGGTCCCTGGTTCGATACCGACCCTCGCCAACTCAGCGTATGAGTAGCACAGGGATCTGTGCGGTAAAGTAGGGAGCTAATGGTAGGTGTGGCGCACCACCTCTGATTGTAATTAATCTCCTTGGTCTAGCGCTAGTGAAAAGGGGATAGACTCCCTCGCTGTTTGGCTGATACCGGCATTAGGCCGCCCCGACGCCTTTTCTTACTTAATGAAGATTATGACGCTTGTTGATTTGTGATTCCCTAGTGACAGAGTTTAGAGTTATGATAGACGAATAAATAGTCTTGGGAATCTATGCTGTCAGCAGGACTCGATGATGATATAAAAAAAATAACAATTTAAAGTTATCACAACAGCATAAGCAACGGGATTTCCTTTGCAACTCTCCTTTTATTATATTCCACGTTGGAGTGAAATTTCCTTCAAGGGCAAATAGAAAGTTTTCGAATTGATATACGCGAAGAAAACAACATATTTACTCTTTAGCCTCTATACTTAAAACCTACCTATCTCCTAGTAATACTTTACAGTGAATAAATTATATGTCTGGAGGATACCTGCAGAACTACCACTCAGCAGGTAATGATATATTTTCAAAGCAGAAGAATACTTTTTTCTCTTAAGAGAAACATTTCCCTTCAGTTTGTTTTCGTTGAGTTATAACTGTAGAGTGTACTTGTCTCACCCTCTCTTCATAATATCTGAGTTAACAAAGAAATAATAGGAGGAAACACGACGAGTATTAAGAATAGGGGAAATGTTTACTAAGCAAAGATACAAGGTGAATTGCTAAGTTGAATTAACAAGTCCCACGAGATCTCATTGTTTCTCTGCCGAGGTTTCGTTAGACATTATTATAGAGAGAGAAAAAAACAGCCCACAATAATCTAATTATTTATTTACTATATGACAGGAATCTCTGTTATATTTTATATTTGATATTGTAACTTTACTTTCATATTTTGAACTCGTCAATTCCCGCACAGACGTAAGACATCTATTTATTCTCCTCTATAGTTTTACATTTTGTGCTCAAAAACAATATTTTTTTTGTAAGAGATCTATTAGCTATTCCCTGAATATAGCCCTCACAGACATAAGACATATAATGCAATTTTTTAAATAAAAGGATGAGTAAAAAAAGTAATGCCATTCTGTTTAGGACAGGTATAATTACCAAAACAGGAACATTTAGCATGCATCAAAATGAAGCTGGTCCTCTACGGTTTGTCTCTCAAACTCTCTCTTTTCTTCTTCCTTTCTCTTTTTTGAGAGGCAGACGTTATTTTAGTGACAAGGAAGTGAAATATGTAGTGAAGCAGTGGCTCAAAGAACAGTCAACATAATTTTATTTGGCAGTGATACATGCTCTCATTCAAAGGTGAAACATTGATATTGAGAGAAACGGTGACTCTATGGAGAAGTAGGGATGTGATCCACAAAGGACCCGCTTCATTTTGATGTATGATACATGCTCATGTGTTGGTAATTATACCTGTCCTAAACAAAATGGCATTACTTTTTGACTCACCATCGTATCTACATAGACTTCGCTTCAAGATCAAACATCGTTACAACAAATTCTTCTTTTAGAAATGTTTTGAATGTGATGTGTGTGAACGACACATTGTTGTATTATTAGAACAGATTTTTTTAAATGACTAAGCAAAAAAAGAAAATGTTTATACATGATCAACAAAGACAAAATATATGGACCCCACAAACCAATGAGTGGAAAACTAATTTTTAAAAATCTCTTTAGACGACTTTGTAGATGGTCCTCCGCAAATTGGAAGTGATTAAAGTTAGTGGTTAGATAAAATCTATGGAATTTTAGCAAAGATCCGGAAATGGAAGAATGACCGGAAGGAGAGGCAATTGCCGGCGTGGGTGTTCTGACCAGATACATAGCGTGTTTACGAAATGTGCGTAGATGTAGAGCCAGATGAAGGTGTGACCAACTGGAAATTGCAGAATATCATTAAAACAAGTGTGAATGTTGGTTTGATAGAGTCTGGGTCAAAAGCGAGCAAAGACAACTCTATTGACCTTGCAATCCTAACCTCTTCGACTGTCTCTTACACTCCACTGTCGTCATAATTCAGAATAAAGATATAGGATATATTCTTATACAAGTTTTTGATGAATGGAGAGTTACATTACGTACATTGGTAAATAAGGAAATTATGTTGAAAAATAAATATATATTATGTTCATAGTTAATTACCTTCCTTCCTTCCACCACAAACCGTAAGGAAGAATATAAAATTCCTAAATCGTATTCCTTATAAAAGTGACCATATTTGTGATGTTTTTCAAATGAACAAATGGTTGAACTTTCGGCTCTGTAATACGGGATATTTGAGGTAAAATATTAATTTTGTTGAATTAATTTTGAAGGTTTACTATCAAATTACATGTGTTTCGTATATTAATACAAAGTTTGAAATTCTGAATTTTAACGATAACCATTTGAACTAACATGAAAGAATAATTTGCAAATCATGCTATCGGATATCGGCGCTTAGCTCGTTGACCTGGTCACTGTCTCTCTCTGTCTCTCTCTCTCTGTCTCTCTCTCTCTCTCTCTCTCTCTCTTTCTCTGCCCCCTCTATATCTCACTTTCTTTATAGTATTTTATTAGTTAATTACCTTCCTTCCTTCCACCACAAACCGTAAGGAAGAATATAAAATTCCTAAATCGTATTCCTTATAAAAGTGACCATATTTGTGATGTTTTTTCAAATGAACAAATGGTTGAACTTTCGGCTCTGTAATACGGGATATTTGAGGTAAAATATTAATTTTGTTGAATTAATTTTGAAGGTTTACTATCAAATTACATGTGTTTCGTATATTAATACAAAGTTTGAAATTCTGAATTTTAACGATAACCATTTGAACTAACATGAAAGAATAATTTGCAAATCATGCTATCGGATATCGGCGCTTAGCTCGTTGACCTGGTCACTGTCTCTCTCTGTCTCTCTCTGTCTCTCTCTCTCTCTCTCTCTCTCTCTCTCTCTCTCTTTCTCTGCCCCCTCTATATCTCACTTTCTTTATAGTATTTTATTAGTTAATTACCTTCCTTCCTTCCACCACAAACCGTAAGGAAGAATATAAAATTCCTAAATCGTATTCCTTATAAAAGTGACCATATTTGTGATGTTTTTTCAAATGAACAAATGGTTGAACTTTCGGCTCTGTAATACGGGATATTTGAGGTAAATATTAATTTTGTTGAATTAATTTTGAAGGTTTACTATCAAATTACATGTGTTTCGTATATTAATACAAAGTTTGAAATTCTGAATTTTAACGATAACCATTTGAACTAACATGAAAGAATAATTTGCAAATCATGCTATCGGATATCGGCGCTTAGCTCGTTGACCTGGTCACTGTCTCTCTCTGTCTCTCTCTCTGTCTCTCTCTCTCTCTCTCTTCTCTGCCCCCCTCTATATCTCACTTTCTTTATAGTATTTTATTAGTTAATTACCTTCCTTCCTTCCACCACAAACCGTAAGGAAGAATATAAAATTCCTAAATCGTATTCCTTATAAAAGTGACCATATTTGTGATGTTTTTCAAATGAACAAATGGTTGAACTTTCGGCTCTGTAATACGGGATATTTGAGGTAAAATATTAATTTTGTTGAATTAATTTTGAAGGTTTACTATCAAATTACATGTGTTTCGTATATTAATACAAAGTTTGAAATTCTGAATTTTAACGATAACCATTTGAACTAACATGAAAGAATAATTTGCAAATCATGCTATCGGATATCGGCGCTTAGCTCGTTGACCTGGTCACTGTCTCTCTGTCTCTCTCTCTGTCTCTCTCTCTCTCTCTCTCTTTCTCTGCCCCCCTCTATATCTCACTTTCTTTATAGTATTTTATTAGTTAATTACCTTCCTTCCTTCCACCACAAACCGTAAGGAAGAATATAAAATTCCTAAATCGTATTCCTTATAAAAGTGACCATATTTGTGATGTTTTTCAAATGAACAAATGGTTGAACTTTCGGCTCTGTAATACGGGATATTTGAGGTAAAATATTAATTTGTTGAATTAATTTTGAAGGTTTACTATCAAATTACATGTGTTTCGTATATTAATACAAAGTTTGAAATTCTGAATTTTAACGATAACCATTTGAACTAACATGAAAGAATAATTTGCAAATCATGCTATCGGATATCGGCGCTTAGCTCGTTGACCTGGTCACTGTCTCTCTCTGTCTCTCTCTCTGTCTCTCTCTCTCTCTCTCTCTCTTTCTCTGCCCCTCTATATCTCACTTTCTTTATAGTATTTTATTAGTTAATTACCTTCCTTCCTTCCACCACAAACCGTAAGGAAGAATATAAAATTCCTAAATCGTATTCCTTATAAAAGTGACCATATTTGTGATGTTTTTCAAATGAACAAATGGTTGAACTTTCGGCTCTGTAATACGGGATATTTGAGGTAAAATATTAATTTTGTTGAATTAATTTTGAAGGTTTACTATCAAATTACATGTGTTTCGTATATTAATACAAAGTTTGAAATTCTGAATTTTAACGATAACCATTTGAACTAACATGAAAGAATAATTTGCAAATCATGCTATCGGATATCGGCGCTTAGCTCGTTGACCTGGTCACTGTCTCTCTCTGTCTCTCTCTCTCTCTCTCTCTCTCTCTCTCTCTCTCTTTCTCTGCCCCCCTCTATATCTCACTTTCTTTATAGTATTTTATTAGTTAATTACCTTCCTTCCTTCCACCACAAACCGTAAGGAAGAATATAAAATTCCTAAATCGTATTCCTTATAAAAGTGACCATATTTGTGATGTTTTTCAAATGAACAAATGGTTGAACTTTCGGCTCTGTAATACGGGATATTTGAGGTAAAATATTAATTTTGTTGAATTAATTTTGAAGGTTTACTATCAAATTACATGTGTTTCGTATATTAATACAAAGTTTGAAATTCTGAATTTTAACGATAACCATTTGAACTAACATGAAAGAATAATTTGCAAATCATGCTATCGGATATCGGCGCTTAGCTCGTTGACCTGGTCACTCTCTCTGTCTCTCTCTGTCTCTCTCTCTCTCTCTCTCTCTCTCTCTTTCTCTGCCCCCTCTATATCTCACTTTCTTTATAGTATTTTATTAGTTAATTACCTTCCTTCCTTCCACCACAAACCGTAAGGAAGAATATAAAATTCCTAAATCGTATTCCTTATAAAAGTGACCATATTTGTGATGTTTATTTATTTTTTTTTTTTTTTCTCAAATGATCTCTCTCTCTCTCTCTCTCTGCCACTTGCTTCACCCTCATTAACGCTAATCTAGGAGGGGACATGTGGACTTATACTAAGTTAAAACTTATTTCTAATTAAAACTTACATCCCTATCTTTTCACACTCCTCCTCTCCTCTTGCTTGCTTGCTTGCTTCCTATCTCTTTCTTCATATTTATGCAAAAATCTACATGCTAATTCGGCATGTAAAACAAAACCACGGGTAGCAGCGTGGTGGATGTGAGAGACGGCGGAAGAGCCTAAATAGGCCAACGGCGTATATCATAAGATGCTGGGCGGAGGAACCCAAAATGGGTCAACGGCCAGGATCAACCAGTTCAGTCAGGTAACTACTGCTCCTCATCTCTAAGACTAGCGCCTATTGATGAGTCAAACAGCTATCGATAGATATCCGATAATCTTGACCCAACCGAAACCATTCATGACATTGCACAAAGTTCAAGAATCATGCAGCAACGTACTCCCTGCTTTCAAAATTAGTACGCGTTCTGCTGAGGTTCGAGCACCGGCCCAGTGTTCGATAAATAAATTACGGTGCCCCAAATACATCACATACCTAAATCACACCACTCTCACCACAGACAAACAAGACACACACTCTACTGAAGACATAACCCTAACCGCAATATCCAATAAGACAGACATAAAACCCAAATTCAATACAAACCTACTTAGATGTAAAAAATCACTCCGGCTAGCAACATTTAACGTTAGAACACTAAAAACGATAGGCCAACTCCCCGAACTCACGGCGTCTGCAGCCGAAAATAATATAGACATCATATGTGTGCAAGAACACAGATTTGACCATAGTGATGTAGAACTAAAATACCATGAATCTGGAAATGGCTGGACGTTTGTGTCAGCATCTGCATGGAAAAACTCTGTCAATGCAACTATAGGAGGTGTAGGAATGCTTCTCAGCCCTCGAGCACTAAAATCACTTAACAGCATAGAAAAAATCCAACCTAGAATTATGAGTGCTACGTTTAATGGCAATCCCTGCATGACTATAGTCTCATGTTACAGCCCAACAAACGTCAGCGACGAAACAGACATTGAAATATTTTACAATGGGCTATCCTCTCTATGCAGACACACCCCCAAACATAACGTACTGATAATTGGGGGAGACATGAATGCACAGATAGGAAGAAACGAAAACAATAGATTCGGCCTACACAACACCCCAAACAGGAACGGTGATCTCCTAGCCGAGTTCTCCCTTGAGAACAGGCTTGTCTGCCTGAACACTAAATTCCAAAAACGGAAGGGCAAACTATGGACATACACGTATCCAAATAGCACAAAAGCGCAACTAGACTACATCCTAATAAAAAA
Organism: Doryteuthis pealeii; assembly: GCA_023376005.1. NCBI lineage: Eukaryota > Metazoa > Mollusca > Cephalopoda > Myopsida > Loliginidae > Doryteuthis > Doryteuthis pealeii. The sequence continues at coordinate 119,319,162 of CM042139.1, forward strand.
AAATGGATAAATAGTGCAATGAACTGTGAAACATATTCTTCCTTTGAAGGAGTATCCTCCGATCATAGAATAGTCACAGCAAAATTACGACTTAGCCTACGTAGAAATAAAAACAAACCAGCAAATCTGAACGATACGACTGGTCGACACTTGCCAACAGCGATATTTGCAATCGCTACGCTGTTACAGTAAGAAATAAATTCGATATCCTCCAGGAGACATCCGAAAGCTGCACACCAAACGAGGAATACGAAAACTTCGTTAGTGCTCACTTAGAAGCGGCAGCCGAGTGCGTACCAACCAAATTAAAAGCCGAACACTCTGTTCCCTGGGAGACAGAAGCAGTTAGGGAAAAAAGAAACGATATAAAAAAAGCAGCCAAACTCAACAAAACAAACCCAACTAACACCAATTTACACAACCTTAGGAAAGCCCAGATTGAACTAACCAAAACATACAAAAAAGAACAAACAGAATATATACAAGCACAAATAAATAATATTAGATCATCGGTAGAAGACAGACAGTCGCGATTAGCATGGCAAACAGTAAATGAAATTAGTGGTAGGAAAAGTACCTCGAGATCAAACTAAAGGCAAACAGCCAAAAAGAAAGACTCCAAAAATGGAAAGACCACTTCCAGAAACTTCTGGGGAACACACCTAAAATCATGGTAAATAACACTCAAAAGATCATAGATAGACAACTAGACATAAAACTGGGGGATTTTACAACAGAAGAACTCCACGTAGTCTTAAATAAACTAAAAGGCAGAAGGGCGGCGGGTCTCGATGAAATACCCCGGAGGTATGGAAAACGGGCAAGTTCAGCGACATACTTCTTAGGCTATGCAATGCAGTATATAGACAAAATAGAATAGATAAATGGACAAAAGGATGCATCCTCCCGTTCCCAAAAAAGGGAGACCTAGGAATAGCTAAAAACTACAGAGGCATAACTCTTACGGCTATCGCAGCCAAGATCTATAATGCCCTTCTTCTTAATCGCATCCGACCCGAAATAGAGAAAATTCTTAGGAAAAACCAAAACGGATTCCGTAGAAACCGTTCCACAACCACTCAGATCCTAACTATACGACGAATCATAGAAGGGATTCGAGCAAAGAATCTAGAGGCAACGCTACTATTCGTAGACTTTTCCAAGGCATTTGATTCCATACACAGAGGGAAAATGGAACAAATACTACTAGCATACGGGCTACCAGAAGAAACTGTTGCTGCTATAATGATGCTCTACAAGGACACACAAGCAATGGTGCGCTCACCCGATGGCGACACAGATTTCTTCGACATCGGAACTGGAGTCCTACAAGGAGATACACTAGCACCATATATATTTATCATATGCTTAGACTATGCACTTCGAACATCATTAGATACCATAAAAGAAGAAGGCTTCACACTAAAAAAGGCAAGAAGCAGGCGATATCCGCACAGAAAGTCACAGATGCGGACTACGCTGATGACCTTGCACTCCTTGCGGATACACACCACAGGCCGAGTCACTACTGCATAGCCTAGAGAAGGCAGCAAATAATATTGGCCTTCATGTAAACTCCGATAAAACAGAGTACATATGTTTCAAAAGGAAAGGAGACATAACCACACTCAACGGTAAGCCACTTAAGCCAGTAGAACAATTCACATACCTAGGTAGTAATATCTTATCCACAGAAAGCGATGTAAATACACGAATAGGAAAAGCGTGGTCGGCCACAAACAAATTATCAATAATATGGAAATCCGATCTCGCTGACAAGCTAAAGCGACATTTCTTCCAGGCGGTGGTTGTATCAGTGTTGCTGTACGGATGCACCACTTGGACCCTAACGAGGCGCCTTGAGAATAAGCTGGACGGGAGCTGCACAAGAATGCTGCGTGCAGTCCTGAATAAATCGTGGAAGCAGCACCCCACGAGGAAACAGCTATATGGCCACCTGCCCCCCATCTCACAAACCATACAAGTGAGACGAACAAGACATGCCGGGCACTGCTGGAGAAGCAAGGATGAGCTCATAAGTGACGTTCTTCTGTGGAAGCCAACACACGGACATGCTAGTGTGGGCCGTCCATCAAGGACCTACATTGACCAACTAAGCAAAGATGCAGGTTGCTGCGCAGAGGACCTCCCTGGGAAAATGAATGATAGGAAAGGTTGGCGAGAGATTGTCATGGATATCCGTGCTAATAGCGCGACATGATGATGATGATGATATATATATATATATATTGATATTGATATTGATAATATAGTGTGCTATATTCATAAGTAAGTATGTTGAATATCGATGAGGGAGCATGTATACCTGTTACGGTAGCTTCATGAAGGCAAAGGCGCTCGGTAAAAGCCATTTTCCTGCTTACGCGATTTTCAAACAAAGTGGCTGATTTGAAAATCGCATAGGCGAGAAACTATCAGTGACCAAACAACCATGATTTTATGCTCACGCTACGCTAACGTATATACACTAGTGACCATTTCAAGTAATCAAATATGTTGCTAGGTGTACGAGATCTGCTAGCAGACCAGATGCTTGTCAAAGTCACAACGTTACAACGATATATTTTATAGCACAATTTACTTGAATTCAGTTTAGACGTATTTTGAACATTGTTTTAAAACGTCATCTACAATTTACGAAAAAATCTAAAATTGTAGATGTTTTAAAAATGTAATCATTTGAATCTTATAAAGTGAATTCGATGGTCGTTATGAGAAAGCGATGATGATTCAAACCAAACAAAAATTATATCGGTGCTTCTATTTACCATTATTACTTAAATCAATAGATGATAACAATTGTTTAACTTTTGTAATGATGCTAAAATGTTGACTAAAGCAATACGGTGAACTAGCGAGTAACTTCCTGACAGATTATTAAATACCTATTTACACACATTAACACACACATTCACACACACACACACACACACACACACACAGATGATAGACTTCTCTTCAATCTTATGATTTATGAAGGCCCAACACATCAGTTAAAAAGGAAAACCGATAAACCACCAACAGAAAGTTGAACTGAAATGCGCATGGCGTAGGTTGGAAACACATAGGTTGATATGAATAAACTGATATACACCCACACACACATACATATTTGTGTGTTTAGAGAAAGAAAGGAAGAGAGAGATTGGCATATTCAGATAGATAGATAGATAGATAGATGGACAAATAGATATCAACCGGGATAGATAGATATATCGATAGATATATCGGTAGATAGATAGATAGATAGATAGATAGATACTTAGTTTTCTCTTAATCTTTTAGATGATGCCTGATAATTAGTAGTATTTGTATTATTCACACATCATCTTTATTATCTGTACAACGTTTCCTTCGATGTGCCCTCCGACCTTCTTCGGGTATTTCTTGTCGGACTCGGGAGCCTACTCGAACTCGAAAACCTTCTTTTCGAACTCGAGAAGGCTCGCGAGTCCGACAAGAAATACATAATGAATGTCGGAGGGCACATTGGCTGAAACATTGTACAGATAATAATAAAGATGAGGACAATAGTCCGAATAATACAAATGATATTAGATACCTAGTGCTTGAAGGATACGAAATATTGTGTACGAGATCCGAACGGAACCTTTTAGCCAGTGATTCTATTGATTTATCACTTTACTTCTTTTTTTAATTTCTTTGTCTATTAATCTATCAACATTTTCATCATTGGTAAGAATTATCTCCCCAATATTCTAAGCTAATGCTTGTGTATCTATATGGCAACTGTTTTTTACTTGAGTAGAGTTAAATAAATGTTTATGAATTTCTGTTTATATCTACCTGTTTGTTTCTATGTTTACCCAGATACTTTCACATCTACGATTCTATTTTATTCTATTCATTATCTATCTACCTATCTATTTATCTCAATTTTCCTATATGTTTATAGTGGTGAATGAGTGTGAAGGATTTGCTAAACCTATTGGGTAAGCTGATAACAGAATAATTCTGCACGAAAGCGCCATAGATTCTCCAGAACATTTTTTACTAAACGAAAGATACCGAGATATTATGATTTCTATGCAAACAAAAATGAATGCAAACAGAAATGAACCATAGATGAAAAAACCGTTTTGATTGTATCAATCAAAACGGTTTTTTCATCTATGGTTCATTTCTGCTTTGATGAATACATCTTCATTGTCGATACTTTTATTAACAGACTTATTTTATATATTGGGAGTCCCATTGTAATGTGATAGATAGCAAGCAAGTTTCGCAGATATATTACTTGGATTACTTATGTTAAAAGCCCAGTCTGGCCTAGTATTTACCCATATCTGGAATAAGAAGAGATTTATGCATACTTTCCCAAGAGTATTAGCGCAATGGGAAATACAAAAGTCCAGGATTTGAAATCGTCTCACCGTGTCCATTTCCTTGACACCACACACCTAATGAATGATAGAGAAGGTTGGCGAGGGATTGTCATGGATATCCGTGCTAATTGCGCGACGTGATGATGATGATATATATAGTGGTACCTTGACTAACAAGTTTTAAGTAAAGTATGTAAAGCAGACACACACACATATATATATATGTATATATATATATATATTTGTGTGTGTATGTGTGTGTGTGTGTGTGTGTGTGTGTGTTACAATCTTTACTACAATTTTAATATATCTATATTTCATAGATGAAAATCAATATACAAATAAGTTTTTTCAACTTGAACATTAATGAATAAAAGTATATAAAACAAACTTTGTCATATTGAACTCCTATACTGTTACATGGTGTTCGCCTAATATCAAAAACTACTTTAGATGTAACATGATAGCATTTTGTTTGGATTTCCTCAACGCATAATGATTTGGTTAGTTGTAGAAAAAGAAAAAGAAAATCTTACCCCAAAAATCTAGAATAATTTCATATTGGAATGGATGAAAATCGATTAACTACTATTTCCAATCAGAATTATTTAGCCGGAAGCAAATCATCGACAAAATCCAAAGTTCTTGGAGGAAAGGAACATTAAATAAACAAATGTCTTTAGTCAAAACTTTGGACTTTAAAAAAATATTGTTACGAATTAGAGAAAACAACACTACAATTACATTGGAATTATATACAAAGGAAAATAACGAAAACTATATCCAGTCGCAGTTTCACAATTACTCTTACTTTGATATTACATAAAGACTTTTATCAAACTTTATGTTTGAAGTTTTGTTTTTAATCATGAAGAACATCTGAACACATTTCTTAATTAGTTAAGGACAGAGAAAATTGGTAATGAAATTCATTAGCAACAGCAATATCAAACCTTTATGATTCCCACCAGTTTAGTGCCCTAGGGCTAAAGGACTGCTACTTTAAACAATAAATACGTTAATGATATCATAGATTTTCCAAACATAAAAGAGGTTTTTTTTATAGTTTTATTTTATTTTACTATATTTCTTAATTACTGAATTGCTCACTGCAGAGGAAAATCGATATGGCATGTGCAGATTTATTTTATGCAAGATGTTTGATTAATTCTTTGTTTTTATTGAATATCAAGATTGCTATAAAATAAAACAAAGACTATCGGGGAAACTCGTCTTTTTAAAACTAATTGTGAAAGATTTTAATAATTAGATATCATAAATTTTAAAAGCGTTTAATGTAAACCGGTTGCAGCAAAACGATGGATGACGTATTCGTTAAAAATATTAGATTATGTAGGGAGAATAATGGAAAAATAATCTTTAGTTCATGGTAGATAATTTATGCCATGAAAACAGAGGATTTCTTTTTCAAAATGCCGACTGATAGCAGGTAATAAATATAAATAAGTACATAAAACAGTATAGAAATAAAAACGTGAAAACAAATTTATTAAAGTGTTTAAGTATTTATTATGACGTTTCACCTCATATGAGGTTCTTCATTTTTCTTTGGGGAGTGTTACGACTGTATAGTCTGTTATGGCAATGTCATTTGAAACGCCAATTAAATTTAAGAAAATTTTAAATATATAAAATTAGAAAATTTAAACTATTAGAAAATTTGAAAATTTTGAAAATTTTAAAATTCAGAATTTTTTGTGCAGTAACGTTACGACAACATCATTAGGAACGTCAATCCTTTATGAAAATTTAAATAGTGGGAAAACGTAAAACGTTCAAATTTCTCATCATGACTTTTATTTAAGCTACATTTCTACTTAGATCACAACAAGAAAATAAAAATGTAAATAACAGTATAATGATAGATTTATATTTAAAGTATGTTAAGATGTATACCCCCAATAGTTAGATGAAGAATCCATTGTAAATAGATTTAAATCCATACAACATCCAATTTCTTTTATAAACAACTCAAGAAAAAACCTTATAAAATACATCCTAACAAATGTTACATAATGGATAGGTGTATAGCCGGCCATTTTTAGTAAGTAGTGTAGTGTAGTTTTAAATTAATTGTAAAACCACTGGGAAATTACTGTTAGTTTCAAATAGTTTGTTTGACAGGTCTTCAACTCACGTTCGTCTGGAAGGGTGTTTTGATGATCACGCGATGCTGCAAAAATAGATTTAGTTTTTATTTGAGTTAGCGGCCCATTTAAGCAAGACAAGTTTTTCTATCTCCACTTCCTACTCGCGGGGGGTCGACAATGTATGTTGAAAAATGGTATTCGGGGGAATAAAATTGTATACACACAAGAATATATCTTGGTGTTGTTCCATGAGTTATATCAATTCATATATATATATATATATATATATATATATATATATATATATATTATATATACTAAACCATCCTTTAGGGTGTGAAACATGTGTAACACCACCGGCGGGCTGCGAGGCCTCTTGCACATTTCTCTGTATCTCTCTGACATTCTGCATTCCGCTGCACTCCTAACTCATCTCGCTGGCCATGATTCCGTGTCGTCGGCCAATTCTCTAGGACCTGTTCACGTTGCAAACATATGCTCAAACACCTCACAGGGGCCCCCCGCCAAGGGGTGCACAAACAAACAAGTATCACAAAGAGAAAGAGAGAATATCAAGCGAGGACAACATCAGTCAGGTGAACATTAAACAAATGTCAGAGAGGCATACAACCTGCATTCATCTACATCAGTCACTCCCATCAGCTTCTAATTCATATCCTATGTCTGTCGAGAGGGGGGTACTCCCCCCTGTTCCTTTGGGGACCTCTGTTAGGGCTGGTCTCTAGTGGGCATCTAAACTGATCTCTCTGGTGTCCAAAACTCGACTCTCTTCCTCAGCTCCAAAAAACTAACTCTCTTCTCCGGGGTCCAGAAGACTAACTGACTAAACTTTTCAAAATCTCCCAGAATCCATCAAATCTCATCTCACTCTCGCTATCAAATCTCGTCCACGAGATTTGTGCCTAACCCCCGCGTTATTTCAAAAGTTCTTTGTTCCCAAAATGGGTCATATTTTATTGCTACTCTAACCTACGGTCAACTCTCAAAGTTATTGAAAATCCAGACTCTCTGTCTCCTAAGAAGAGATTATCATCCTTCTTGGTCTTCCTTAAGTTTTAATGGGTGGACTAAACTATTGCCACCCACAAACAATACACCTACTTACACACAATATATGCATACACATACACATGAATGTATACATACGCACATATGTATCTATCTATCTATACATATATATACCCACATTATCCACACTAGAACACACACACATATTTATACATATATGTGGTTTGACTTACTATTTATTAATTCAATATAACTAACTACTACGTATCTATATAACTAACTGTGCAGCCACATATGCATGCACAATGCATAGTATTATACATGGTCAATTGCTTAAACGGAGTTTAACAGCTTTGATTTCGTAACCACAGCTGGTTTCGTAACCACGGTTAAAGAGCACGATGTAAAGTAAAGACAGACACCAAATGGACAGAGAAAGAGAGGGAGAGAGAGGGGGAGAGAGAGAGAACTCCCTGAGAGGAGAAAAAACCCGATACCTAATGGGAGCTCGAAGAACACTAAGAGAAGAATCTAAGGAGACCTGACCACGCAACGCAACGCAAGGACAAAAATAATGAATACTAAAAGAGATAATCCTAGCCAAATTGAATCAATAGATATTTAATTCTGTCCACAAAATTGACAAAACACTCAAAAGATTTGGCGTTCAAGTGGTCACAAGAATATGCAAAATAATTAGGAACCAAATTACAAAACTACTTCAAAGGCAGATATTTATGATTCCCTATAAGAATTATAAAATATAATCGACGAAATCTCTAGAAGGTTTTAAAAGTGTGTCTATATGAACATAATTGTGGGTTTTTTTTATTTGGATTATTTAAATACACTTGTCATACATCAATTTAAAAGTGCAAAATTGTAATTTAAAAGAGGCTCGCATGTTTAAGGAAAATAAATAATACCGAAAAGTTATAGAGGCCACTGTAATTTCTTTATAACTACTAATCAAACAACGACCCGGATTTTATCATCTACAGACCGTTGCCCGGTATTTAGAAAGTTAAAAATAAATCTCTTATCAATATTTATAGCTTATTATAATGGAGATTGTGTTTTTTTTTCTGTCTTTTACCAAAACTATATAACTACTTATGTCACAATTCCCTTATTTATTTACGTCACATTCTCCATGATTTTGTTTTTTATTTAAACCTGAATTATTGATGAAATTGTTTTTCTATATATTTGTTTTATTATCTTCATTATATATTCTTGATTTTAAGTTGTTTATTTTTCATTATTATTCTCGTTTGTATTTTTCTTTAATTTGCTTTTCATTCGGTGTTATGCTTTAAAGATTGGTATTATTTTTAATAATTTCAAGTTATTTTTTTTAATTTATCATTGATTTATACCCTTATTATATTTTTATTTAGCTTTTTTTATTGAAAATGAGGCTTAAAAAGTGTTTCAATAAAAAATAGGGTGTTGATTTTATTGAACTTTGGTCTTTTCTGAAACAACCGCTTTAGTTTCCTTTCTTTCGCCATACATACCGTTTTAGACCCCCTGGAGTGACAGGGTGTAATCGAATTCTATTTTTTCATCCCCGGATTAGTTGATTTGCTGTCGAGTGCAGTAATATGAATCTATTTTCGGGGTGTTTGTTTGACCGTGAAAAATAATTGCATCAGATTTTTATCCCGCCTGGATACTATTGTGTCGACTGTAGATTACTTGTCCTACGGCCATTGTCTGACTCCAATTAAGTGTATGAAAATTGTAACGCAGCACGGACACACTGTCAAGCCTTAGAGAGATCGCGGATATTATAATAATAACAGAATTATTCATTCTGTTAATTTTCATTTAATTTTCACAAGTGTGTATCTAGTTGAAAGGATATATAAACTTACATGTTGAGCATGTTTTCGTGTGTCGTGTGTGACATGGTTGATAAGGGCAAGAAGACCCCTGTTTTCTAGACAGCAGATGCACTGTTATCTTTGTCGAAACCAGAAGGTAGAAGAGAATTTAGTGCTTCTGATTTTATACGGCTGCTCGCTACAACACCTAGCGCCTACTGGATAAACCATGGTAGGTGAGGAATGTAATTTCTACACTCCATACTTTTTGCACACACCTTCTATATTGTTTCTTTTTGTTATGTAGTACCTAAATAATGAGAATGGAATCGTCAGTTTTTCCTATGAATAATGTCTGACTAAACCTCGGAAGAGAAAAAGAACGAGATTTCACGGGCTTGTTAATTTAACTAAGCAATTGCTAAATTCTCTGTTTACCTTGTATCTTTGCTTAGTAAACTTTTTTCCCTATCCTTAATACTCGGTATGTTTCTTCTTATCTCTCTGTTAACTTTGATACTCGAGTTATAACAGCGACGAAGGACTTGGAGATAAGCGGATTGCAAGCGACTTACTATAAGCTGATATTGTTAAAAGTAATAAAACCTCAATACGACGTGAAAATGTTTAGGGTGGAATGCTTTAAATTCGGCATGTTGTTGCTGATGAAACAATAACAGGGAAAATAACGAGATCTCATGGGACTTGTTAATTCAACCTAACAATTGCTAATTATTCTGTCAACCGGTAGAGCGTTCGGCTAGAAACCACAAGGTTCCTAGTTCGATACCGGCCCTCGCCAACTCAGCGTATGAGTAGCACAGGGATCTGTGCGGTAAAGTAAGGAGCTGATGGTAGGTGTGGAGCTCCACCTCAGACGCAAAAACAATCTCCTTGTTCTAGCGCTAGTGATAAGGGGATAGACTCCCTCGTTGTCTGGCTGATACCGAATTTGAACCCAAATCACTGGAACTAGGAAACTACGACGATAACCCTTACGCTAAGCGTGTGAAAATAAAATTCCAACTTTATATACACAATATCTGTTAAAAATACGGGGTCAGATTTCTCCATCACTTGATACAGAGTAGTTTTAGTATTTTTTTGAATACGGATAATCAGTTCATTTAATTTCTTGATAGTCTCAATTGCATTATATAAGATGTGTTCAAAAACTATCGAGATTAAAGATTTATTTGAAAAGATATAACAGAACAATGAATGAAAAATTAATTTCCTTCAATCCATTTAATATTCAACGTACATGTTCCAGTGATTTTTTCTACTGATCGGGGCACTTTTGAAATTTCTTTTTTATATAATGTGCAAAACCAGAACGTCGTATTTCTTTTAATGCCTTCCAGTTTTACTCTTGTGATGAGATTTGTATTTTCAGTTTAAGAAACAAGAAAAAGTGTCACGGGGCTAGACCTGATAAATAATGAGCATAATTATCAAAATTGTGCACTTCGAATAAAAAAAAATCTTCTAAAAGTAGGTATAGCCAAAATTTCACGTAAAACACAAAAAACAACCCATTTTCACAAAAACATTAATTAGGATTTGATAAAACGCAGAAAGAACTGTTTGTTTTTTTTGCGGTATCGTTCCTATTCTATGAATAGGAACGATTTTTTTAAATCACATGCAATTACGTTTTTAAAGCCTTTAAAATGAGAGAAATTTACAAACTAATATCCGTATCTGTTAAAATGGCGCCATTCTGCTGGGTTCTTCCTCCCTTGAATCTGTACTCTTTTTAACGTGAAATATAAATGCTAGCTACTTCTACATTAATTATTTAATGACTAATAACACCAATCTCTGATCTTCTATAAAATTTATTACAACATAAGAAGAGGTGCTGAAATGTTCTTATCCAAACAAAGAAATTAATGGCTTTTTTTACGTGTTTATTGAATTATTTATAGAAAGCTTCAGGAAGCTTGCACATCAATCTAACAAGTATGGTAAACTACTGAATGAATATGTGTACTAGAATTCAGCATTCATGGTTCTCACTTATACCCCGCTTTGGTTAGGCTGAAGACTTTTCAGGATATGTTGTATGGTGCATAACACTGGTTAAGATGGAGGTGTGTGGTGTAATGGTTAAAGTCTTAGCAAATGGACTCGTCGACCCAAGTTCAAATCCTGGGCATAGCTGATGCATATCGCATAGCCATGATACCCTTGAGAAAGGTATGAATCCTACAATTCTTCTACCAGCTATGGGCAAATAGTAGGGCGGGTGGGCTCTTTAACCTTGGCTAGGTAACCAGTCTAGAAGGGAACTCTGAATTCATACATGTTAAACTCCGCTTAAGAAATTGACTTTGTGTCATATCCTGCTCGTCCGGAAGGGTTGGTGATATATATATATATATATATATATATATATATATATATATATATATAACACTGGTTAAGAAAAATAAATCCAGCCAACATTCGTTTTTTTTTCTCATAATAAAGAACTACGCGAAATTGCTTTAAAACCAATAAGATATAAAGATTCAATTTTTAAGGGAATTGGTAATGTTAAAAAAAGGAATCCAATTTTCATTACTGGAATAAAACTCTTTCCTATTGAGAATACTACTGGGTTAGTAGAGATCTCTTGAAGAAGGGAACTGGAAGCTTTTTAACTAATCCTGTTACCTTGATACAATTGTTCTATATTCAATAATTTCATCATCTTTAAATATATTCCTAATGCAATATATAAAAAATAGAGAGTATATGATAGATTTTCAACTGATTGCAGGCTTTTAGCTTGAAATCATTGTTTCCCCAAAACTAAAAATAATCTTTCTGATTATTTAGAGATAAAAGTACCCAGTCAAATGGATTATTTGTATGTACTACCAACATTGAAATGCTTTATTTCATATCTCCATTATTTATCCTATTTCATTTATTACTTATTTTTGTTTTATATAAACATTATTCTCTCTCTCTCTCTCTCTCTCTCTCCTATATATATATATATATAATATATATATATATATATATATATATATATATGTGTGTGTGTGTGTGTGTGTGTGTGTGAGAGAGAGAGAGAGAGAGAGAGGGGGGTCGTTCAAAATGTTTTTAGCCTCACCAGGAAAAGTTTCCTGGATATGAGATCAAACTGCATCTAGTGGTGAGGTTACTATTCTGGTGCTCAAAGGAGTGTGGAGTACCCTTTTATTGCTATTACTCCCAAGACCACTTTCAAATAGAGTGGTAGTACCTGTTATAGTACAATCTATGGTTTAAATAGATTAAAAATCAGTTGTTAAAATGTGTTTAAAAATTAGTTTAAAAGATTTGAATATCCAAAAAGAATAAATTTAAAAAAACATCATCAATATAAAATAACCCAAGTGTTGACATCCCGTAAAATCCAACCAACTAAACAACTATCACCAAGAAAAAAGAACCATAACTGAACATTCATGGTTTCTTATTTCTTATAAAACTATAAAAAGTAATTCAGATTTCTGTGCAAGTTAGATCCATACTGTGGTCCTATAAGTGTGTGTTTCTCCATGGGCTACTTATAGGTTGAATAACCTGCTCGGTCAAACTTCCTGTGCTCACGTTGTGTTGTTTGACCCACAGAAAGTTGAAGAAGAGCTGGTTCGGACTTCTCTCGGTTTTGGCTTGGTCTGAAGATGACCAAGTTTGCCAATTCGGTCAACTGGTCAGCCATCTCAATAAATATATAACGCTTGTTAACATTTATTTGACAGATATTTTATGACGGAAGGTGAGAGGTGTATAATAGATATAAAAATGGTCAAAACAAAGGCCCGAGCTGTCATAAAGTATATGTAAGAGAAAGTTATGACACCCAAGGAAATTCTTGAGATCATGGTATAGATACATGCTAAGGACTCCCCTTCTGATACAATTGTGGGATTTTACTGGGGCTGGAACGGCACAGAATATGACCCTTGGTCAGGTCGTCTAAAGATCTCAACTACTGATGAACAAGTTGATGCCATTCATCGTATATTCTTGTATGTCATATCTCTTACTCTATATCTCTTACTCTATATCTCTTACCAACAGATAGCTACGTCTTGGTTCGATCTACACTGTTTTAACTGAGACTTTGGGGATGAGCTATTTGACTGCAACATGGATCCGAGGAATGCTGACGCCAGAGCACAAGATGTAAAGGGTTGACATTTCCAGGCTACTTTTGACTCGCTTCCAGGCTAAATCCTAAGAGATTCCACAGCAGATTAGTAGCTCACAATAAAATCATGGTTCACCACTTCAAACCTGAATCAAAGACTGAAAGCAAACAGTGAAAATAATCTGGTTCTCCACCCCCGAAGAGGATCAAACAAACAGTGGCTGATGGTAAAGTGATGGCTTTTTGTTTTTTGGGATACTAAAAGTGTAATCATGATAGACTTCTTGGAAAAGGAAAAAGTTATTAATGGATAGTAGTATGCATCAGAGCTAAGACATATGAAGGAGGCAATCAAGTCGAAACGAAAAGGGAAGCTCTCTCTCCAGGATAACGCACCCGTTTTCACTGCTCAGATTGCTGGAGCTGAAGCAGCCAACAGCTTTAAATTGCCACCCCTTTCCCTTTACTCACCAGACTTAGCTCCCTCTGATAACTTTCTGTTTCCTAAACTCAAATCACACCCTCGTAGTCGTCATTTTGGAGTCAATGATGGGGTCATTATGTGCCTAGAGGATTTTTGGAAGACGAAGTTGTTTGGTTGGTTGATTTTACGACATGTCAACCCTTGTTGGGTTATCTTAGCCAAATAATTTTTTTATTCATTTTGTTAGTTATTCAATTTTTATACTTATTTCTAAATTCATTTTTGATCAATTTAAACGATAGAGGAGACCCTACCACTACGGCTCAGAGTGAACCTGGGATTAGTTGTGATGAAGAGATAAAATACACTGCCTGGATCTCCAAAATTGAAGCCTCACCACTAGATGCTGTTTAACATCATACCCAAGACACTAAGACCCTCAGCTACCACTTTCTAGCACATATATGATAAAATTCTTTGAGGGTTACCATAAGAGCAATAGTGTTTGGATAATCATATATGTGCTAGGACTTGACATGACCAGCCGGTTGATTGGAGGGGGCCTCTCTGATTGGCCGTCTACCCAAAGTAAGGGCCAAAGTAGAGTGTTGCCTGCCATTAACTGCTCAGCCACCATGATTCCGTCCTTAAGCATTACAAGTTACTATCCACGGCCAACAGGTTGCCTCATTGGTGTGAAGGCCTTACCTCTCTACACAGGTGTAGTTGGCCTATTTTACACCCCCAGTCGACGTGGTTGTGGAGTACCAGGATGTTACGTTATGTGATAGGATTGCAATTCTTGACCATCTTTGGATGAGGGACTATATTGAAAAATACTGCAAAACATCTGGGTTAAGCTTATAATTTTTTGAATAGCCATCCTATTTACAGGGTATGATGGGTAAATTATCATCTAAGTAAAAGTGAAAATAACACTTATCTCGTAATCAGATATATTTAACAAAATTACATTTCAATCTGAGGAGTCAGTCGGCCAGATGTTAGGGGTGATATGTTCGCTGAAATATTCTGACGGTCAATTCTGAGCTCGGCTGAATATGTGGCATGGTGCAGTCCTCTGGGCAGAAGTAGAATATTCCAGCAAGCTTCCGAGCTATCCTACCTTCGTAATCACCATTGAACTCATCCAACTCTGCACTTTCCTTAGATTGACCTCTAAATACTCGGAAATCTTTGTATTAGAACTTTCGGTATGAATGACAGACAGTAAAGCATGCCGTTTCCAAATTTCTCGAGGAGTGAATTGCATCATGGTGCTGCTTTCACCACAGAATGCCCAAATGACTCCTGTTTGTTGCTCAGTAGACAAAACCTGAATCAAACATAGTGCATACACGAAATTGATAATTTGAAATTCCGACAATGTACACATCGCACTCTCTCTCTCTCTCTCTCTCTCTCTCTCTCTCTCTCTATATATATATATATATATATATATATATATATATCAGTCATCACAGACACGTGTTTCGAAGTTTACTTCTCATCAGTGCCGTTCGACTTTTTTAACAGCTACCTCTGGCCGGGATCGAAACCCGACAGAATTTTCGTCTGTTATGTTCCTTACCTTTGCGGTAATCAACGGCTGTCAGTCTGGGGTGAACAATTAATTGAAACATACTTACGGGAGCATGTTTTTACAATCACCAGATAACTCAAATCTGTAAACAGCGACAGGCGAGTAACGGCTTACCCCAAACGGTGAAATTTCAATTAATGTCCCCCTCACAGAGCAATATATATATATATATATATATATATATATATATATATATATGTGTGTGTGTGTGTGTGTGTGTGTGTGTGTGTGTGTGTGTAAACAAATTATTAAGTCGCTAGCTGAAGTACCATCTAGCCCAGGGGTCGGCAACCTTATACTACATAGGGGCCAGGGGCCATGTCTGGGAGAGAATCGCGGGCCACATCTCTCACCGTAGTCCTTGTAGCATACAGTAATGATTTATTGTATTTAGCAGTATTATTGTAATATTGTATAAGTCTTATACACCAGATGTATTCGTGTTTTTTTTTACCATATTTCGCTTTACTCATTACCAGATTTTAATAATCAAGATTATATGATCTTGCAATACCTATGAGAGGAATAACAATTTTTACTAGAGAAATAGTATGTGACATGGTGTTCATGACTTCTGTGTACGTTTATAAATAATAAAAAAACGAGAATCTTAGCCACCATCTGTTTCCTTTGCGGGTTGGATTGATATAATATTTCTCTGAGGTACTGCGGGCCAGATGATTATGAGTTGCTGGCCGGATCTGGCCTGTGGACCATAGGATGCCGATCCCTGATCTAGCCAGTTCAAAACTCGGACAGTAAACGGAATGGATGGACAAATGCTAAAAATATTTCCAGGTATGAAATCTAAATTTTGAAACCTTTCTTCTCAATCAAAGATTTGCACTGAACGTTACAAACAGTAATTGTTTGGTTTGGTTTGGTTTGGTTTGGTTTGGTTTGTTTTACAGCATATCAACGTCAGTTGGTCATTTAATGCCGACAAAGTTGTGAAATAAATTCATTCTTAATGCATAATACAATTCTGTTTATAAACTCATGTTTTTCTATTTAACCCATAGATGGGACCCTAACAGGTACTACCACTCCGGATCAGAGTGGACCAGGGAGCAATGGTGATGAAGCACCCTCCACACTCCCCAAAGCTCAAGAACTGGAACCTCACCATCAGATAGTTTAATGTCATTCCCAGGACATGTAGACCCTCAGCCACCGCCTTATAGCACCCATATGATAAGAAGGATTGGGGGTTGCAATACGGGCAATAGGGTTGGGGCAATCATATAGGTGCTAGGGCTTGACGTGGCCAGCTGATTGATCGGTGCGGGCCTCTCCGACCTCCCGTCTAGCCCCCCCCCCCAAAAAAAAGCCTAAAGTAGAATATTGCAAGTCATGGACTGCTCAGCCACCTGGGTTCTATCCTTAAGCATCACGGGTCATCATCCACGGCCAACAGGTGGCCCCATTGGGAGAGTCTTACCCCTCTGCAGAGGTGCAGCCGGTGCATTCTTACGCCCCAGCCGACAGGGCGGCAGTAATTGTTACTAATAACAATGAGTCATCAGAACAGAAAAGTAATTATTTTTATATTATTTTATGAAATCAATATTTCTCTGTTAGAACATTACAGTTTTATAAAGTTTCTTTTTTACTTAAATAAGTGAAACTTAATACATAAACTGATTAAACCATGTTGTCCGTATTTTTTTAATAATAGAGCAATATTGCTAAATAAGTATTTTACCTCAACAGCATTAAGAGCTACCGATCGCTTGGATTGCTTTCTTTGTTTAATGGCATATAAACCTTCGTGGGTTATTTAATGTCATATCCGACCCTTTAGAAGAACAGTAGTGGAACTATTCAACCCAGAGACTGATGGAAGGGATGATGAGGTTATTACTTTTCCCAAAGGTATTAGTCTGCATTCAGCGAAAATGAACGTAATAGCACGACAAGATTTCGATCTCAGTAACTACGATATAACAGTCCAGCACGTTAGCCACGACATCATGGAGACTCCCCCAAAACTAGCAATAAGCTTAAGTGGCAATGTTTAATTAGCTGTGGATTTTAGCACGGAAAATAATTCTCTATTTTTCTTTGGATCTTTGAGAATTGTGCATGATTAGTTAGTTTTGAATTTTTATTGTTATGTGCCCATATTCCCATGAGAAATACATGTTCATTCTCCTGCATCTAAGGAACATTAATTCCAAATTTGGTAATTCTACATCAAACCATTTAACCGCCTATCATCATCATCATCATCATCATCATCTTCATCATCATTATGTCGCGCTAAAAGCACGGTTACCCACTCTCTCTCTCTCTCCAACTGTCTCAATCAGTCATTGCCCATGGCAAGCCTTATGCGCACGTCACCCAGAATCAACACAGAGCTGATTAATGTAGGACTACACTGGCGTGTCCATGTGTAGGTTTCCACAGGAGAACGTCACTTATGGTTTGTAGCTTCTCCGCATGTATTGTCATCTTACTCGGATGGTTCGTGTGATCGGGACAGGTTTGCGTAAAGCTGCTTTCTTGTGGGGTGCTACTTCTAAGAGTTGTTCAATACACCACACAGCATCCTTTTGTAGTTCCCAGGCATCTTTTTTCGATGTTTCGTTAGAGTCAATGTGGTGCAGCCATTAATAGAAGAAAAATTGTTTCCAATTATTAATTTTTGAGATTTTTGTTGCTCAAGTTGTCTGTTGTTTTTTTGTTTTTTGTTTTTTGGGGCAGTACATTTTGTTCGTTCTTGGATGTCTGCAGTATTTGGAATATCGAACCCTGCTTCTTGGTTATACTTTTGTTGTTAACACTCGGTGTTTACTTTTTACATGCTCTGTATTAGAAGTGCCCTACGCGTAATTACGGATTTAAAATCTTACTTTACGCTGATTCCCAATTTTGAGTATATTGGTTTTGAAATCTCAAATGAATCATTTCTTATTTTTTATTGGCTCTCATATAGAAATCTTTGCTTCAGTTATATACTACAGGTGTTCTTTGATAAAAGACAAGCACTGATACAAGAAAATAGTTTGTACTTTTATTCCACAAATTCTGACGAATGTAGAGTCAGAGAGGTGGGGATCGCGCACACACACGTACAGGGGTTGACTGGAGATGTGTTTTCCGTTGAACCTTCAGCGAGAATGGTTAAACCAAATCTGGATTGGCAATATAGCATTGCAGACACCTACTTAACATCATATGGTTACGGACTTTCGGCACAACGCCTACGTAATTTATCGTCTTCGCGCCTCTTCCGACACAACGCCCCAAAAATCTGCTCTCAACCGATATCTGTGGTTCACTTACCGTTTTTGAGATTTTGAGTATTTCAGTATAATAACCCCTTTGACAGCTCTACCCTTCCATAGCTGATCATGCCTCGGTGTGACACCCAACTGTCTCAACACTAAGTGCTAATCTGTCCTATATCAAATTTTGACAACGAAGACCTTCGATTTCGCGAACTGAATTTGCTGTTGCTGCATCCGATCAATGTGCAGATTGGTTGTTTTAAAAAGGTATTCGTGGCATTGAAAGATTTTTTGTTTATTGGCAGGGCATGGATCTTGCGCTAAGATAAACATCATCTGGTGACAGTGATACAATGTGTTAAATATTCATAAAACTAAACGGCCTAAAATAAACACATTATATATATATATATATATATATATATATATATATATATATATATATATATATACAATCCGGTTAAAATAATAAAAACTGTCTATACCCTTGTGTTATTTTTTTACTTCAGGTTTTATGAAAAACCCTGCAACATTTTAGCAGAATTAAGAAGTTTGGAATGAAATGCAAACAATTAAAAAGTCACCGTATTTGAAAGAAACAGAATATTCCGATTGCTGGAAAGTCTGGGATTATGTATTTAAAACATAAAAAATGCGTATGGCTAAATAATATATATCCTTTGTTAAAGAATGTTATCGCATTATATAGTCATTAATTTATCAGTTTAAAATTTATCCCAGTTTACAACTATCAGGTCTTTCTTATACTGATAAAAATCTATCTAGTTGACTGAAAGACTGCGGATTGAAAATATAATACAATGACACTACCAGACCCTTAATAGAGAAGTGCCCGATAGAAAAGAAGCGTATTTAAGGTTCAACTTTCGACACTCTGAAAGCTGTGATAAAAATGACAAAGATAAAAGAATTAGTCTGAATGAAATGAAATACACGTGTCCTGTGTGTGACGCTAAACTGTATTAGTAGTGAGGTTCCAATTTTGGTAGCTCTGGGAAAAATCTTCATATGTACATTTGAGTTCTCAATTTTGCTTGGATCCTATCATGGTAACACTTACTATTCATACACACACACACACACACACACACACAGGGTTTATATGCCATTAGACACCAACTATCCATCAAAATACAATGCTTACAAAATCTTCTCACTGGTATTCTATACAGCAAATTTAAAACAATTAGAACACCAGGTATCTGTGCATCAATTTATGCACATATGGTTTCAGAGATGAATTTAACTCGATTTATATTATATTATTTGATTTAAGAATGTGTTCCATAGCCTGTTCATTGCCTAAATTAAATCAGCAAGGATCGTACGCGAAAACATTCAGTTAATGGTTGATTCTTGGAATTCACATTCACTTTGGTAATCTTTGATTATTAAAATTGGTTAGTTAATTGTGTCCTATTTCAACGGTGCTGTTGTCTAGATGACTTTGAATCTTCCTCCGATTTCCTATTCTCCCAGTCTCGTTTCCAGGCCTTGAAATTGATATCACCTATCACCATCATATTTCACTGCTTTTTCTGTGCTTTTTCAGTTCTCTGGCAGGATCTAAGTATTCGTCTATCTGTTCGCTTTCTTTTTAATTAAAACTAGGTGTGGTCTTTTTGACGGGATTTGGTGATTTTTTTGGATGTCAATGTCCCTTGGAATTTTATGCATCTCATTTTCGAGGAGATGCATATACCATTTGTCAGCATGGCCAAATTTTACTATCTGGCACAATTCCCTGTTAATGACCGCTCCCATCATGCCTACGTTTATATTCTTTTGTGATTAACTGTCACCACATAACCAACATTTGCTATTCTTCTGCGCATTTTCTATGTTTGATTCTACATAATTAGTTCTTAAGGCATTATTTTTGGCTGCTCTTAAAAGATGTTCAGTTTCTCTCTACAGATATCCCCTACTTAGGCATTTCCATTTTTAGCCGTTTTGATTGTTGTTTTTCTGTCTATACCCAATTTATTTATATTTATATTTGTGTTACTGACTACTGTAATCAGTCTTCCTTTGCGCTTTTTAGAGTATTCCTTTAGTCATCGAATTGTCAAATCTACTCAATACTTACTGTCCCGAGTCACATATCCCAGTGATACTATAACCCTCTTAACCTCCGAGTAATTGTAACTATTTCTGTTCTCAAAAGCCAATGGCCTGTCGGCTAGGGTTGTAGAATACGCCGACTGTACCACTGCAGGGGGTAAAACCTCGCCAATAGGGCCACCTGTTGGCCATGGGTAGCGATCCGTGATGCTAAAGGACGAAATACTGGTGTCTAAACAGTCAATGACTTACAACACTCCATTTTAGCCCTTAGGCTACGCGGTCCTCGAAGAAACCACCTCCGAGAAATCGGCTGGTCACGCCAAGCCCTACCACATATATGATTGCCCTTATGGAAACCTCCAACGCTTTTTATCATATATCTGCTAGAATACGGTGGCAAAGTATCTTAGTGTACTCGGTATGGCGTTATACTGCATCTAGTGGTGAAGTTCCAATTCTGGAGCTCTGGTGAGCTTGGAGTACCTCTTCATTGCCATTACTCTGTGGTGCACTTTTACTAGGAGTTGTAGTACCTGTTAGGGTCCTATGTATAAGTTAAATTGATCAAAAAACGTGTTTCTAAGAAATTGAGTTTTTTTTTTAATTGAATACTCAAGAAGAATGAAAAAACAAAACGTCTTAGGCATAAACTAACCCAACAAGGTTTGACATGCAGTAAAATACAATAGGTCACAACCCAACTGAATTAATGTGACACAATGAAGTCTTTAAAATTTACTAGAGAAAAAAGAAAAGCCGATTTATTTTTGTAAGTCAGAATAAGCAATTTTGTTAAAATGAAAAACATTAAAACCAAAATGTTGGATCAAGGTTCATTTTTCTGACTGAGTTTGTAAATTCAAGTAAAGGTCACTAGAGTTGATAAGATGAGTTTATCAAGCTGTCATGGTTTTTACGTGTTACCTTCGTCGAGGATATATCACGCACTGTGTGACCTCTCCGAACTACACCCACTCGACATCGAATTGTTATGGTCGATGAGCGGGTTAACACGTAATCAAAGTTATTTTTGCTCCTTTCACCCTCTCTCTCAACATGATACGACCACACACTGTCCAGTTAAAGGGTTTGAGATATTCCGTGCTCCCCCTCCTTCTCCTTGATCTCCGTAAATTAAAATTAGGTCCTTAATTGTTAGCCAATGAAATGCAGTATGCCATGATCCGTAATTTGTTGACCAATCAGGGGTGTTTCCGTCTAAAATTTACTTTAACAATATATGGACTCCGAGACTGTCTTAACGAGAAAAGTGAGATCCAAACCAGAACAAGACGGACTAAGAAAATGGTGACCATGGGAGAACACCTTGACACTGGAAAGAAAACTCTGATGAAAAATGTAGCACAGTCTAGACCCCTCGGAATATTCCAGACAACACCAAGACCACCTTTGCCATTAAAAAGCTCAGTGCTAATTAGCATAAAAATAAAACGCTAGCCAAATTCCTCATCGTGTTTTTTCTTTTCTACCTATTCTGTGAAAAGTTTTCTTTTTTATATAGTTACATAATCATATTGCAATAAAAATGTATAATTGTTATTGTTCACAGAGAACAATCTCGTTCTTGCCAACGTCTTCGGCAACTCATTCATAATAGCCTGCTGACATGTTGCAAAGATGCTCCGACATAGTACGCGTCGATTTTCAATCTGGGGATCTTTACAAACACAACTTGGCACAGAAATCATTGACAAAGCAACCAGGCGGAAAACGAATCTGGTCATCCCAGTGATAGAACAACAGTAATGTCAATTAAAGATTTCCAACACTACTTTCAGGAATGTAGATTGTTTGACTTCCCATTATAACCATTTAGAATTAAAATTGATTTTTAATTAAGCTGGGAATATTTTTTACTCAATTGAATTGTTTACATACAAGACAAACCTCGCTTATCAGGTTTTCTATTGAAAGTTCGTATTTCATCCTTTAAAAAAAACTGTCTGTAGCGCCAGCAGTCTATGAATTTCAATTGATATACGATACTGCTGAATCTAGGAAAAATTCTAGCAAGGCATGAAAATATTGTTGGCTTCAATAAATGATAATATTAAAACTGGGCCTTGGGGAAAACAAGAATATCTTTAACGACGAACAATTAAAAAAATTATGAAAGACAATCCGATAACCACCTGCTACAAATGGTATTTTTATTTCGGAAATGTGTTCTGCCAACATAAGGGAGGTTTTTGCGTTCATTTATGAGAGATACAATTATCAAATTATATGACAAAACCTGCAAATGTATCGAAATATAAATACATTAATTTTGCATATAGTCTGGTGGTTGTGATTTTTTTTTTTTAATTTTCAAACAATTTGCATACACTTGCCTTTTGTCTTTAGCAAGAATTATCTGTATTTTAATCTATGAAAAAGAAAGGAATTTTACAGACGGAAATGGTTGATTTATATAATATAAACACTGTGAACTTTGGGAAAAAAATTGACCTTTACGATCCAATTTATTTGCCGCTTTGTCGGCTTGGGCTGTAGAATATGCCGACTAGACCGATGTAGAGGGGTAAAATCCCTATGGGACCACTTGCCGACGGTGGATGGCGACCCATGATGCTTAAGGACGGAATCCTAGTGGCTGATCAGTCCATGACATGCAACACTCTCCTTTGGCCCTTACTTAGTCTAGACGGGTGGTCGGAGAGGCCCTCTCCGATCAATCGGCTGGTCACATCAATCCCTGGCACCTATATGATTGTTCCAGCCTTATTACGCTTATGACAAACTTCTAACCCTCTTTATTATATATGTGCTAGAAGGCGGTATAAATGTGTTTTAAAAAATGAGTTTGAAAGAAAATTTAAATACTATCAAGTGTGAATAATGAAAACGTTTTTAGCATAAAGGGTTAACATGCCGTAATATCCAACCAATTTATTTGTAGATTATTATGATAATATTTATATATGTTTTATTTATGTTGGTTTCACAAGAAATCAATTTATTAACCACAAAGCCCCTCTCGCAATAAATCATTTCCACCATGATAATTAAAAATTAATTCTATTAAACATTTTATCCAAATTCTACTTCTTTTTCCAAAGAAAGTTTTAATTATATCACTACAGATGTAGTAGAATATTTAGCTGTAATTAATATCATGTTTGTCTTTATTTTATTCAAATACAGTAGTGTTTTGATTTACGAGTTTAATTCGTTTAACGTAACTCAATTTTCCTCGGATATTTACCCCATTGAAATAAACTGAAATGAAATTAATTTGTTCCAGCCCACCCACCCCAAATACATTCTATTTTTTAAATAAAATAAAAATTGCACTGCATTTTATAAAAACATAATTAGATAGAAAGTATGAATCATGTGCTATAATATGTTCTAGTGTTTATTTTTTATAAATATTATTTTTCTATAGTGTAATAAATTTGGAAACTAAAATGTTTTTAATGAACTTATTAATATAGGCGTTACTAAAGCTCACCCGTACCGCAAATTTTAGCTCTCAACACAAAGCAAAAAGTCGACCGAGTGACAGCTTGTAACTCGGAAAGTTCGTATATCAAGATACAACTGTACTTTTGATAGTATTGAATGTCTATATATTAGTATACTTGATTGTAATTACATATCTGTTTAGGTGCCACATTCTGACACCAGCTCCAACAAATTATGGATCTTTTAGACTAAAACATTATGTAAACCATGAAGAAAGAAAGGACGAAAGAAACTGAGTGAAGAATGAAAGGGAGAAAGAAGTTAAGGGAGAAAGAAAGAATGCGACGAAAGAATGTAAACGGTGAAAGAGAGAAAAAAACTGTAGAAAGAAAGAAAGAAAGAAAGAAAGAAAGAAAGGGAAGAACTCAAGAAAAAAAGAAAGGAATTCAAGAAAGAAAGAAGAAAGGAAAGAACACGGTGAAATAAATAAAACAAATTGTGAAAGAAAGAAAAAAAGAATGAAATCCAAGAAATAAAGAATGACACAAAGAAAACAAAGAAAGTAAGAAAAAAAGAAAAAAAGAAAGACAGAAAGAACACAAAGAGTGAAAGAATGAAAGGGACTGCAGAAAGAAAAAAACAAAAGAAAAAAACAACGAAATAAATTGAAGAAAGAAAGAAAGCAAAGAAGAAAAAAGAAATAAAGAAAGAAGCAAAGAAAACGAACAAAGAAATAAAGAAAACAGATTGTGGAAGAAAAAAAGAAGAGAAGCAAAGAGTGAAGAAACAGGCAAAGATAAGAAAGATCGTGATTAGGGAAAGATGCTCCATGTAGTAAAAAAGTGGGGAGGAAGAATATATCTTATATCTATATATTAACACGCTTGTTCCTTAATCTTCCGACCGTTATCATCCGCTGGTTAAAAATGAGATTGTCCAAATCGTCCAAGATAAAATGCGAAAATGTAAATTCTGATTAATTGGTGTTACTTATTCACTGAATTCTTGTTTCTTATAAGAGCTAAATAATGACCCATTCCGTTTTTATTATAAAGAAAGAAAGATAAGAAAAAGGACATGCTATACAGAAAAAATATAATAAGAAAGAAAGAAAGAAAGAAAGAAGGAAAGATAAGAAAGAAAAAAAGAAAGAAAGAAGGAAAGACAGAAAGAAGAGATAGCGGGTGAGCACGCGGTGTGTGCGATAACGCTATATCAAAAAGAAAGCGAGTGAGCTATTTCGCAATAGCTCTTCAGTAAACATATCAAACGTAATAATTAAATTATCATACTGTAGTATATCCACAGGTCCTGCTAATATCTATGTATTATGTAGGTAGTTACCCAACACTTTCGCTACCGTTAGGATATGACACAAGTTCACAAGTATGCAGTATCCAGCGAGGATCGAACCCGTTATATTATAGTAATGTATCTGAGAGACTAGCTTATTAACCACGATGAGTGACCCGCTAAATATGCGTCATGTATATTATTGTTATAGGTGATATACCCTATTGACTAATGGAATTCGCCGACGGTTACTATAAGTAACAGGGACAATTATGGCATGAGAGTAAGCCAATGCGAGTCAGCTCATAACTATTGTCGGGCGTATTTCCCACTTCCCTGTAATGTAATTGTCTACCCTTTTGTTAATACATTTTCCTACATTTGTTACCTGTCGTTTTGTTCTTATTTGACCCCTTAAAACCCCACAACAACTGGCGACCGAGGATTCGAAGCTACACTGAAATTCGAAACCGCAACAGAAAAGACAGTTACAAATTGAACAATCATTTCAAGAAAAATTGATTGACGTACAAAAATCTCAATTAGAACAGCAAGCATCTAATCATGCATTGTTAATGAAAGCTATTACGGACAGGAGCAAAAACGCAGACAACGAGAACGCGTTTACACAGAATGCTATCTGGACAGTGATAGAATCATTTACTTACGCACCAGATGAAGATATAAGTTTTTAATCGTATTACAGACGATACGAGGACTTATATGCGTCCGACTGTGCTACTTGGACGGACTCGAAAAAGGTCCGCCTTCTATTACGCAAACTGGGGACGACTGAGCACACCAGATTTGTTGACTATATTTTGCCCCGAAAGACCAGCGAATTAACGTTTTCAAAAGCTATCAAACTCTTAACAGAATTGTTTAGCCCTAAGACTTCATTATTCCATAAACGTTGGAAGTGCATGAACTTAATTCGAAAGGAAAACGAAGATTATACAACCTTTGCATCCACAGTTAATAAACACTGTGACGATTTTAAGCTGTCTAAATTAAGCTCTGACAATTTTAAATGTCTAATTTATTGCCAGGGTTTAGTATCAGCGAAAGATGCTGGAATTAGACGAAGGATATTAAATAAGCTGGAAAACGAGCCCACCTTGACTCTGCAACAATTGGCAGAAGACTCTCAAAGGTTTGTCAGTTTAAAACAAGACTAAAAAAATATCGAACAGTCTGCTGTAGGGCACATTATGAAATTGCGTGATAATAGAAATAAATTCAGACCTCCCCCCAAAAATCAAGTTACTCCTTCTTCACCTAAGAAGAGACACGACGATTTGCCCCCAAATCCTTGCTCTGGATGTGGATCCCTTCATTGGTACAGGGACTGTATGTACCGGAACAAGAAATGCCTAAATTGTGACCGTGTCGGGCACAAGGCCTCTCACTGCAGGAAAAAGAAATCCGGAAAAAGCAGCATAAAGATGGCCGTAACATAAGAAAATATCTACTGGTATAAATTTTTGACAGAAACGTAAAGCTCCAATTAGATTCTGGGTGGGATTATCAACGCTTATACTTGGAAAAAGCTTGGTAAACCGACGATGTTAAGAACGAAAAAAATAGCCAGATCTTTCACGGGGGGAAAAATCGAATTCGAAGGTGAAATTATCACCAATGTAACTTTAAACGGGCAAACCCAGAAATTAAAAATGTTTGTTTTAAAAAATACAAACAATTTATTCGGCACAGACGCTATGCAAAAATTTGAATTGTGGAATTCGCCCATTAACACTTTTTGCCAGAAAATAAAAAATTCAACGGCCGAGTCAGAAAAATTAATAGAAGAATTGAAAAGAACTTTTTTCTGGCGTTTTTTCTGGCGGATTGGTCGTTGCAAAAAAATGACTGCGAAACTCGCATTACAGGATAATATCTAGCCAGTATTTAAGAAGAAAAGAAATGTGCCATTTGCCTCATTAGAACAGATCAACAAAGAGCTGGATAGACTGGAGAAGACCGGCATTCTTTCAAAAATTGAATATAACTCGTGTGCCGTCTACGTAAAAAAGAAAATTAAAGATATCCGCGTTTGCGCCGATTTCTCCACGGGGTTCAACGCTGCCCTTAAGGATTATCATTACCCTCTGCCAGGGCCAAATGAAATATTCACAAAAATGAGTAGGGGAACAATTTTTTCAAAAATCGACCTCAGTGACGCTTATCTACAAATACCCGTCGAAGAAGAAAGCTCCAAACTGCTTTGTATTAATACCCATTGGGGATTATATAAGTTTGAATGGTTGGCATTTGGGATCAATGTCGCCCCAGCAATATTTCAGCAAGTAATGGATACGATGCTGGGCGGACTCGATTTTTCAATCGCCTACTTGGACGACATTTTAATAAAAAGTCAAGATACGGAGCAGCAAAAACAACATGTCCACCAAGTTTTCAAAAAGATTCAGGACTACGGGTTCAAACTAAAATAATCTAAGTGCGACTTCTTCATGGAGAAAATAAAATACCTCGGGTACATAATCGACAAAGAGGGTAGACGGCCAGATCCAGAACGGTCTATAGCCATCAAAGAAATGCCGGCTCCCCAAAATGTTTCATCACTACAAAATTTTTTAGGACTTGCTAATTACTACCAAACTTTTATTCCTAATATGCATGATTTACGTGCCCCGCTAAATGAACTTTTAAAAAAGGACAAGGCCTGGGAATGGACTCCCGATTGCCAGAGAGCATTCGAAAAAATCAAAGAAATTTTGACGTCGGACTTGTTTCTTACACACTTCAACCCAGACCTAGAGATTATTGTTGCCAGCGACGCCAGCTCATATGGCATCGGAGCATGCATTTTACACAAAATGCCGGACGGGTCACATAAACCCATAGCCCACGCATCAAGAACCCTTCTTCAAGCGGAGAGAATTTATTCCCAAATTGAAAAGGAGTCACTCGGGATAATATTTGCAGTAACCAAGTTCCACCGTTACATTCACGGTCGACACTTCAGATTATAGACAGACCATAAGCCCTTACTTACCATCTTCGGCTCAAAAAAGGGTCTGCCTACACACCTGACGAATAGACTGCAAAGATGGGGGATGATCCTTCTAAATTATAATTTCGACATGGAATTTCTCCCATCTAAGAAACTCTGTCACGCAGATGGACTCTCTAGTTTGATACCCAAATAGAGTGAACTCCTGGAAGACACCGTGATTGCTTCCCTTCGAACTGAAAGGGATTTAAAAACTTTGCTGTGTAACACGATAAGGGAACTCCCAGTAACTCATGTCTTGATAAAACGGGAGGCAGTGATCGATGAGTTCATAATACAGATGAAGGAAAGACTAGCACAAAAAGACCAAAAAAGTTCTGATGCCTTTTCCATGTGCGATGAGGTACTGCTATACAACGAACGAGTGGTCATCCCAGCTACGCTACAAAAAAGGATCCTGAAGGATTTTCATATGGGTCATCCTGGCATTACTAGGATGAAAAGTCTAATGCGGAGCTATGTATATTGGAAAACATAGACAAGGATATTGAGTGCATGGTGAAAGAATGCATGGGCTGTGCTTTAGCAGCTAAGGCTCCCCCAATAAAATTCAGTCCTTGGCCTAAAACAGACCGCCCATGGAAACGTATCCACGTCGACTCTGCAGGACCACTGGAGGGTTATTATTATTTAATAGTAGTTGATAGTTTCTCGAAATGGCCGGAAGTATTTCGATGCAAAAGCCCGACTACTGAAATGGCTATAAGCGCTCTGCACGAACTGTTCGCTCGCTTTGGAGTTGTAGACTGTTTAGTGTCGGATAACGGCACACAGTTCACGTCCGGAGACTTCAAAGAATTCTGTGATACGTTTCAAATCGACCACATAACCATCCCTCCGTACCACCCGAGGTCCAACAGTCAAGCTGAACGTTTTGTGGACACACTAAAGAGAGCCCTGAAGAAGGCCAAAGGTACACCTACTGAAAAAGCGTTTCAGCAGTTTCTGCAGGTGTACAGGATTACGCCGAACGAAAGTACACCTTCGTCATTATCTCCGGCCGAGGTAATGTTTGGTCGTAAGATAAGGTCTGTCTTCGACAAATTGCTCCCGAGAGAGACAGACAAAACCAGGAAGATCTACGACAGTGCCAAAGAAGCGGTACCTCCCAGGTGAGAAAGTATACTTCCAGATGTTCCGAAACAACAAGACTTTCTGGGAGTTGGGAAAAATACAAAAGAGGATCGGCAATATGGTGTATATTGTCGAAATCCCAAGTTTTCCCATAAGAGACACCTTAATCAATTAAGAAAACGCTTGTCGGAGGATGTTAACAGCGGTCCCCCGGAACAAGAGGAGGTAATGGATGTCATATACGACACATTTAGCTTACCTACTCCACAAGCAGCCCCTCAACAACACCATTCTTCAAGAAAACGAAGAGCAATGGAATTTATCAATATAAATCCCAAGAGAAAAAAATATTAAGACTCCTGTGGATTGAAAGCTTAGGAGGGGGGTGTTATAGGTGATATACCCTATAGACAAATGGAATTCGCCGACGGTTACTATAAGTAACAGGGACAATTAGATTAAAAATGTTTATATTGTATATTTCAAAAAGTAAATATGAATCGTGTTGTAAACATGATTTTCATTTTCTTCCTGAATTTTTGTAATGTATCTTATTGTCTCAAAATAGATTTCCTATAGAAAACAAGAGAACTTGAATCCTATGTGAAATCAATTTTGTGGGGTTTTTCTGACTTTTTTAAATATATCTATACTGTCTCAATTCCACGATGCAAAATAAATTTAAGTTGATCAAATTATATTTTTTCAATGAAAATGAAATTTTAGTTTTATTGAAAATCTTAACTATATTTGATTTACTCTCTCTTTTTTGTCGTTTTTAAGATCCAGTTTAGCTCAGTCGGTCTAGCATCCGTCTAGGGACCACAAGGTTCCAGGCTCGATACCTGCCCTTGCCAACTCAGCGTATGAGTAGCACAACTTGGATCTGTGCCTTAATGTCGGGAACTGATGATAGGTCTACCATTAGACGCAAAAAGAAATCTCCCTTGTCTTGCGCTAGGGAAAAGGAGGATAGATTGCCTGTTGATACCAACAATCGGCCACTCCGCCGACTTTAGTTTTAATTTTACTTTAAATTCTGAAATATTTTACTGGCCACTCCTACTGTCACTAGATGAAATGTTCATTTCAGGGAAATAACGGTCATCATACGAGGGTGAGTCAGAAAATACTGCAATTTTCTTTATTTCATGTGAAGTTTTTTTTTATAGATAAAACAAAGGCCTACATTGAGACCCTAACGAGGCTCAGAGCAAGAATCCGACGAGTAAGACCCAACTTGCCAATCGACAATGTCCTCCTTCTGTATGACAATGTTCGACCACACACATGCATCAGGACAAGGGAGAAAATCGCCTCATTCGGGTTGAGAACTTTACCGCTTCCTCTATACTCACTAGATTTAGCGCATTCCGACTATCATCTCTTCGGTCCCATGAAAGAGGGTTTGACAGGCAAACATTATTCTAGTGACCAGGAATTGAAATCTGTAGTGAAGAAGTAGCTCAAAGAATAGACAACATAATTTTACAGGGCATGGATGCATGTTCTCGTTCGAAGGTGGAACATTGCTATTGAGAGAAACGGTGACTATATGGAGAAGTAGGAATGTGATTCACAGAGGACCAGCTTCATTTTGATGTATGATACATATTCCTGTGTTGGTAATTATAGCTGTCCTAAACAAAATGGCATTACTCTTTGACTCTCACTCGTATTACTTTTATTTTACAAAGAAAGGGGAAATTTCTATGATAGGGGAAGTGGGATTTTACTTATGCTTATTGTTGTTAAATAGATTCAAGTAATCAATTTCAAGTTGAAAGTATTATGAGTTCTAGTCCAACGACAAAAGTCCACCAAAACATTCTGCAACAATAGCACAGCAGTCTTCCACAACGCGCACACAATACTGAATTCCAAAAACACCTGTTTGTTCTGTCACTTTCGCTATCTTTTATTCTGTGACTGATCTCGGGTAAATTGTATTTGCCCAAAAATTAATCATGCCAATTCTCTGAGATTATGTCTCTTAAATTATAGCTGTGGGGCGGCCATGTTCCTCTTTTTGAGTTTTTCATCTCTCCAGCACGCCAGACACATGCGGACGCGCTTCGTTCCTGGAGGTAAGCCATCTTCTTTTCTACACTTATCTATCAAATTAGAAATGAATAGAATATTTTTCAGTTATTTTATTCATATTTTCTTTTTTGGATTTTTTAATTTTATTTATTTAGTGCATGTGTCTGGATGTATTTGTGTATGTATGTATGTGTGAGTGTATTTATAACCTTACGGTTATGTCAATAATTCATGTATCTATTCATCTAACCCCTACGCTACGCTTCAGTTTTTACTTCTCCTTCACTGGTTGCCTATGCAAGGCTAAATAATCCAGTCTAACCTACTATTTTATCAGAGCTGGATAGGATACAGATGGGTTCAAGCTGTACTCAAGGGCATGAGCCCAGAGTGAAACACAAAAAGCCTCATTCAGGATTTGAACTCTGTCGCCGATCCCATTTCCTACGACGATAACCGTTTCGGTTGCGTGCAACATAATCAGAAAGCTTATTGTAGGTACACGTCTAAATATTATCATTCCACCATTTATTAATACCATAAGGGATTTTTCTCAAAGTTGATTTATATCTGAATCTCTTCTCTTGATATTATCTGTAGTTACACCGTAGCATTTATTTTAAACTTTAGCCACAGGATGAATTTCCTAAATCGTTACGCACATGCGCCTCCACAACGCGTACACATAGTCACACACACACACAATATATATATATATATATATATATATATATATATATATATATATATAAGGCTAGGACGAAGAAACACCTGGTTATTCTAGAGGCAGTTGCTATTAATGCATACCGTCCTAGTCTTTGCAGAGATAAGGCTGAAACATCAGCTCAAGTTATTTGGGAAATCATAGGATTAGATTGGATATTTTCCCTCCAGTCTCTTTATTGTTCACCCCTTTCAAATGAATATATATTTTGCCTTTGACTTTTAAACGATTACTGAAAGTTTCCTTTTGGAAATGCTTCGGTCGAAAGGGCCCTAAAGTTTGATTTTTTCCTTCCATTTCCAGTTATATGATCCCCCTCGTGTCTGTGTATCTGTGAGTCCGTGTCTGTGTGTCTGTGTATGTAGAGTATTGTATATGGCTGTGGTTGTGGTTTGATTTATTTGTTTAATGGCGTATTAACATTCTTGTGTTATTGTAGAAAAATAGTAGTGGTACTATCTATATTTTGGGACCGGTTTAGCTCAGTTGGACCCTAACGAAGCGCCTTGAGAATAAGCTAGATGGGAGTTGCATAAAAATGCTACGTGCAGTCTTGAACAAATCGTGGAGCAGCACCCCACAAGGAAGCAGCTGTATGGCCACCTGCCCCCCTTCTCACAAACCATCCGAATGAGACGGATAAGGTACGCAGGACACTGCTGGAGAAGCAAGAACGAGCTCATAAGTGACGTTCTCCTCTGGAAGCCGACACATGGACATGCTAATGTGGGCCGCCCACCAAGGACCTACATTGACCAACTATGGGAGGATGCTGGTTGCTGTGTAGAGGACCTCCCAGGTGCAATGAATGATAGAGAGGGTTGGTAAGAGATTGTCATGGATATCCGTGCTACATGCACGATGATGATGATGATGATGATGATGATGATGATGATGATGATATACATATAATGTAATTGCAATAATGTAAATTGATATACCTATATGTGTGTGTGTCAGCGAAAAAGAAAATAGGAAAATTCAATTGTATTAATTCAAATTAAGATCTAAAAGATAACGTCGGCTGTCGTCGTCTGCTAAGTCAGTCATTGTCTGTCGACTGGTCTTTGATCAATCAATCTTTGTTAGACGAGCAAATTATTTTTGTATCGAAGGCCGATCGTTTCTGCTGATCATAGCATCCACAGCTGGCTCGTCAAATTACCAGTTCCTTTATATTGAAGTCTTCCCGAAAAGGCGTTAGAAAAAAATTGTGCCTTTCCTTCTCTATGTACTTTGATGATTAATTGAATCATTTCATTCGCTAATTGAGCTACACTACATGCATACAGTGAGAGAGAGAGAATGAAAGAAAGAAGGAGAGAGAAAGATATATATATATATATGTGTGTGTGTGTGTGTGTGTGTGTGTGTGTGTGTGATAGCATCAACACACTATTCCCAGCCTTGGTGTCCCCTTCTGCTCATTATGTGAGAGAGCACTGTGTTTAGAATGGTAAACTCTTCTTCGTTCATATTCCAAGGATACCATTATCACGGAAGAAACGTACAAGCAGAATCTGATATTGTCGGATGTAATTGAAAACCCACAGACACATACACATGTATATATATCATCGAAGAAAATGAATCAGGTCGAGACGAGTTCAAATCCTGGACGAGACCTGTTTGCATTTTTCCTAGTGCTAACACCCTTGTGAAATGTATTAATTAAATTATTCTTCCTCTCCAGCTATGGGGAACGTAGTATGACAGACTGGCCTCTATAACTTGTGCCATATCCTATTCGTGTGGAAGGGATTGGTATGCCGGCCTAATTAATTAATTATTTATTAATTAACTTTCAAAATTTGGTACGACTTCAATTAAGCACATATTCTCCCAAACATTGTCGGCTAAAAAAAAAACCATGTGAAAACACATCGCTTGTGTATTTACTTCTCATATATATATATATATATATATATATATATATATATATATATATATATAAGTTAAAAGAAAGGAAATATATATATGTCTCTCTCTCTCTCATTCTTTCTCTCTCTCTTCTCTTTTTTTTCTCTCTCTCTCTCTCTCTCTCTCTCTCTCTCTCTCTCTCTCTCTCTCTCTCTCTCTCTCTGTGTGTAATTATATTACATATATGTGTATACACATTAAATTATGCTATATACATATATATATATATAAGTTATGAGAAACTCTTTTATGCTCCACCTGACCAAGCTATGATATCTCTCTCTCTCTCTCTCTCTCTCTCTCTCTCTCTCTCTCTCTCTCTCTCTCTCTCTCTCTCTCTCTCTCTCTCTCTGTAATTATATTACATATATGTGTATACACATTAAATTATGCTATATACATATATATATATATATATATATATATGTTATGAGACACTCTTTTATGCTCCACCTGACCAAGCTATGAGTAAATAGTAGAGCAGATAAGACTGTTTAGAATTGTCTCCGAGAAGGAAAAATTTGGAATTGAAAGACTGCGTATTTCTGCTCGTAGGATCTGTACCACAATGATGCAACATTCTTCTGTTATCAGCTAATCCAAAATGTCTGGCTTACGAGCACTGCGATAAACATATCCACCTGGGTAGTTAATTTCCTAACATTTGAATCGATGTATGTGTCTGCGTATTGTGCATTAACGCTAGTTATTTTGTTATAACAACCAATGTGCGTTATTCTATGGCAAATGGTGTTTTGTCTTGTTTTGCTTGTATATGGTATGTATGATTTGTAATTGAATAGTTTGTAGGTAAATATTTTTGTTTGGTTTGGTTTGGTATTATAAAAAGGTTGAAATAATTTCCATTGCCTTCATATACATTAGCTTTTTGCCAACCAAAATTTCCCCCATAGCTGTAACAAATTTTCTTGATATTCTCTACCTATATGATGGGATATTTCACTATTACTAACTATTAATCTCAGTTCTCTATTTATTAACATAAGAACTCATTCTATTCAAATAATGTCTTCTTATTGAAATATGAGCCCTTCTCTTCATTTATAATGAACTAAACAAGAGTTTTTGTACTTTGCTTTGCAAGTGGCGGGAGAGACGTTGTAAGCGGCTTGACTCTTTGCCTACTTTATAGCAGCTCTCCTACCACACCCAAGCAAAGTACAAAAAGACTGATTTTTTCCATAAATTTATAACTGTTAATATAACTGGTATTTACGTATTTTTCTTGCCATATATATATATATATATATATATATATATATATATATATATATATATATATATATGTATATACAAAATGATAACCTAGACAGAGTGTCAAAGGCGTTTAGTAACTGTCAGTTTCACGTCTATGTGATCGTCAGATTAAGTGGTTCTTTTAAGATGTATGATTTAATCACTGTCTAAAAGTCGATTCAAAGAAAAAATCGAATTATTTCATATGAAATAGTTATTCTATATAATCAATATTAGCTTGAATAATTTCATTAGTGTAATCTGTAAAGTTCCTCATATATAATATAGAAGAGTCTGATTAACGTCAAAGACGCAAACAACAAAAGCAATGTTTATAATTGACATTCGATTCTATTTAGGATGATGTAAAGTTGTTGGTAATTTTTTTCTGTGTTTGCGCATGCGCGCGCGCGTGCGTTTGTGTGTGTGTGTGTGTCTGTGTCTGTGTCTGTGTGTGTGTTTTCTGGCTGGATGTTCATGCCAATCACTTCTGGCTGTCTTTCGTGGAACGGAAGTTACTTTATGCTTATGATCTGAAGTAACGTGTATAAACGAAAGTATAAATGAAGGCCCTTCTGGTCCCTGAGAAGAAGTTATTAAATGATAAGTAATAAGTGTCTGATATCATAAAAAGAGGAAGGCCTGCATTCCAACTTGGACATTTTCTGTTCTAATCAAACATGTTTGGAGTCTGTCGGGAGACGGAAAGTTTAACAGTTTTTCTTTAGGATTTGAACGAGTCTAAATGCAAAAGAATTAAAGAATCAAAAGAAATACGTTGTTTCTTCAAGAATATTTTAAATCTAAAGAAAATATTTTATTACTAAAATCTAAAATCCTTTTACTACCATCTAAAAATTGCTATCACAAAAATCTAAAATCGTTTTGCTACTAAGATTTAAAATATCTTCCCTACCAAAATCTAAAAAGCTTGTAATACTAAAATTTAAATTTTTCTATTGTTAAAATCTGCAATCTTTTATTACTAAAATCTGAAATCTTTTATAATAAAAATCTTAAACTTTTATAACTAAATTCTGAAATATTTTTACAACTAAAAATCTAAAAACTTTTATTACTAAAATCTAAAAGCTTTTTACTACTAAGATCTAAAGTATTTTATTACTAAAATCTAAAAGCTTTTTACTACAAAGACTTTTATTGTTAAAATCTACAATTATATAGTACTAAAATATTAAAGCTTTTTGCTCCTAAAATCTAACAAATTTTATTACTAAAATCTAAATACTTTTATTACAAAAAACTAAACAGTTTATACTATGAAAAGCTAAAAGCTTTTTACAACTAAAAACCACAAACTTTACTAAAATCTAAAACCTTTTCACTCCTAAAATCTAAAAACGTCTTACTACTAATAGATTTGATTGTCTTTGAACCTCTCCGAATAATGGGAAAACTATCTGAGATATTTCAGAAAGTAACATAACATTTAAAATATTCCAACGTGGAACCAACTATTGCTAATTTAAGATTAAAACAATGAAACTAATCTCCTCTTTCAAGCTGTGCATTATTTATAATTTGTTAAGGTTTTATTCCATAGGAGAACACAAACTTCAGAGTATCGTGTTCAGCATCGCATGCTATATGAATTTTATATAGGCAGTAATACAATTTCATGTGAAGAACAGTTATGGTGTGTACACAGGTGCAGTGACGGTGAATTAATGCCAGTTAGAATTTGGCAGGTTTAGGAATAATGGTTGTGATATTTCTGATAAGCTTGCTTTTGAATATCAACCACTTTGATTAGGAATCTTCTGAAAGTATTTGTTTGTTGAAGGCACCAGAAATGTAATTTAAGGCCATAAAGCATCATCTGTGCAATCAAATTGAATTAAAATATTTCATTTCTATCAATAGAATAGTTTCCTTGTAGGTATTTACGCAACTCGTTTTCCAGGGGTAGGATGTGACACAAGTTTGCAAGAATGGATTTACCCAACCCCTCCGTACGAGAAGAAACTGACACAAGGGCAAATTTTAGGCAGATTTTAACCAGTTTAAATCCAGAGTTTTCCTTTTCCTACACTGGTTTTCATACCAATGTTAAAGAGCAAGTGAGTCCTACTATTTATCCATAACTGGAGGGAGAATAGTTGTAAACATATCTTTCCGAAGGGCTTTAGATTTTTAAGAAATGCGGGTGGAGGCACGTGGTATAATGGTTACCGTCGTAACAAATGGACAGGTGTGACTAGTTCAAATCCTGGACAAGGCTGTTTCCATTTTACATAGCGTTAATTCCGTTGGGAAAAGTATTTATCCAACTATTCTCCCTCCAGCGATGGCTAAATAGTAGGGCAGACTGGGTTCTTTAACCTTGGTATGGCAACCAGTCAATGAGAAAGAAAACACGGAATTCAAACCTGTTAAGCCCAGCTAAAGAAATTGATCATATGTCACATCCTACACTTGCGGAGGAGTTGGTAAATATGTATGTATATGTGAAATGCAACCAGCTTCGTCCAGGATTTGAATTCGTGGCACCTTGACCAGGTCGCAAGTATGAAACATATAGTGAGGATCGAACTCGCAATTCAGTAGCAATGGATCAGTGACTCTAGCTTGCTCACTATTACTTTACGATGAGACACCATTTACCATTTTTCTAGTAGCAGACTATAACGAAATAAAGAAAACTTTAGCTTGGTAATCGCAGTTTGTTTTTTGAATGTTTTTTTTTTGTTATATTTAGTTTGATTTTTTTTGGGGGGGTGGGGGAGGGTCAACAAAACGAATAGAAACTGCTGATAACAATGTTCATAATTGTTGGAACCTGCTGACTTGATCTACTTATTGTCATCGAAATCTGACATTATACAAAAGTATGTAGGTGTTTATGTGTGTAGGCGTGAGCGCACGTACATGGAAATTAAAAAAGGCTTTAAACATTAAAATTCTTCCTCTGAGTATTCAGAATTATTCAAAAGCATTTATAGATATATAAGTAAAAGTAAGTGACTACAAATTGAGCTGTATCAAGAAGTTTTATCTTGATTTAGAAAATTATTTTTATTTCTTATCAATTCTAACAAAACATTAAACATTATCAGTAACGCATTTCGCAAGATGTTTCATTTCATAATTTGTCCATAACCCTTTGCCTATTTTAAGCCGCTCACATCGACTTTCCTACCGCTGCGATCTTACCGTAAACAAAGTATAAAAACCTATGATTAGTTCCTTATAATTGAGCAGAGGGACAATAATTATAGGACGTTTTCCTGTGCACATCTATACATGGAACATCAGTGTAGGTGGACCATCAAAAACCTACATTAATAAGCTCTGTCAGAATTCGGAATGCCGTTCGGAGGACCTATCAAGAGCAATGAACGACAGATACGTTTGGCGAACTGATGATGATGATTATGATGATATTTGTTGGATCAATATGTATCTACCCAACCCCTCCACACGTGCAGCATGCGACACAATGTCAATTGATAAGTGAAGTTTAACAGGTTTGAATTCAGAGTATTGCTTTCCTAGACCTGTTGACATATCAAGGTTAAGGAGCCCAGTCAAGTTACCCATAGCTGGAGGGAGAATAGTTGGATTTATACTTTTCCAAAGAGTATTAGCGCAATGTGAAATGTAAACAGCCTGGTCCAGGATTTTAACTCGGTTCGCCATGTCCATTTGCTTACGACGATAACAATTACATCAAAATCATCTCAATGTCAGCCACGTACTTATTATTGTGACCAGAAACTTTTATTCAATAAAATTTGATCTATGTGTTTAATATTCATGTTCATATATTTTTTGTAATCACCAGGAATAAGATTGTGTTAAAAATATTTGGCTAGTGAAATAAATGTCTATTTTCATCATCAATCTTATTTATTGATTGACTGATTTTAACAGAACAAGAAAGCTACTAAGTCATGGAAGTTTTAAAGTCTCATACCTCCGCTAATTCTTCTAATTAA
Source organism: Doryteuthis pealeii (assembly GCA_023376005.1). Taxonomy (NCBI): domain Eukaryota; kingdom Metazoa; phylum Mollusca; class Cephalopoda; order Myopsida; family Loliginidae; genus Doryteuthis; species Doryteuthis pealeii. The sequence goes on from CM042139.1 coordinate 119,358,717, forward strand.
CCACTTTCTTTAGAACATTGTAATTCACGACTCGAAATATCCTAGAATTTCTAATAAAATCGAGATGTTAATTTTTCGAAAATATATACTATGAAAAACATTATGTCTGGGGTGAATTAAAGCCTCGTATCCCCATAAATTAATCGGAACACATTCTTCAGTGGCATTGTAATCTACGCCTCAAACTATATAAAAACAATAATATTTAGATATTAAATTTAGTTGAAATTATGTACTTTGAAAAGCCCAACATTTGGGTTATCTCGTGCCTAGAGATAAGGGATTTGCGTACATTATATTTATTTTTGTGCACGTTTATATATACATTTTAGTGCCCTTTACTAAGAGTTTCTTTTTTCCTTCGGTTATGATATCAATTATTCATATCTAATAAAAAATAATTTGCATACTGTTGTATGGTTTCAAGTATTGCTATATAATAAACTTATACCGAATTTTATGGTTTCAAGTCACTATTTCTATTTGATAATAATAATTTGTTTGCAAACCTACTGTTTACTACGATTTAGGAGCATTACGCATCAAAAATACATTTACATATTTACCAACCGTTCTACATAATGTCTTGTAAATTCAATTAATTGAAATGACCAAATCAGCCCAGGAACAAGAAGCCCTTAGTAGAAGAAGTTAGATAGAAGAACCCAACTAGACAAGATGTCGGCCACAGAAGAAGAAGAGGAAATAGAAGACAGGAACATGGCAACTAGAAGGGTAAAGATGTCAACAAGTTATAAAGAAGGCCAACTTCACTCCAAGTAAGTCTCTAATATGTCTCCCTCTATCTCTGAATACTCTCTCACACTCTCATTGATCTACGATGTTAAATGGGTATATAATACTCTGATCAAGGGTAGTAGTACCTGTTATGGTCCAATCTACAGGTCAGACACTGATGCTGATAGCTTTTTAATTTACTACGTCCTGAGATGCATGTATTTGATTTGACTGGGTCCCTGGGAATTTGATGGGTCCCAACTAAAGTTTCTTAAATTGCAGAGTTTTTATTTATGAACAACTAAAGCTGTCTAACCCCAACCTTGTACCCCATAGCGTTTAATTCATTTACTAGAAAATATTGAAATGTATTTACAGTAAGCTGGAAATGGTGGGGAAAGAAAAAATAATCACTGGGATGCATGGATACGATTTTTCTGCATCCTTTTAGATTTGCATGTGTCAGTGACTCGGGATGTGTACCTATCAGCATCTCTGATTTTGTCTGGTTTGGTTTCTTTTTTAATAGCATGATACAAGGTCAATTTTTTAGAAGAAGTTTTACAGGTGAGAATTTACAGTTTTCCTTGTTCTAGATTTGTTGCCTTAAGATCCCAGTCCACCCTACTATTTTACCGATGGCTGGAGGGAAGACTGTTGGATGCATACCTTTCCCAAGGGTATTAGCACTCTATGAAATACTATCAAGATTTGGACTCGTCTCGCCTTTTCCTACAATAACCATTACATCACGCGCTTACACATATATGTCGTTAGAATAATATTTTCACATAGCAAATATAGCACGGAATACTTTCAATACCACATTAAAGCCTCGGTCAGCTATTATACGTGCAATCAAAATCAGAAATAAATTCGACAAAGAACAATCACATTACATATAACAAATAGATTCCAGGGGTTTCAATTACGAATGCGTTAGTAAAGATAAATAAACACAAAAAATATATGTAGTCATTTTTAACAGAACTAATCAAACTGTTATTCCTCTCTAATACAAATAAACATATCTACTTGACCTATACATGGGCCCCTAACAGGTATTACCACTCTGAGTTAGAGCTGACCTGAGAGTAATGGCAATAAAGGGTGACTCCATATTCTACAGAACTCCAGAACTGGAACATTCACACCAGATGCAGTTTAGTGTCATACCCAGAACACCCCTTTGGCGAGGCTTTATCTTTTGCAGAGGATACAGTCACCGTATCCAATGCCCCGACGACAGGGTGGTCATCAGCTTGAGGATTTATCGACATATTTATGAATATCTATGTACATGCACCAGTACATACACACAGTGCGCCCAGAATGGGAAATATTGGAAATAGTATAATATCTAGAGTTAAAATAATCCTCGGATAATGGTTGAGGGCTCGTTGGAAGCGTATTACTAAGCCAAATTCAGTGAATTAAAAAAAATTCAAAATTTTCGAATTTTAGGGGATCTGGGCTCAAATTGCCATATTTGGGTTTGGGGCTAAAAGCGCGCCAAAAACACGTTTTCGGACATATCTTCCCTTAAAATAATCCCCTGATATTGGGCTCGTTGGAAGCGTATTGCTAAGCCAATTTCTATGCAAAAATAATTTCCTAAAAATTTCAATTTTTGTGGGATCTAGGGCCAAATTACCAAAATGTATTCGGGCATTTTTGGCCGAAAACAAATTTGCAGGTGTATCGTCCCGAGGGTCAACTGGAAGCGTATCATATTGAAAAGAAAATTGAATTAAAATAAATGAACCTATTGAAACAATGAATTTAAAAAATCAGTTTATTTAACAACACAAATCCTCAAACAGAGCATCATCATTACTCAGAGGACCAAATATTGGGTTGGCTTTCCTGCAGTATCTGGTCAAATGTCCATACCCAGTACAATGTTTGCAGTACGGTTGCGCTTGGAGCCGGATGCTGTTAACTTTTGGATCTTCAAAAACGATGTATCGACAATCTTCAAAAGCTCGTCAATTTTCATGAAGTTGAGCTTTTAACTTGATTTTTTTTTTTTTTTTTTTTTTGTTGAACTGGAAATTTTTTCTGGTTTCACAAAAACTAAGACCCATAAATGTTTGATGGGGGTCTAATTTTGGCAATTTCCATGCTCCAGCCCACTGTGAGACACACACATATATACTTCTCAAGGCCTTTTGATTGGTTTGGTTGGATCTTTGTGTTTAAAGGCAGACCAAACTTCGTGGGGAATGCCAAAGCTATTCTTGTTGAAGAATAGTAGTAGTGCTATTTAACCCATAGTCTGGTTGAGGGGGTTCATATCTTTTCCTAGGATGTTAGTCTAAAAGTGAATGTAATAGCACGAATGGAGTTTCAACTCGCTTATAACGCTGTTGCAGTCTAGCACATTAATCACTACGCCATGAAGACTTCCCGTTAAGGTAGAATGTAACTTGTACATATAAATGTTGAAACCATAAAATTTATTTTACTAAAATAAGTATTGAACTAAATAAACATTATTGGATAATCTAAGGTCAATCTTACCTGGTAAATGATTATACTAAGAACAATAAAGTAAATATTTGGGTCGACTTAGATGAAATGCATAGATGAAGGAAATCACTAGATTCAACTTTAAAGATTGTTGTCTGATATATTGCTTGACTTTTGAAACTAGTTGTTGAATTCAAAATATCTTAGACTGACATCGATTCAGTTCTTGCCAACTACACACACCTCTCGAGAATATATATATATATATATATATATATATATATATATATATATATATATATATATATATATAGGATTGAGGGAGTCTATATATACCAGAAGTGACGGAAAGTTGTTTAAAGTCACGAAGGTCCTCATTCGGGAAATGCTGTTCGCCGATTAGGCAGCCTTAACGTCACACACTGAGCGCGACCTGCAACAGCTTGTCAGACGACTCACGGATGCTTTCAAGGAGTTCGGGCTAACCATAAGTCTAAATAAGACAAAAGTCATGGCACAAAGTGTAGACACCTCTCCGAACATTGTCATCAACGAGTACAGCCTAGAAGCCGTGGAGAGCTTTAAGTACCTTGAATCCACCATTGCCAATTCAGTCTCCGCTTACAGTGAAGTCAACAGCAGAGTCGCTATAGCGGCGGCAGTTATGGCCAAATTGAGCCAGTGAGTCATGGACAATGCCAGCCTTACTAAGAGAACCAAACTTTCGCGTCTTCAAAGCGTGCGTTCTCAGTACTCTCCTCTACAGTAGCAAAGATTGGATCACACTCATACCACGAGAGGTGACAACAATTTCCACCTCAGATGCCTAAGCCGCATTCTACGCATACGCTGGCAGGACAAAGTGTCCAATACAGGCATGCTAGAACGAGCAAACATGAACAGCATGTCCGCCATTATCTACGAGAGACGCCTGTGCTGGCTTGGTCTCGTCAGGAGGATGGAAAAAGGCCGCATCTCCAAAGACCTACTGTATAGCAAATTAGTAGAAATGACCGGTAGGGACACCACGACTGTGCTTTAAAGATGTCTGCAAGAGGGATATGAAGACATGCCACATCAACACCAACATATGGGAGGCTTGTGCAGAAGAACGTACGACCTGGCGCCTCATCGTCAAACAAAGAACGAAAAGGAGTGAAAAAGAGAGGAAAGAAGCCTCCACAGAAATGAGAACCAGAAAGAAGGAGAGACATCAGCAACTCCAGCAAGCATCACTGTTTGTTTCAAAAACTGATCATTCAAAAATTGATCTGTTCAGCCATTCAAGCAGTTGAAGATAAAAAAAAAATAAAGCGGACACTACGCCATCGTCTTTAGCAGACGGAAGGATGCCAACATATAGTTATAGAAAACAGTTTTTCTCTCTACCACGGTTTCGGTATTCAAGATACACCTTCCTCAAGAAAACTAAATAAATTATAGGCGGCTACATTTTATATATACTTGTCTGGTTTGGAATTATTTTTATTTTTCTTTTGTCTTTTAATTAGTCTGTATGAACTTTACTTTCTAAATCTAAGCTGTTTCTCTTTGAAATTAAAGATTAGTTCTCCATAAGCTTATCAGACAAAAGTAATTTGGAATTCTATCTGCCATCTATCTTCAACTCCCACCTCTTTTGTCCTTTATTCATTTTGTTTATATCTTATTTGTGTATAGTGCCGGAGTTAAAGTCTTCTGGTAAATCTATTTAGTTGTATTTTTATTTAATATATATCTTATATTATATCTATATCAAACTTAATAATACATTGATGAGTTATGAATTCATGGAAGCATTTCCCCAGAAATTCATCTTTTTCAGTAGATTCTTCTTATCCGGGAATTTAATTATCGCTAAAATTTCTTGTAAACACAAGAATCACGGATCAGTCAAACTTCGGCAGATATTGGATCTCTTTAATATTTCCCATTTAAGAATTGGTGTTATATTTTGATTCTTTAAGTTCCAAACATAGCTAGCTAATTTTTTTACATTTTTTAATTTAATATTTGAAAATGCGTGTTTATGGTTTTGTAGAACCCACGTAAAATTTAGTAAACTCTGGTTTCTGTGCAGACGTTATCGATGCAAGGTAATTTAAAGTTTTCTCTCTGTCTTTTCCTTTATTTCTATCATTTGTGTAGTGGTTAATTATTTTGTTATTATGTCTTTTAATTATCCTTTCTACATTATCCACACAGGAGAAACTGATCTTTAAGTTGTTCTTATTAAAGATTTTATGTAGAGTATGATTAACTGGGAAATGTTTGTTGATTAAATCTAGAAATTTCTTACATATTTTCGTTATCACCTGTAAATTGAATAGTGGGTTCTACCACGTAATCACTCTATTAATTTTTTTTCTTTGACATCGTAGCTGATGCCAGAGCCATATATATTTATAATATACCTAGATTACGTACTTCGAACATTATTGGACCCCATAAAAGAGAAAGCCAAGAAGTAGGTGATGTCCCACACAGACTGTTACTGATGCGGACTATGCAGATGATCTCGCACTTCTCGCAGATACACATGCGCATGCCGAATCTTTGCTACACATCCTTGAAAAGGCAGCACGGAACATCGGCCTATATGTGAACTCCGATAAAACCGAATTCATGTGCTTTAGAAATGAGGGAGGCCTCTCCACACTCAATAGTAAACCCCTAAAATCGGTGAAACAATTCACATATCTAGTAGTAATATCTCCTCAACAGAAAACGACGTCAATGCACGCATAGGAAAGGTATGTGATGCTTTAAACAAATTATTAATGATATGGAAATCAGAACTCGCTGACAAATTAAAGCGAAAATTCTTCCAAGCCGTAGTAGTCTCAGTGTTACTATACGGCTGCACTACCTGGACTCTAACAAAGCGCCTAGAGAATAGGCCAGATGGGACTTGCACGAAAATGCTGCGTGCAAAATTAAACAAGACGTGGAAACAACACCCCACGAGAACACAACTGTATGGCCACCTGCCCCATATAACACAAGCCATCCGTGTGAGGCGAACAAGACACACTGGGCACTGCTGGGGAAGCAAAGATGAACTCATAAGTGACGTTCTTCTGTAGAAGCCATCACATGGGCACGCCAGAGTAGGTCGCTCAGCAAATACATATATAGATAGACTCTGCGCGGATACTGGATGCTGCGCAGAGGATCTCTCAGGGGCAATGAATGATAGGGAGGGATGGCTAGAGATTGGCATGGATATCCGTGCTGCCAGCACGATAGGATGATGATGATGATATATACTAGCAAAAGTACCCGGTCCAAAAGAATTGGAAAAAAAATAAATATATATATTATTTTTTATCAAATTTTTAAAATCGTATATTACAATATTTGTTTATCTTAGGAAATATTTTTTGTTTTTTTTGTTTACATTTAAAATATTTAAAAATGTATTCCTAAACTTGTGTGTGTTTTGAAACAATTCTATTTTTCTAAAAATTTTTGTACATATAACAAAAACTTAAATTCAATTCTTAATAGCCTGTTGTATTAAAGTGAAAAAATAAATTCATTTAATTTATTTTCTTTTTTACTTCTAAAAAGTAACATTTAAAAGGACCTAAGTATTAAACATGTGTTATTTATTTAGTTCTGCTGGGCTGTATAAAACGCCAACTACACCTCAGTTGAGGAGTAATAGCTTCTGACTGGGTTACCTGTAGGCCATGGGTGGTGACCCGTGATGCTTATGGACGGAATCTTGGTGACTGAACAAGCCATGATATGCTACACTCTACTTTGATCCCTACTTGAGCTAAAAGGGCACTCGGAGAAGGCCCCGTCCCGATCAACTGGCTGGTCCCCTGAAGCCCTAGCACTTATATCATTTTCCCGACCCTATTGCTCTTATGGAAGACCTCCCTCCCTTTTTATCATATATGTGATAAAAGACAGTGGCTGAGGATCTTAGTGTGTTAGGTATGGCATTAAACTGCATCTAGTGGTGAGGTTCCCATTCTGGAGCTTTAAGAAGTGTGCATTACCCCTGCCTTGCCATTATTTCCAGGTCCATTTTAACCCGGAGTGGTAGTACATGTTAGAGTCCCATCTATGCGGTAAATAGATTTTTAAAAAAGGAGTTAAAAAATTAAATACCCAATAATAATGAATAAAACAAACACGACTTCGGTATGAAATAACTCAAGGGTTGAACCTGACTAAAAATCCAACCAACCAATAAACATGTGTTTTTATTTGTAGGAGGCAAATTTCGTATATTCATTGGAAAGAAAATTGTTCGTTTATTAAAGATTTAACGTTAAGCAAAGCTAAGAATTACTGTATTATAATATTCATTTATTTTTAAGAATAGTCCCTTTTTGTTGTTTACATTTTTAACATTGTGGTGTAATGGTTTGAAAGTTAGTCTCACATATCCAATTAATATGGAATAGCGAGTTTGATCTTCACCAGAAGCTCTTTATTTGCGACATTGTGTAATAACCTAACTGTGACGAACGGATTCGGAAAAGAAGATTACTCCCATCGTTGTGTAATTGTTACCAAGGTAATTCCGGAGGTCCATTACTACTGAATAGCGAGTTCAATCATTGCTGGATGACACATACTTAAAATCTTGGGTCACATCATACGCGTGATAAAGTTTTGGGTAAATAAAGAAGGAATTACATTGTGGCGTAATGGTTAGCATGCTACTCTGATAGTTCCATTTCTATTGAATAACAAGTTCGATCCTCGTTGGGTGCCCCATACTTGTAACCATGTATCACATCTAGCCCGGGATGGGTTGGGTAAATACCTCCACTTAAAATATCATTTTAAAAATTGTAACCCTAAACTTTTGAGTTGCTTGAAACAATTTTTTTTTTAACTAGTTCTTCCTTGACTGTTGAGTTACAATGGTAAGAAATGTATTCGTTTAATTCATTCTTTTTTAACCTATTAAGATATAACAATAAAAAGGTAAGAATTAAATATTTACAATTTTCATGCTACAATTTATCTTTTTGTTTTATATTTATAATAGTCTTTTTTGTTGTTTTTGTTTTTTCAGAACTCTTTTGTACATATGAGAAATTTAAATTTCGTTCTTTATTCCTTGTGGAGTTAAAGTGATAAAATGTATCAGTTTTATTTATTTCCTTCTTTGATCCCTTAAAGTAACAAAGAAGCTAAAAAATAAACATTACCTTATTTGTAGGTGAAATATTCCGCGTATTAATTTAATAATGTTTATTTTTGGAAAATAATTATTTTATCAAAAAAGGTTTGAGTTAAACTGATTAAAAATGGATATATTTTATTTTAATATGAAAGTATTAGTAAAGAAAAAAAATTGAGTTATCGTTAAATATGTTTTCATTTAATTTGTTATTTTGTCCGTATGCGTAATTTTTTCGTATTACAATTTTTCTTCTTTTTCTTTTTTTTTTTTTTGATTTACATATTTTTTATATGTTTATATTTTTCATGGTTTTAAAAATTTATGATTTTAGTTCTTCAATAATCTTACATATACGAACTAAATAACAAATTAAAAGAGAACATATTTAACGATAACTTTTTTACACAAAAGGAGAAATATTAGTAAAGAATAGCATTATAAAGAGTTTTATGAATATGCAATATTCATTAAAAGAAGTCAAAATGATTTTATTTGAAGAAATAGAGTAATGTTTACTTTACTTAGGAAGTTCATAGTCGAAGTAATTGTAGCAGATGCTATTTTGAATCGCTGCTGCTATAAACATCAGCCAAGAAAATATTAATCTTAGCAGGAACATTGCAGCCTGTACAAGTTCCACAAATCAATTGATTTTTATTTAATTGATTAATTATATCATTTAATCAGTAAAGATCAATAAATAACTGTGTTTGTTTCTTAATTATAAACATATTAAATGTATGCGAATTTCAAAGACGACACACATGTACCATGACATTCCTTATATATATATATATATATATATATATATATATATATATATACGCATACATACACTCACACACTCATTTCACTCATACATACACATACGCCTTAAGCATACACATATATATATACATATGTACACATACTTGTCCGTACGTATGTCGATGCATGTTATGTCCTGACTTGCGAGGTTTCGTGAGCATACATACATATACAAATGTATTCTCCTCCGTACATATAAATATAGGCGCATATATATATACATATATATATATATATATATATATATATATATATATATATATATATGTATATATATATATATATATATATATAAGTGCTTAATTGGAGTCGTACCTAATTTTGAAAATTAATTAATTAATAATGAATTAGGCGGGAATACCTATTAAATGTATGGCTAAACAAATCGAGATTTGTTTAGCCATACATTTAATAGGTATTCCCGCCTAATTCATTATTAATTAATTAATTTTCAAAATTAGGTACGACTCCAATTAAGCACTTATTCTCCAAAAAATTATCGGCAAAAAGCCATTCTAAACAAACCGTGTATATATATATATATATATATATATATATATATATATATATATATATATATATATCCATTTGGACATCAAAGAAAAGGAAAGGAAATCGAATGACTCGGAATAATAACAAATATCAAAAAGTGTTCAATACGTACGTAGAACTGGTTTAGAGAACTGAATCAGTAACAGTAGTTAACTAACGAGGTTTCACCGAGAAAAATTGCTATGATATATGAGGTGTCGGTATCAGCACTTGATGTAGAGTGAAATTGTTTGATACCAGGTCAAGTAGAATCTATACTTGATTAATGAGCCTTTGAAGAGCATTTGACGATCTGACAAGATAACGAGGACGAATCCTCATAAAACAACACAAATGTTCATCCGACAGACAGTAGTCGTACGCTCAGCCAAAACGTTCAGGCTCACAAGAGTCCCTGCTCAGACAATTATACGTTCTTTCCCACTTAACACTTGCTGAAAATAAAACGATATTCACTGTAATTTGTTGTCAGATATATTTTCTATATAATGTGCGTTTCCGAGACGAAATTGGCTATTTCATCTGATTCTGTGTCCAGCTACAAGCGATTATCTAAGAATCTGTATCTAAAAGCCAAACAGATGCTGGTCTAAGCAACTATGCTACAAGGGTTATTTTGGTACCGAGAATGACGTCAAATCCTCGATTCGATTACCCAAATCTCGCAGACGACGACATCATAAAAGGAACAAACCCAGTAATTCAACGACACTACTTTGGAGTAAGAATAACTGTCCCAGTTACGTGGAATGGAAAATTTTGTAAATAGTTGATCTTAATTTTTTCTGCAACAAAATAGGATCTCTAATGGCATAGCCAGAATGTATTCAGCCAACTACGTAGGCATAAACTTAGCAAAGTGTAATTTTTTATGAAAAGGAATATATTACTTAGGTTTCCCTATAAGTATAGTAGGCATTAATCAGAATGAATATTAGGTAGATTTAATTAAGTTATTACCCGCAAAATTACCAAGCTTTATTGCCAAGACGCCATATCCTAGACGTTTTGTTCCAAATTTTTCCACCATAGCGGAGCCTCTTAACTCGAAACTATGCCAGGTTCAAGTGGACAGATAGTTGCCAATGAGCATTTGATCTTTTAATTCTTTGCCTACTTTAAACCGCTCACATCGGCTCTTCCACCGCTGCGATCCTACCGCAACCAGCTTTCAGTCTCTTGCGCGTGTCACTGAAAAGTCACTACGTGAAACTTTTGTTTTGACTGTGATCAGACCCGGAGACTAATAGTTGATCCTTTTGCTATAGGAAACCAGTTGACTGGAAAACCGAGAAAATTTAGTACAGCATTGGGGAAGATGGGAGAAGTATCTGCGGACATCCCCAGCAACGGACTTCGGATGTAACGGACAAAACTTACAGGCAAAAAAACACTTCCAAATTTTCAGCGATGTATTTCATTAGTAGGCAAAGTGACTATGTGTTTACTGCAGAAAAAACAACAACTGAATTTCCACTTCACAAACAAGGTAAATAAACTTTTACAAGTGTTACGTATAGCTGCTGCTGTTGGTGTTTATTGCACTCAGAAAGCTCAATGCAAAGGGAGTCAAAATGTCACTCCCCGCGGGCAACAAGAAAAATAATTATTTTATCCTGACTCGAATCAAAACCAATAAGTGCGTGACACAAGGATAGAGACAGACAACAAACACGTTTTAACAACGATAAAAAGATTTATTCTCTATTCAGATGAAAATAAATGAAAAGAATATATGTATGGGAAATGTTTGTAAAAAGGGTGAATGTGAGTATGTCAAGTATATTCAGGGTTTGGAAAGACACAGAAGAAAAGGAAATACCTTTTTAGCTTATGTAGTCAATTACCTGACATGATACTCTCTCTCTCTCTCTCTCTCTCTCTCTCTCTCTCTCTCTCTCTCTCTCTCTCTCTCTCTCTCTCTCTCTCTCTTTTATTTTGTTTTTGGTTTCTGATAGATCACAAAGTTTTCCAGTTAATAGTTGTTCACTGCTTCGTATGTTTTAGTGATGGAATTGTAATTTTCTTATCTAAGAAGTTCACCTCGCGCGGCAGACTGAAATGTGTTCATATGGACGAAATTGAATTTCCGACTTTCCCGGGTAATAATCTTATAGGTTTCTATTAACTATTCATTTTCTTGCTGGTTTCAAAAATCTCATGACTTCTTGGTGTTAAAAGTCAGGATATCTTCCCTCTCCGTTGATTTTCACATTAAATTCCAAAGTGGCTGCCTTTTATATTGGGTATGTATCGCTCGAGGACCTGTCTGCCGTGCGTCTGTTTGGAAACTTATTTCTTGTTTGTTTTTCCCGCCTCTCAACCGAATTGATCTCTTAAACCGTGGGGGGGGGGAGATTAATATCCCTTTTTTGGTCACGTCATCAAAACTTCAAGATCTCTCTGGCGTGCTGTTGTAAGAATCCTGTGACTGACTACTACATGTGACCCGTAAAAGAGAGGCTTAAAGAAAGAGAGTGATAGGCAATAGATTATGGATATCCAATAAAAGAGTGGTATTGAACGGTTAAAGAGAGAGAGAGAGAGAGAGAGAGAGAGAGAGAGAGAGAGAGAGAGATTGTATTAAGGTATCACTGACCCACTGCTAGCTTGTTGCTGTTACCAATTCTTTGGCTGACGGCTGTTATAATTGAACCGTATAGAGTGGGTTAAGAAGAAAAAGATAGACAACAGATTGTACAATCCAAGTAGTGGTGGCCGGAGAGGTAAAGAGAGAGAAACCCATTCCTAAATTTAGGATTCTAGTCATGTTCCGGTTGCCAGCTTAAAATTAAAGTTACTATGTTTATTTTTCGACTTTCAACCTCACTGTATTTAAAATGTCTATTATTATCTCTATGAGACTTTCTTTTTAAATTAGTCTATGTGGCATACGTCATGTTGCAGTGTTTATTTATAATAAACGTAATAGTATTGTATTTTTTAAACCGAATATATTAATATTATTCCCTTTAAGAGATAGAGAGAGAGTGTGGCATCAATGCTATTCTACGTTAGTGTGTCATGCTGTATTTTTAAGTACTATATATATATATATATATATATATATATATATATATATATAGTATGTAATTATTTATGTCATATACATATACATATTTTTTATATCATTTACATTATGATTATATCTACTGATATTTACTATAGTGATAAAATAATCCCTTCCCATCTACGGACTTTAATGGACTACTCCTCCCACTAATAGTCTCATAAACGGGTGAGAGGTTCGTCTGCACAAGGCATTGAAGTCATTAGGGATGAAATATAGTGACTTAGCAACCTGGGGACAATAAAAAAACAAAAAAGGAAAATGTATTTCAGGTAAATCTAAAACATCGGTTAGGTCGATTAGAACTAAATTATGTCAAAGTTTTAAAATATTCCGACTATATGTGAAATTTATGAAAAAAGAAACATAATCTTTTAATGTATTATGTAAAGAGTAGATGTAGTTTTGTACATTTTCTAACTATGCGTCCTTAAGATCAACAAGTGATATGGAAAAGAGAGGATCAGTAGTTGAAATTGTTCAGAAAGTCTTCTTTTTTATTATTGTTAAGTATGAATAAGTATAAAAATCAGATTGGGTCTGTTTGGGTCATGTGTTGATTCATCATAATAACGGGAGTGAGTTTAAAGTTTGTTAGTCGTGAATGGATCCGTGGTGTAAATGCCAGGGTAATTATTCAGAATATCCGTGTCGCTTAAAAAGAAAAATATGGAAATTGCGAATAATGACACACACACACCCAAAAAAGAGAAGACAAATTGTGGATAATGACACGGAGGTTAAACAATCGACACCAGAAAAAGAAGATGGAATATTCTGAATTCTTTGTGAGCACAAATTACGCGCACACACACACACACATACACACATAAACACACACACACACACACACACACACACTCATATATATATATATATATATCCGAGTTCAAATCCTGGACGGGGTAATTGCATTTCACTTAGCGCTAATATCATTGGGAAAGGTATGAATCCTACTCTACCTCCAGCTATGGGCAAATAGCAGGGCAGACTGGGCTCTTTAACCTTGGTTAGGCAACCGGTCTAGGAGAAGGAAAAACTCTGAATTCAAACCTGTTAAACTCCGCTTAAGAAATTGACCTTGTGTCGCATCCTGCTCGTGCGGAGGGGTTGGTATATATATATATAATATATATGTGTGTGTGTGTGTGTGTGTGTGTGTGTGTGTGTGTTTAAAAAGAAAGAAAGGAGTATTTGTCATCAAATGGACGCAAAGATATTTTTCTTAAACTACTGATTTTTTTTCTGTGAACAAACATTTTTTTTTGCTAGCTTTTATTTTTCAGTTGTAAATTGTATTGTTTAGTTGGATTTTACGGCATGTCAAACTTTCGGTTATTTTATGCCGAAAAGGATTTTATTAATTCTTGTTGGGTATTCAATTTTTTTTAAATCCAATCTTTAAACACATTTTTACAGATCTATTTAACCATAGATGGGACCTTAACAGCTACTACCACTCCGAATCCTGGTGGATCTGGGGGGTAATGGCAACTACCCAATTCATCAGGTTTAAAAGATGATGGATGTTTTAGAATGAGTTGAGTTTGAAAAGATTCATTGATTAGTGTTCATTCGTTTCCTTATTTTACTCCCATTTGTTTTTGTTGAATTGCTAGTTCTCGATTTCCAATTCATCGAAGATCTTTTCCAAACCCTTGGGCACCAACTACAATTGGTAAGATCTTCACTATCATCTTCCACAGTTTTTTTTAGTTCTCTGGCAATGTCCAAATATTTGTCCATCGTTTCGTTTTCTTACATTTTCACTCTGTGATCCACTGGGACGGCAAAATCCACAAGTTTTCTTTTTTTTTATATGGAGTTTTTCACATCTGCCGTAGCCGGTGATTCACTGGGAACTGAGTGACAACAAGTCTTTTCGGGTCTCCAGGACTCTTTTGAGTATTCTAGCTGTTGTACCGGCCGTTCCTACAGTGGAGAACATGCACCGGTTCTCACTATAAATAGTGAGACACCGAGTGGAAAGGGAGCACTGTTCCCGTTAACGACAAGCTAGTCGTACATGTACCATTAATTGTAAATACACTTGTCTTATTTTACCCCATCTCGACTTGACTTCTTTTTACTGTTGGGACTAACATCACAACACTAGCTGATCACAACTTTACTGTAGTTTGGATGGTATCTATTCTTCCTCTGATTTCTAATTCACCCAAATTCTTTTCCAGTGCTTTGGGGGCCGTTCCAAGGACACCAATTACAATTGGTACAACCTTCACCTTCATGTTCCACAGTTTTCGCAATTCTCTGACCAGGTCCAAGTATTTGGTTATCTTTTCGCTTTCTCTCATTTTTACTTGGTGGTCGGGATGTTAGAAACAATATAGTTTTCAAGTAAAGTCAGTCGATTCTAGATGTATTGCTAGGAAGTCTATCCCCCTTTTCACTACCGCTAGAACAGGGAGATTGTTTTTGCGTCTGATATGGAGTGCCACACCAACCATCAGCTCACCCCTTTACCCAATAGATCGGCTGAGTTGGAGAGGGCCGGTATCGAAATCGGAACTTTGTGGTTCCGATGCGGATACTCTACGGACTGAGCTAATCCGGTGAAAACAATGATTATTATAGATTAAAAGAGTGCATTTTTTTTAAATTGCAATGGAATGTTGAAAATATACTTTTGTTATTAAGTATGAATAAGTGTAAAAATCAGATTTTTTTCTTCAAGTGTCATATAATAGCCAGAATGAAAAACTACTAAGGAAATCTCATTTCAGCTCCCGTAAGTTTATTTTTCTTCAAGTGTCATATAATGACCAGAATGAAAAACTTATTCTGTCTTAAACTTATGCTGTCTTTTAGTCTAACTTTAATTCTTTACTTTTCTTTCCCTTTTATTCTACAATTTAAATTTATTGAATTTTATTTAAACACTGATCACGTGCGCTATGTCTACACCCCCACACTCCTCTCCCCTGACCTCTGTGCTGCCACATATTATACGTAGGATACGTAGGTAGGTAGGTAACATCCTTACATTCCAGGACAGGCTTTAAGAAAAAAATACAAGACACTTCGACCTGTACTAAGTCATGACGTAGGAATTCAAAGGCACCGGTATCTTTGCACATACTAATACGTTTAAGCGCATACATATGTACGCAGGAATTTCTTATAGTATAGTTTTCTTATAGTTATAAGAACGCAGTCTGTTAGCAACGAGCAGATGAGCCCTTGGGGAACCAAATGCCGACCACACCGACAGTAGCAAATTAGGGCACTTATCACTCAAAAATCACAAAAGGCTAGCCTTGGCCAGCAACTCATCCAGGACAAGAAAAAGTCTCACAAAGCCACCTTGCGGCTCTACCTAAACCCAAGGAAAGACGGCTTTAAGTGGCAGTTACCAGTGAAAAACTCATCTGATTGGTGAAGGAAATGAGTGTTAGGGGTCACTTCCGAAGGTGGGAGAGGTCATCACCCCTCACTGGACAACTACCACCCACCTTAAGTTGGGCAGCCCCCAGCCAGTTAGGTGCTGTCCCGCCATGGTCTGCTTCTCACTACGCCAGCTGCAGGAAATATGCCAGGACCACTCTACACCGCATTCATAGACCTTACGAAGGCATTCGACCTGGTCAGTCGAAGCGGACTTTTTAAATTGCTACAGAAGATAGGCTGCCTGCCCAGACTTCTTGGGATCATTAGCTCCTTCCACGAAAACATGCACAGCACAGTTTGTTTTAATGGGGCAACATCCGAGGCATTCCCAGTCAGTAGTAGAGTGAAACAGTGCTGTGTCCTTGTACCTACGCTGTTTGGGATATTTTTCTCCATGCTTCTCCAGTATGCCTTCAAGGACTGCAGCGAGGGAATCTACATACACACCAGAGCTGACGGCAAGTTGTTCAACATCGCTCGACTTAGAGCTAAGACCAAAGTCTCGAAGGTTCTAATTCGGGAAATGCTATTCGCCGATGACGCAGCCTTAACGTCACACACTGAGCACGGTCTGCAACAGCTTGTCAGTCGACTCACGCATGCTTGCAAGGAGTTCAGATTAACCATAAGTCTAAACAAGACAAAAGTCATGGCACAAAGTGCAGACACCCTCCCAAACATTGTCATCAATGGGTGCAGCCTGGAAGCAGGGGAGAGCTTCAAGTATCTTGGATCCACCATTGCCAATTCAGTCTCCACGGACAGTGAAATCAACAGCAGAATCGCCAGACCGGCGGTAGTTATGGCCTTACTAAGAGAACCAAACTGCGCGTCTACAAAGCGTACGTTCTAAGTACTCTCCTCTAGAGTAGCGAAACCTGTATCACATACTCATTCCACGAGAGGAAACTGGAAAATTTCCACCTCAGATGCCTTCGCCGCATCCTACGCATAAGTTGGCAGGACAAATGCCAAACACAGAAGTGCTGGAATGAGCAAACATGAACAACATGCCCACCATTATCTGCGAGAGACGCCTGTGCGGGCTTGGTCACGTCAGGAAGATGGAAAAAGGCTGCATCCCCAACACATGGGAGGCTTGTGCAGAAGACCGTGCGACCTGGCGACTCCTCGTCAAACAAGGAACGAAAAGGAGGGAAAAAGAGAGGAAAGTAGCCGACACGGAAAAGAGAGCCAAAAGGAAGGAGAGAACAACAGCAACTCCAGCAAGCATCACTGTTTGTTTGCAGTCACTGCACCAGAGATTGTCATTCAAAAATTGGTCTGTTCCGCCATTCAAGCAGATGCAGATTTTTTTTTAATGGACTTTAGAAGACGAAAGGATGCCAACACACAAAAATCAGATTGGGTCTGTTTGACGCAGGTGTTGTTTCTTCATATTAACAGGCGTCAGTTTAATGTTTGTGAATAGCAGGAAATGTCAGGGTAATTATTCAAAATATCGGTTTCACATAAAAAGAAAAAAAAGAAAATTGTGAATAATCACACAGGTTAAACCAATCCGCACTAAAAAAACAAAAAACAAAAAGAAGACAAATTGTGGATAATGATACGTAGTTAAAACAATCCACACCAGAAAAATAAGATGGAATATTCTGAATTCTTTTTGAGCACAAATTAAGTTCACACACACACATGAGTATGTGTGTGCGCGCGCGCGTGTGTGTGTGTGTGCGCGTGCGTGTGCGTGTGTGTGCGTGCGTGCGTGTGCGTGTGCGTGTGTGTGTGTGTTAAAAAAGGAAGAAAGGAGTATTTGTCATCAAATGGACGCAAAGATATTTTTCTCAAACTACTGATTTTTTTTATGTGAACAAACATTTTTTGCTATCTTTTGTTTTTCAGTTGTAAATTTTATTGTTTAGTTGGATTTTACGGCATGTCAACACTTGGGTTATTTTAAGCCGAAAACTTTTTTAAAATCATTCTTGTTGGATATTCCATTTTTCGAATTTAATTTATATATATATATATATATATATATATATATATATGAACAAGAAAGCAGAGCCATCTATGTTCTCAATAAATTTTTATCTTTAAAATTTGCGCATCACCATGAAAATGTTTAACTTTAGGAAGAAGTTTAAAAACATCAAAAATATTAATAGAGGGATACCTTGACTTACGAGTTTAGTTCGTTCCGCTCGTAAACCAATTTCCTTGTATATCGAATCAATTTTCCCTATTGCAATTAGCTGAAATGCCATTAACCCGTTCCAGCACCCCCAAAACACTCTAATTTTAGTTTTTTTGTTTTTAAATGAGAAAAATAGCACTCTATTGTTTAAAATCATAATGAAATAGAATGTAATGAATTATGTAACGTAATATGTTTTAATGTCTATTTCTTTTATAAATAATATTTTCATTGGCATAATGAATTTGGAAACTTAAATATTTTTAGTCATGTAGTAACAAAAGCGTATCTGAAGTTCACTCATATCTCAAATTTTAGCAAAGCAAAAAAATCGACCGAGTAACAGCTTGAAACATGGAAAACTCGTAAGTTGGAACACTCGTAAGTCAAGGTTCTATAGTATAAATAAGTAACATATACTTATGTATTCCTGGACATCTACAAACATCTAATTACATCTGTTTTAAATGTTCTCAACGTTAATAATCATCAATCTTCAATAATCTTCATACAATGACTGCTATTTACACAGTAGCATTGAAACCAACAAAGCCTTCATCAGATAATGACTCTGGGTTCAGGCATGGTTTCGGGGCCGAAGCTTCATTACCACTAACCCAGAGCGCCCTAGCAGTATCTCACGATACCACCAGACTTTGTCGGTTTGGTGTCACAATATAGGACTGCCATATCCACGCTGATGCGGTTAGAGCTTTCTCCTGGATCTTTTTTATGTATTTCCTCTTGTCGGGTGGAAAAAGTCCAAGTTTAGACAAAAATGCCAAGGTTGAGTTGGTAATAAATCCCCGGCATCCGACTTCGATAGGAAATACATTTGTTATCCATCCGTTTCTGACGCATTGTTCACGTAGGTCTTCATATTTTCCAACTTACGCTGATGGGCCCAATCATTAAAAGTAAGCAAGTACTTATCAGAGATTTCATTGTATGTGAGAAACAAAAAATCGACGAGAGAAGTATTTTAATGTTTGTATCATTTAGATTTTTCTGACTATTGTCCTCATCTTTATTCTTATATACACAAAGTTTCGGCCAATGTGTCCTCCGATTGAATAATATAAAACGTTCGGTTCGAAGTTCCGTGAAGGTTCCCGATTGCGACATGAACGCTCCCGAATCGACTTGAAAGTTCGTGAGTTCGACAAGAAATACCTGGAGGGCACATCGACTAAAACGTTGTGTATATTACAATAAAACTGAGGACAACAGTCCGAAAAATTAAATAATACAAATTATCAAGCCTCATCTAAAAAATTCAGACAAACGATATTTTAATGTTGGTGCAATCTTTAGACAAATGTTATATATATATATATATTTACCTAGCCTCTCCACGATGCGACACAAAGTCAATTTCTCAAGCGGTATTTAACAGGTTTCAATTCAGAGTTTTCTTTCTCATATACGGGTTTCGTAAACAAGCTTAAAGTCTGCCCTACTATTTACCCATTGATGGAAGGAGAATAGTTGGATTCATAACTTTTCCAGGAGTATAAGCGCTATGGGAAATACAAACAGACTCGTCCAGGATTTGAACTTGGGTTGCCGTATCCATTTTCTACAACGATAATCATTACACGGCTTGTCTCCATAAAACTATGTTCTGTAGAATGACAAAAACCAAAGTTTTATTTTTAGCAATGCGCGCTAGCGATTTATGAACGACGAAATGAGGTGAATAAAGAACGGAAATTCCTACCTTCGATTTAAGAAAAAAATAAAAAATTAGCGTAGGATTTTATAAATATGTGTGTAAAGATCACCAAAGCGCTGGGGGACGCAGGCTATTGGTAACACTGTCTGTTGTGCGTGTGCCTGGACCTGAACCTGCCTCTGCACATGCGCCTGCTCAGGTGCACAGCTCGCTGCCACGCTCAGTCTTATCTTTGGAGTTGTTTCTGATGGAACTCCTTGTTGAGCCTACGCCCGTTGGGAAGTTGACGCATTTATTCGGTTTTCGAATGCAAAAGATGTTAAACCGATTGAAATTCATCGCTAATTAACGGAGATGTATGGCGAGTCCTGCATCGATGTCAAAAACGTTCACAGGGGGTGTAGGGAGTTCACGACGACGACGGGGTTCAACGCTTCCTCAATGAGAGGGCAGCGAGTTGTTATGACATGGACATACTAAAACTGCTGCTGCTTACAACAATCCATCGACCGAAATGGGGAAAATATGAAGGAGATTAAAAAGATTATCTACACTCTTGTTTTATAGAAGTCGAGCTCATGGTGTATAATTTGATAGGCAGAATTATAACTAATGTGTAGAGAACAAGCTGCCTCATCGATGAAAACGCCAATACCTCGAGTTTCCGGAATATTTTTATCAGTCGTGGAGGTTGCCGGACGTTCTGCTCCCTATCCGTGCGTCACGTTTGTACGGCCACTTTTAAACTTCTCTGTCTACTCATACACATTTCTAAGTGGTAATTCATTGTCCCCATATGGTGCTAAAAGCCTCCGATGAATTTCACGCCGTGACATTGCCAACTATGAGCACGATTGCGCAGAACACAATGTGACAATGATAAAGATACGTTATGGTGAAAGTCCGGATCATTTTTGACACACCCTCGTAGATATATGTTCAAACTGTAAAATGATGTAAATATCATTGACAATAAACAATAATTTGGAGATTTTACCTTTTGGATCAACCGGGTTAGCTCAGTTGGTAGAGCGTTCGGCTAGGGACCACAGGGTTCCTAGTTCGATACCGGCCCTCGCCATCTCAGCGTTGAGTAGCACGTTGAGTGCGGTAAAGTAAGGAGCTGATGGTAGGTGTGGCGCTCCACCTCACACTGCATAAAACAATCTCCTAGGTCTAGCGCTAGTGAAAAGGGGATATACTCCCTCGCTGATTGGCTGATACAGACTTTAGGCCAACCCGACGCCTTTACTTTTACTTTGCTTATTATTTTGTGTAATGAACCCAAAAAGTACACATTCAAAGCGTAAAGAGTCCTAATTTCAAATCAATTCAAAATATCTTGTGACCGTTCAAATCTAACATTGGCATTTTTCAGACATTTAATATACTTTACAACATGCAAAAATATGGTAACTACCAGCTAACAGGTGTAAAATGTTTATAGGTGACAACAATAATTATAGATTACTACCAAATAGTTTAAACATGAAGGAAGTATACCTTTATTACTATCCACCTTATATTAATTTCTCCTTTAAAAATAAACCAGAAAATCAGCTAAAAATATATTTATGGATATCGTATTAGAATATTCTGTTGATTCAACTTCCGTGGATTTACATTTATTTCTGAAAACTATTGTACAAGTTATAAAGAATATTAAAACGTTCCAATAATGGTTTTTACGTTCACTTCAGAATGTTGGGTTTTCAAATTCTTTTAACTCATTTTTAAACACATTTTTAAACTTATTTTCATCTATTTAACTGGTAGATGGGGCCCTAACAGGAACTACCTCACCTGGTTAGTGTGAACCTAGGAGTAATGGTAATTAAATGGTACTTCACAGTACCAGAGCTCAAGAATTGGAACCTCACAACTAGATGCAATTTAACGTTATACCTAGCCACTGCATTCTAGCACATATATGACAGAAATGTTTGGGGGTTGACATAAGAGCAATACTGCCGAGACAATTATATAGGTACTACAGTTTGACGGGATCAGTCAATTGATCGGAGGGGGTCTTACCGACCGTTCCTCTAGCCCAAGTAAGGACCAAAGTGGAGTGCTGCATTTCATGGACAGCTCAGCTACCAGGATTCCGCCCTTAAGCATCCTGTGTAGCCACCTACGACCAACAGGTGGCTACATTGGACGAGGTCTTACCCCTCTGCAGAGGTGCAGTCGACGTATTCTACAGGCCCAGCTGACAGAGCTTGGAAAAAGAGAGGTAGAGAAAGAGAGAGAAGCTATGAATGGAATAGTACTAGTACTGTTCTTCCATTTGAATTTGGTATTAAATATCCTACGAAGGTTGATATGCCATTAAACAATGAAACCAAAACAAAACAAAACATCCAATAATGGTGGCCAGACCTGTAATTATAAATTCAAAACAATAACAAAATTATGGCATCGATCATCTGAAAACGCTATTGGTTAATTGTTGTTAGTCCCGTTGTATGCATTAAATACTTCAGAGACATTTATCATTCAAACGAAATTAGATTCACAGAACAATAATTAAATCCATTTATGCAACAAAATACAATGGAATAAAGTAAAACATATGCGAGTTATTTCAAACATGTTTTCATTATTTTTAAGATATTTCTTCATCAAATCAAATCAATTTGCATCATTTTAGTTAATAGAATTTTATGTTTCATGCTACGGTAGATATTGTTCCAGCAGTTTTGAAAAGAATGATACATTAAACCAATAAATAAAAATAAAGGACATTCTTTGAATATTGGTTGAAATGTGTTAACATATATGACACACAAAACTCGTATAATATTACTGCGTTCATTTATATATTGTATAAAAGAAGATTTTTTTTTGTAAATAATCAAATTGTTTTTGGCAGTAGTAATGAATTCCAGGGGAACCCTAAGTCTACATATATACAATATAAAAATCAAATACTTTATTTGATTGGTTGGCAGGTTGGATAGATTTTACGGCATGTCAGCACTTGGGTTATTTAATGCTGAAGTTATTTTATTGTTTGTTTGGTATTCAATTTTTAACATGTTTCTTTTAAAACAGATTTTTTAAACTTATTGTTTTATCTATTTAACCCGTAGATGAGACCCTACCATGTACTACTAACCAGTTACTTAAGACTAATAGCAATGAAGGGATGCTCTAAAATCCTCAGAGCTTCAGAATTGGAACCTCACTAATAGACAGTACCCAGGACAGTAAGATCCTCAATCACCGCGTTTTAGCACATATAAGAGCAATAATGAAGGGACAATCATATAGGTGCTAGGGTTTGACATGACCAGTCGCTTGATCGAAGAGGGCATCTCCGACCGCCTCATGGACTGCCCAACTACCTTGATTCCATCCTCTCGCATCACGAGTTGCCACCCAGATCCAGCGGGTGGTCCCATCGAGGTGGTCTTACCCCTCTTCAGAGGTGCAGTCGGCGCATTCTACAACCCTAGCTGACAGGGCTGTTTTTGCTTAGTTTCTTTCAGTAGTAATTCAATTAAAAGTTAATAAAATGTGAAAAAGCAATAAACCAGCATGTCGGGTGGGGGTTGTAGAATACGCTGACTGCGGCTTTCTGTAGATTTAAGGCCCCTGTATCCAATGTAGCTACCTGGATACACTGACCCGGAGTGGTTGTACTATTTAGGGTACAATCTATGCGTTAAATAGATTTAAAAAATGGGTATTAAAATGTGTTTAAAAATTGAGTTTGAAAAGAAAATTAAATAACCAACAAGAATAAATAAAATGAAATGTCTTCGGCATAAAATAACCCAACAAGTGTTGATATGCTGTAAAACCCAACCAACCAACAGAGACAGGCGATCGAAAAGGCTCGACCTGCTCAATTGGCTAGACATATCAAGCCCTACATCTATATGATTGCCCCGACTGTATTCTTCACATTGCTCTGATAGCAAACAACCATCCCATGTTTATTAGAAAGGTGCTTGTAAGGGATGACTGAGGGTAAACCACCAGTATTTATTGATATATATGAAGTCAATAAAACATATTTATATCAATTTATTAATACACATGTTAACGAAAATTATTTCTACCAAATTGCTGATGCACATGAAATTAATGAAAAATATTACATAAACATTATTTCCACTTGTTTATTAATATATATAAAGCTAATGAAAATTATGTCTCCCAGTTTATAAAAAACAAATAAAGATATTTACCTACAAACTATTTGATGTTAAGGAAAATTATTTCTACCAGAACTTGAAGCATTGAAACTTCTAGCAAAATGACTTGATTCGGCATTAGATGAACCGAAAATGTGCCGTAAAACAAACCAAAAATCAAGCAAACAAAAGCAATAAAGATAAATATGTTATAAATACCTGTAGCTAGAATTCCCGCTTTTTCTGAAGCCATTTTTATTACACTCTATTCATTTCATATTACAACCCACATTCTGGAAATATTTTCTATTGCAGCTATGAACTTGATGATGAGTTACCTACTTTAAGAAACACTTTTTCTTACAGTTTTAACATTAAAACTAAAAACCATACATTGATTTTTTACATTATAAATGTATTGTTTTTTCTTATTTTCTTACCTATTCTGTTTTCCAAAACATTTTCTTCTCTGACTCATTTTAATGTAATTTGTTTCCAACACGAAGTGATGACCCATTATCACAAGGGGGATGATCTGAAATGATTCGCAGATTTTTCCATTGTCTTCTTTTCTATTGTATGATTCGTGAAAAAATTATCAATTTGCTTTTCTCTTTTGTCTTATTCTATTTTTCACTTATCGCTGTGAAAACAGCCAGCTGTATTTCAGTTTATTGGTAAACATTTTCTGAAAAATCAGGAATTAATATTATTTGGACTATTGTCCCCATCTTCATTGTTATCTGTAAAACGTTTCGGCCGATGTGCCCTCTGGCCTTCTCCAGGTATTTCTTGTCTGACTCGGGAACTTTCTCGGGAACATTCTTTTCGGGCTCGAGAACCTTCTATTCGAACTGTCGTAATTGGGAGCCATCACGGAACTTTGAACCTAACCCTTTATTCAGTCCACGGGTCGTATCCTGTTCTCATTCCGCTAACCATAGCTGGGGTAAAGTTGTTAAGCTGTGTTAATCATTATTCTATGTTATTGCTGCCCCTGACCAGGCTTGAATCTACAGTCTAGAGATAACTGTCACTTAGAATTGTCTTAATCTAACTCCTTTATCTACTAGTCTATGTGCCCAATAGGACTATTCAGTGTGAATTCTGGGAACTTATAAACCTAATGTCTTGTTTTGCCTAGAATATCTACCTATTCAATTATGTATGATTTTTTAAATCTAATCTAGCCTTTTTAATTATAGGTTCCCATATTTTGTTCATTTCTATGTTCAAGAAGAAATTTTTTTTTAATGTCTACTATAATTAGAAATTACATTATTTATTATATATTATTTATTATTTTGAAAGTTTCAATTAGATCATCTCACATTCATCTTTCTTGTAAAGTTGTTAATCATAATTTCTTTAATCTCTCTCTCTCTCTCTCTCTCTCTCTCTCTCTCTCTCTCTCTCTCTCTCTCTCTCTCTCTCTCTCTCTGTGTAACTAATGTTACCAACGCAACTGTTGTTACCAATGTAGCATTGAATCAATTTATGCATAGTTGTTGTATTAATTATCATTGATTTCCTGTGCTTTGATATTTATTTTGTTCAATATTATAATATAAATCATTTTTGTTACTTTGATTTTTCGGACAGCTGTCCTCATCTTTATCGGGATGTATAAAAAAAACATTTTGAGCGTTGTACTCTCCGACCTTGTTTAGGTGCCCCCTGTTTATCTGGTTATAGCAATGATTCAACTTGGGTAATCCTTTTCAACAGTTTGTTGAGCAAACAAGACATTGAAGATATTATAAAAAATCTCATCCAATTAATGACGTCATTGTTTTTATACTTTTTTTACAAGTTCTTCAATGTCTTCTTTGCTCAACAGTCAAACTATTCAAAATGATTCCCCAAGTTAAATCGTTGCTATGCTCGGGAAGACAAGGGACACTTGCAGAAGTCCGGAGGGTACAACGACCAAAACCTTGTGTTTTTATATATCACGATAAAGATGAGGACATCAGTCTTAAAAATTAAAAATAAATATGAATTCTCATCTCAAACATTTAGACCATCTATTTTTTCTACTTTTAGATTAAAATGATAGAGGTACTTTTCTCTGGAGACACAGTCTTGAAAAATATTGTGCTGTCTGCAGTTCCTAATTAACGTTTGAACTTTGGAGAAGTAAACATGTAGTTTTGAATAAACAGAAATGGTTGATAGGCAGCAACCTAAACTAAAATGTCAGATGGGGAAAGGAACTGAAAATGCTAATACACAAATCTACATTGGGATGAAATCCATTTGAATATTAGTGGACATTCTGTCCACAAATAATTAATAGTGTATAGAATGAAACCCATTAGTAATTGCTACTAACAAGTCTCTGCTGTCGATGTAGGTATTTACCCAACCCATTCGTTACGGGTAGGATGTAACACAAGATTGCAATCATGAGGAATCTAGCAAAGATTGAACTCACTTTTCAATAGTTATGAATCTGGAAGATTTGCTGACTCTGGTGACCCAGAATGGAACTGGCTGACGAATCGGGGTTGCTAAAAAAGATAAACAGGTGACAATAGTAGAAGGCGAGCGCTACAGAAAATTGTGTTAACGGTTTAGTCTCTGAAACTGGTTAAATTGGTGAGGGAATCCTATTTATAGACGTTGGTTAACTGCCTTTACCCCTTCCAACCTTTCGACAGGAGATTATAAAAATCTAGTCCTCTCTGGCCTCGAGTTCTTAGTAGTCACACACGGATCTAAACCTCCCTTGATCGAACCAGTCACCTCAACTGATTAATCCCCACAATCCCACACACTCTAACACATTTTCTTCTTCTTCTTCTTCTTCTTCTTCTTCTTCTCTTCTTCTTCTTCTCGTTCTTCCTCTTCTTTCACTTCCTCTTTCGCTCTCTCGACACTCTGATACCGAAGAACAAAAATGTAGTGCACCGTTCAGGCCAAAATAGGTCGCTTTTATAGCCAAATAAAAGTTGCAATGCACCATGGCTAGTCAACTATAATGCCTTGCAACCTCTATGAAAAGTCCATTCTGCCCCCTCCAGCTTCTTGACGCTTCTTACTCAGAGTGGGCATAATGGCGTACCACATTCCTTCTTCCTCCAACCACATTCCTTTCCTTGCCAGGGACAGTTTCGCAGACTATGCACCGAGGACGCCTTGAGTCAGATACGTTCGACTCGGTATTACAATTTTCTTTTACGATATTTGTTAAGTCAAACGTAATAAATATATTACTAGACTAATAAGCTAGTCAATATCCATATTTTATTGTTTAAGATATATTTTTGCTTTGTTACACTTTATGGCCAAAATATGAATAATAAGAAAAATATCATTAGAATAAAGAAAGAATTCGGCTATATTCTAATGATATTTAGGTATTATTCAGAATTTGGGTATCTAATAAAAACAATGATTTTAAATGACCTAAAAATGTAATTTTCTGATGGCGCGCTAAAAATCCTTTTGATATTTAATGGCTAATTTAATTTTAAAGAGCAACATTATATCTCTGATTTAACATTGTAATCTACATAAATAAGTGGGAAGAGTTTTTATGCGTATACCCTAAAAACGACCAGACAATTTTAATGTAGAACTATCAGATATGCTATGCATATTTATTGGAATCAATGGAAGGTTTTAGCGTAAAAAATATTCATCACGGGGAGGGGAGATTCTCTTCGAAAGGTTATCTCTATAATAAACAATAATCAACAGAAGGTCATGTACTGCAAGACATAACTAATCAAACATAATTTAAATATTTAAACACCAGATAAAAAACGTAACGTAGCATAATTACTTACATATTAGTAAAGTCAGTGGAGTGGCCTACTGTCGGTTTCAACCGGGCGGCGAGGGACTCTATCTCCTTTTCGCTAGCGTTAGGCCAGGTAGATTGTTTTGATGAGGTGGAGCGCCACTTTACCGCATAAATCAGATTACGCAAGTTATATACTCATACGCTAAGATGGCGGGGACTAAAATTGAACCCGGAACCATACGATTCATAGACGGATGTTCTGTCGATTGAGCTAAATCGTCATCAATTCTCAGTACCAGTAATATTTATTAATACACATCAAACTAATTACATATGATTAACCATTAGGAGGGTAAGTGAAACTGTCGATGTAAATAAGAGAATTCTTCAAACTGGAGATATTTACACAAAGAATATCATTATTACGTAGTAATTACAAACCGGAAAATAATTAAATCCATAAATATCTTACGTGTCAATGACTTAAAGCTAATACATTTCTCTTCAAAACTCTATGGAATATTTTAAAGGGCTATATCAAATTCATAGCATAAATAGGATTGGAATAAAAGTCTTGTCCGATACAAAGTAACATGTATTTAACCAATTTACGTGTTATATTTATTGGTTAAATAAATGCTATTTTGAATCGGACAAGACTTTCGTTCTAGTCAAATATAAGAATATAATATCAAAATACAACGTTGAATGAAATTGAATTATTAATAACGTAGAGTCCCAGTCTGTCCCGGGAGATTCGGATCTTCACCTGTTGTGTCAATTTCAATATTGATGGGTATTTATTTGATCCAATATTCTATTTATAATATTTTTCGGTATTTTGTAAAAAAATTAATCTTGAAACCAAACACATTTTTATAATCAACGCCTCTCATCGTGGTATTCCATGAGACAACGAAAAACTTCGGTAATATCCAATTAATTTATTGAGGAGGTGAATGGAAATTAAAGTTGTTCATAAGGGATGAAAATAAAAGAAAATTAAGAAACCCAGAACTAAAGATTCGAATTGAGTATAACTTAATACACTTTTTTTCTCCAGGTAGGACGATATTAGATGTTTACATACAGGTAAATATATTTTATTGTTTCATTTGTCATGCATCAGACAATTAGATATATCGTAATTTATATATTTATGTAACATACTGAACAGGGGAAAATATCGTCTACTCAAATCCTATTATTAATGTTTTATAACAAAAATCGTTCTGGGCTGCTTTCCAAAAACGTCATTAGTTGGAATTGTTTCAAAAACAAAATATAGAAAATAAACCAGCATTTAGTGATATGACAATAATTTTTGCAAGATTTGAAAATAAGGTGTATTCCCAATGTTTGACATCCAAATCTTATAACGTTCAAATCGACAGTTCATATATACATACAGTGATATCTTATCTACTTTTTATATTTTTTTACTCAAACTAGTGTATATTATATGGTGTAGCATCTAATTATTTTCCCTCGAGATATGAGTAAATCTTAGGGCAGACAAGTCTCTTTAAACTTGGTGAGGCAACAATCTAATGGAAGTAAAATTCTTAATTCAAACCTTTTGAGCTACGCTTAAGAAATTGACTTTGTGTCACATCCTACTTGTGCGGACGGGTTGGTATATATATATATATATATATATATATATATATATATATAAAGAAATTGCACATGAGATGACCTGGACAACGCTATAAAGGTGAAACCTGAAGAGATAAATTGAATCTCTTAATAGCTGCTAAACAAAATGTCATAATCAATTACTTTTAAGGAAAATGTGTATATTATTATGATTAGTCATATTATAAGGTGTGAGGAAGTTGTATTAATGCTGGAAGGCTTAAATTCACCTCCCAACGTGGGTGCAACTGTGTACATAAAACATTCCAACAAGTTGTTGTAGAACAATAACAATATTTATTACGTAAGTGACGGAGAAACACATACAAGAGAAAGATATACAAAACAGATACATAACGCTCTATAAGAGCAAATAGGTGTACGACTCGCGTCGTAGGGAAGATACATAACACTCTTATAGAGTGTTATGTATCTTCCCTATGACGTGAGTCGTGCGTAATTAGGTGTACGATTTGCGTCGTAGGGTATATACATGACGCTCTATAAGAGGAATTAGGTGTACGACTCGCGTCGTAGGAATGTCAATTACTGGTAGCTGGTTGGGGGGCAAAGCCCTCCACCTAAGGGTTAGAGGCGACAGGCGCCTAGACTACGTTTACTCGTTCCCGGTCTGAGAGGTAAGAGGCAGGAATTCAGAATTCTCGCTTTGTGGCCAAATAACCACGCCACCTATCGGCGAACCGACCACAGCAAGGGAAGATAAACATATTTGGACTTATGTCCACCCAGACTTAACGTTTTACTGACTCAACAATATAATCTGAAGATTCTGCAAACTGGACAGACTGGGCTTTTAATCTTGGTTAAGTAACCGGTCTAGGAGACGGAAAACACTACATTCAATCAGAAATTGAACTTGTGTCACAACCTACTCGTGCGAAGGGGTTGGTAAATATATATAGGGAATAACATATTGAGATAAAATGACACAGTTAACCTTGTGTGGGTTGTTATGTGTATGTAGGGACGAAGTATGTGTATGGGCGAAGTATTTGCACGCATGTGAGTATGCGTTTGGTTTCTTTGTTAACGGCATTTTAACCTTCGTGGGTTAGGTAATGCTAAGGCTATCCTTGTAGAAAAATAGTGGGGGTGATATTTAGCCCATAGCTGGATGCAATGAGTGGTTAATGTAGTGCGAAAATTAACGTAATAACGAGACTGGAGTTCGAACTTGTTTACTACGATGGCACAGTCCAGTATGTTAGCCACTATGCTGCGGGGACTCCTCCTGTTTGTGTGCGTGTATGTGCGTGACTAGATGTTATCGCGTGTGTGTGTGTGTGTGTGTGTGTGTGCACACACGTGCGTGTGTCGCGCTCGTTAAGGGAGACAAGCAATATTTACTCAATTTGCACGTCCTTTGATCTAGAATTATAATTCTTTCAATCTTATTTAATGTGGATTTTTCAATTTAAAAGCAGTTATAAATTTTCTTTGCATCTATTTCGATCTATGTTGCTTAATTGACGGCCGTAGAATAATGACCTCTGAATTGCGATAAAAACATCGCACAAAATAAGATGAAAAAAGCAAAAGGACGAATCAACGACGTATATTGCTCACTTAATTGTAAGTCGTTTAATATAATTTAAGAGGTCATTTTTATGAGAACCTTAGCTGAAAGATTGCTTCGTCAGCTGTTTCACAACTAAACATAGATTTTTAAATACCGAATTTAAATACGATACTCAATATGCAATCTCTAAAGAGATTCATTAAAACAAAATCGATCCTTTCAATAATTATTGGCGATTAAATTCAATTCATATAAATTATGACCAACATGTTTAAGGTCTATTTTTATCAACAGTGTGTGCAACAAATAAATCCCAGTTATTAGATTTGAAAATATGTATGATCATCATGATCCTCATCTCTCTCACTCTCTCTCTCTCTCTCTCTCTCTCTCTCTCTCTCTCTCTCTCTCTCTCTCTCACTCGTCCCAATCGGTCATCACCCTTGACAAGTCATCATCACGAGATACAGTATCCGTACATAGCTGATCAATGTGAATGAAAGTGTCATATTTATATCTACACAATGTATATATTTACCAAGCCCTTCTGCACTAGCAGGATGTGATACATTATAATTTCTTTAGTGGATTTTAACAAGTTTGATTTCAGAGTGATTACCCTCCTAGACTGGTTGCTTAACCAATATTAAAGAACCCAATCTGTCCTACTATTTACCCATAGCTGGAGGGAGAATATTTGGATGAGTACTTTTTCGCTACATGTAGGATGTGACACAAGGTTGCTAGTAGGGTGCATCCACTGAGGATCGAACTAGCAATTCTGTATTAATGAATCTAGGAGACAAGCTTCCTAACCATTATGGAATACTTATTACAACCTTATTATTTCGCTATCTGCTTCTTCTTCTATCTTCTATCCTTCTCGGCTAGTCGTATTGAGTTCTCTGGGCTCTCTCTTCGTCGTCTGGGGTGTCATATCGGCCTGTATCTGTCTGCATCCTTTTTTTGTTAGTAATTATAAACACGGAGACTTAGTTTCTTTATATGTACATCTTTATTACGCTAGATCTCATATTTTCACATGTGTATAAAGAAAAACCCAGCGGAGACGCCATTATGCGTCCAGTCCCAAGGAGACCTGTCGCTAATCTGCTAAAATCCCCAAATACTTGGCCGTCACATGACATCTTCAACCATTGACAAAAATCCTACCACAGGTCAATCAGGGGTGAAAGACTGTCTATCAAACCAATCTAAACTCACTGTATCTTACCATGACTCTCCAAACTTAAATGTTACACTACATTACAAAATGAATGGGCTAATCCATTCATTATGTAACACCATTATACCAAGATGGGATGGTCTTTATACATTCTGCTGTTACTACAAATGAAAACACTATAACGGGATTATTTGTCTGAAGTTCTAATTACTCTCAATGATTTCAAAAATTTGTAAGTAAAATGTTGGTTGACTGGTTGGTTGGTCGATTGTATTTTATGGCCTGTCAACCCTAGGATTATATTATACCGTTTTGTTTTATCCATTCTTGTTGGGTATTCAATTTTTAGATATATTTAAATATCATCTTCATCTATTTAACCAATAAATGGGACCCTAACAGGTACTACCATTCCGATTCAGAGTGGATCTGAGAACAATGGCGATGAATGGGTAATGCTAATTCCCCCAAACTCCAGGAGTGGCTCACCACTAGATACAGTTTAATGTCATAACCAGTACTCTAAGACATACAGCCACCGCCTTCTAGCACATATAAGAAAAGGGTTGGGGGTTTCCATAAAGGCGATACAGTTGGGGAGATCATGTAGGTGCTAGGGCTTGACGTGACCAGCCAATTAATCGCAGGGGGCCTCTCCGACCGCCCGTCTAACCCAAGTAAGGATTAAAGTGGAGTGTTGCTTGTCATAGACTACTCAATCACCAGGATTCCGTCCTTAACAGGTGGTCTCATTGGGGTGGGTTATCATTCTGTAGAGGTGCAGTCGGTGTATTTTACAACCCCAGCCGATAGAGCTGAAGGAAAAAGTAATGAAAATAGTACAACTACTGTAACAGCCAAAACTGAAACTAGATGCAACACGATTTTTACTTAAGAAATAATAATAAGCATTATCATACGATAAGTAATGCAAAATTCTATAATTATAGTATCGTCTATGAATGAATAAATCTCTAACTCTTTTTTATGAAAAGTTTAATTTTCTTCTAAACCAAAGATACCAGGAGGAGGTGTCCCCGTGGCGTAATGGTTAACGTACTGGACTCTAACATCGCTGTAAGCATGTTCAAACTCCAATCATTATTACGTTCCCTTTCAGCCTAATATCTTTGGGAATGATATGTCCCGTTACATCCTCCCAGCTATGGGTTAACAACAGTTCTTCTTCAAGGGTGGCTTTGGCATTAAATAACCCACAAAATTTGATATGCCATTGAATGAAGACGAGGAGACAGTTGTACTCACCAATAATTAATGAGAACTGATTTTCTGCAAGCTTATTTAAAGAGTTGATTGAGGTTCGAGAATAATAATTACTATCGAGATTGAATGGGAACTATAATTTGGTTTAATTGTAAAATAATAATTTCTAAATAACACAACATCAAGGGGCAATCCCCGTGGAATAGTGACTAGCATGCTGGATTGCAACATCGTTGTAAGCGTGTTTGAACCCCAGTCTCACTATTAAGTTCCTTTCGGACTAATACCCTTGGAAAAAGTATAAACCCCCTCTTCCTGAGCTATGCGTTAAAAAGTACCAGTATACTTCTCCTACAATGATGGCTTTAGTATTACATAACCCACGGTGTTTGATATGTCATTTATGTAGTTGGTGCATTAGAAGCATATTTTTAAAACATATCTTCTTTGTATTTGATATATATATATATATATATATATATAATATATATATATATATAATATATATATGTGTGTGTGTGTGTGTGTGTGTGTGTGTGTGTGTGTGTGTGCGTGCGTGCGCGCGTCTGTGTATGTGTGTTACAGTAGCGTGGCCATGAAGTCAACGGCGCTTGGTTACAGCAGTTTCTTCCATATACGATTCTCAAACCAAGGAATATTTACTTTATAAATATACCACTCTATATTATCAATATATATATATATATATATATATATATATATATATATAGATATAGATATAGATATAGATATAGATATATAGATATATATGGGTGTTCCAAAAGTATCTGTACAGTAAGGATTATACTAGTATTATAATAGTGGTACTAAGATCCATTTAATACTAGTTTTAATTTAATTCACTAAAATCATCATTGCGATTTTCATTATTTTTACTTTCATAATTGTCTTATTTTAAAACATCTATTATATCCACATCTATTATTTGCAGGCAAAATGGCAATATATGAAGGCTGGTAATTTAATATCTAATGTAATTCATACGGGGGCCTTTCCAGAAAACTAATACTGATAAAGACCTTTGTGCAGGAGTGTGCATGCTCCACAAGTTTTTCAGTACACTGAATAGATCCCGATATTTGTTTATCTTTCCCCTTTAATTTCTCTTTTCAGTGATATTCCTTCACGTGCTTTTCATCTGCAGGTTTCTCTTTTTCTTTCATTTGCAACTTTTTCACCGATTTTATTTCATACCAGACTGCCAAGTAAGCTTATCTGCCCAAATGTTTAAAACCAATTTGTTAAAAGAAAAACAAGATAAGAGATATTTTAAAACGATAACAAATTCAAAAGTGAGCAATAACTAACATTATGTTAGCCACTTCCTGAAATGGTTTAAAATTTATCTGCAAATATTGCTTAAGTTCTTGTGCATAACAAACTTTTATCCTACTGCACAAACTGCTCATTTAAGTTGCTGTTTTAGCTATTCCTTTTCGACGTAAATATAATATTTTTCTTAATATAACTTACTTACAATTCATATATACAGTACTTCTTATAAGTATTAGAACCAACAGATGCCTTCTAATAGTTTTGAGATTTATAAACAGAAAAATTACACAAGAACTAAACTTTATTTCAAGATTTAATGCATTTAGTTACGTTTAGTAGTAGGAAACGTACTGGACTGCGACATCAGACGTAAGGGAGTTCAAACCCCAGTCGCCCTATTGCGTTCACTTTCAGACTATTACTCTTTGAGAAAGGTATGTAAACCCTCATTTCTCCAGGTATGAGTTAAAACTTACTGATGCTGTTCTTCTACAGGATGGCTTTGGTAGTAAATAACTCAATTACAGTAAATAAGCTTTTTTTTAATTATAATTCTAGATCAAAGGACATACAAATCCAATAAATATTGCTGGTATCACTTAAAAAGGGGCGCCTACACATATATACGCACGATGTCAATTTCACAAGGTCAATTTCTTAACAGGTTTGAATTCAGAGTTTTCCACATATATTGGTTGCTTATCCAACGTTAAAGAATCCAGTCTGTCGTACTATTTACCTATAGCTGGAGGGAAGACAGTTGGATGAATATTATTCCAATGCAAAATGCAAACAGCCTCGTCCAGGGTTTGAACTCGAGTAGCTGAGTTCATTTCCTCCGAAAATATCCATGACTCCACGCGCCTCCATTGAACAATATTTGTAGGACCTGCTCATTCTCTCTGGAGACATCTTTCTTGAAGTCAGCAAAATCTTCTTGAAAATCGTTACATTGAAAATAGATCTCAGCGCCCAAAAATGTTACTAGGTTAACATTTTAAAACTAATTTAGATCAAGGCATATGTACAGTTGTACTATATTTATAATAAAGTGCTTATATCTCCACATTGAGACTTAAATTCGACGAGGTAGAGTCAATTTTCGCAACTTTTTGATCAGCAGTCTTGGTTGTTTAGCTTTTTTGTTTTACGGAATATCAACCATTTTCCGATTATTTAACACAGAATCAACCAATTTTGATAAAAGTTTCTTGTTTTCAAGTTCTTCATATCTACAAATACTTATTCACGTTATCGATTTCTGTGCAGTTCGGTTCATTCAGTAATTTTCAGATATTAATTTGTTTTTATATATTTTAGTATTGTTTATATTTTTAATAGTCATATCTTTAGATTTTTCCATATAGACCCACTGCTTTTAGGAAGGATATTATAGAGTCTACTTTAGCTTTTTTTAACAGTCCTTTCATATTGCATGTACTGTAAAATGTTTCTTTTGTCAGAGCCAAATCAAAGCATTCAGTGAGGACATGCTTTATTGTGTATGATCAGTACTCTTTATACACATTGATTAGTAATGTTTGACAAAACAGAAGAGCAAAACTCCGCGTACAAACCATATCTAACTCAGTGCAACCCTTATGTTGCCTTTTCCAAACTGAAAATGCACCCCATGACTTAGATTTTAATACGTGAATTGTATTAAAAGAAATAAGATAGCGGGGGAATATGTGTATTCATTATCAATAAGAGAAAGAAAATTGGCATTGTACCCATTGTTCTGTTCTGTCTTTGTAGATATAGAATCGGTATCGTTACTTCTTGAACTTATGTGAATCCATCTTAATTGCCTTAATGACAGAACTCTCTTTGACAATCCCTAATAATGAACAAGTGATTTCGATCATTAAAGTTCTTTTGAAAAACACATCTTCATCAAAGATCTAATTGAATATCAATGACTATCAATGATTAACCCAATTATTATTAATGATTAAATCTCACTGAATAAGACGGTTGAAATTCAATCTTATTGTTTTCAGATTTCTTTGATGTTTGTTGAGGTTTTTTTCTCAAGTGTAAGTTATATCTTTGCTGATAAAAAAAACCCTTTTTCTGTTCGTAATCGCACAAATCTTCATATATTTTTGTAATCTATATTAATAGTGGGAAGATTTTGTTTGTCAAACAATTTGATACAAAGATAGCACATATTTTTAGTGTACTTTTAATGCAGTGTATTTTAATGCAGTTCTAAGTTGGAACGTGGAAAAAAGTTCGTGTTCATATGTAGCGTTGTGGCTTAGACTAACATCTGGTTGACTTGTAGACAAAGCTTCTTAGCTCATAGCTTCCACAAAATCAGATGAGATTCATCTACAACACCTACGTAGGAAGAAAAGAACTCGAACTACAAATTATAGTGAATATTGTTTTATTGTCAGATCCAAGTTAACACAGACTTTTGGTAGAGAAAGAGAAGGGTGCCGAATTGCCTCAGCTGGAATCCTGGCGAGCCTGAACTCCTTGTTTGACCGTTCAACCATTGCCTGTCGAATAAAAATACTTGTTGCTTTTATGTACGTTTTGTTCTCTTTGTTTTGTCAGATCGTCAAAAGTTTCTGTAATCAAGTATAGTTTCCACTTGACCTGCTTTCAGAAAATTCACTCGATTGAATTACTGACGCCGATGACTCATATATCGGTACACCTAACAAGCTAATAAGCTACATCAAACCATGCAGCTGCAATGTATAATTAATCGTACGGAATCTATATGTACAATAATTAAAAGCAAAAAATAGTGACATGTCTGTCTCACCGAAACAATAATTCATATTTGGTTAAACATTATTTATTAAGTTTATTCAATCTCTCTCTCTCTCTCTCTTGAGGTTTGACTGGTATTTACGCAGCCAGTTCGACACGAGTAGGATGTGACACAGCTTCCCAATTATGAGGAATCTTGCGAGGTTCGAACTCGCTATTCAGTAGTAATGGATATGCGAGTCTTGCTTGCTAGCCATTACACAATGATGGGACGCTCTGGTAATGAGAATGGTATCAAAATGAAGTAAGCCTATTTTTCTTTAAAATTACAAGATTACTTTTCTATATATTTGCCTTTTGGTATTAGATTTTTTATCAAATATTTTATCTATATTTTCATGCTATCCATGAAGCTTTCTATTTACATTTGCGGATAAAAAATTAAACTTTGAAAAATGTTGAATTTTCGGCGTTTATTTCGGTTTTAAGAATAACCCAATGTTTGATCATGTGCGATAGGTGTGAATTTCAGGAGAAAGAATAATTAGTTGAAAGAATAAAATGTTATGCATCTTAATTGAATGTTAAGTTTATTTGCATACTGTAGTTAAGTGGGGCCGAGATGCCCAAATCTACTCGATGCTAAGCGCCTCCGATGTTTGATTTGTTCCGTCACGACCGACATTTACAATTGCGTATCTGCGCATAAGTGGGACCAGCCATTTTAAAAACCATTGGGGATTTGTATGCGTGTTCAAGTAGCTCAATAAAAATCAAACCACGCGAACTGAGGGCAGTGTGGATGTTGACAAAGATGCGTAAGATTGTTCTATACTGCTTCTTAATTTCTTTGTATCAGGTTGCACACTCTAGCTGAACTTTAGAAAGAAGGACGAGCACTTGAATATTTTTTACATCTTTATTCTCCGAATTATGACGAATGTGGAGAGTAACAGAGAGTCAAAGAAGTCAGTACTTCATACATGGAGTTCAAGGGGAGTTATCTTTGGTTCTACTTTCAGCCAAACACTGCCCCGATCAACATTCGGATTAGCTATATAAAATTCCGCAACTTCTGTGTGACTACGTTTCATCCGGTCCGCACATTTCGTGACCCTTTCTTCATCATATCAGAACACCTACGCTTAAGACTGCATAACCATACCTTTCCTTCCAGCCGATAATTTTGCATTGTTACCCACCCGTTTCCGAATTTTCTGTTTGTTAAAATTTCCTAGATTTTATCTAAGAAATGCACAAAGGATTGTCGCCA